>OZ035873.1:78841673-80041673 GCA_964034865.1 Eristalis intricaria | reverse complement strand
CCGTTTTAAACAGTCAGCAATTCGTTATGCTGATGAAAATAAACTTGCAAGTCAGCAATTATTTCTCGAGGATGGTGTGCGTTTGATCAATTCGTCGTCATTGCAATTCCCACGAAAATATATTTAAAAAACGGGTGGGCAATTCAATGCCGACAATCTAACTTGATGAAGTGATGATCCATTTGGCTTTTTCTTTTTTTGTGCGAGGGTAGGTGAAAATCTTCAAGAGATACTATGGGAACCGTTCCTTTTCTTTATTCTTTTCTTTTTTCTTATTCTTTCTTTATTCGACTTTAGTCTCGATATCGCTATCTTGACTTCGTCTCGGGGGGACGGAATTCTCGTCGATCATCGTCAATTGCGTTGAGTGGAACATTCTGCCTGACAGCGGTATTGGAGTCTTCCTCGCCGTTTAACAGTCTACAGAAATGATCCTTCCAGATTCTCAGTATCGACTGCGAATCTACTACGAGTTGTCCCTCTGCGTCACGACAGGCTTCTGTCCGAATTTTGTATACATTGGATAGTTGTTTTACCCGTTGGTAGAACTTTCGGACGTCATTTCTGCCGTAACACCTCTCCATGTCCTCGATCGCGCGCTTCTCATGCTCTTTCTTTTTCTTTTTGAGAAGCCTGTGTTCTTCCCTTCTTTTAAGTTCGTAGAGCTCACGAACCGCTCTCGTCCTTCTGCCCAGCGTCGCCTTGTATGCTGCTTGCTTCGCTGAATGTGTCTGCCTGCACTCGTTGTCTTTTTGGGGTGGCGTTTTAAAGCCCAGCATATCAGATGCAGCTTCTCTGATGGCGTTTTGACAACGGTTCCATTGTTGGTCGATTGTTTCGCCTGGCAGGGTTGGACTCTCTGAGAGCTTTAGGGAGACTCGGTCGGCAAAGTTGTTAGCGGAGAATTGCGATGCAGCTTTCCGACGTCAAACTGTTTTGGTCTTGCTCTACTTGTCCTATCGATGTACGTGTGTTTACCTTGGCTACAACAAGGAAATGATACGAGTCGATGTTGGGTCCTCGGAAAGTTCGGACATCGAGAATGCTGGAGGAGTGTCTGACGTCGATCGCAATGTGATCACTCTGGTTTACGGTTGATTGATCAGGAGATCGCCAGGTCCCTTTGTGGATGTTGAGGTAAGGGAACCGCGTGCTGGCTACAAAGAGGTTTCGCCCCGTTACAAAGTCCAAAAGCCTGAGTCCGTTCTCGGACGTGTTGTCGATAGCCGGCCTATCTTTCATTATATACATAGACAGTCAGGCCGCCTTCAAGGCTCTAGAATTGATATTGTAATTCATACGAAGATGGTAAGTCTTTGCTTTTGTAGGAGCTGTAGGGACGAAAAGGAAGAAGGAACTATACTTCACTACCTCGGCACCTGCCCAGCACTTGCAAGGACAAGGAAAATCACGCTAGGCAGCTATTCACAATAGCCTTGAGGAAATGTCTCGGATCAAAATTCTGGACATACCAAAATTGTCGTCGAAATTCAACGACCATCAAAGGCTAATGCAAGCAGAAAATTTTACAGGGGTTACGAGAAGTTGTACGTATGTTGTAAGATAACCTAATTTTGTACATGCGATCACCAAGATTTTATTCAACAGTCAAAACATAGTGCACATCTACGCGATATTACCTTTCCAATGTCATTTGGTTGAGTAGAACGGTGTAAAAGCGTGCGACATTTTTTATTTATTTTACACTCAGTCGCCAAATCAAACACAATAAAGACAATCAGTGTCTATCACATTTGCCCATAATTTCCAATTTCATCGACGAGGGACTTGGCTGTCAGTCAAAAGGCTCTCTACCCCTTTAATGGTATCCAGCCGAACATTGACCTGTTAAAGGACACCTGACTTTCAGAAAAGTAAACTGGCGATGATCATTCCATTCAGATAAGAAACATCGACCTCTCTGAATGAATTAACATAAGTCTCGTATAAGCCAACAGATTTAAGAGGAATTCATACCTTTTCTTATTATTCAAATTCAAATTCACATGCGAAACCCTTTGCAACGACTTACGCACTCGCATGTCCGGATGTTAAGTTGCCTACAAACTCCCGAAGCTTCACACAAAGGGATCCCTGCTCAGTCGAGCACAAAGCCATCAAAGGCGGATCTCATCCCCTTCGATTGCCACCTTAACCCAGTTATTCCCGGTGAAATTCAATTTAGACACAAATGGAAATCCTATTACCGACTCATTCATTGGGCTCCAGCTCCAGCTCCAGCTCCGGGGTGACATTTCTGAATTTACCTTCAATCCGCTTAGTGATTTAAATTTTTTCGTTGAATAAAGAAAGAAATGCCGTTATCGCAATTTGGCAATAAACTTTTCTTCACTCCATCCGCCACCCTTAAGGCAATCCGCATGCGAGAACCTCGAATCCCTCGGGGAGAAGTTGTGCCGAATGATTCATCCATACCTCATTATCCTCCGTCTCCCACAGGCCGGTGCCTGGCCTCCCGAAAAGACCGAAAGACGGACGTTCGAGCACACACACTCGTGTGTGGATTCTCCAAGGATATGAATACATTTCATCTCGAATTCCGGTGATATCGTCGTGCAACTAGGGTTAGGCTATCGCTATCGACAGCTAAACCAGACAAATTGGTTCGGTTTCGTGGGTGGGGCGCTCGCGCTGCTGATTCCTATTAAATCATCCAATGTGTTGCAACTTAATGAAAAGCATTATTAACGCAACATGCTGGTATCCTTGCTGAGATCCCCTGCCTCAGCGGCTCGTTTGCGTGGCCAAGTGCTTACGTGGGTGGCTACATGCATAACGATACGATTTGTATTCCGTCTGAGAATCGTCGTTCAACTTGGGGTTATGCTCAGCGGACCACAAACGAAATGAAATAGTATCTTTCGGTTTAATTCGGCAAATCAAATTCTTGATTCCACTGTGCCATGCAAGGCGCTGGATGGGCAACGATTGTGACTTGAGACGTGAAACGGGAGTTGTCGCTTGACAGAGTTACTTTCACTTGGCAATGGATGCGAATGGGACGGAAATGGATGCCAGGGATTTGTGCGAATTTGTGGTGAAACTCTACCCCGGGCAATTGAGCAGTAAATGTTTAACGATCTGATGGATGTATAATTGTATGAAACGTTGCAATTATTTTGTGAGAGAGGGAATAATTTTTCGTCTTGAATTAGAAGGCCTCTTTTTTGGTTAAGTAAACTAATTATAATTTCAATGATCAATGACGAAGAGATAAGATGTCAGATGTGAACCTGGCACAGATTCCACGGTAACCAGCTGTATAATGCTGACTCCGACAGACTGTAGATTCGGAAGTGTTCTATAGACCAGTTAGAAAGGAAGTCATTCATTTATTTGGTTCTAAGATTTTTTGTGAATGATTAGATCTTGTTTGTTCTTAGATTTAGATTGATTTTATTATTTCGAATAATGTACCTTTTACAAAAAATTTAACAAAATCAAAATCAGCATGGCTTGGCTGCCGTCTGTCGGATTGACTATAATTTGTTATATACAAGAACGTATTACTAGCTCCCCATGTGGAAAAATGCTTATTTCAAAAGTTCCCTGTTAGGATATTATCTCTGAATTTTAGTGATATTTTGCAGTATTTAAACAACTTGCTTAAGTCCATTTCGATAGGATTTCTTTTTCCGATAAATAGTTCTTTCCAAAAAAGGATCTCCTAGTTTCCCTTAGGATCGGACACTTGCCTAGGAAATGCATGATATCTTCTCACTCTTCCAAATTATACAACACATACTGCAGAGTATAGGGGGAGGGCATGGGCCTGTGCATCCAGAGCAAAGTTGTTGACTGCTCTCAACTTGGCGAGATGGCAGCAACGATCCCTGTTAAATGCACAGGTCAAGTTGACATACAGCCTCCTCGCGGTGCCCTCTGGATAGCCTTTAAAGCAACCGCTTACAGTTGAACTAATGTACGCAGTGGCCCCTTGTCCAGGGGCTTAAACCAGGACCCGGTACTCCAGGTTCGTGGGTTGCGCGTGTGGTTAACTTCTCCACTGTGTAAAACACCAACAGTTCAGAAACGACGAGAAGCCTCGGATACGGATGACCCTACTGCTGACGACCATGGACAACGAAATAAGGACAATGATTTTCGGTTCTGCACATGGAATGTGAGGTCCCTGAACAGACCACGTGCAGCCGATGAACTTGCGAAAGCCCTCGAAGCTTACAAGGTAGATATCACCGCCATTCAGGAGGTCCGGTGGGATGGGCCGGGCAAAAAGAGGATGATTGCTACAAAGAGCGAAGGCAGCACTTGTTCGGATGCGAGTTTGTTGTTCGAGGCAGATTTAAGCAAGAAGTCTTAAGCTTTAAATACCTAAGCGAGCGCCTCATAACAATCCGCGTCAAGGCTACATTCGGCAACATTAGCCTGATATGCGCCCACGCCCCAACGGATGATAAACATGACGACAGCAAAGATGACTTTTACGATCTCCTAGAAAGAACATTCGATCAATGCCCCAGCTACAACACCAAGATCGTTCTAGGAGATTTCAACGCAAAGCTGCACAAGGAAGACGTCTTTGCTGGAGTCATCGGGAAGCACAGCCTGCACAACAACACGTCCGAGAACGGAATCAGGCTTTTGGACTTCGTAACGGGGCGAAACCTCTTTGTAGCCAGCACGCGGTTCCCTCACCTCAACATCCACAAAGGGACTTGGCGGTCTCCTGATCAATCAACCGTCAACCAGAGTGATCACATTGCAATCGACGTCAGACACTCCTCCAGCATTCTCGATGTCCGAACATTCCGAGGAGCCAACATCGACTCGGAGCATTTCCTTGTTGTAGCCAAGGTAAACACACGTATATCGATAGGACAAGTAGAGCAAGACCAAAACAGTTTGACGTCGGAAAGCTGCATCGCAATTCACCGCTAACAACTTTGCCGACCGAGTCTCCCTAAAGCTTTCAGAGAGTCCAACCCTGCCAGGCGAAACAATCGACCAACAATGGAACCGTTGTCAAAACGCCATCAGAGAAGCTGCATCTGATATGCTGGGCTTTAAAACGCCACCCCAAAAAGACAACGAGTGCAGGCAGACACATTCAGCGAAGCAAGCAGCATACAAGGCTGGACAGAAGGACGAGAGAAGAACAAGGACGAGGAAGAACACAGGCTTCTCAAAAAGAAAAAGAAAGAGCATGAGAAGCGCGCGATCGAGGACATGGAGAGGTGTTACGGCAGAAATGACGTCCGAAAGTTCTACCAACGGGTAAAACAACTATCCAATGGATACAAAAATTGGACAGAAGCCTGTCGTGAAGCAGAGGGACAACTCGTAGTAGATTCGCAGTCGATACTGAGAATCTGGAATGAACACTTCCGTAGACGGCTTGGAAGACCCCCATAACCGCTGTCAGGCAGAATGTTCCACTCAACGCAATTGACGATGATCCACGAGAATTCCGTCCCCCCGACCTAGACGAAGTCAAGGTAGCGATATCGAGTCGAATAAAGCTGCTGGTGCAGACGAACTGTCGGCGGAACTGTCTAAGAGAGCTGGAGATGAGCTGGTAAGGTACATGCACCAACTCATCTGTAAGATATGGTCGGAGGAAAGTATACCCGACGAGTGGAATCTCAGTATCGTTTGCCCGATCCACAAGAAAGGGAACCCCTTCAACTGCGCCAACAACCGAAGGATAAGTCTCATCAACATCGGCTATAACATCCTCTGTGCCGTTTTGTGTGAGCGCTTGAAAACATTCGTCAACAACCTGATAGGTCCTTATCAGTGCGGTTTCAGGCCGGGGAAGTCCACCATCGACCAAACCGAAAAGAGATGCAGATCGACACCCACCACCTATTCGTCGATTTCAAGGTCGCATGTGACAGCGTGCTTAGGGACGAGCTATACAACGCCGTGTCTAGTTTTGACATTCCTGCCAAACTCGTCAGGTTGTGCAGGATGACGATGGAGGGCTTCCAGTCGGTAACGAACTCACCGAGACCTTCAAAATGTCAAAAAAGGATTTAGACAAGGCGACGCGCTACCATGTGATTTCTTTAACATCATTCTGGAGAAGATCGTGCAAGACTCACACGCCAACACTAGAGGCACGATCTTCCAGAAGTCCGTACAACTGCTAGCATACGCGGATGACATTGTCGTGATCGGCAGAACACAGAGAGCCGTCAATGAGGCGTTTGCTGGAATTGCAAAACGAAGTATATGCTGTCATCGAGAAAGGACACACAACATCGACGTCTTGGACAGAACTTCACAATGGGCAGCTATAACATCGAGGTAGTCAAGGACTTCGTCTATCTCGGCTCGCAAGTGAACAATACGAACAACACAAGTACCGAGATTAAATGCAGAATTACTTTTGCCAATCGCTGTTTCAATGTGCTCAAGAGACAATTGAGTAGTAGAACCCTCTCTCGAAGGACCAAGCTGATTTTATACAAGACCTTGATCATCCCAGTCCTGCTCTACGACGGGGAGGCATGGACAATCTCAAAAGCGGATGAGGAAGTCCTTGGTCTTTTCCAGAGAAAGCTCTGCGTGCGATATTTGGTCCTGCTTGCTTTGACGGTTTCTGGAGGAGAAGATTCAACCACGAACTGTACGGGCAATACAGCGACATGAGCCTAGTCAGGCATCTACGGATTCAACGCCTAAGATGGCTGGGCCATGTAGAGCGTATGGACAATACTGCTTCAGCCCGAAGAGTATTCGACTCCGAACCAGTGAGACAACGCAATAGAGGACGCCCACGGATCCGATGGCGCACCCAGGTGGAGAAGGACCTCAACCTTGGTGTTCGCAGTTGGAGACAGCTGGCAAAAGATCGTGCCGGCTGGAGAGGCTTACTGGTTGAGGTCCAGGTCCACCCCGGACTGTAGCGCCACCAGATGAAGAAGAGGAGTATAGGGAGAACCTTCCTATGCGGTACAAAATTCAGCTTTAGAAGTTCGCCTTTAAGTTTGAACATCACAGACATTTCCTGGATGCTATGGATAGCTTTAAAGTAATTTCGACTCCCCAGGTTGTGTTCGAGCTGGCTGTATATAATGCGATGTATTGATCCCACCGCTTTTTCTAAGAACTGTATTATTGCCTGCTCGTCGACCTGCTTTTCTAATTGGCATAGGGAGTTACCCCAGTTACTACCATCTGCGTTCAGTACAACTCCACATTCACCAGCTTATTTAATCCACTCTTTGAACAATGCAGTTTTATTTCGAACGTTTTGCATCGTCACTATCTTTGGAAGTCTGTTGTATGCCATGTTCATTACTCGGAGTATGTAATTCGTTTGCATCTTTAGTGTTTTTATATATAGTGGAGATATGCCTGTTTCAACCATGAGCATGTTGTTCGGGGTCTTCGACGAGAGCTTAAACATTTTTTTAATAAAAAAGCGCTGCAATTTCTCTACCTCCTCATAAGCCTTATACCCACAAACCTGTGCCGCATATAGCATTATTGTCTCGGATACAGCTTCGTATAATTTAAACTTATAAGGATTGTTGAAGCACTTCTTCCAGGCTACACTGATAGCATTTTTAGCCTTTGTAAGTTTGTCGTTCAGATGCCTTTTTATATTTAAATTGCTTGTAAGCAGGATTCCTAGATACTTATACTCTTTGACGACCTCTACGTTTGTCCCTCTAAAATGGCACTTCTCGTTGGAGGCAAGTCCCCCACCACCTTTTTTAAAAATCATTATCTTTGACTTTTCTAGACTAACGATTAAACTCCATAGATTGTAGTACTCGCTTAATCGATTAATCATCAATTGCAGGGATTCCGGAGAGTTCGCTAACAGCACGATGTCGTCCGCAAACATGATAGCTTTAATGAGCACCCCTGTTAACTCCACGCCTCCAGGAAGAAAATGCACAATATCCTCTATAAAAAGGGCAAATAAGATTGGGCTTAGTGGGCAACCCTGCCTTACTCCTGCTTCCGTTTGGAACCAATCGGATAACTCAACTCCGTTCCATACCGCAGCCCAGTTATCTTCGTACAGGTTTTGGAGAACCCTTCCGAATTTCGATGACATTCCGATTCCATATAATTTGTAGAATAAGGCATTACGGTTCACAGAATCGGAGGTTGCTTGGAAATCAACAAAGAATGTGTAAAGTTTCCTATTTTGCCTTTTGTGTGTACCAGCTATACTACTTAGAACTTTTGTGACTGTGTTTTACAAAAGTGAGGAATTTAAGGCCATGTCATTGCCGCCAGGTCGGATGGCAAATTGTTTTAACTTTAATTTTTATTCTTATCGTAATCAGCATCCTTATATACGTATACAGTTCTGATATAAATTTGAAAAGTTTCTTCCAGTTGAACTTGTTTAATATTGTAATTGTTTCTTGCATAGTTACTGCTTTCTTACGAAAATAAACAAGGCGATGAGGTCAAAAAATTGGACAGATACTTAGAAAGTGGAAGCAGTTTTCTTTCGCTTTAAGGTTATTACTATTATTATTATGTTGCGCGTCATTTAGATCTTTTGTGCCCTCTATTCATACCTTTTGCTTCCTTAAGAGTTCCCCTCCCACGCAGCTCTTCCCCGAGTTGTATTGAGGGTTATAGGCTCATATTGCGCGAATGTGGAAGAGATTCAGACTGGAGTATTCTCTCTGAGCCGGTTTCCTTTAGGAATCTGAGAATGAGAGCTGGTTCTAGTGACTTCAGTTCTTCTTCCAACATTTGTGTTACTTGTTGGCTAGTGCCTCACAAAATCCCAGTACATGTTCTGGAATTTCGTTAGATTCTTCGCAGAATCTGCAGAGACCTTCTTATGATGCACGTGGTTTCCTTAGGTGCAGCCTTAGTCTACAATGCCTCGTTCGGAGGCCTGTTAGGATACGGAGGTTGTACTTCCTCATACTGATATATGCCTCAGACCTCTTCCGCAGACCTGCTTCATGCCATGAGCGTTGTTCCACGCATCTGCCAGGTCCTTTCTTTATAGTTCCTTGAACTCTTCCCTGTGGGCATGATCTCCATGTCCGCAGAATGGTTCGAAAACTGTAATAGGATCCAATGCTCCTTTCCTAGCAAGGGAGTCAGCCATTTCGTTGCCGCCTATCCCTATATGGCCAGGTATCCAGCAGAGTTTTACTCTGTTACTCCTGCTCGGCTTCTTAAGCTTCTGTAGACATTCCCTCATAAGCTAAGATCTGATGATATAGGAGTCTAGTGTCGGGATATCGTCATGACAGTCGACAGTTGGTATAGCTCACGTCAAGATTGATCTGAGCGCATCTGTCTATGGCATAGACTTCTGCTTGAAAGATACTGGTCCGTTCGCCCATGGGTTCGTAGTACTTTGTCAGGGGTCCAAATACTCCTGCTCCTGTTCCTCCATCAGTTCTTGTTCCATCTTTATACCATTTTACCCTATTGCTGCTCAGTCTGTGGACTATGAATTCATTGTTCCGGTTCTTTTTGGTGATGAGCTTAATGGTAAACTCCTTTTGGAAGTTGAATTTCCGAATCACGTCAACCTTCGGAATGGCCAAGAGTGGTTGCTCTTTGACTAGTGCATCGAATTGTCTCGATGTAATGCACCTCCCTTCTTTTGCCATAGGTTAGGTAGGCGGGCTGCTAGTACAATCACCAGCACACTTAGACCATATTGGTCCATTGTTATACCCATAGTCAGACTACCACCACTGATTTACTACTCCAATGACAGTGCTGTTAATTTGATCCCAACGCCATCTGGATCTGGAGATTTGACTGATGAGAAACCTGATGAGGGCGTATTAACTTTGCTTTCACTGGGACTCGAACCGGGGAACCCGCTAACCAGGGGCAGGCACTCTACCAACCACATTACTCTTTTGTTTTCACATTCTGCAACCATTAGATGCAAAGGAGTAAGCTTCAGCAGCACCTCCATAGCGGCAGTTGGGGAAGTTCTCATGGCCCCTGTAATACAGAAGCAAGCCGACCTTTGAATTTCGTTGAAGTCAGCTGGCTTAAGATTGTGGCAGCTGGAAAGACTTGAACGCCCAGCTTCACTCCGGGGTGTAGGACAAGAAAAAGATAAACATTTTCGTTATTCTCAACAGTATAAGATTTGAATTTCTTCATGATTTTGTGTGGACTAACCCTCCAGGTGTAACTCATCCCATATGACCCCATCAGGGCTGAAGCCTAGTAATTTATATGTATAATCTACGTCATAAACAATGAGGAGATTAGACGCCTAGTTAGGTTTATGTCTGTGTGTAGTAGCTGTAGAAGTGTGGCAGACACTTATACAGCTATGGCAAGCATGGCAGATGCTTGTAGAGCTACTACACACAGTGCGAAATTACTTGGACCGCGTCATTAAAATTCCAAATGTTAATAATAATATAATAATATTGGTGGCACTACAGCCAGTAGAGGGCCAGGGCCTAGCTTCTCAGCAACCACTTGTGTTGTGCGTGCGTATTGTCCTCTCACGCGTGGAAGGGACCTATAGTTTAATGCCGACTCCGAATGGCTAAGTTGAGAAGCTTTTTCTAGACAGGAATACTCTTTGAGCATTGTTAGCGACTCACAAGAGGTGGAACCGTGAATTATGAAAGGTGGAAAATTCGGGTATCGAACCTGGGACCCTCTGCGTAGGAGTCGACGCACTAACGCACTACGCCACGGCGACCCAAATGTTGGACGTGTGAAATAGTTAGATATCGATGGGTATATATGTATATTGGGGTCTACCACTTTTCTAAGTCTTTGTGTAATAAAATAACTCCTTAATGCGTTATAATAAAAGTATTTGCTCGCTACTGCTCCCATTCCATGTTTTACAAGAGGTGTAATTTTTTGGTTGAATTAGAATCGATATTTTATATTTTTAGTACATGTGTAGTTTAGTTTAGTATGATTTAGTACAATAGATAGACTAAGGTAATGTAGTGAGTGGTTGCAAGGTAGATATAAGAAATAAATGTGGTAAATAATAAATTATTGTTGCTTCACATGATAAACAAGTGTAATTAAACTCCTTCTCCAACAACGTGTGATTATTCGAAAGGGAGGTAGCCTGATTTGATCACCGATATTGTGCAATTGAACTCGAATATTTTCTTTGGAGCATTGAAATCGATGCCAATACTCTGTCAATGACTCATGCACTAAAAGCTAATAGATCCGACCTGAGTCGCGAGTTTTACTTTCAATCGTCTCTTGAACGATGACTTTTTAATGACACATCTTGTTGCATGACCCGACAACATAAACTGTGATTTACATATTTCCCGTGTATTCTGCTCTTTGTAACATCGACCGGAAACCCCCTAGATTTCCCTACTTCATACAATTTTAAATCCCCCGCCTTGTGTGATGGATGATTAAAAATCATATATATAAATCAGATCAAGAAACTAGAAAATGATGATGAAATCCAAATGAATTATGAACTCAACAGCTGGTTTGCGTACTAAATCCGGTGCAACGTACTTAACTCGACTAAAATGTGCTTTCCAAGTTTCCCATTCAAGAGATCGGCTCGATTCATAAAATCTCTCAACAAGAGAGTCTGTAAACCAGTTCTGTCGCGGCCTTATAGTAGCTAACTTCGCCGGTAAGATAGACGCTTAACATTCTGCAGACTTCAGTAGTATTTCGACAACGTTCATCTAAAGGCCGGTTGCATTGAGACATGGCATCCAAGGCGTTACTTCTGCTTCTTTGCGTCGCATTTTTGATAAGTTTCGGCAATTCGGCAGCTGGCTCGAGAGTGCGTCAATTAGAACCACTACAATACATACCGCCATCACCAGAGCCATTATTGATACCAGAGGTAACAACTGAAACACCTACCACGAAAAAACCGCTTATAGAAGACATCACCTTGGACATTCATACTTTGAAGACTGTTGTGGGATAAATGGGACTTAAATTGTTTACTGCTTAATGAATTTGTGAAAAAATATATTATAGATCGTAAAAAAATGTTTCTTATTGTGTTGTCTTTTTCCTAAGAAACATTGTGGGTCACTTGAAATTGAAGATTGTTTGAGTCAGTGAAAGGAGGAGCAGCTTTCTGTTTGGAATACTGTGTCGGGATGCATGATAGAGTTATCATGGCTCATTTATAAAAATTATGAATATGTTAAGCTAATAGTGAAACGTTTTTAAAGTGGACGCTAACCATCATGAACCACTGTCAACAATGCACGGAACAAAATCTGCCATAGCTGCATGCGACAGTCTTAATCTATTGGAAAGAGTCTTCTGAAAGAAGGATCGGTGAATTGACGCATTGTCTGATGTGAAGTGAAAAATATACTTTCTTTGCCCACACGAGACGAAGAAGATCCCTCAAACTGACATCGCATCTACATCTTTGTTTACCAACCTTTCCCTACGGCCATTATCTTATATTCCACTCTCTTTATTCATGAAGCTTCGATGCTGAAGAAAGTTGACCGCACCCAACACAGCTAAGCAGTAGTCAAATCATACAATAAAATGTGATATCAGAAAAAATATACGTTTCATCTATTTTTTTGGCAATGGAATGCGGTAGCCACGCACTTCTTGAACGTCTTTGATTTTATAGTCAACACTTTGGACTAATAAAAAAGATAATGAACGACATTTCGTCTCCTCGTGTGGTAAGCCACTGATTGACATGTAGGCGTTGACCTTCAGTTGGATGTTTCTAATCTTATGAATACGCACGATTATGTACACCATCCATGTTTGAGGACCGGTTTGTATTAACTCAACCAAAATCGATGGTGTTTGATGGGGTCAAATAGCAAATTGTGTTGCGGCGCATTTACAGCTGCTCATGAGTAATTCAATCGAAATCACAAAATATGCGAGTCCATAATCTTGTGCGTATCACATTTTGTTATGCGCTCCACATTGAAAACGATCGGGAAAGTGATCGTTAGAGTAGTGCGATTGAGAGAATATTGTAGTCAGGAGACAACAAGAGCTCTTGTCTTAAATTAATATAATTATATGGGTGGAGCTACAGTAGATAAAGGGAGAGTGTCTAGCTTCTCAGCAAGCACTCGTGTTGTGCGTGCTATTGTTCTCACACGAATGGAAGGAAGACCTACAGTTTTATGCCAACTCCGAACAGACAAGCATAAGATGCTTTTTCTAGGCAGTTATTACACTTTGAGCATTGTCAGTGACTCGAAGGAGGACAATGTTCTTATTTTCACAGGACACATTGCCAGAATATCAATAAAAATTACTACACAGTGATCTACCTATGTAACATTTACTTCATTATCATAGTTACTGACAATAAAAAAAACCATGTGCAAATGGGTTGAATACTGTGAGCCTATAGTGTACAAACGGGGTGGGTCGCCGTGGCGTAGTGGGCAAGTGCGTCGACTCCTACGCAGAGGGTGCCAGGTGCACGGCTCCTCTTTCGAGTCACTGACAATGGTCAAAGAGTATGCCTGTCTAGAAAAAGCTTCTCAACTTCCCCGTTCGGAGTCGGCATTAAACTGTAGGTCCCTTCCACTAGTGAAAGAATAGTAGCACGCACAACACGAGTGGCTAAGCCCAGGTCCGCCTCAGACTGTCGCGCCACCCATATTATTATTATTCAGTCCTTTCAAAATAAAATTATAAGGGATATTGTAAAATCTCCCTGGTATCTCAGGAATTGTGATATACAAAGGGACCTAGGGATAACTACCGTCGATGAAGAAATAACGAACTCCGCTCGAAAGCTAAGACTCAGACTTCATGGTCGCTGCAACAATGCCATCCTCCAAACTTTGGACATGAGACGTTTAGTACGCCGACTCCAGCGTACGAGACCTCTCGATTTGGCGCAATAGTAATAAACCATCGTAACGATGGTCATGGCAGGTGATTTTACCGAAGGTCTACCTGCAACACGCGAAAATATCCTTAAATATAAGCTACTAGATAAGGAAACTTAGTTGTAGTAAAGAATAAGCAAAAGGGTAGGGTGGTGGTGTTAGTCAGTAAAAATCTGACACTACTTGTCTCTGTTGAAGATTTTCACCAACCCAAGTAATAAAAAAAATAAATTCCTGGAAATATGTGGTTTTTTAAACGATCTTCTTAACGAAACTACTAATGCACTAAGTTGTTTTACAGCACCCACAGTTTTTCATGTTCCTTCACAGGTAAACGACTTTTGGATTTTGTCTAGAAAATATACTTCAAAATGATAGGAGACGGATCCATCACTCAACCAATTGAACACCATCGTAATGTTGTCTGTCTCTCTTTAATTGTTCGATATTTCCACAAGCGATGATCAGCTGAACTATCCGGTTGTATTCCTCCTTTTAAATAATACAACCGGGATACAAGAGCATCTTGGAATGCCCATTAGCTTGCACTCGAGACATGCATTACCCAACTCTATCTTTCCCTCTCATTATTATGTTCAGAGATTTAAAATCAATGTGGATCGATATCTCCTTTCCAAGCCATTCCTATTTTCTCAATGCTCGTACTATGTTCAACATTTAAAGGGTATTCAAATCTCCCTTAGAAAAATTTATTTAAGTTAAAAGAGTTTCGTTGAGTTTAACACAAATTGTCCGAACCTTTTTTAACCTACATGCGTTCCACTCAGTTGAAGTTGATAACCATGGTTAGCTGCCGCTTCTGTTATGATTTGCTTATTGCCATCCTTGTCATCCGACTGCAAAATCAGTACACGATGCTGCCGAAAGTGGATGATCTTGATCATTATTCGACTATTTTTTAGTCGATTGACTTTGGTTAGCCTATCGAATTCTTGGGAGATGATCCGCCAGCGGTAAAGATGAGCAATTAATGTGGATGTTTTATTGACTTACATTTTTATCCTCAATAAAATAAAAACCAAAGACACATCCGGGTGAGACACTGTAAACAATGAGACAATGTTTGCTAAAGAATTGCTTCAAAGTGCATTATAAAACGTACTGCCTTTTGATGCATTTGAGTACGTTTTTCCAGCGCGATGAGTACGCTGCCAAAAAGGGAGGGAACGCTGATCCTAAGACGATTGTGTTGGCAAGGGAAGCGATAGGCGCACGGTATAGCCAAGCCGGTATTGGCTGCGTTTTACTTTACTCATATCTCAAAAACCGTGCGTCCTACAGCAAAGTGACGCAGATCTGTAGGTCCTTTCCACGCGTGAGACGACAATAGCACGCACAACACGAGTGGTTGCTGAGAAGCTAGGCCCAGGTCCGCCTCGGACTGTCGCGCCACCCATATTATTATTATTATTATAGTGTACAAACATTTTTTTGTTTTTTGTTTTTTTTATTATTTATTGCTTCATAAGTTCCAAAGTGTTGTCTCACAATTTACAGAAAAATTAAGTTCTTACAGATATGACATATTTCTGTCTTTCAACTAGATCATTATCTCGTATTTTTTAGAAGTTTAGGAATATTAACAAATTTGACATTGAGGAAAAATCATGAGAAAAAAATAACCTCAAATAAGTAATAAATATATAAATAAATGGATAAATAGATAAGTAAGTAAATAGTCAAATAAATAAACACACAAATAGATAAATCTACAAGTAAATAAATAAGAAAAAAATAAATAAATAGACACGTAAATATAATATTAATAAATACATATATAAATAAATAAATAAACATCTTAACTATAAAGCAGAGAGTTTGTGTGTCTGACCGACAAAGGCTACGAAACTTCACCTCGCAGAGCTCTGAAATTTTCAACAAAAATCATTGATGCTGAATGTGACAAATTTTAAGTCGGTGCGACATACGGTTCGGAAGTTATGAGCACTTTTTAAACGGGAATAAAATTCTAAAAACAAGGGTGGTTGCATCAATCCGGTATGAAACCATTTCAAGTTGCGTAGTCGTGGGTATCAACCATCCCCCAGTGTGTTGTAACTCACTCACACACAAATTTTTCATATTTTGCTTTGTGCAACCATTCATTCTTTTCTACGTCTCAATCGAACATATATGTACGAACGACTGCCTGAGTCACCAAACGAAAAGGAAACAATAAACATTTTCGCACTTTTCTTATTTTGTCATACCCAAACTATCTATGCATGTACAGATACACAGCTACACACACAAATCATTCAATTCTGCTGAAATTGTGAAACTTTAACTTCTGAACGGATTAACCGATTTAGATAAAATTTCAAAGCTAGACTAATTACATAATGTGTTACGAGATAGGCTAATTTGTTTCTTGGTTCATGAGTTTGACTTCAATTTGAACAACAAGTGAATATCGCTTTTCGAACTTTTTTTTTATGAATCGCTTGATATCCCCTCACGTTGTGGGTAAATGGTTGCGAAAAAACCGCAATTCCCGTCCGCTTTGCTGCAGTGCACATTGATAATTCAAACTTCAACATGTATGCACCCAGTCAACGAATTGTACTCATTATGAGTAGGGATGTGAATGAGAGATTGGGATAGGCATCAATGACAAAAGAAAATTCAAATTCTTCTCTGAGTTCTGGTTCGAGCAGTCTTATTATTGTTTTAAATTAAAAAGTGCGGTTATAATGCAGGTAAAGTACCGGTTGAAGAAACAAACCCGGGTACGAAATCTAGTATAAGATAAACAAGAAAATGTGCGAACAATTAAGTAAATAAATAAGTATGTATACATACATGTTGTAACGTTTGCCCGATCCACAAGAAACCTACCGAGGGATAAGTCTCCTGAACATCGCTTACAAGATCTTCTCTGCCGTTATGTGTACTTGTCTGAAGCCGATTACAAATAACCTGATAGGTCCACATGAGTTCAGGCCAGGGAAGTCCACCATCGACCAGATTTTCACACTACGGCAGATCCTGGAAAAGACCCAAGAGATGCAGATCGACACCCACCACCTATTCGTCGATTTCAAGGCCGTATATGACGTGCGTGCATGGGGACGAGCTATACAACGCCATGTCTAGTTTTGACATTCCTGCCAAACTCGTCAGGTTGTGCAGGATGACGATGGAGGATTCTCGCTGCTCCACCAAGGTCGGTAACGAACTCACCGAGCCCTTCAATGTCAAAAAAGGTCTTAGACAAGCCGACGCGCTGTCATGTGACATTTTCAACATTATTCTTGAGAAGATCGTGCAGAACCCACACGCCAACACAAGAGGCACAATCTTCCAGAAGTCCGTACTACTAACTAACTGCCAGCATACGCGGATGGCATTAAAGCGATTGGCAGAACTCAGCGAGCAGTGAATGAGACGTTTGCTGGCATTGAGGCGGAAGCGGCTAAAATGGGTCTAGCGGTGAATGGGGACAAAACGAAGTATATGCTGCCATCAAGGAAGGACACAAAACAACGACGTCTTGGACAGAGCGTCACAATGGGCAGCTATAACTTCGAGGTAGTCAAGGACTTCGTCTATCTCGGCTCCGCAGTAAACAGTACAAACAACATCAGTACCGAGATCAAACACAGAGTAACTCTTGCCACCCGCTGTTTGTATGGGCTCAAGAGGCAATTGAGTAGTAGAGCCATCTCTTGAAGGACCAAGCTGACTTTATACAAGACCTTGATCATCCCAGTCCTGCTGTACGGTGCGAAGGCATGGACAATCTCAAAAGCGGATGAGGTCCTTGGTATCTTCGAGAAAAAAGCTTTGCGTGCGATCTTTGGTCCTGCTTTCCTTGTACGACATGTACAGCGACGTGAGTCTCTTCTGGCGTCTTCGGATCCAACGCCTAAGATGGCCAGGCGATGTAGAGCGTATGGACAACTCTGCTCCGGCCGGAAGAGTCCTCGACTCCGAACCCGTGGGACAACGCAACAGAGGACGCCCGCGTTTAAGGTAGCGCACCCAGGTGGAGAAGGACCTCAACCAAATTGGCTTGCGACACTGGAGACAGATAGCCAGAGACCGTGCTAGTTGGAAAGACTTGTTGGTTGAGGCCCAGGTCCACCCCGGACTGTAGCGCCAAATAAAGAAGAAGATTTTATGATCACAAACAAAATTGGAGATATCATGACAAATGTAATTGTCATGTGGGTTTGTTGATTAGTGGATTGTCATGAATAATGCGCCTTTTTTTAAAATATATAAATATTCTGGAGGAGATCAGTTCAACATTAGCTGTGTCGTGTATATCCAATGTAGAGTGATACCAAGGGAGATTAAGCATCATTTTCAAGTTTTTAAGATTGCATTTGGAGCAATTATTCCAGACTATACGGCCATAGAGTAAAATTGTTTGAACAATCGTCTTAAGAATAATGATCTTATTTTCTTTCGAAAGTAACGACTTCCTATTAATAAACGGATATTAATTTCGCATGGCAATATTAGTATAATATATTAGTAAATAATGCAATATTAGTATATAATGAACGCCAAATTTCGGTCTTAACAGTTGGACTCTATTTTATTAAGTGACCATTAACATTTAACTGATTTTCTGGTGAACAGCTATGCCTTCTTTTTCTCTTGAATAAAAATGGCTTGGGTTCTTGCCGGTATTAAGTTTAATTTTCCACTCAACAAGATAAGACTGCAATACTTCGATTGCATTTTTTAAATTCGTCTCAATACTTAGACCCAACATATGCTAAGATAGTACTGCAATATCATCCGCATAAATACCAATTTTACAATGTGGTAGCTTTGGTATATCAATTAATAAGCTAAAAGTTTATTTTTTTTTTTAAAATATATATATTTTTTATTTCGCTCAAAAATTAGACAAAGTCCCTACACGTTTAACTTAAGACTGAACTTACAAATTTCTTACGCTAGCTTAAATACTATTTCGCCTACACCACTGCTTCGTTGAGCTGCGCTGCGATCCCACGGATGTCGTCGTATTACATCTGCCGCGCGTGATGGAATGTGCAGGTAATGCACCGGCCCAGACTTTGTGTCAGCGGTTTCGGGTGCTGGGAACGGTGGACCGACACCTGAGTCGATGTCTGCTTTTGATCTAATTTAACGTTTCTTAACTTAGCAGATGTAAAAATATTGTAAAGAATCGGAGCAAGAACAGACCCTTGGGGTACACCTGCACGAAAATTTACTACATCAGACGCACTATTGTTGACAAATACTTTATAGCAAAGGATTAGATACAAAACTTTGAACAATTCTACAGAGAAACTGAGGAAAACTAAGTTATTCAACATTTTATGGATAAGCCCATTATGTCAGACGGTGTACAAACATACTCTCTATTAATACCTCTTGTCACTCATCGCATGTTCGATGATTAAGATGTGTTCTTTTGTTGATGTAATATCAGATGTACAAACATAGAAAACAATGATTGACATAACGAAGTATATGCTATGCCATTGACTACATTCTACGCTCATGCTGCCCATTCAAAAGGTTTGCTTGATTTATAGATTCTTCTTTGCTTGCCACACATGAAAACCAGTTTTTATTGGCTTTTCTTTTATGACTGGTTTCGATGGTTAGGTTGAGTTCCACCTGTCTGACCTCAGTAGTGTTTCGTCACCGTCTGAGTAAAACGGAACCATGTGTCCGAAATTTGTTCCACCTCTTCTTGTTGCGCTATTGCTGATAAGGCTTTGTACTTCAGCAAGTGTTGGTCTTTACGACCATTTGAAGGCCTTCAGCATTTGCCGCCATTTGAGCCACCAGTGCCGCCAAAGACGACAACAAGAAGTCCTGTGACAAAAAAACCACCAAAAGGACACGTGCCAACCTTTTCTTTGGACCTTAATACATTGAAGAGCGCAGTGGGATGAAATACTGTTCAGTTACTGTTCAATGGATCTATAAGCTACTAGTGTGAAATATTTTGGTGTTGTTCGTTTTTTACGTTAACTTCGCTTAGTGAAACCGGCCTCTACAAATGCCGCGTATTTTGTGTGCTTTATTTCGTCATCGTTGATTAAAGAGCAAGTAATGTGGAAAAAAAAAGCTTGGTTTTAAGAATTTAACCTTGTCATGAGTTCGTGCTGTAGTATCATAGTACGGCTTAAGTCCTGACTTCCGTAGTTTTAACTCTTTTGCTAACTTGTAAGTAAGCTATTCACACACCCACTGAACCTGCAGGTCGACTACATCATCAAGGTTATCTCCCGCGCAGAAACCCACCTAAACAAAAAAATGTTGTAGTACGAACAAAGAAATGACTGATTGGTGGCTGCCCAAGAGGAAACGCTTAGAAATCGCCCGTGATGAAGTCATCTTGTTGCATACAAATCGAATGAATCATTCAGAATCACGGACCTAGTCTCCAGTTGTGTGTTAGTGTCCATACTGTATACATGACCTACCCATCTGAGTCGAGACAATAGAAATCGTCTGACTATGCCAATGTCGTTGCAAGGCTCGTAGGGTTCATCATTCAATCCTCTACTCCATACTCCTTCTTCGCAAACTGGACCGAATATAACTCGAAGAATTTTCCTCTAGCGATCAAGAATCTCTTCGTCCTCATTTGATATCGTCCATGCTTCTGCTCCATATAGCAAGACTGGGATTATCAAGGGCTTGGTACTTGGAGATAGAGCTTTATTTCTCAAATACCGTCCAGGCCCAAGAAGACAGCGATTGACCAGTATAATACTTCCTCTCATCTCTGCGGTGATGTAATTATGTTCGTGATGAGTTATCAAAAAGTAAAATTTGTACTGACATCTTATTACTAATTTGCTGGAGATGAACTATTTCAGACTTCTACTTATATAGTTACAGAGGAATGCCCTTACTTTTTAAGACAACATGTGAAATCCTGCATCTTAATGGAACCCCTTGCAATGGAAGTTTTAATCAATTCTGCTCACTGTGTAACCTTAAAGCAACGAGAGGATGTCCTCAAGGAGGAGTCTTATCTCGACTAATATGGATTCTAGTTGTTGACGAACTTCTAGAGATATTAACACACAATCGCGGATGACATAGTCCTCATATCACTAACTAAGGAATGGTACATATCGGCTGGGTTGAACCTAAATCCGCCAAGAACCACCATAGTATCTCTCATTAAGAAACGAAAACTGGACCGACTTAAAGCATTAACTCTGTCGGGTACAACACTGGCTCCAGTAATCGAAGTGAGCTATTTAGGAGTGATATTGGACAGCAGATTCATCTCGAAAAAGCACACAGAAGAGATACCCAGAAAAGCGACGCATGCTCTAATGATTTGTCGGAGCTTGGAGGGGAAATCCTGGGCATGTAATCCAAGTATACATGGCTATTGTCAGACCAACAATTACATGCGGAGCAATAGCATATTCCAAACGAACTAACCTGATGATGAGTGCAAGAGAGGTACTGAACAAAGTTCATAGGTTACCATGCCTTTGTATTACAGGGACCATGAGAATTTGTCCAACTGCTGCCGTGGAGGTGCAACTGAAGCTGACTCTTTTGCATCTAGTGGTTGCAGAATGTGAAAACAAAACAGTCATGAGGATGGCAACGATTGGATGGCGCAGTTGGTAGCGTGCCTGCCCCTGGTTAGCGGGTTCCCTGGTTCGCATTCCAGTGAAAGCAAAGTTAATACGCTCTCATCTGGTTTTCAAATCTGGTCCAGATGGCCTTGGGATCAAATTAACGGAACTATCACTGGAGTAGTAAATCAGTGGTGGTAGTCTGACTATGGGTATAACAATGGACCACTATGGGCTTAGTGTACTGGTGAATGCACTAGCAGCCCGCCTACCTAACCTATGGCAAAAGAAGGGAGGTGCATTACATCGAGACAATTCGATGCACTAGTCAAAGAGCAACCCCTCTTGGCCATTCCGAAGGTTGACGTGATTCGGAAATTCAACTTCCAAAAGGAGTTTACCATTAAGCTCATCACCAAAAAGACCGGAGCAATGAATCCATAGTCCTCAGACTGAGCAGCAATAGGGTAAAATGGTATAAAGATGGAACAAGAACTGATGGAGGAACAGGAGCAGGAGTATTTGGACCCCTGACAAAGTACTACCAACCCATGGGCAAACGTACTAGTACCTTTCAAGCAGAAGTCTATGCCATAGACAGATGCGCTCAGATAAATCTTGAACATGAAACTCCTATATCATCAAATCTTAGCTTGTGGGGGAATGTCTACAGAAGCTAAAGAAGACGAGCAGGAGTAACAGAGTACAACTGCTAGATACCTGGCCATATAGGGATAGAAGGCAACGAAATGGCTGACTCCCTTGCTAGGAAAGGAGCATTGGATCCTATTACAGTTTTCGAACCATTCTGCGGACATGGAGATCATGTCCACAGGGAAGAGTTCAAGGAACTATAAAGAAAGGACCTGGCAGATGCGTGGAACAACGCTCATGGCATGAAGCAGGTCTGCGGAAGAGGTCTGAGGCATATATCAGTATGAGGAAGTACAACCTCCGTATCCTAACAGGCCTCCGAACGAGGCACTGTAGACTAAGGCATCACCTAAGAAAACCACGTGCATCATAAGAAGGTATCTGCAGATTCTGCGAAGAATCTAACGAAATTCCAGAACATGTACTGGGATTTTGTAAGGCACTAGCCCACAAAAAAGACAAAGATCTCGGAGGAAGATTTGAAGTCACTAGAACCAGCTCTCATTCTCAGATTCCTCAAGGAAACCGGCTCAGAGAGAATACTCCAGTCTGAATCTCTTCCACATTCTCGCAACAGGAGCCTATAACCCTCAATACAACTCGGAGAAGAGCTGCATGGGAGGGGAGCTCTTAAGAAAGCAAAAAGTCTCTTCGGACTGGAAAAGTGTGGTCCGTGTGCAACGACTGATAAACTCGATGTTTTAAGCTACGTTCGATTTGTCTGAATTGTCTTGAATAGAAGTTGCATATCCAATTAATACGATCCTTCTGGTATAGACCTTAATTGTCGAATGACGATATAGCTAATTTAATGAATAAATTGAAATCCATATAATCATCAGTGATTGCCGCAACTTCTCGGAAAAGTCCTCTGTGTTCGCGTAATTGTTAGCCCCAGTCGCGTTTTCTCGTACACTCTAATCCAAATCGCTCGACCTACGCATGACCTGCCCTTTGTATTTCATTGAATCCGATTTTATTATGATCACCATTGTCGGGGCAAATAGCCGCATATCCCCTCTCGTCCTTCGGCCATGATAAATGGGCTAATTTCAGCCCCAACATCATCGTAAATTCTCCCATATGACACAGCCTTAGAATTAAATTTACACCCTGTTGGCTTAGAGCAGGTTCAAGAGTTCAAGTTCAATGTTTCATAACCATTCCTCCGGCATCACTTCATTTTAAATTCAAATTTGTTTCGGATTCATCTAGGACCGACTCTAAGTGCTGCTAGGACGCTCATCCATCATCACTCGTAACAGGGAATAACATCAACTTATTGCTGCCCAAGAGCATAAAGTGGCTGAAACTTTCGAAACAACCATTAAATTCGCATCCTATGTCGTTATCGTAGCCCCATTAAGCACTTGCTGAGGGATGTAATCGGCTGGGATGGACATGCGATAGTAATCGGGTCTGCAGGACCCACAATCCGAAGGGGAGAACTGAATGTGTGTCCACAGGGAATCATGTGACAGATATAGATGCACTGTCCAACGGAGATGGTATCTAAGCTACTCCCATGTAATCGTTTGTTGGGGATAACAACTGACTAAGTCCGAACAGTAAGCACGGTAACATTTCCTTTGATTTAGGAGAACACATCCACTTATATTGTTGTGAATCGGAGGCGGATTATTTCGAATGCATGTTTACGGATTATTTTAAGTACCTTTTCATTCGAAAGTCCAATCAACGATGGAAATCTGTACCTGAATGAAATTGTGAATAATGGGAATTTAAGAGGAAATTAATTTAATAATACCGGATTTAAGTTGCGTAAGGAACGGACTATAAACTAAAGCTTATCATGGGTGACCCTATGGTTTTTCTTTTAAAGTTTCCGCATTGATTTCGGTCTGTCCGTTCGTTTGTCGTGTCTGTCTATATTTTGGGGATGATTTGGGGGACTCCCATAAACATCAAGTTGAAGTAAAAATTACCTCATTTACATCTTAAGACATATCAATCGACATTCTAGATTCAATTGAGTAATAGAGTTATTTCGCGACCCTTACAGATATAAAAGGTGGAATACCCCTCTCTTGCTGTACAGCGCAGAGGCATGGACAACCTTAAAAGCGATTGCAGAAGTCATTGAGTCGGAATGTTTGGGTTGAGACGACACGATTCACTGTAAAACAAGCTTCTGGCACCTACGGATCAGTGATGGGACTTCTACCACTTAAATGGTATTTCTACAACTTTTTCCAATGTTGAAAAACCTACCAAACTTAACTCTAAATCTACCACATTTTGACCATTGCTCATCAGATTCGAGAATAATTTGGTCTGTAGACCACGTAGATGACGACAGCAAATATGACTTTTACGATCTCCTAGAAAGAACATACGATCAATGCCCAGCTACGACACCATGATCGTTCTCGGAGATTTCAACGCAAGGTTGGGCAAGGAAGACATCTTTGCTAGAGTCATCGGAAAGCACAGCCTGCACGACAACACGTCCGAGAATGGACTCAGGCTGTTGGACTTCGTAACGCGCCGAAACCTCTTTGTAGCCAGTAGGCGGTTCCCTCACATCCACAAAGTGACCTGGCGGTCTCCTAATCAATCAACCGTTAACCAGATTGATCACATTGCGATCGACGTCAGACACTCCTCCGGTATTCTCGATGTCCGCATATTCCGAGGAGCCAACATCGACTTGGATCATTTCCTTGTTGTAGCCAAGGTAAACACACGTATAACGAAAGGACAACGGAGTAGAGCACGACCAAAACAGTTAGACGTCGGAAAACTACAATCGCAATTGACCGCTAGCAACTTTGCTAATCGAGTCTCCCTAAAGCTCCCAGAGAGTCCAACCCTGCCAGGCGAAACAATCGACCACCAATGGAACCGTTGTCAAAACGCCATCAGAGAAGCTGCATCTTATATGCTGGGCTTTAAAACGCCACCCCAAAAAGACAGAGCTCTACGAACTTAAAAGAAGGGAAGAACACAGGCTTCTCAAAAAGAAAAAGAAAGAGCATGAGAAGCGCGCGATCGAGGACATGGAGAGGTGTTACGGCAGAAATGACGTCCGAAAGTTCTACCAACGGGTAAAACAACTATCCAATGGATACAAAAATTGGACAGAAGCCTGTCGTGACGCAGAGGGACAACTCACAGTAGATTCGCAGTCGATACTGAGAATCTGAAATGAACACTTCTGTAGACGACTTGGAAGACCCCCATAACCGCTGTCAGGCAGAATGTTCCACTCAACGCAATTGACGATGATCGACGAGAATTCCGTCCCCCCGACCTAGACGAAGTCAAGGTAGCGATATCGAGTCGAATAAAGCTGCTGGTGCAGACGAACTGTCTGCGGAACTGTTTAAGAGAGCTGGAGATGAGCTGGTAAAGTACATGCACCAACTCATCTGTAAGATATGGTCGGAGGAAAGCATACCCGACGAGTGGAATCTCAGTATCGTTTGCCCGATCCACAAGAAAGGAGACCCCTTCAACTGCGCCAACTACCGAGGAATAAGTCTCATCAACAGCGCCTGTAAGATCCTCTCTGCCGTTTTGGGTGAGCGCCTGAAACCATTCGTCAACAACCTGATAGGTCATTATCAGTGCGGTCAGGCCGGGGAAGTCAACTATCGACCAAACCGAAAACAGATGCAGATCGACACCCCCCACCTTTTTGTCGATTTCAAGGCCGCATATGACAGCGGGCATAGGGACGAGCTATACAACGCCATGTCTAGTTTTTGTATTCCTGCCAAACTCGTCAGGGTGGGCAAGATGACGATGGAGAATTCTCGCTGCTCCATCAAGGTCGGTAACGAACTCACCGCGACCTTCGAAATGTCAAAAAAGGTTTTAGACAAGGCGACGCGCTGTCATATTTCTTTAGCATCATCCTAGAAAAGATCGTGCAAGACTCACACGCCAACACTAAAGGCACGATCTTCCAGAAGTCCGTACAACTGCTACCATACGCCGATGACATTGGCGTGATTGGTCGACCACAGCGAGCCGTCAATGAAGCGTTTGCTGGTATTGAAGCGGGGGCGGCCAAAATGGGTTTAGCGGTCAACTAGGGCAAAACGAAGTATATGCTGTCATCGAGAATGGACGCACAACATCGACGACTTAGCCAAAACGTCACCATATGCAGCTATATCTTCGAGGTAGTGAAGTACTTCGTCTACCTCTGCTCGCAAGTGAACTGTACCAACAACACCAGTACCGAGATTAAACGAAGACTTACTCTTGCCAATCGCTGTTTCAATGTGCTCAAGAGACAATTGAGTAGTAGAACCCTCTCTCGAAGGATCAAGCTTATTTTATACAAGACCTTGATCATCCCAGTCCTGCTCTACGACGGGGAGGCATGGACAATCTCAAAAGCGGATGAGGAAGTCCTTGGTCTTTTCGAGAGAAAAGCTCTGCGTGCGATCTTTGGTCCTGCTTGCTTTGACGGTTTCTGGAGGAGAAGATTCAACCACGAACTGTACGGGCTATACGGGCTGTACAGCGACATGAGTCTAGTCAGGCGTCTACGGATTCAACGTCTAAGATGGCTGGGCTATGTAGAGCACATGGACAATACTGCTCCAGCCCGAAGAGTCTTCGACTCCGAACCCGTGGGACAACGCAACAGACGAGGCCCGCGTCTAAGGTGGCGCACCCAGGTGGAGAAGGACCCCAACCAAATTGGCTTGCGACACTGGAGACAGACAGCCAGAGGCCGTGCTAGTTGGAAAGACTTGTTGGTTGAGGCCCAGGTCCACCCCGGACTGTAGCGCCAAATAAAGAAGAAGAATCGCAGACATCGAGAAATATAAGAAACGATTCGTGGGCAATTACAAATGTGAATAAGACAATATCAAACTTACCATAATCTCGAACCTCAAGATTAACCCGTGCTCGTTAAGCTATACTAAGCGCTCAGGCACAAATGTAAAAAAAAAACTAAGCTGTGGTCCTTCTGTACTTTCATGGGTCCTCGCACTATTCTCATGTGGTAGTTAGACCTCTAAATTCACGTTGACGATGTGGGCGTGGCTTACTGCGGTATTCACCGGACTGGATTATTGCCAACTTGGTCATCGTGCATGAAAATTCAAAAACTTACCCCGCTGTACTGCTTCTTGTTACTTACTATATTTGTTGCTACGGTTGGTACCAAAGGTGGAAGGGAGTCAAGTTTCCACACAGTTCATTGTTAACGAACTTAACTTGCAAACTGAATGGCCTTAAATATTATTAAGTGATTTCAATCTACAATTTTTTCAATTCATACGTACACAGAGGCAGGAAAGTCGCATCAGGTAAGAGAAGCCTATGAGTTACGGAATACAATGACATTGAACATATTTTGCCAACAGATTGTTTTGTATGCATTTCCTCAAGAAGGTTCTGCGTGTAAGGAATGTATCGCTGTGAACACTCTGACAACACACAGCCTTTTATTTGTCAAATATTTCTCAATTTTCTCAAGAAACTCATAAATCGATGTGCCACCTTGGACTCACATATAAGATCCCTCCCGCCAAAGGTACCTTATTTTCACATACACGTCCGTTGTCAAGACCCACAATTGTCTTGCAACAACAAAAGAACAGGCGACAACTTCTGGGCTTCCATCCGAAAATTTCCTAATGCAAATTCTATCTATTTTCATCCCCGACTGGGAACAATGCCCATGAATAGAATTCCGCTTAATGTCCTTCAAAATCAATCCTTCAAACTCAACAATTGGATGTTCATCGTTCGCATCTGCCAGGAATAACTTATTGGAACCCCTTCAGCTGATAATGCCTTTAAACAAATTACAAACACAAGAAAAGACCGCCCGCCCCCCAGATTGTTGTTGGCAATTCCACTCAAATGTTATTCACAGACAAAACATTTATTAATGCTCCCCAATACGTTCGGCTCGCTACGACACAGCGACGTGTTCGCGTCCTGTCTCAAGAAAATTGGATTGACACGCCTCCAACCAGAGCGCTACGATAATAGAACACGTATCAGGAGATTATCCTTTTTGTACCACCATGAGAGGGAAAATCGAAATCGAATCTAACAGTCGACGCTGATACATCTGGCATCAGGCGTCCCTCCCTCTCGACCCAAAATAAAGGGTTGAGGAAGAGGGAAGAAATATTCGTCCAATAACATTATCCAGTTCATTGTTCGTTGCGAAATTTAACGAATCCTTTCAAAGGTAAAAAACACTTTTCAAGGATCAACAATAATTTTATTACGACGAGGGTACATTATGCTACATCATCGCTGTCGATGAAAAGTGAAGGGCACCGGGATGCAATGTTCTCCCATTTTTTTTAATTCTAAAGCGTGGATAATCAAATAAAATGGGCCGTTTAATTACATTTTTTGCTGTCAGCGTGTTGCCTTTTTTAAGCCTTCTTCTGTTAACAGGCCCATTAACTGCAGCGTTCAGAGCAATTAAAAGTTCGAAACTTCCCGCCCAATGGCGCGATAATTTTTCGTAATGCTCCTCCCCGGGAAAAAAAAATGAAACGAACGTTTGAGCGGCACTTGATGTGCTTTGGCTTTAATTTTAATTTATCCATGAGACTTAAAGGCATTAACACCCGGGGAATCTGATGGTAAGTCCGAAACGGTGATTTGGATTACACGTGAAGGTGCGACGCAGACTTTGTTTATACTCCCTTGGAAAATTACACCGATTTTGTGAGTGTCTGGCAAGCAGACTAAGGTTAGCTTTGAATTTATTGGAAGGGAAACTGAACGAGGTCTCATTTAAATTCATGAAACCCTTATGCTTTCACTTTATCCATATCAGGATTTTAACCCATAGCTCTTGAACCCTACATAATTAAGTCAAGCAGTTTGAACAGAAAAAACGCACATATGGTAGTAATAAACTTAATTATTAGCTTTGATTATTCAAAGGGTTTTTGATAAACTCTAAAACTTACTCAGCATTATCCTGATTTGCCTTCCATCGCCGACAGTCATTCTTCTTCCAGTCATCAAGAGCAAGCTGCCTTATCTCTCGCGATAGCTTGGCTCGGCCCAGGTAGCTCGGATTGGAAGACCTTCTAGGATCACTAGTGTCCTGTAACGAAGGGAATACTGTTCTCTGTGGGTTTAGTCTCAACTCCAGTCGATGAAGTAGTCTTCGTACCTAACTTTGAAAGCCGCAGGCTCAGATGGCTTACTAACAGAGCTCTTCAAGGCCGGTGGCGAAGTTCTGGTAAGGAGCATGCACCAGATCATCTGCATAATTTGGCTAGACAAAAATCTTCACACTAAGACAAATCCGGGAGAAGACCAGCGAGTTTCAAATCGATACGCACCACCTTTTTTCGATTTCAAAGCTGCATACGGCACCATTCATCGCAAGGAGTTATTTGGTGCGATGGCCGAATTCGGGATCCCGGAAAACTGATCAAAAATGCGATGAAGCGTGCAATTTCGCTCAAGGACTTCCAAGCCATTTGAAACCTGCGCCGGATTTCGGCAAGGAGATGCGCTGTCGTGTGATTTCTTCAATCTGGTACCAGAGAAGTTAGTGCAGTGGGCAGATGTAAACATGGAAGGCACTATCTTCTACAAGTCAGTCCAAACGATGGGATGCAGTGACATCGGCATAGTTGCACGTTGCCACTTGCAGTACTGGTAGCTTTCACTGTGATCGAAGAAGAGGCGATACGAACTGGTCGTAAGGTCAATATTGGAAAGAAATATATACTGTCGAGCAAAAAAAAAACCATGCACCACCTAGGACAAAATATCACAACCGACAGCTACGTTTGAGGTATTGAAGGAGTTTGTCTAACTCGGGGAAAACGCCAACTCCCCGAATGACGTCTTAGTGGAGATCCGACGTAGAATCACCCTTGGCAGCCGAAGTTACTTTGGTTTGTCGAATCAACTGGGCTCAAAATTCCTGACTCCAAGGACTAAGATCATTCTCTACACAACTCTTATTTAAACAGTCCTGCTACATGGAACCGAAAGCTGGACGATAAGCAAAACTTCGGAGCTGATTCTTGGTGCCTTGTAAAGAAAAATTCTACGTCGGATATATGGTCCCGTCTGTGAGGAAGGCGAATAGAGGAGAAGACTCAACCGCCAACTCTACGAGTTGTACCAGGATGTGGATGGCAAATATCCGTCGACTGCACTGGCTCGGCTACATCGAGAGCATGTACAACAATGCTCCAGCTATGAGAGTCTTCGAATCTGGGCCTCCTGGTTCGAGAAGGAGAGGAACACCGATTCTCCGGATCGCGGATGTAAGACAGCTTGGTCTTGATGACTGGAAGCAGCGTACCTAGGACCGTCAGGAATGGAAAGCAGCTATCGCTCAGGCTCGGACCCTGCATGGGTCGTCAGCCTGATAAGTAAGTAAGTAAGTAAGTACTGGAACTCTGCCGTTCTATAAAGGCGAAGACAAGTCCTAAGACAAGCCATCTCAGACAACCGAATCTTTTCCATCAAGCTTGCACTCACGTTAAACGACACGGGACAGGCATAGGTGAGCATTGGCCGGATGAGGGCCATGTAGCAGATAACCTTCACCCTCGCATCGAGTTGGCTGTTGTAAAACAGTCTCTTTGAAAGAGCAAAAGCGCCTCGGGCCCTGGCGAGAGCAGCATATACATGTTTGTTAAAATATAGATACTGATCTAGCCAGATCCTCAGTTGCCCGTGTCTTCCAATGATTGAGAACTTTCGCCAATTCTTTTTCGTATCCGCCGAGGCCTTATACAACGGCGTCCTGAACAGAATGGTTTCCGACTTCCGGAAGTTGATACTCAACTTCCAGTCATCGCAACTTCTCATGAACGAATCGAAGTCACCCTGCGTGAGAGTAGTGATTTTCTCGATCTTTTTGCCTGATCTGTACACGATCAAGTCATCGGCAATTGCATGAGGAAGAGAACTTAAAAGATCGCTCAAGTAAATGTTGAACAGGATCGGCAAATGAACGGCACCCTGTTGGAGACCATTTTTTACCTCATATATACCTGTGGAGGTCACGTTGCCATTTTTGACGACGAGCCGTCTACCGGTAAGCATGTTACACTTTTATTTTTTTTTTAAATGTAGTTTTTATTATTACATATGTTATTCGTTTACAATCGTTTACCTGCAAAGCTAAATGCTTATCTGCAGGTGGTTGTAAATACATTGTGATGGGTTTTGAAGTGACTTAACATTCTTTAGTTTTAAGTTTACATTAATTTGAATATCAAGTTTTGGTTAAATTTTAAGCTTATTTCAGTGAGTTTAATATGTACGAATTAAAACTCTAAGATACGTAATGAGATTGCAATAAAAATCTTTCTCTTTTTTCATTTTTTTGGAGCTTGGAATGACTTTTAAAAACTGTGGCAGCGAGTTCATAAGTTTGGGGACAGTGCATCGTAGTTCACGGTCTCCATACAAGTTGAAAGCTTCCGGAACTTCAAGCAACCCTTGGGCTCGCCTTCTTGTGTTTAGCGAGAGACTTAAGGGTTGCTGAAATCGTGGGTCACACTCACAACACTGCAGCTGTCATCTGGAAGATTGCTTTGACATCTAGAACTTGAAAATTGAAGTTAAAAGGTCTAACAATTTTTACAAGGCGATGCTGTAGGTTAGATATCTTGTCCATGTGAGATTTTGCTGCGTTTCCCCAGGCCGGAATACCGTATCTAATGCGCGACTCTGCTAATGAGTAATACACCTGCCTTAGCACTTCTACGTTTGTGTAACGCTTAAGGTACGTCATAGCAAAGATGGTGCCTTTAAGTTGATGGCGCAGGGCATTGATGTGGTCACGCCAGAGAAAATTCTCGTCGATGGTAACTCCTAAGTATTTAATACTTCTGACTACTTCAATAGCGTTGGTATTCCTTGTTAGCGAACAGCGGTCATTGCGATGGAATATTTGGATCTCTTCAGTTGGTTTTGACGGAGTGTGAATATGCATCACCTTTGTCTTAGCAGCATTTATGACTAGGCCATTATCATTCGGATAAAGCGTTGAATTCGTCTTGCATTATCTCCACAGCTGAATTCAAGTGTTTGTGTTTTACCACAATTGCTTTGTCGACGGCATAGGCATAAGCAGTACTTTTTTTTCAAGTCTCAATAATCTGTTTGTGAAAAGAATAAATAAAATGGGGCTTAATTTGGAGCCTTGTGGCACACCGTATTCACATTCTTTGTCATTGCTCAGTGTGTCAGAAACCTTGACTTGGATTGTTCTATCAGTCAGATAGCTTTTGAGCCAGTTTGCCAGAACTCCTCTCAAGCCCATTCTGCTGAGACTTTCCACAAGTTTTTCATGTGTCAGGGTATCGAATGCCTTGCTAATATCGATAAATACCACAATTATGTGGTGGTTTTTGTTTAGTCCTGCATCGACCACATTTGTAAACTCCCCCAGCAGTGATCGTGTACTCTTGCCTTTTTGCAAGACGTACTGTTTTGGGTGTAGCACTTTGTGTTTCGAAATAAAACAATCAACACGATTTACAAGTACTTCTTCCAGGCATTTTTCAACAGCCGGCAGTATTGCAATCGTTCTATAATTTGCAGTAGGTACAGCAGTGGCTGGAGCTTGTAGATAAGACCTTCTAACCATTCGGTGTCAAAGGCCTTCTCCAGGTCAATTAAGCAGGCACCTGTAAATTGTTTCTGGCTCTTGTTCCATTGGATATCCGACACCAGTTTCGACTCAGCATGAATAGTGTCATGCCCCGATTTGAAACCGAATTGGTTATCCGGAATAATATGTTTGTCCTCAGTCCAGTTGATCAGAGTTATATTGATCACCTTCTCGAACACCTTGCTAATGTTCGGAGGAAACTAATTGACCGGAGGTTGCAAGGATTCGAAGAATCTCTTCCTCTCTTGGATATGGGTTGCACAATAGCCGTTTTCCATTGCTCCGGATAATGTGCATTATTCAGAGCATTGTTAAACAGGATTGTGTACATATTGACCACTTCCAGGGGGAGGTGTCTTAGCACAATGTTGGAGATCCCGTCGATTCCAGCAGACTTTTTCTTCTTTATTGATTCGAAGACCGCTTGAAGTTCTGTCTTCGATATGAACGGGGGATGAACCCCTTTCCGGCATGAATAGTGTCTGTTGACAGGATATAATAGAGTGAGAGCACCAGAAAATAGAGGGAGATGAAATGCGAAAATGAACAACAAAATTACAGAAATGCACGCTGTAGGCTTGTTCGGTTTGAGAACCTCTTCTGGACGGATAAATTCAAGGGGGCTGCGTTTGAGCTGGCCATTTGTGCTTAATACTACATTAACATACTCTTTTGGAACTTAGCCTTATTAGCCGACAGGCTTTATTGCTGGCACCCACCATACTGTAAGGAATATTTTACCAGTCTGCCTCATATAATATTTCAGAGTTTACACAAATTCCAAGATGAATCATTTCACCGACTCTAATATGTGCTCATAACTTTCGACACTAAAGATGCTGACATAATGTTACTAGGTCATGTGCTTTGAGGAATGTAGCCACTTAATTAATGAAGGAAATGTGGGCGCCTATCTATATCAAGGAATGGAGGAGACGCGTCATGACTTATCGAACGCGTAAATAAATAAGGTGTTCAATAAAATTACCTAGCAGGTACTCTCTGACGGACTATATTAATATGTAATGTCAATATGGGTGCCATTTCAATGACAGACAGGCGTTGAAGTAACTAAAAGTAGATGTAGGTCAACCCATATCAAAACAAACATGTCAGTGATTGAAATTTGTGTCAGTGAAATGTTTTATATTTATCCAAGTCAAATACACAAGTCATTCAGTAGTTAAAGTTGCATTCTTTCCCTGTGCGTCAATCACTCCGGTCGACAACATAACATGACAGTCATGGAAGGCAAAATGACTGCCTTCCAAATTTGTGAAGATGAATCCAATCAGACTAGGTTTTAAATAATTCTGGGAAAATGAAATTAAATAGGTGCTAACTTGCATTCCCTTTTGACTTGTAATATGATCTTCTTAAAAAAGTATACAATATAACCAACGCCTGTCCAGACCTACCCTCACCGCAACTCTTGAGTCACCATAGCTTACATATCACCATAGAGGTCCATAAGAGGACATCTGGTTTTTGGCTTCAAACTTGTCAACCACGACACTCTCACTAGAAAGTTGTACCTCAATCCACATCTACATAAAATTTCCTCTTCATCATGCTAACCCTCAATCATGGCCTCGTCCTAGTTTCCGAGATATTCGATTCACAAAACAACACATCTTCGAACTGATCACACTTCGAAGGCCATAAGAGGACATCTGTTTTTGGCTCCAAACTTGTCAACCACGGCACTCCCACCAGAAAGTCGTACATTAAAACACGTCTACATAAAATTATCTCTTCATCACGGTACCTTCCAGCCATGAGCTCGTCCTAGTTTCCGAGAAATTCGTTCCACAAAACATCACATCTTCCTATTCCTCAATTTTAATGCGAAAATAGAGGTTATGACGCACTATGGCTCACACACGTCATCCACGGCATTCCCCTCAAAAAGCCGCGCTTTCCTCCGCATCTACATGAAATTTCCTTTCCATTCTGGTACCCCACATCCTTGGATTCGAATGATATTATAAAATGATGGTATTACGAAAACATAAGACAAACAGACAAATTTTAACTCAAGACAAACATTAAAATTAAAGACAAAATTAAACTGGACGGCCGATGCCACCGAACTGTACTGCTGCCAAGAGAAGAATCGTTCCACCATTCGCTCGCAGGTCGACTCTGCTCCTCAGTCCAGCCAATTCAAAAGTCCCGTCGACCTCAATAGCTTATAACCCGTCCACAACTTGATCGCCGCAGCCAATATCATCCATCCGCCGCGTACCCGACAACGATTACTACCGCCCTCAGAAGAGTCATTGTGTCCTAAGACAATCGGCGACGAATGTAAACATACTCTCAGTGACTCAAAAGATGATGGACGATGAGGGTAAAGGAGCGAATGACATCTCGGGTTACTTTAATTGATTTTAAATCGAGCGCAGCTGGCGGTCGTCGATCCATTACAAATGAGTAATTTAAAATGAATTCAAAAGAATACATAGCTTTTCTACATGTATAAACATATAAACAAATCCTTGTAATCCTTATGAAAAGTGATCAGATTACAGAATGCAGATTCAAATTTCTAATCATTGATCAGATTACACATTGCATTTTGTCCAACACTGCATCCATGTTTATCCAACAAACTTTTCTTCTTCTCTCTTCTTTCTTTGAAGTATTGAAGGTTTCCTACACAATTATTTTTCTCTTTTCTCTACATATGTTATACAAATATAAGAGAACATGCGTTCTATGTATAGTGGCACCGTCTTTTTTCGGTTTTTCCTTAGTCTCTATTTTTTTTTTTTTTTGATTCACATTTGATTTTTGTAAGTCCACGGATATAGCTTGTTTTAACATGTGGGATGGACTGCTTAGGTTCATGTATTTGGGTGAGTTGAATATGGTCGCCTGACTGCCTAAGTTCATGGATATGGCTGCCTTTAACATATGGGCATATCTGTTTAGGTTCATGCACGTGGCTGCGTTTAAAATGTCCGTATGTATTCATCCATTTGGCTGCGTTAAACATGGCCGTTAGCGGTACAGGGTGTAATATATTTCTGGACATCACAGTGTCAAGAAAAAAATTGTAGATCCCCCTTAAAGCACCCACCTGCTAAAGCAAATCATCTCCCATCCAACCACATTCCGACAGCTCACTAGTCGACATTGTATGTCTCGCGTTCTCTCGAACTTCCACGCACCCTCCTGAAATCGGCGCAACCACTCCCATCCAATTTGGATCCCCCCGCAAGCATTGCCAGGCGATGGCACTAACTGCTCAGTTCAATTAGTTACGTCATAAGAAATACTTTTCCCACTTTTCTCGAAATTCCAAGGACTCCGAAAGAATTTTTTTACTCAAATAACTTCGATTACCCGTTCCCCACCCAGGCCCTTGCATTCGGGGCGAAATGTTCGCAGAGAAACTCAAAAAATCGACTTTTCAAAAAGTGACACACTTCACACGAAAAAATGCAGTAAAACGGCATCGCATTCGGGTCGAATTTTTTTCCTGAAAATAAACGTATTTTCGTTGGAGTCAATTTCATGAGTAAAGAATCTTGTGAAAGAAATATCTCGGGAATTAAGACGAATCCAAGGATGTGGGGTACCAGGATGGAAAGGAAATTTCATGTAGATGCGGAGAAAAGTGCGGCTTTTTGACGGGAATGCCGCATATGATGTGTGTGAGCCATAGTGCGTCATAACCTCTATTTTAGCATTAAAATTGAGGAATAGGAAGATGTGATGTTTTGTGGAACGAATTTCTCGGAAACTAGGACGAGCCCATGGCTGGAAGGTACCGTGTTGAAGAGGTAATTTCATGTAGATGTGGATTGAGGTACGACTTTGTAGTGAGAGTTCCGTGGTCGACAAGTTTGGAGCCAAAAACAGATGTCCTCTTATGGCCTTCGAAGTGTGATCAATTCGAAGATGTGTTGGTTTGTGATTGGAATATCTCGGAATCTAGGACGAGGCGATGATTAAGGGTTAGCAAGATGAAGAGGAAATTTTATGTAGATATGGATTGAGGTACGACTTTCTAGTGGGAGTGCCGTGGTTGACAAGTTTTATAAAATAATGCTTTTCAAGTATTTTTAATAATAAAAATATGCTTTCTGAATTACGCAAAACAATTAGATTATAGTTTAGATATAAAAAGGGACTAAACATTGGTGGTGGCCGTGGTGTTGTGGATATGTGAGTCGAGCAATACGCAACTTAACCTCACTAGCTGGGTTCGGCTCCCTGCCGGTTGTTCGCGGTCTTACATCTTTCAAGTCACTGGCAAGACTCAAAGTGTAATAACTGTGTAACGCTTAATTTATAAGTACACAAAAAAACAAAAAATGATTCATCATAAATTCTTAGCAGCACCGATCACATTTATGACATTTGCTAAGCAGTCAGGGGTGTAGTCGTGGAAGGTGATGGTTGATCTTTGATGGTCACAATCTTCGTTTTGTCACTGTGTAGCGTGAAAACACTTAATAATTATAAAATAAAAAAAATGTTCATCGAATGAAAAGAATCGTTTACGAAATCTAAACGGAATGTTTAGCAGAGACACTCTGGGTATACCAAAAATTGCATACTTATGGATGCCAAAACAATTAAAAATTATCTAATACATCAACCACACGTGCAAATGTAAGCCACATACAGCAACCTGGACAATGAACGAATAAATTCAGGAATGAACACACGCAAAATAATGATCGGAAGCATTGTTTTTGTCCGCGATTATTTCTTAAGCGGCGATAGATATGATGAGTAACTTAAGCGGATATAGGACTTGTTGTTAGTGTATTTTACATGCAAATTGAAATTTAAGCGTATATTGCTTGCAAACTTGTACCGGTTTCCTCAGTAGGGAAACGTCTTCAAGAGTTTTTTTATTTTTTTTTATTTTACACTAGGTGCTTTATGCAATTTTATATATGCGACTGCTTCCACTTATTTCTTGAAAAATGTCTAGTTTTGGATTTCCTCAATCATGATGCAGACAATTTCCTTTACAAAGAAGTCCGAAAAAGGTCTCCAGCACTGGTGGCCATACAGAAACTATACCAAACCGATGCCTCCAAGTTACAACAATGAGGCAAATCCAAATATGCAAGGTCATACTCTTCTCTATTTATAAGCCTAGTGAACTTCTGATTAAGTCTCCCTAATCCCAAATTAATGCGAGCCCTCCTCGTACTCAAATAGATAAATCACTTACGCTGAAGAATAATCTAGTCACCGTTGTGACATCAAATTCGAAAAAGCTCTTTACTATTTCGTAACAAGATACTCTTCCTCGCAGTAGGGCGCAAACAATCGAAGCGTCTCCGCCTCTTGCCTCCCCTCTCACTACTCCAGCATTGACATGACCGATTTTTCTTGGTTAGGCCCCATCACATTAATTCGTGATAAATTATCCACGGCGTGCAAAGAAGAATAATACGAATTGTTCGAAGGATAATGAATTGCTGGAAATGTTCATGCCACCACATTCCTCCCCGGGGGATATCTGTACAATGGATACACACTGTGTGTGCCAGTCACTCTGCTATTTAACGTTGCCCGTGACTTATTCATCGATTCCGCCCTGACCTTGTTCTTGAATTTCACTTATCCTCCGGGGAGGTAACGCCGGACGCAGTGTGGAATCATTAATAAGCAGTCGCTTCAGCGAGCGGTCGGTTTTCTTGTTTTTGTTTCGTTTGCTTGTCCGCAGAACGAGAACACGACAAACGGTCGTCCTAACGAATAGTGTAAGTTCTTGCTAATGGTCTCACTTGCCAATTGATTGACTGGCATGCGGTTATTTATTTTTTGCTAATTGCCGTCAATGCGTTTGTCGGATTGTAGTTAATTTGTCCGAAATAAAATCCGGGTATCCGGATGTTGAGGGATGGCCATGGTTGGGGATGAATGAGGCTGTAAATTAAGCGAGGTACATGTTGGCCTATGACTGTCGAGATTTGGGCACGTCGTGTAATAAAACATGTGCTTTGTCACTCCGCGTGAGATCATGAAAGCTGACCTTAATTTATTCTTCAGTGCTTAAAGAGTTGCAACTGTTTAGGCGGTATGTAGAGCATTCTCGCCAATAAATATAGCTTAGCCTGACTGTAGACATTTTTAAAAACTGAATGGCTGGAGCGCCTATCTTTTCTGTAAGTCCCGAAGGCAAGCGGAAGTAGTACCGAGCATCGCTGGATTGTGGTTATTCATCACCTGCAGTTGGTATCCATTGGGTACTGGTTGTACTCCATCCGATCTTCTTCTTCTTCTGGTGGCGTTACAGTCCGGGGTGGACCTGGGCCTCAACCAACAAGCCTATCCAGCCGGCACGTTCTTTAGCAAGCTGTCTCCAGCGTCGCACGCCAATTTGGTTGAGGTCCTTCTCCACCTGGGTGCGCCACCTTAAACGCGGGCGTCCTCTGTTGCGTTGTCCCACGGGTTCGGAGTCGAAGACTCTTCGAGCTGGAGCTGAGTTGTCCATACGGTCTACATCGCCTGGCCATCTTAGGCGTTGGATCCGAAGAGCCAAGTCCAGCCCGTACAGTTCGTGGTTTAATCTACTTTTCCAGAAACCGTCAACGCAAACAGGACCAAAGTTCGCACGCAGAACCTTTCTCTCGAAGAGACCAAGGACTTCCTCATCCGCTTTTGAGATTTTCTATGCCTCCGCGGCGTAGAGCAAGACTGGGATGATCAAGGTCTTGTATAAAATCAGCTTGGTCCTTCGAGAGAGGGTTCTACTACTCAATTGTCTCTTGAGCACATTGAAACAGCGATTGACAAAAGTAATTCTGCATTTAATCTCGGTACTGGTGTTGTTCGTATTGTTCACTTGCGAGCCGAGGTAGACGAAGTCCTTGACTACCTCGAAGTTATAGCTGCCCATTGTGAAGGTCTGTCCAAGACGTCGATGTTGTGTGTCCTTTCTTGATGACAGCATATACCTTGTTTTTCCCTCATTCACCGCTAGACCCATATTAGCCGCCTCCGCCTCAATTTCAGCAAACGCCTCATTGACGGCTCGCTGTGTTCTGCCAATCACGTCAATGGCATCCGCGTATGCTGACAGTTGTACGGACTTCTGGAAGATCGTGCCTCTAGTGTTGACATGTGAGTCTTGCACGATCTTTTCCAGGATGATGTAACAGAAATCAAATGGCAGCTCGTTACCTTATCTTAAACCTTTTTTGACACTGAAGGTCTCGGTGAGTTTGTTATCGACCTTGATGGACCAGCGAGAATTCTCCATCGTCATCCTGCACAACCTGACGAGTTTGGCAGGAATGTCAAAACTAGACATGGAGTTGTATAGCTCATCCCTATGCACGCTGTCATATGCGGCCTTAAAGTCGACGAGTAGGTGGTGGGTGTCGATCTGCATTTCTTGGGTTTTTTCCAGGATCTGGCGTAATGTGAAGATTTGGTCGATGGTGGACTTCCCCGGCCTGAAACCGCACTGATAAGGACCTATCAGGTTGTTGACGAAAGGTTTCAGGCGCTCACACAAAACGGCAGAGAGGACCTTACAGGCGATGTTGATGAGTCTTATCCCTCCGTAGTTGGCGCAGTTGAAGGGGTCTACTTTCTTGTGGATCGGGCAGACGATACTGAGGTTCCACTCGTCGGGTATGCTTTCCTCCGACCATATCTTACAGATGAGTTGGTGCATGTACCTTACCAGCTCATCTACAGCTGCCTTAAACAGTTCCGCCGACAGTCCGTCTGCACCAGCAGCCTTATTCGACTTTAGTCTCGATATCGCTATCTTGACTTCGTCTAGGTCGGGGGGACGGAATTCTCGTCGATCATTGTCAATTGCGTCGAGTGGAACATTCTGCCTGACAGCGGTATTGGAGTCTTCCTCGCCATTTAACAGTCTACAGAAATGATCCTTCCAGATTCTCAGTATCGACTGCGAATCTACTACGAGTTGTCCCTCTTCGTCACGACAGGCTTTTGTCCGAATTTTGTATCCATTGGATAGTTGTTTTACCCGTTACCCTGTAGAACTTTCGGACATTATTTCTGTCGTAGGTTAGGTTAGGATGAGGTGGCTGACTGCCGCGCATACGGGCAGAAGACACATTTAGGCCAAGCATAGGCCCATTGGATTACCACGCGGATCTTAGGCTACCTATTCCGCAAACCAATTTGTGCTTTTGCTAAAGCGAAGAAGGGGGCTGATTCTGATGCCGCTCAGTTCAGCCAGATTAACAAAGAAATGGGCCCCCAGCAGTCTGAATCTACGGGATGAGAGAGCACTTCAATTACATAGCAAGCGTTCGATGGTTTCGTCCTCATCCTCGTCCATGCAGTTTCTACAAAAGTCATTATGGGGAAGGCCTAGTCTAGAGTCGTGAGTTCCGATGGCACAATGCCCTGTTTAAAAGCCAATAAGAGATCTGAGGTTTGGCCTGCTTAATCTGATCAAGCTTAGCGATCGCTTGGGATTTATCATAGGCCGGTGTTGTTTGGTAATGAGGCATCCTGTGAGAGATATCCATCCGCGGTTTGTTTGGGCAAGCGTTTCAAGCTTTAGCAGATGTTTTATAGTAGCGATAGCCATGGAGGGTTGGTCTCCACCCGGAAAGATTACAGAGCTTGTGCCGTTTCTAGCCAGTTCGTCCGCTTCGCATAGAATTGCGATGAATGTCACAGTGTCCCGGCAGCCACATAAGTTGGATGTTAAAGTACTTGGCCATCTCGTTAAGAGACAGGTGGCAATTAAGGGAAGACTTGGCAACTCTTGTCTTAGGGATTAGAAAAAAGGAACTAGTCCTTCAGGTCAGGATAACTGGGAAACTCAGGAATAGCTACAACAACCCTCAGAAATGAACAAAAATTACTGATAAGGAACTCTGCAAACGATATAAGGACAACTATCAGGAAAGCCGTTCTTAAGTTACTCTACTTAATTAATGCCGCGCTTAAACTTGAACATGTCCCTAGTCAATGGAAAATGGCAGAAGTTATAATGGCGCCGAAACCCGGAAAAAACCACCAGCGGACCAAAAATCCTATAGACCTATCTCACTACTCCCGATAATGTCTAAAGTATTTGAAAAAATTGTGCTTAGATGTTTAAGTCCAATTGTGGATGATTCGTAAGAAAAGTAGCAAAAGACCCTAGAACAAGGGGTTAAACGGATGGAATGATGAACTAGTTTACAACCGATAAGCGATGAAAACTTCATATATGCGTTTATTTTATTTGCACTAAATACAAGCAAGACAATACTGCACTGGATCGCAATTGTTGTCTTCGTCTAGGAGATTCAAAAATCTTCTTAATTTTCGTTGATCCCAAGAAACTTCCGAATCAGCTGATTTCGCCGGTGTTTTCCTCTTATCCATCGTTATCCGAAAAACCTTTTCCGTTGTCCAGTTGTCTGCAGTTGCTGACCCCAGCCATTAACAAAAATGCACACACGCACATTACGTCACGGATTCGCTCAGTGGGCGGAGGCATTTGCAGATATGCATGCATGTTTGCACAACTTATGCAAGGCGGATTTTCTGCGCACCCAATTTTGGCGATCAGCTGGACGTGGTGTAATAATTTTCGCCGTCGGTACATTTAATAGGCATTGGCTTTGCCGACGGCAAAAGCGTAGTGGGTACGATTTGATTTCGATGCTGATGCATGTTGCGTTGCAACAGTGGAAGAAAAAGGGATTGCTAATTTTCCTTATGTGTCCGGGGTCAAGACACAGCACGGGCCGAAGGTATAGAGGGAGAAAGGGAGAGGAGGTACCTGTGCACATTGGTCTTAAATATCTGCGGGTTGTGGTCTGTGGGAAATATTAGCTTGGGAAGAGCATTCCACATTCGTGTAGTGCGGCTAAAGAACGAGTCTCTGAATTTAACTGTCCGTCCGAAAGTAGGTTTAAGGGTATACTGATGAGCATTTCTGGCCAGACGAGTATTACGGGTGAATTCATGGAGAGGAGGAATGCAGTTGGCTAGCTCACTTGAGCATCGTTTGTTGAAATAACGATAAAACACGGACAAAGAAGAGACGGTACGTCGATATTCGAGCGAGTCTAATGACTCTGCGATATTGTTGTCTCCTATAAGTTTTTTCGCTCGCTTTTGGATTATATCAAGTAGGTGCAAATCAACAATTTGGTTTCAGAAGTTAACACTCAACTATTGTGAGCTGAACTCTGCCACAATGCGGCAGTATAGGAACGCATGCCCCGACAGAACTGTCAACCGAATAAAGGAGAATTGAAGAGAAAGGACCTCGTTCCTCTATTATTATTTTATTGTTCTGTTTTGTTGTGTGTGTTTGAGTTTCTTCTTTTTTTTTTTAAATAAAATTAAAACTATCAAAACTTTTTTCTTTTCTTGAAACCGAACGCCAACACTATTGACCAAGTACATCGTATAAGGCATCGTAAAAGGCATTTCAACAAAAGCTCGTTTGTTCAGCCACATTTCTCGATGTTTCTCACGCCTTTGACAATGTTTGGCGTGAACGCCTGAAATATAAGCTCTGTCGATCTCTACCGGGGAGTATTTTAGCGAACTATCTCTCTGATAGGATCTTCCGAGTCAACTAGGGAATGAATACTCTGCATTCAAAAATATAAATGCTGGTGTACCGCAAGGGAGTGTTCTTGGTCCTCTGCTATATCTACTGTATACTAGTGATTTATCACAAAAAAAAACACACTGTTCTAGATACATTTGCTGACAACACCGCTTTGTTGGTAACAGCCAAAGCGGTTGAAGAGTCTACAGAAAGATTACAACGTTCACTTGATCGGATAAACGAATGGATGGACTTATGGCGAATTGTTCCTTCTGAAAGCAAATTAGTCCATATTAACTTCACTTATAGGCACGTTAATAACTTGCTAGGCTTCCTAAATCGTGTCCAAATACCTTGTGGCATTGAAGCAAAATACCTCGGGATGACTCTTGACGTGAAACTCAAGTGGAAGAAGCGCGTTAAGAAGAAACGTGCAGAACTTGACATGAAATATGAAGATTTGTACTGGCTTATTGGTAAACATTCCAAGCTAATTATTGACAACAAGCTGCTTGAATACAAGCAAATCCTAAAACCTGTTTGGACATATTGCGTACAACTGTGGTGTTGCAAGTAATTTGAACATAATACAGACTTTTCAAAATAAGGTGGTACCATGTTACATCAGAACCGACGATATCCACAGAGATCTTAGAATATTACCACTCCAAGATGAAGTTAAGAACTTTGCTTATAAACATAAGCGCCGCCTAGAAGAGCACATAAACTCTGCAGTGCACCCGATCCTTGAGGAAACTAATGTCTTGCGGCGAATACAAAGGACTTGACCCCTTGATCTCGTGAGATAGTCTACACCCGCGCATGGCTGCGGTGTTAGCAGGAACTTTCATTGGGGAGTAACCTGCCGATCATTATGAAATGCAAACTACTGGTTAAGTGAAAAACAACATCAAAAAAAAATATGTAAAATTTGGTTCTTCTTTTTTAAGTTTTCGAATAATTCTTAGTTTTTTTTTTCCGTGGGCAGGTGGAAATCTTTGACAAGACTCTATGGCGAACGTTCGAACAAAGAAGTGTAAGATTTTTACTCACTAAAATCACCTCCCTGGATTTTTTAAGACTACAACTAAGTGAAGCTGAAGACTTAACCAGTAGTCTGCATTTCATAATGATCGGCAGGTTACTCCCCAATGAAAGTTCCTGCTAACACCGCAGCCATGCGCGGGTGTAGACTATCGCACGAGATGAAGGGCCGAATCCTTAGAAGTCGTCAAAGCCCGTCTTTTCGGCGGCTCATGTGATTTAAGATTACCGGAACATCAGAAACCAAAAATTCCAACGGGATTAGAAGGAGTACATGTTTGGCTCTGGTATAAACTAGGATTATTAATTTCGCACAAAAATTAACAAAACGACGGACATTTGAAATCACTTTTTTTTGAAAATCGCTTTTTCTCAGCCACAAATCAAGTTAAAAAGCAAAAAAGATCTTCTCCGATTTGAGTTATCCTAGTTCATACCATAATTATGTATATATAAAATAAAGTATTCGTATTTGGACCGGATTAATAGTTTTTGAGTAACCTCTTACGCCCGTCGTAAAAACACTGTTTCGCGAGAAAAACGCGTTTAAAGTTTTGAGAAGCAAATTCTTGGCTTTAAAACCTACCCACCTTCAATAAGCTATGCCATATCCCTTCCGTTTCTTCATAGGCTTGATTTTCTTCTGCTCTTTGGCCTCTCCGAACAATTCTGGCCTGTCTGGAAGCCTCTATGGGGTCCTCCTCAGCCTGCGTGATGCACTGCTCATCGCGCGCCTCTTGGAGTTTGGCTGCTGCCCGTCCAATTTTGACTCCCATTGTGGCGGCAATTTCAACAAAGTTTCTACCATTATAGATGCGTTTGGGGGCAAAATTCCAGACACAAGTTTGGAACTACTTGTTGTTGTTCTGTGAATTATTCCCCAGACATCTGTGAAGAAGTTGATCTGCTGACAAATTTATGAAGAAGGGCTTGATGGCTTCCTACACGTCTTTGTGTAGTTCCGGTGGATGCTTATAATCTTACTATGTCCCATCGGCTTCAGACTTGCGCCACTTGCACCAAGAGTCAGGTCTGCGAAGTGGCCTGTGCTGAACGCGCGCTCTCACCGTCGCCTGTCGCTTCTAACATAAACTATAACTTCAAGAGTTTTTTTAAAATTTTCACCTGATATTTTAAAGGAACATTCTTGAATAATTATAGGTACGAATCGAAAAATGGATTTTTTGAAACTGAGAATATATGTCACTGGAGCTAATGGGAATTATAATTCAGTAGAATCGCAGTAGATGCTGAGGATGAAGAACCGAATACCAACTATTCCGTCCGCCCCACCTGGATGAAGTGAAGAAAGCTATATCTAAACTGAAATCTAAAAAGTCTGCTGTGGCCCATCATTATTTCTAAGCGACAGGCGATTATTTGGTAAGAAGCATTCAACAAGTCGTTTCTAAAATAAGGTCGGAGGAAAGCATGCCCAATGAATGAAACATTTTCTATTGAGACCCTCTGAATGCCCATCAACATAGCATTGATGATCGTGTATGGAGTTCATGAAGAACTTGATCGGTGTGGCTTTAAGCCAGGAATGCATTGACCAAGGATCACACTGCGACAAATTTTGGAGAAAACCCAGCCGAAACGAAACGATACCCTCCATCTTTTCATCGATCTTAAGGTCGCGTATGACAGCATCTATAGAGAGCTATACAGCCCAATGTCTAGTTTTGGCATCGCTACCAAACTCGTCTGTTTGTGTTGGATGACGATTGTTGCTGAATTTGCACTGTTCGATCATGGTGGGTAGAGACGTAACCGAGACCACTGATGTCAAAAAGGGATTGAAACAAGGAGCCTCACGCTCTGCTGTTCTGTTCTGTATAAAACTCGCACGCCAACACAAGAGGCACAATCGTTCAGAAGTCCGTATGTATATCCAATTATTATACCATCCAAATATATATTTTTTTTATAATCGGAAGAAGGCAGCTGGATGTTTATGAGTATTGCGACGAAAGTCTCGGAGAAGGGTAAATATGAAGCCAAGACGAAGTAGGTGCTGTCAACGAGAAAGGACCCCCAACACCGACGTCTTGGACAGACCGTCACGATAGACAGATATAGCTTTGAGGTATCCAATGACTGTGTCTACGTAGGAACTGCTATCAAATCAGACAACGGCACCAATTGCTGCTTCTTTGGACTAAGAAAGCAATTCATTAACAAAGCTCTCTCTCGAACAACCAAAGACAGAGAAGATTGGGAACAAGGTCTTGTAAGAAAACCGGTAGCCTACCTGGAAATCTAAGATGACTCAAAAACAGGCGAGGGCACCCGACTAGGAGTATTCGCGGCATCGCCGGCCACCTCGGACCTTTTCCCTGTCTCTTCAACTGCCCAACCATCGTAGAGTATTCCAGGCAGAAGTTAAAGCTATCCAAAAGGTTGCCCGCTTACTGTCGATGAACTCGATAGACGGGCTATCTAACGATATTTACATAGATAGTCAGGTGGCCATAAAGGCTCTCGATACACCATCAATTAAATCGAAGATGGTAAAACTTTGCCGTCTATATCTCATGGACTTAGATGCAACCTAACCCTATGCTGGGTACCTGGGGATAGTGGTTATCCAGGCAACGAAAGGTTTGACGATTTAGACAGAAGAGGGGTGGGACTGCCGCTGGCAAATAATCAGGACACCCCATATCCCTCACTCCAAGTACACACTTCCATTCGTGAAAGAACAGTGGCACGCACAACACGAGTGCTTGCTGAGAAGCTAGGCCCAGGTCTGCCTCGGACTGTAGCGCCACCCATATTATTATTATTATTATATTAAGTAATAAACACAATGTTACTTACAGATGCCCACTAATCGGAGATGGATGGAATTAGAAGCATGTAGGACTTCGAGGCTTATTTCGCCCTCACAAAAGCAAACAAAACAAATACACTCCTAAAACTAAAGAGGAATGTAACAAGGAACGTAGTGGGCATTACCACTGGCCACTGCCATCTCGGTATCCATGCCAGAAGAATGGGAGCCAAATACAACGACTACTCCAGAAGCTGCCTCTACAGAGAAGGAGGAGGGAGAAAATGCGCTTCATCTGCTCGGCACTTGTCCAGCCCTTGCAAAAACTAGAAAAGATGTACCAGGCAACTACTTTTTCAGTAACCTTGAGGGATAATACTTAAAGATACAAGACATAACTAAGTTTATCCGAAAAACAAATTGGCTGCAAATCAGCACAGGAGTGGACTTGACAAAATAGGGCACAAGAATACCATGAGGCAGTCTCTAGATTTATTTTCTTTTTTTTAGGCTAGTCCCTTTGAATTAATGAGGAGCCGGTGTAAACCATCGGGAAGTGATGTCACAAAGGATCCAACCGGGATCTAAGTGTGCCACAACTGCTACAGTGGTGGCAATCACCCAAACTTAACCTTTGTCAAAAGTAGACAAGATTGCCTTTGGCTGCTAGGAGAGGAAAATTCTTCAGGTGATTTCCCTCCGTCTAGTGAGTGGAGGCGAAGATTTTGCTAACGAACTGTAGGAGCTGTTCAGCTGCCCAACTTACCCAGGAGGGTGAACGATTGAGGTGACTAGGTCGAGTACATAAGGGAATGGAAACCAATACTTTGGCCCGCAAAGTCTTCGAGGACCCAAACTCTTCGGTCGGAATCTTCGAGACTCCAAGGGACGCCGAGGTAGAGGCAGGCGGAAAATGGAAAGGGGCCATAACAAAAGATGAAAAAAGGGTTGCCTGGAGTACCTTTTCGGTTTAGGCCGATGTTCATCCCGGCCTATGGCGCCACCATAAGAAAGTAAGTAAAGTAACAGAGTCCTTGGAATTTTGCCTTTGTGACTTGGTTGGATATTCCTTCTCCATCTGCGGCTATAAACTAATTCAGAGGTCTGTCTCAACGTTTTTAAAGTGCTCTTCAACAACATTGTGCGAAATATTCAGTTTTGCACGAATTCCACGAAATTTAACGCTACCCAAAGCATTCTGTGCTTGCACATCCCAGGAAATGTGCAGAAATTCATAAGGCGTGAGTTAGCATAAAATAACACATTCGCCAGCAATCCTGGCAAACTAAACATTTACACCGTTGTCCAACTGCAGGTGTGGATTGTTTTTCTACGTCCTGTGGCTGTTAGCGTTGGATGGATGGCTCAAATATGAATTTTACCGCACCGCCCCTGGATCTGCCCACACAATGTTTGCCTTCAGACATATTTCCGATGGATGACCCCTCACTACAAATAACAGTTAATCTCCCGTGATGTTGTTCTGCCAATGGCAGAAAGTGTTAGTCACGTAGATGAACTTTTTGAAGTGCTGACTCAGTGGAAGCTTTCAAAAGTGACGATAATTGTAGGAAGTTCATGAGACAAAGACATCTGCGCCCTTAACAAGAAACATGATTCATAACCCACAACTGTCTTGACGAATTCAATTGTTTGGGTGTCCTCTGCATCCTACGCGGATTCCTACGTGGACTCCTACGCAGTATGCGATTTTTTTTTCCGGAATTTTCCGAAATTTTCTACACCATCCTGGAAAAATATTTTTCTTGGACAATAATGTATTCTGCGTTGTTAATCATGACTACATGAATTTGCTCAAGGGCATCATTTAAAAAGGACACACAATCCGATTTGCTATTTGGGCTACGCGTCTTGTGCGAGGGGTGAGCACTGAGATAATATTTGGGATGAATTATACGCCGGTTTAGTGTCCTTGTTGAGGTTTGAAACTGCTGAAGGGCTCGCTTTAATATGAGATAAAAGAATTTGAGCAGATTCCAGTGATAAATACATGATTTTTTAGGTCCTTATTTGACGATGAATTATCAGAAGAAGAATTTTTTTGACAATTTTGATATCAGAAGAGTCTCTAGGATGGATTCGAGCGTAAAAGCAGAGTAATCTCAAACTCATGACTACTCAAAGTTAATAAATGGGATTTTTTATTTTTGTTTACGACTCTGCTCATTAGACAGTCACGGTGGTTAGTTACACTTGGCCGATCTTTCGTCTCCTAACAGACTTCCCAAAGTGGCACTACATACTCAGGGAGCAGCTACTGGAGCTCGGGGTACCAGAAGAGGGCCGCTGCAGTTCACCCTCCGTCGGACACCCCGGTCTGACCAGGCACATTTAATTTTTCAGCGTTATTTCTTGATATTTCCAAGTAGAAATACCAGGCAGCTTCCTAAAATTGTATTTTCTACCGATGTATGGAGACTTACACTCTTATTTATCAGGCTGGCGACCCATGTAGAGTCCAATATCTTCTAGAATTGTGCTGAATATGAACAAGCGAAAGTGATCAGCTGAACGTCATGATGGAACGTCTCTTTTTTTTTTTAATTCATTTTTATTAATTAATTCATAATAAACTTACATACTAGACAAAAATGCTTAAAACTAGTTAGACGAACAATGTTTTTATTTCTAACTTACTGGCCCTAGGCGGGCACTCTAAGCTTAACTTAATCTTAATCTATATCTTTCAACCTAACTTAACGAATAAAATATAAATGGTAATTTAAAAGGAACACATTAGTGTTAAGAAAAAATTGAAAACTTAACTACTGGACGGTTTTTATAAAAACTTACAAGCTAACTTACGCTAACCTACGTATATATGCCTATACACATGTATATAACCATATGCACATGTTTATACGCATATATCCTTATTATACACAATGTATGCATGTATCGTCATGTATATACATTCATGTATATACATATACATTCGTTTTTTTTTTTTTTTTTACACCTTATTCTACCTTAAAATATACTACCCTATTCTAAGTACGTCGGCCATAGGTTGCAGCTAATAATATGAATATTTATATTCAATACACTGCAAGACATGAAACCGACTGCTCCCCATGCGGGGGTCCTCAGCTCGTTGTGCGACAGAACGGTCGTGGTTGAGTCGCCCATCCACAATTGATCTGGCGATGTGGTAGATGAGCGGTACCGCATTTATATCTTGTAACATGCGTGCTTATCTAAATGGAGAAAAGCTTCTGGGGGAACGAAGCCACTGTGGCGTACCTTTTCGTGGTATTCTGGATTGGGGTAGTAAGCCCCCGAGATCAAGTTATTGACCGAGTTCATCGCTCTAGCAGTGTCGAACCAACTTCAACAGGAAATTGTCCACTCTTATCAGGTTTGCCCTGTTGTATAAGACCTCATTGGAATAGAATGTTCTGTACTGGAACTCTGGAGTTCGATAAAGACGAAGGCAAGCCCTAAGACAAGCCCTCTCAAACAACCGAATCTTTTCCATCAAGCTTGCACTCACGTTGAACCACACGGGACAGCCATAGGTGAGCATTGGCCGAATGAGGGCTATGTAGCAGATAACCTTCACCCTCGCATCGAGTTGGCTGTTGAAAAACATGTATACAGATCTAGCCAAATCCCCTAGTTATCTGACTACAGTCATTTGCGGTGGTTCCCCGTGTCTTCCAATGATTGAGAACTTTCGCCAATTCTTTTTCGTATCCGCCGAGGCCTTATACAACGGCGTCCTGAACAGAATGGTTACCGACTTCTGGAAGTCGATACTCAACCTCCAGTCGTCGCAACTTCTCATGAATGAATCCAAGTCACCCTGCGTGAGAGTAGTGATTTCCGCGATCTTTTTGTTTGATCTGTACACGATCAAGTCATCGGCATACGCAATTACGTGAGGAAGAGAACTTATCAGATCGCTCAAGTAAATGTTGAACAGGATCGGCGAATGAACGGCACCCTGTTGGAGACCATTTTTTACCTCATATATACCTGTGGAGGTCACGTTGCCATTCTTGACAACGAATCGTCTACCGGTAAGCATGTTACACAGTAGGTACAGCAGTTTGCTAATGACTAGCCGATCTTTCTAAGTAATCAGTACATTTCTCTATACCAGTGTTCAAGCTCATCCTATTTCCCCGAACTTCCACTTGAACGCATCGAGTGTCATACCAAGATATCTTGCTTCATAAGCGTACGGTATTTGTACAGAATGAATGAAAACTGGTCGATTTTCAATATTTCTGTAGGCAGAATTTATGTGCGTTTGTTCTCATTGGGAGCAATGCGCCAGCGTCTTGACCATTCGCTTATTTCGTCCTGAGCTCGTTGCAGTTTTTCAGTTTAGGACTTAACTGAACTTCCCCTTGCCAGGATCCCTGTATCATGCGCAAATGTAGCCACAAGTGTACCCTCAGTTTGAGGTATGTCTCTAGTGTAACACAGGTACAATGTAGGGCCAAGGACAATCCCTTGAAGGCGCGAATCTCTTTAAAATCGGAATATTCAGTTCTGTGTTTAAGTCTAGATATCCTGTTATCGAGATAAGATTCTAGTATCTTAGCTTGTCGCACTGTGAACACAATTTTCCGAGATCTCGTTTCCAATACCCGCGCGATTTTGCGAATTGCTTGCATCCAGTCCCCACCCATATTAAGTGCTGTTCGTTTGACCAGCACTGGAGAGAGTACTCCACCTTGGAGTGTTCCTCTATTAAGAACTTCGCAGATCCACTAAGTTCAGAGGATTTTTCGCTGCCAGTGAGTAGTGCTGCTTGGATTAAAACCATCCGGAGCTACTTAAGGCCGAGATAATTTGCCTTTCGTTTGATATTGTTGAAGGTCGAAGTGTTGTTCCAAAGTGACCACTGGACTGCTACCATTTCAAAAGTCCTTCAAATCCCATAAGAAGTATCGCATCCACTTACTTACTTGTGAAGCTTCCGTCATAATCCCTAAACATGCTTCCTTAGCCACACTCTCCAAGTTCCTGTGGAGCAACCTGAAGTAAGGACGAAAAAGTGAATGGGATTATTTCACATTAACTATGCATTCCATGCTGGCCATCCCCGTAGAACAAGAGAATGAATGAATGTGCAGAAAAACCTGTGTCCTCTGCTCACTTAAATAAATCGTTTTCCATCAGGACTGCCAGCACTTGTCAGGGAATGCTCATGTTCATCCAGATGTTCTGCGATAACTGATGAAGGACGACAGTGGATTCTCCTATCACAAGATTTAAGTTATTCACATTAAAGTCCAAGGACATCGGCAGATTCTCAATCAATTGAAATTGATGCTATTGACGCGACTTCATGTGGTTTTGTGCACCTCAGAAACGACTACCTATCAATTAACCGCAGGCGTTGATGAGTTAATTAAAATCGTCAACCGTCACAGCCGTGGCAATGGTCACTTTTGTTTATGTTTTACTTCATGGTTATGGTTAACCTCACTGTCATCGTCAGGAGCTGCCATCAATTCCATTTAATTTGATTGTAAATACAGTAAAACAGCCACTGTGCTGTGTGCTGTTGTGCGTCGAAAACAATTAAAATTTTGATCACAGTGCGAATTGAAAATGAAAGGGCAAAGAAATTCGTCCATCGGGCGATGTGTTCGTGATGGATTTCATAAGTTGTGGGCGGTGGTCGATGGGGTGGGCGAGTGAAGGAGAAACTGAACGTTATTTATGAGGTGAACATTGTCGTCTATTGGACATTTATTGACTCAGAGAGTAGCCAGCAAGCGAAATTGATTTACGAGCAACTGGAGTCAAATCAATTATTCAATGTTGAAATGTCACTGCACTTGAGATGTGAGAATGTTAAATGGTATTTTTTAAAATACCTGTCAATCTTTAAAAGTTTTGAAGTTGTTAAGCATACCATCAATGTTGGAGCAAAATTTAATCTTAAAGAACTGTCTACTGGCGTGGACGGAGCTTGAGTGTCTAGCTTCTACAGAAACGACTTGGGTTGTGCGTGCTATTGTTCTCGCACGAGTTACATAATGCAACACTTCCCATACCACTGCAATACATAAAGCAGCACATTATTTGTTAAATGATGAATTGTACTAAGTCTGTCATAAGTAGTGTCTTACCCTAATCCCTTTCCTCCTTACTTCTTTGCGCAATATAGTTTCTTCTATTCTCTTTTTTCTTGCTATTTGTTTACATGCTGTGATCGTTTCAACTGTAATATAGATGCTTTGAAAGTGGCTGTCCTAAGTTGGGCAGTTGTAACTTGACAACCGATTACTCAACATGGGTTGAAGCCAAATTATTATTTTGTGTTTGTTACTTGAGTAAAAAAATAAAAGTAAATGAAATTCAACTGTGTTTGTGTCTTTTTTTTTTAATTTGTCGTCGCTCTAAGTCGTCGTCTCAGTCGTCGCGTTTATCGTTGTTCTCAGAATATAACTCACGCGTGGAGGAGGTCTACAGTTTTATGCCAACTCCGAATGGCCAAATTCTCTTTGAGCATAGCCAGTGACTCGACAGAGTCGTGAAAATTATTTGTCGTGCCTTGAGTTTAACCTAGACACCATAGGTCTAAGTCTGTAGGAGTCGACACACTTACTATGCAAAAGAGAGACGCAAAGTAGTGCAAAAGTGGGATAATACAATAAATTTAATTTACATTATGTATTTGTTGGGTTTTTTTTATAGATATAACATATAGGTCTCCCGTCAGAGCCCCTTGGAGCTTTTTTTAGTCTTTACAGTCCAACACACATAAAAACGCACATTCTGCAAAGGTGTGCTTATTTAAGACACTAGTTTCCACAATTACTTCAGAAGTTATGAGTTCACCCACCATGCGATTTCCGGTCTGACCAACATTCCATGGACGGCACCGTGCTTCTGTTGAATGTCACCTTCAGCCGTTTGACGCACCACTGTAGCACCTTTTAGGCGGAAACTATAGAGTAGGAGAAGTCTGGGGGATTGAAAACTGCAAAAGAGGCACAGACCGATGTTTCGAGGATACGCACTGCAATGAAAGAGGAACGAAACTCTTCGAGTTCTGCGATTCTTTTGACTTTCGAATATTATATGGGACCAGTGCTAGCGACAGACGAGGGCAGCTGACGTTCATAGGATCATCAGTCGTTGATAACTGTTTGGAAAGGAGTGAATGGAACCATCATATCTCGGATTTAGAGGTGAAGCAAGCTACGTTCTTAGACCACCTTCCTATTATAGTCAAAATTGATCACGAAACAGCAGAAAGGGTACAAAGAAAACCCATGATGATACGCCTGATATGAAAGGATCACAAAGCAAATCTCTATCGAATGAAGATGGAAGGGAAACTTCAAGTGCGAAATATTACAGGAGTTGAAGAGATCGAAGAAATTATAAAAGATTCGTATCCTCCCGCACATCGCAGAAAGTATACCCTTAAGAGAAAGAAAGAACCGTGGTTTGATAAATTATGCCATAGAGCTAGGCTGAAATCGTTTGCCTGGCTAAAATTATTTCGCGCCTTTAATACAGAAACACATAGGATGTTGTATGTCAAAGCCAACCTGGAACTCAAAACTATATTTAGACAAAGTAAACGGAACTTCTTCGAAAACGAGGCACGAAGTCTCGAGAGATGCAAAAACTCATCTGAATTCTGCTATGTGATCAGCAGAGATCTCAGCACGAATACCCTATTGGAACACTTCAAACGAATCCATCAGTAAGCTGCCTTAGCATTCAATATGTGATGCCAGACTTCCGAAACGATATTTTAGACGCACCTATAACGCAACAGTAACTAATGGATGCGATCGCTTCGTTCCTTAAAAGATAAGAAAGCGGCGGGGACAGATTGTAAATACAGTGCTAATGGTCCGAAAGAACGCCTAACGGACACCTTCAACATCATTTAAAATAGTGGGGTAGTACCTCGCAGGTTTAAGTAAGCGCTCCATAAGAAGGTGATGTGGGGGATCCAGCAAACTATCGAGGCATATCCTTTTTAAACGCGTCCTATAAAATGTTGAAGTATTCTGCAGATGAGAGGATAGAACAGTTGGTACGTGAATAGAAACTAATAACCTACTTAAGGAATTCCAGGCGCGTTTTAGACCTGGCTACTGAACCGTCGACCACATTTTTGTATAGCAGGTACATACACAAGGCGAAATAGGAAACATTACACAGTCTTTGTTGATTTCAAAGTAGCCTTTCATGAGGCGAGTATGTTCGAATCGCTTTTACACTCATCGAGCACATCGGAACACAATTTGCATATCAAGTTCTTTCATGAGGCGAGTATGTTCGAATTCTGTGAACCGTAACGCCTTATTCTGCAAATTATATGGAATCGTAATGTCATCGAAATTCAGAAGGGTTCTCCAAAACATGTACGAAGATAACAGGGCTGCCGTATGGAACGGAGTTGAGTTATCCGATTGGTTCCAAACGGAAGCAGGAGTAAGGCAGGGTTGCCCACTAAGCCCAATCTTATTTGCCCTTTTTATAGAGGATATTGTGGATTTTCTTCCTGGAGGCGTGCAGGTAGCAGAGGTGCTCATTAAGGCTCTCATGTTTGCGGACGACATCGTGCTGTTAACGAACTCACCGGAATCCCTGCAGTTGATGATTAACCGATTAAGCGAGTACTGCAATCTATGGAGCTTAATCGTTAGTCTAGAAAAATCAAAGATAATGATTTTTAAAAAAGGTGGTGGGAGAGTTGCCTCCAACGAGAAGTTGCATTTCAGAGGGATAAACCTAGAGGTCGTCAAAGAGTATAAGTATCTAGGAATCCTGCTTACAAGCAATTCAAATATAAAAAGGCATCTGAACGACAAACGTACAAAGGCTAAAAAAGGTTTCAGTGTAGCCTGGAAGAAGTGCTTCAACAATCCTAATATCCAACACAGCGGTAAGTTTAAATTATTTGAAGCTGTATCCGAGACGATAATGCTATACGCGGCACTGGTCTGTGGGTATAAGGCTTATGAGGAGGTAGAGAAATTGCAGCGCTTTTTTATTAAAAAAAATGTTTAAGCTCTCGCCGAAGACCCCTAACTATATGCTCATGGTTGAAACAGGCATATCTCCACTATATATAAAAACACTAAAGATCCAAACGAATTACATACTCCGAGTAATGAACATGGCAGACAACAGACTCCCAAAGATAATGGCGATGCAAAACGTTCGAAATAAAACTGCATTGTTCAAAGAGTGGATTAAATAAGCTGGTGAATGCGGAGCTATACTGAACGCAGATGGTAGTAATTGGGGTAACTCCCTATGCCAATTAGAAAAGCAGGTCGACGAGCAGGCAATAATACAGTTCTTAGAAAAAGCGGCGGGATCAATACATCGCATTATATACAGGCGGCTCAACCACAACCTGGGGAGTCGAAATTACTTTAAAGATATCCATAGCATCTAGGAAATTGCCGTGATGTTCAAGCCTAGAGGCGAAAAAAGCTAAATTTTGTACCGCATAGAGAGGATCTCCCTATACTCTGCAGTATGTGTAATTTGGAAGAGTGAGAAGATATCATGCATTTCCTAGGCAAGTGTCCGATCCTAAGGGAAACTAGGAGATCCCTTTTTGGAAGAACTACTTCTCGGAACAAGAAATCCTATCGAAATGGACGCATGTAAGTTGTTTAAATACTGCAAGATATCACTAAAATACAGAGAAAATATCCTAAAAGGGAACTTTTGAAATAAGCATTTATCCACATGGAGAGCTAATTTGATTTTGATTTTGTTAAATTTTTTGTAAAAGGCACTTTATTCAAAAAAAAAAAACAATCTAAATCTAAAAATCCATAGCGATTCAGGAAGGCTAAAAAATGATGTCATATCATTGAGATGCATCGTCATATGTTCTGACAGTAACCAACCCAATACTAACAGAACATCTGAGCTCCCGCCTGTATATGGCCGAGTATATTTACATAACAAGTGGTGCCCGTGGCGTTGTTGGGAATGTACGTCAACCCCTACGCACCTTCACCTGGGTTCCACTCCCGGCTGGTAGGACCAAAAATAATATTCACGGTTAATTTCATTGGCATCCACGGGTGTGCCTTGTCTTTTGTTGGCATGGTTAGGCTAAATTAGAGTGCCTAACTGCCTTATGGATAGCCACAATTAGGCAAACAGTTGGCCCTTTGTATTACTTCGAAGATTCAAATCCGTGAACTATCTCGAGCATTTAATTTTTAATTTAACCAATGGAGCAGTGCCCGGTTGTGACGTCCATGAGAGTTCTAAGATTTGTCCTGCTCATTCTGATCAGGTCGAGTGAGCGTTTTAGATCGATAGTGGGTCATAAATGTTTTATTATGGGGCACCCAGTGCCAGAAGATCACCTACGTTTGGTGTGAGTAAGCGTTTCGAGCTTTAGTAGATGTTTTCTAGTAGCGATAGGCATGAACGGCATGTTCCTATCTGGAAAGAGTCAGCAATTCTATGGGATGTCAGTGGGTCCCCTCACATGAGTTGAATGCTGAATAATTTCGCTTGAAGTTAAATGTGACTGCACTCAAAGATTCGATCGCTGCCTGGCTGTCTGAATAGATGACAATATCTGCGCCTAATATCACATTGTTTTTTAGCCAGGAGCACGAGCTTCTTTAATCGCTGCCTGCAAGACGCTACAGAGACAAAGTAGTCGGAGTGACAGCTGAAAGTGGAGATCCTTAGAGTAGACTCCAACACCCACTTCTTCACTCATCTTCGATTCGTCTGTGAAAATTCGTAGAGGACCAGAAAGATTCACGGATATGCCGGTTGAGGCATTTTTCTTGAAGATGAGCTTAGGTATCGTGAGGTCGGTGTTTCTTGAAAGGGATCCAGATTTATTGAGGATCATAAGTGTCCGGAGCTGAGTTCCTGCCACAGACGCAGGAATTTCTATCTGATCGCCGTGCTGGCAGCGATTAAAGCGAGCTGAAGAGATATATCGGCGAAAAGTTGAAGGGTGTAGGGTCTGTAAGGGATAGTTCGTATGGCTCCGTTGATGTAAATACATACCATCTGCTGCATCCTCTCGAGCGGTTTGCAGTTGATGATTTTGTCTAACGCAGTCCTCCACATAGCGACACCGTACAGTAGTATGAGTCTGAATACCGAAACTAATAGCCAATGAACCACTCGAGGCTGTAGACCTTATTTGCATACTATAGCTTTTTTACAGCAATATAGAACCGTACAGGCTTTTTTGATATCTCTAATTGTGGATATGAATTTCCCAGAAGCCGCGATGGCAATGACCTTGCACCCTGTCCTTTCCAATGTTAGTAGAAGTTCATTTACTACGACGTTCCAAAGGAGGGGAGATAGCACGCTTGTGGAGTTCCTCTATTAACCGCTCTGCAAGTAATGCAAATTTCCACATTGCAAATTCACCACAGGAGGAACAATTCAGATTGACCTTCCTTCAAAGCCGATGTAAGATTTCATATAATTAACGCCAGAGAAACAAATTTTCCGGTTTTTTTCAAAAATTTGCCCAAATAACGGTTATTTGGTAAATTTTCAAATGCCATCCGAAAGATCAAGTCATGAGCTACAAAAAAGTATACTGGTTTTTCCTCGTAGGACGCACCGTTCTCGAGATATAAGCTGGCAAAAATTCCATACGAACCGCCAGAACCCCTACAGATGTCGATTTTTCTACATCGAAAAAATCATGAATGTTTGAAGTACTTTACTCATATCTCAAAAAGCGTGCGTCCTACAGCAAAGTGACGTATCACGATTTTGTAGCTTATGACTTGATCTAGAGGATGGTGCTGGAGAGCATACAAATTTACCGTAACTGGGGTACCATTTTTAATGGATAAGGCACTTTTAGTGGCAAAATAACTTAAATTTACGCCTTGCCGGTGATCGAGAGTGACGAAAATTTGCACAATGAGAATTCACGTCAAGAGCAACAATACAGATCGACCTTCCTTCAAAGCCGATGTAGGATTTCATATAATTTACGCCAGAGAAACAAATTTTCTGGTTTTTTACAAAAATTTGCCCAAATAACGGTAATTTGGTGAATTTTCAAATGCCATCCTAAAGATCAAGTCATGAGCCACAAAAAAGTATACGGGTTTTTTCTCGTAGGACGCACCGTTCTCGAGATATAAGCTGTCAAAAATTCCATATGAACCGCCAGAACCCCTACAGATGTCGATTTTTCTACATTGAAAAAATCATAAATGTTTGTCTTACTTTACTCATATCTCAAAAACCGTGCGTCCTACAGCAAAGTGACGTATGTCGATTTTGTAGCTTATGACTTGATCTAGAGGATGGTGCTGGAGAGCAGACAAATTTACCGTTACTGGGGTATCATTTTTAATGGATAAGGCACTTTTAGTGGCAAAATAACTTAAATTTACGCCTTGCCGGTGATCGAGAGTGACGAAAATTTGCACAATGAGAATTCACGTCAAGAGCAACAATACAGATCGACCTTCCTTCAAAGCCGATGTAGGATTTCATATAATTTACGCCAGAGAAACAAATTTTCTGGTTTTTTACAAAAATTTGCCCAAATAACGGTAATTTGGTGAATTTTCAAATGCCATCCTAAAGATCAAGTCATGAGCTACAAAAAAGTATACGGGTTTTTTCTCGTAGGACACAGCGTTCTCGAGATATAAGCTGGCAAAAATTCCATATGAACCGCCAGAACCCCTACAGATGTCGATTTTTCTACATTGAAAAAATCATGAATGTTTGACGTACTTTACTCATATCTCAAAAAGCGTGCGTCCTACAGCAAAGTGACGTATGACGATTTTGTAGCTTATGACTTGATCTAGAGGATGGTGCTGGAGAGTAGACAAATTTACCGTTACTGGGGTATCATTTTTAATGGATAAGGCACTTTTAGTGGCAAAATAACTTAAATTTACGCCTTGCCGGTGATCGAGAGTGACGAAAATTTGCACAATGAGAATTCACGTCAAGAGCAACAATACAGATCGACCTTCCTTCAAAGCCGATGTAGGATTTCATATAATTTACGCCAGAGAAACAAATTTTCTGGTTTTTTACAAAAATTTGCCCAAATAACGGTAATTTGGTGAATTTTCAAATGCCATCCTAAAGATCAAGTCATGAGCTACAAAAAAGTATACGGGTTTTTTCTCGTAGGACGCACCGTTCTCGAGATATAAGCTGTCAAAAATTCCATATGAACCGCCAGAACCCCTACAGATGTCGATTTGTCTACATTGAAAAAATCATGAATGTTTGACGTACTTTACTCATATCTCAAAAAGCGTGCGTCCTACAGCAAAGTGACGTATGACGATTTTGTAGCTTATGACTTGATCTAGAGGATGGTGCTGGAGAGTAGACAAATTTACCGTTACTGGGGTATCATTTTTAATGGATAAGGCACTTTTAGTGGCAAAATAACTTAAATTTACGCCTTGCCGGTGATCGAGAGTGACGAAAATTTGCACAATGAGAATTCACGTCAAGAGCAACAATACAGATCGACCTTCCTTCAAAGCCGATGTAGGATTTCATATAATTTACGCCAGAGAAACAAATTTTCTGGTTTTTTACAAAAATTTGCCCAAATAACGGTAATTTGGTGAATTTTCAAATGCCATCCTAAAGATCAAGTCATGAGCTACAAAAAAGTATACGGGTTTTTTCTCGTAGGACGCACCGTTCTCGAGATATAAGCTGTCAAAAATTCCATATGAACCGCCAGAACCCCTACAGATGTCGATTTGTCTACATTGAAAAAATCATGAATGTTTGACGTACTTTACTCATATCTCAAAAAGCGTGCGTCCTACAGCAAAGTGACGTATGACGATTTTGTAGCTTATGACTTGATCTAGAGGATGGTGCTGGAGAGTAGACAAATTTACCGTTACTGGGGTATCATTTTTAATGGATAAGGCACTTTTAGTGGCAAAATAACTTAAATTTACGCCTTGCCGGTGATCGAGAGTGACGAAAATTTGCACAATGAGAATTCACGTCAAGAGCAACAATACAGATCGACCTTCCTTCAAAGCCGATGTAGGATTTCATATAATTTACGCCAGAGAAACAAATTTTCTGGTTTTTTACAAAAATTTGCCCAAATAACGGTAATTTGGTGAATTTTCAAATGCCATCCTAAAGATCAAGTCATGAGCTACAAAAAAGTATACTGGTTTTTTCTCGTAGGACGCAGCGTTCTCGAGATATAAGCTGGCAAAAATTCCATATGAACCGCCAGAACCCCTACAGATGTCGATTTTTCTACATTGAAAAAATCATGAATGTTTGACGTACTTTACTCATATCTCAAAAAGCGTGCGTCGTACAGCAAAGTGACGTATGACGATTTTGTAGCTTATGACTTGATCTAGAGGATGGTGCTGGAGAGTAGACAAATTTACCGTTACTGGCGTATCATTTTTAATGGATTAGGCACTTTTAGTGGCAAAATAACTTAAAGTTACGCCTTGCCGGTGATCGAGAGTGACGAAAATTTGCACAATGAGAATTCACGTCAAGAGCAACAATACAGATCGACCTTCCTTCAAAGCCGATGTAGGATTTCATATAATTTACGCCAGAGAAACAAATTTTCTGGTTTTTTACAAAAATTTGCCCAAATAACGGTAATTTGGTGAATTTTCAAATGCCATCCTAAAGATCAAGTCATGAGCTACAAAAAAGTATGCGGGTTTTTTCTCGTAGGACGCACCGTTCTCGAGATATAAGCTGTCAAAAATTCCATATGAACCGCCAGAACCCCTACAGATGTCGATTTTTCTACATTGAAAAAATCATGAATGTTTGACGTACTTTACTCATATCTCAAAAAGCGTGCGTCCTACAGCAAAGTGACGTATGACGATTTTGTAGCTTATGACTTGATCTAGAGGATGGTGCTGGAGAGTAGACAAATTTACCGTTACTGGCGTATCATTTTTAATGGATAAGGCACTTTTAGTGGCAAAATAACTTAAATTTACGCCTTGCCGGTGATCGAGAGTGACGAAAATTTGCACAATGAGAATTCACGTCAAGAGCAACAATACAGATCGACCTTCCTTCAAAGCCGATGTAGGATTTCATATAATTTACGTCAGAGAAACAAATTTTCTGGTTTTTTTCAAAAATTTGCCCAAATAACGGTAATTTGTTGAATTTTCAAATGCCATCCTAAAGATCAAGTCATGAGCTACAAAAAAGTATCCGGGTTTTTTCTCGTAGGACGCAGCGTTCTCGAGATATAAGCTGGCAAAAATTCCATATGAACCGCCAGAACCCCTACAGATGTCGATTCTTCTACATTGAAAAAATCATGAATGTTTGACGTACTTTACTCATATCTCAAAAAGCGTGCGTCCTACAGCAAAGTGACGTATGACGATTTTGTAGCTTATGACTTGATCTAGAGGATGGTGCTGGAGAGTAGACAAATTTACCGTTACTGGGGTATCATTTTTAATGGATAAGGCACTTTTAGTGGCAAAATAACTTAAATTTACGCCTTGCCGGTGATCGAGAGTGACGAAAATTTGCACAATGAGAATTCACGTCAAGAGCAACAATACAGATCGACCTTCCTTCAAAGCCGATGTAGGATTTCATATAATTTACGCCAGAGAAACAAATTTTCTGGTTTTTTACAAAAATTTGCCCAAATAACGGTAATTTGGTGAATTTTCAAATGCCATCCTAAAGATCAAGTCATGAGCTACAAAAAAGTATACTGGTTTTTTCTCGTAGGACGCAGCGTTCTCGAGATATAAGCTGGCAAAAATTCCATATGAACCGCCAGAACCCCTACAGATGTCGATTTTTCTACATTGAAAAAATCATGAATGTTTGACGTACTTTACTCATATCTCAAAAAGCGTGCGTCGTACAGCAAAGTGACGTATGACGATTTTGTAGCTTATGACTTGATCTAGAGGATGGTGCTGGAGAGTAGACAAATTTACCGTTACTGGCGTATCATTTTTAATGGATTAGGCACTTTTAGTGGCAAAATAACTTAAAGTTACGCCTTGCCGGTGATCGAGAGTGACGAAAATTTGCACAATGAGAATTCACGTCAAGAGCAACAATACAGATCGACCTTCCTTCAAAGCCGATGTAGGATTTCATATAATTTACGCCAGAGAAACAAATTTTCTGGTTTTTTACAAAAATTTGCCCAAATAACGGTAATTTGGTGAATTTTCAAATGCCATCCTAAAGATCAAGTCATGAGCTACAAAAAAGTATGCGGGTTTTTTCTCGTAGGACGCACCGTTCTCGAGATATAAGCTGTCAAAAATTCCATATGAACCGCCAGAACCCCTACAGATGTCGATTTTTCTACATTGAAAAAATCATGAATGTTTGACGTACTTTACTCATATCTCAAAAAGCGTGCGTCCTACAGCAAAGTGACGTATGACGATTTTGTAGCTTATGACTTGATCTAGAGGATGGTGCTGGAGAGTAGACAAATTTACCGTTACTGGCGTATCATTTTTAATGGATAAGGCACTTTTAGTGGCAAAATAACTTAAATTTACGCCTTGCCGGTGATCGAGAGTGACGAAAATTTGCACAATGAGAATTCTTGTCAAGAGCAACAATACAGATCGACCTTCCTTCAAAGCCGATGTAGGATTTCATAAAATTTACGCCAGAGAAACAAATTTTCTGGTTTTTTTTCAAAAATTTGCCCAAATAACGGTAATTTGGTGAATTTTCAAATGCCATCCTAAAGATCAAGTCATGAGCTACAAAAAAGTATACCGGTTTTTTCTCGTAGGACGCAGCGTTCTCGAGATATAAGCTGGCAAAAATTCCATATGAACCGCCAGAACCCCTACAGATGTCGATTTTTCTACATTGAAAAATCATGAATGTTTGACGTACTTTACTCATATCTCAAAAAGCGTGCGTCCTACAGCAAAGTGACGTATGACGATTTTGTAGCTTATGACTTGATCTAGAGGATGGTGCTGGAGAGTAGACAAATTTACCGTTACTGGGGTATCATTTTTAATGGATAAGGCACTTTTAGTGGCAAAATAACTTAAATTTACGCCTTGCCGGTGATCGAGAGTGACGAAAATTTGCACAATGAGAATTCACGTCAAGAGCAACAATACAGATCGACCTTCCTTCAAAGCCGATGTAGGATTTCATATAATTTACGCCAGAGAAACAAATTTTCTGGTTTTTTACAAAAATTTGCCCAAATAACGGTAATTTGGTGAATTTTCAAATGCCATCCTAAAGATCAAGTCATGAGCTACAAAAAAGTATACGGGTTTTTTCTCGTAGGACGCACCGTTCTCGAGATATAAGCTGGCAAAATTTCCATATGAACCGCCAGAACCCCTACAGATGTCGATTTTTCTACATTGAAAAAATCATGAATGTTTGTCGTACTTTACTCATATCTCAAAAACCGTGCGTCCTACAGCAAAGTGACGTATGACGATTTTGTAGCTTATGACTTGATCTAGAGGATGGTGCTGGAGAGCAGACAAATTTACCGTTACTGGGGTATCATTTTTTATGGATAAGGCACTTTTAGTGGCAAAATAACTTAAATTTACGCCTTGCCGGTGATCGAGAGTGACGAAAATTTGCACAATGTGAATTCACGTCAAGAGCAACAATACAGATCGACCTTCCTTCAAAGCCGATGTAAGATTTCATATAATTTACGCCAGAGAAACAAATTTTCCGGTTTTTTTCAAAAATTTGCCCAAATAACGGTAATTTGTTAAATTTTCAAATGCCATCCGAAAGATCAAGTCATGAGCTACGAAAAAGTATACTGGTTTTTTCTCGTAGGACGCACCGTTCTCGAGATATAAGCTGTCAAAAATTCCATATGAACCGCCAGAACCCCTACAGATGTCGATTTGTCTACATTGAAAAAATCATGAATGTTTGACGTACTTTACTCATATCTCAAAAACCGTGCGTCCTACAGCAAAGTGACGTATGTCGATTTTGTAGCTTATGACTTGATCTAGAGGATGGTGCTGGAGAGCAGACAAATTTACCGTTACTGGGGTATCATTTTTAATGGATAAGGCACTCTTAATGGCAAAATAACTTAAATTTACGCCTTGCCGGTGATCGAGAGTGACGAAAATTTGCACAATGAGAATTCACGTCAAGAGCAACAATACAGATCGACCTTCCTTCAAAGCCGATGTAGGATTTCATATAATTTACGCCAGAGAAACAAATTTTCTGGTTTTTTACAAAAATTTGCCCAAATAACGGTAATTTGGTGAATTTTCAAATGCCATCCTAAAGATCAAGTCATGAGCTACAAAAAAGTATACGGGTTTTTTCTCGTAGGACGCACCGTTCTCGAGATATAAGCTGTCAAAAATTCCATATGAACCGCCAGAACCCCTACAGATGTCGATTTGTCTACATTGAAAAAATCATGAATGTTTGACGTACTTTACTCATATCTCAAAAAGCGTGCGTCCTACAGCAAAGTGACGTATGACGATTTTGTAGCTTATGACTTGATCTAGAGGATGGTGCTGGAGAGCAGACAAATTTACCGTTACTGGGGTATCATTTTTAATGGATAAGGCACTCTTAATGGCAAAATAACTTAAATTTACGCCTTGCCGGTGATCGAGAGTGACGAAAATTTGCACAATGAGAATTCACGTCAAGAGCAACAATACAGATCGACCTTCCTTCAAAGCCGATGTAGGATTTCATATAATTTACGTCAGAGAAACAAATTTTCTGGTTTTTTACAAAAATTTGCCCAAATAACGGTAATTTGGTGAATTTTCAAATGCCATCCTAAAGATCAAGTCATGAGCTACAAAAAAGTATACTGGTTTTTTCTCGTAGGACGCAGCGTTCTCGAGATATAAGCTGGCAAAAATTCCATATGAACCGCCAGAACCCCTACAGATGTCGATTTGTCTACATTGAAAAAATCATGAATGTTTGACGTACTTTACTCATATCTCAAAAAGCGTGCGTCCTACAGCAAAGTGACGTATGACGATTTTGTAGCTTATGACTTGATCTAGAGGATGGTGCTGGAGAGTAGACAAATTTACCGTTACTGGGGTATCATTTTTAATGGATAAGGCACTTTTAGTGGCAAAATAACTTAAATTTACGCCTTGCCGGTGATCGAGAGTGACGAAAATTTGCACAATGAGAATTCACGTCAAGAGCAACAATACAGATCGACCTTCCTTCAAAGCCGATGTAGGATTTCATATAATTTACGTCAGAGAAACAAATTTTCTGGTTTTTTTCAAAAATTTGCCCAAATAACGGTAATTTGGTGAATTTTCAAATGCCATCCTAAAGATCAAGTCATGAGCTACAAAAAAGTATACTGGTTTTTTCTCGTAGGACGCAGCGTTCTCGAGATATAAGCTGGCAAAAATTCCATATGAACCGCCAGAACCCCTACAGATGTCGATTTGTCTACATTGAAAAAATCATGAATGTTGCTTTTGCCTTATTCATATCTCAGAAACCGTGCGTCCTACAGCAAAGTGACGTATGACGATTTTGTAGCTTATGACTTGATCTAGAGGATGGTGCAGGAGAGCAGACAAATTTACCGTTACTGGGGTATCATTTTTAATGGATAAGTCACTTTTAGTGGCAAAATAACTTAAATTTACGCCTTGCCGGTGATCGAGAATGACGAAAATTTGCACAATGTGAATTCACGTCAAGAGCAACAATACAGATCGACCTTCCTTCAAAGCCGATGTAAGATTTCATATAAATTACGCCAGAGAAACAAATTTTCTGGTTTTTTTCAAAAATTTGCCCAAATAACGGTAATTTGGTGAATTTTCAAATGCCATCCTAAAGATCAAGTCATGAGCTACAAAAAAGTATACTGGTTTTTTCTCGTAGGACGCAGCGTTCTCGAGATATAAGCTGGCAAAAATTCCATATGAACCGCCAGAACCCCTACAGATGTCGATTTGTCTACATTGAAAAAATCATGAATGTTTGACGTACTTAACTCATATCTCAAAAAGCGTGCGTCCTACAGCAAAGTGACGTATGACGATTTTGTAGCTTATGACTTGATCTAGAGGATGGTGCTGGAGAGTAGACAAATTTACCGTTACAGGGGTATCATTTTTAATGGATAAGTCACTTTTAGTGGCAAAATAACTTAAATTTACGCCTTGCCGGTGATCGAGAGTGACGAAAATTTGCACAATGAGAATTCACGTCAAGAGCAACAATACAGATCGACCTTCCTTCAAAGCCGATGTAGGATTTCGTATAATTTACGCCAGAGAAACAAATTTTCTGGTTTTTTTACAAAAATTTGCCCAAATAACGGTAATTTGGTGAATTTTCAAATGCCATCCTAAAGATCAAGTCATGAGCTACAAAAAAGTATGCGGGTTTTTTCTCGTAGGACGCAGCGTTCTCGAGATATAAGCTGGCAAAAATTCCATATGAACCGCCAGAACCCCTACAGATGTCGATTTTTCTACATTGAAAAAATCATGAATGTTTGACGTACTTTACTCATATCTCAAAAAGCGTGCGTCCTACAGCAAAGTGACGTATGACGATTTTGTAGCTTATGACTTGATCTAGAGGATGGTGCTGGAGAGCAGACAAATTTACCGTTACTGGGGTATCATTTTTAATGGATAAGGCACTCTTAATGGCAAAATAACTTAAATTTACGCCTTGCCGGTGATCGAGAGTGACGAAAATTTGCACAATGAGAATTCACGTCAAGAGCAACAATACAGATCGACCTTCCTTCAAAGCCGATGTAGGATTTCATATAATTTACGTCAGAGAAACAAATTTTCTGGTTTTTTTCAAAAATTTGCCCAAATAACGGTAATTTGGTGAATTTTCAAATGCCATCCTAAAGATCAAGTCATGAGCTACAAGAAAGTATACTGGTTTTTTCTCGTAGGACGCAGCGTTCTCGAGATATAAGCTGGCAAAAATTCCATATGAACCGCCAGAACCCCTACAGATGTCGATTTGTCTACATTGAAAAAATCATGAATGTTTGACGTACTTTACTCATATCTCAAAAAGCGTGCGTCCTACAGCAAAGTGACGTATGACGATTTTGTAGCTTATGACTTGATCTAGAGGATGGTGCTGGAGAGTAGACAAATTTACCGTTACTGGGGTATCATTTTTAATGGATAAGGCACTTTTAGTGGCAAAATAACTTAAATTTACGCCTTGCCGGTGATCGAGAGTGACGAAAATTTGCACAATGAGAATTCACGTCAAGAGCAACAATACAGATCGACCTTCCTTCAAAGCCGATGTAGGATTTCATATAATTTACGTCAGAGAAACAAATTTTCTGGTTTTTTTCAAAAATTTGCCCAAATAACGGTAATTTGGTGAATTTTCAAATGCCATCCTAAAGATCAAGTCATGAGCTACAAAAAAGTATACCGGTTTTTTCTCGTAGGACGCAGCGTTCTCGAGATATAAGCTGGCAAAAATTCCATATGAACCGCCAGAACCCCTACAGATGTCGATTTGTCTACATTGAAAAAATCATGAATGTTTGACGTACTTTACTCATATCTCAAAAAGCGTGCGTCCTACAGCAAAGTGACGTATGACGATTTTGTAGCTTATGACTTGATCTAGAGGATGGTGCTGGAGAGTAGACAAATTTACCGTTACTGGGGTATCATTTTTAATGGATAAGGCACTTTTAGTGGCAAAATAACTTAAATTTACGCCTTGCCGGTGATCGAGAGTGACGAAAATTTGCACAATGAGAATTCACGTCAAGAGCAACAATACAGATCGACCTTCCTTCAAAGCCGATGTAGGATTTCATATAATTTACGTCAGAGAAACAAATTTTCTGGTTTTTTTCAAAAATTTGCCCAAATAACGGTAATTTGGTGAATTTTCAAATGCCATCCTAAAGATCAAGTCATGAGCTACAAAAAAGTATACCGGTTTTTTCTCGTAGGACGCAGCGTTCTCGAGATATAAGCTGGCAAAAATTCCATATGAACCGCCAGAACCCCTACAGATGTCGATTTGTCTACATTGAAAAAATCATGAATGTTTGACGTACTTTACTCATATCTCAAAAAGCGTGCGTCCTACAGCAAAGTGACGTATGACGATTTTGTAGCTTATGACTTGATCTAGAGGATGGTGCAGGAGAGCAGACAAATTTACCGTTACTGGGGTATCATTTTTAATGGATAAGTCACTTTTAGTGGCAAAATAACTTAAATTTACGCCTTGCCGGTGATCGAGAATGACGAAAATTTGCACAATGTGAATTCACGTCAAGAGCAACAATACAGATCGACCTTCCTTCAAAGCCGATGTAAGATTTCATATAATTTACGCCAGAGAAACAAATTTTCCGGTTTTTTTCAAAAATTTGCCCAAATAACGGTAATTTGGTAAATTTTCAAATTCCATCCTAAAGATCAAGTCATGAGCTACGAAAAAGTATACGGGTTTTTTCTCGTAGGACGCACCGTTCTCGAGATATAAGCTGTCAAAAATTCCATATGAACCGCCAGAACCCCTACAGATGTCGATTTTTCTACATTGAAAAAATCATGAATGTTTGACGTACTTTACTCATATCTCAAAAAGCGTGCGTCCTACAGCAAAGTGACGTATGACGATTTTGTAGCTTATGACTTGATCTAGAGGATGGTGCTGGAGAGTAGACAAATTTACCGTTACAGGGGTATCATTTTTAATGGATAAGTCACTTTTAGTGGCAAAATAACTTAAATTTACGCCTTGCCGGTGATCGAGAGTGACGAAAATTTGCACAATGAGAATTCACGTCAAGAGCAACAATACAGATCGACCTTCCTTCAAAGCCGATGTAGGATTTCGTATAATTTACGCCAGAGAAACAAATTTTCTGGTTTTTTTACAAAAATTTGCACAAATAACGGTAATTTGGTGAATTTTCAAATGCCATCCTAAAGATCAAGTCATGAGCTACAAAAAAGTATACGGGTTTTTTCTCGTAGGACGCAGCGTTCTCGAGATATAAGCTGGCAAAAATTCCATATGAACCGCCAGAACCCCTACAGATGTCGATTTTTCTACATTGAAAAAATCATGAATGTTTGACGTACTTTACTCATATCTCAAAAAGCGTGCGTCCTACAGCAAAGTGACGTATGACGATTTTGTAGCTTATGACTTGATGTAGAGGATGGTGCTGGAGAGCAGACAAATTTACCGTTACTGGGGTATCATTTTTAATGGATAAGTCACTTTTAGTGGCAAAATAACTTAAATTTACGCCTTGCCGGTGATCGAGAATGACGAAAATTTGCACAATGTGAATTCACGTCAAGAGCAACAATACAGATCGACCTTCCTTCAAAGCCGATGTAAGATTTCATATAATTTACGCCAGAGAAACAAATTTTCCGGTTTTTTTCAAAAATTTGCCCAAATAATGGTAATTTGGTAAATTTTCAAATTCCATCCTAAAGATCAAGTCATGAGCTACGAAAAAGTATACGGGTTTTTTCTCGTAGGACGCACCGTTCTCGAGATATAAGCTGTCAAAAATTCCATATGAACCGCCAGAACCCCTACAGATGTCGATTTTTCTACATTGAAAAAATCATGAATGTTTGACGTACTTTACTCATATCTCAAAAAGCGTGCGTCCTACAGCAAAGTGACGTATGACGATTTTGTAGCTTATGACTTGATCTAGAGGATGGTGCTGGAGAGTAGACAAATTTACCGTTACAGGGGTATCATTTTTAATGGATAAGTCACTTTTAGTGGCAAAATAACTTAAATTTACGCCTTGCCGGTGATCGAGAGTGACGAAAATTTGCACAATGAGAATTCACGTCAAGAGCAACAATACAGATCGACCTTCCTTCAAAGCCGATGTAGGATTTCGTATAATTTACGCCAGAGAAACAAATTTTCTGGTTTTTTTACAAAAATTTGCACAAATAACGGTAATTTGGTGAATTTTCAAATGCCATCCTAAAGATCAAGTCATGAGCTACAAAAAAGTATACCGGTTTTTTCTCGTAGGACGCAGCGTTCTCGAGATATAAGCTGGCAAAAATTCCATATGAACCGCCAGAACCCCTACAGATGTCGATTTGTCTACATTGAAAAAATCATGAATGTTTGACGTACTTTACTCATATCTCAAAAAGCGTGCGTCCTACAGCAAAGTGACGTATGACGATTTTGTAGCTTATGACTTGATGTAGAGGATGGTGCTGGAGAGCAGACAAATTTACCGTTACTGGGGTATCATTTTTAATGGATAAGGCACTTTTAGTGGCAAAATAACTTAAATTTACGCCTTGCCGGTGACCGAGAGTGACGAAAATTTGCACAATGAGAATTCACGTCAAGAGCAACAATACAGATCGACCTTCCTTCAAAGCCGATGTAGGATTTCATATAATTTACGCCAGAGAAACAAATTTTCTGGTTTTTTACAAAAATTTGCCCAAATAACGGTAATTTGGTGAATTTTCAAATGCCATCCTAAAGACCAAGTCATGAGCTACAAAAAAGTATACGGGTTTTTTCTCGTAGGACGCAGCGTTCTCGAGATATAAGCTGGCAAAAATTCCATATGAACCGCCAGAACCCCTACAGATGTCGATTTTTCTACATTGAAAAAATCATGAATGTTTGACGTACTTTACTCATATCTCAAAAACCGTGCGTCCTACAGCAAAGTGACGTATGTCGATTTTGTAGCTTATGACTTGATCTAGAGGATGGTGCTGGAGAGCAGACAAATTTACCGTTACTGGGGTATCATTTTTAATGGATAAGTCACTTTTAGTGGCAAAATAACTTAAATTTACGCCTTGCCGGTGATCGAGAGTGACGAAAATTTGCACAATGAGAATTCACGTCAAGAGCAACAATACAGATCGACCTTCCTTCAAAGCCGATGTAGGATTTCGTATAATTTACGCCAGAGAAACAAATTTTCTGGTTTTTTAACAAAAATTTGCACAAATAACGGTAATTTGGTGAATTTTCAAATGCCATCCTAAAGATCAAGTCATGAGCTACAAAAAAGTATACCGGTTTTTTCTCGTAGGACGCAGCGTTCTCGAGATATAAGCTGGCAAAAATTCCATATGAACCGCCAGAACCCCTACAGATGTCGATTTTTCTACATTGAAAAAATCATGAATGTTTGACGTACTTTACTCATATCTCAAAAAGCGTGCGTCCTACAGCAAAGTGACGTATGACGATTTTGTAGCTTATGACTTGATGTAGAGGATGGTGCTGGAGAGCAGACAAATTTACCGTTACTGGGGTATCATTTTTAATGGATAAGGCACTTTTAGTGGCAAAATAACTTAAATTTACGCCTTGCCGGTGATCGAGAGTGACGAAAATTTGCACAATGAGAATTCACGTCAAGAGCAACAATACAGATCGACCTTCCTTCAAAGCCGATGTAGGATTTCGTATAATTTACGCCAGAGAAACAAATTTTCTGGTTTTTTTACAAAAATTTGCACAAATAACGGTAATTTGGTGAATTTTCAAATGCCATCCTAAAGATCAAGTCATGAGCTACAAAAAAGTATACCGGTTTTTTCTCGTAGGACGCAGCGTTCTCGAGATATAAGCTGGCAAAAATTCCATATGAACCGCCAGAACCCCTACAGATGTCGATTTTTCTACATTGAAAAAATCATGAATGTTTGACGTACTTTACTCATATCTCAAAAAGCGTGCGTCCTACAGCAAAGTGACGTATGACGATTTTGTAGCTTATGACTTGATGTAGAGGATGGTGCTGGAGAGCAGACAAATTTACCGTTACTGGGGTATCATTTTTAATGGATAAGGCACTTTTAGTGGCAAAATAACTTAAATTTACGCCTTGCCGGTGACCGAGAGTGACGAAAATTTGCACAATGAGAATTCACGTCAAGAGCAACAATACAGATCGACCTTCCTTCAAAGCCGATGTAGGATTTCATATAATTTACGCCAGAGAAACAAATTTTCTGGTTTTTTACAAAAATTTGCCCAAATAACGGTAATTTGGTGAATTTTCAAATGCCATCCTAAAGATCAAGTCATGAGCTACAAAAAAGTATACGGGTTTTTTCTCGTAGGACGCAGCGTTCTCGAGATATAAGCTGGCAAAAATTCCATATGAACCGCCAGAACCCCTACAGATGTCGATTTTTCTACATTGAAAAAATCATGAATGTTTGACGTACTTTACTCATATCTCAAAAAGCGTGCGTCCTACAGCAAAGTGACGTATGACGATTTTGTAGCTTATGACTTGATGTAGAGGATGGTGCTGGAGAGCAGACAAATTTACCGTTACTGGGGTATCATTTTTAATGGATAAGGCACTTTTAGTGGCAAAATAACTTAAATTTACGCCTTGCCGGTGACCGAGAGTGACGAAAATTTGCACAATGAGAATTCACGTCAAGAGCAACAATACAGATCGACCTTCCTTCAAAGCCGATGTAGGATTTCATATAATTTACGCCAGAGAAACAAATTTTCTGGTTTTTTACAAAAATTTGCCCAAATAACGGTAATTTGGTGAATTTTCAAATGCCATCCTAAAGATCAAGTCATGAGCTACAAAAAAGTATACGGGTTTTTTCTCGTAGGACGCAGCGTTCTCGAGATATAAGCTGGCAAAAATTCCATATGAACCGCCAGAACCCCTACAGATGTCGATTTTTCTACATTGAAAAAATCATGAATGTTTGACGTACTTTACTCATATCTCAAAAAGCGTGCGTCCTACAGCAAAGTGACGTATGACGATTTTGTAGCTTATGACTTGATCTAGAGGATGGTGCTGGAGAGTAGACAAATTTACCGTTACAGGGGTATCATTTTTAATGGATAAGTCACTTTTAGTGGCAAAATAACTTAAATTTACGCCTTGCCGGTGATCGAGAGTGACGAAAATTTGCACAATGAGAATTCACGTCAAGAGCAACAATACAGATCGACCTTCCTTCAAAGCCGATGTAGGATTTCGTATAATTTACGCCAGAGAAACAAATTTTCTGGTTTTTTTACAAAAATTTGCACAAATAACGGTAATTTGGTGAATTTTCAAATGCCATCCTAAAGATCAAGTCATGAGCTACAAAAAAGTATACCGGTTTTTTCTCGTAGGACGCAGCGTTCTCGAGATATAAGCTGGCAAAAATTCCATATGAACCGCCAGAACCCCTACAGATGTCGATTTTTCTACATTGAAAAAATCATGAATGTTTGACGTACTTTACTCATATCTCAAAAAGCGTGCGTCCTACAGCAAAGTGACGTATGACGATTTTGTAGCTTATGACTTGATGTAGAGGATGGTGCTGGAGAGCAGACAAATTTACCGTTACTGGGGTATCATTTTTAATGGATAAGGCACTTTTAGTGGCAAAATAACTTAAATTTACGCCTTGCCGGTGACCGAGAGTGACGAAAATTTGCACAATGAGAATTCACGTCAAGAGCAACAATACAGATCGACCTTCCTTCAAAGCCGATGTAGGATTTCATATAATTTACGCCAGAGAAACAAATTTTCTGGTTTTTTTACAAAAATTTGCACAAATAACGGTAATTTGGTGAATTTTCAAATGCCATCCTAAAGATCAAGTCATGAGCTACAAAAAAGTATACGGGTTTTTTCTCGTAGGACGCAGCGTTCTCGAGATATAAGCTGGCAAAAATTCCATATGAACCGCCAGAACCCCTACAGATGTCGATTTTTCTACATTGAAAAAATCATGAATGTTTGACGTACTTTACTCATATCTCAAAAACCGTGCGTCCTACAGCAAAGTGACGTATGTCGATTTTGTAGCTTATGACTTGATCTAGAGGATGGTGCTGGAGAGCAGACAAATTTACCGTTACTGGGGTATCATTTTTAATGGATAAGTCACTTTTAGTGGCAAAATAACTTAAATTTACGCCTTGCCGGTGATCGAGAGTGACGAAAATTTGCACAATGAGAATTCACGTCAAGAGCAACAATACAGATCGACCTTCCTTCAAAGCCGATGTAGGATTTCGTATAATTTACGCCAGAGAAACAAATTTTCTGGTTTTTTTACAAAAATTTGCACAAATAACGGTAATTTGGTGAATTTTCAAATGCCATCCTAAAGATCAAGTCATGAGCTACAAAAAAGTATACCGGTTTTTTCTCGTAGGACGCAGCGTTCTCGAGATATAAGCTGGCAAAAATTCCATATGAACCGCCAGAACCCCTACAGATGTCGATTTTTCTACATTGAAAAAATCATGAATGTTTGACGTACTTTACTCATATCTCAAAAAGCGTGCGTCCTACAGCAAAGTGACGTATGACGATTTTGTAGCTTATGACTTGATGTAGAGGATGGTGCTGGAGAGCAGACAAATTTACCGTTACTGGGGTATCATTTTTAATGGATAAGGCACTTTTAGTGGCAAAATAACTTAAATTTACGCCTTGCCGGTGACCGAGAGTGACGAAAATTTGCACAATGAGAATTCACGTCAAGAGCAACAATACAGATCGACCTTCCTTCAAAGCCGATGTAGGATTTCATATAATTTACGCCAGAGAAACAAATTTTCTGGTTTTTTACAAAAATTTGCCCAAATAACGGTAATTTGGTGAATTTTCAAATGCCATCCTAAAGATCAAGTCATGAGCTACAAAAAAGTATACGGGTTTTTTCTCGTAGGACGCAGCGTTCTCGAGATATAAGCTGGCAAAAATTCCATATGAACCGCCAGAACCCCTACAGATGTCGATTTTTCTACATTGAAAAAATCATGAATGTTTGACGTACTTTACTCATATCTCAAAAAGCGTGCGTCCTACAGCAAAGTGACGTATGACGATTTTGTAGCTTATGACTTGATGTAGAGGATGGTGCTGGAGAGCAGACAAATTTACCGTTACTGGGGTATCATTTTTAATGGATAAGGCACTTTTAGTGGCAAAATAACTTAAATTTACGCCTTGCCGGTGACCGAGAGTGACGAAAATTTGCACAATGAGAATTCACGTCAAGAGCAACAATACAGATCGACCTTCCTTCAAAGCCGATGTAGGATTTCATATAATTTACGCCAGAGAAACAAATTTTCTGGTTTTTTACAAAAATTTGCCCAAATAAGGGTAATTTGGTGAATTTTCAAATGCCATCCTAAAGATCAAGTCATGAGCTACAAAAAAGTATGCGGGTTTTTTCTCGTAGGACGCACCGTTCTCGAGATATAAGCTGGCAAAAATTCCATATGAACCGCCAGAACCCCTACAGATGTCGATTTTTCTACATTGAAAAAATCATGAATGTTTGACGTACTTTACTCATATCTCAAAAAGCGTGCGTCCTACAGCAAAGTGACGTATGACGATTTTGTAGCTTATGACTTGATCTAGAGGATGGTGCTGGAGAGTAGACAAATTTACCGTTACTGGGGTATCATTTTTAATGGATAAGGCACTTTTAGTGGCAAAATAACTTAAATTTACGCCTTGCCGGTGATCGAGAGTGACGAAAATTTGCACAATGAGAATTCACGTCAAGAGCAACAATACAGATCGACCTTCCTTCAAAGCCGATGTAGGATTTCATATAATTTACGCCAGAGAAACAAATTTTCTGGTTTTTTTACAAAAATTTGCCCAAATAACGGTAATTTGGTGAATTTTCAAATGCCATCCTAAAGATCAAGTCATGAGCTACAAAAAAGTATACGGGTTTTTTCTCGTAGGACGCAGCGTTCTCGAGATATAAGCTGGCAAAAATTCCATATGAACCGCCAGAACCCCTACAGATGTCGATTTTTCTACATTGAAAAAATCATGAATGTTTGAAGTACTTTACTCATATCTCAAAAACCGTGCGTCCTACAGCAAAGTGACGTATGTCGATATTGTAGCTTATGACTTGATCTAGAGGATGGTGCTGGAGAGCAGACAAATTTACCGTTACTGGGGTATCATTTTTAATGGATAAGTCACTTTTAGTGGCAAAATAACTTAAATTTACGCCTTGCCGGTGATCGAGAGTGACCAAAATTTGCACAATGAGAATTCACGTCAAGAGCAACAATACAGATCGACCTTCCTTCAAAGCCGATGTAGGATTTCATATAATTTACGCCAGAGAAACAAATTTTCTGGTTTTTTACAAAAATTTGCCCAAATAACGGTAATTTGGTGAATTTTCAAATGCCATCCTAAAGATCAAGTCATGAGCTACAAAAAAGTATACGGGTTTTTTCTCGTAGGACGCAGCGTTCTCGAGATGTAAGCTGGCAAAAATTCCATATGAACCGCCAGAACCCCTACAGATGTCGATTTTTCTACATTGAAAAAATCATGAATGTTTGACGTACTTTACTCATATCTCAAAAAGCGTGCGTCCTACAGCAAAGTGACGTATGACGATTTTGTAGCTTATGACTTGATGTAGAGGATGGTGCTGGAGAGCAGACAAATTTACCGTTACTGGGGTATCATTTTTAATGGATAAGGCACTTTTAGTGGCAAAATAACTTAAATTTACGCCTTGCCGGTGACCGAGAGTGACGAAAATTTGCACAATGAGAATTCACGTCAAGAGCAACAATACAGATCGACCTTCCTTCAAAGCCGATGTAGGATTTCATATAATTTACGCCAGAGAAACAAATTTTCTGGTTTTTTACAAAAATTTGCCCAAATAACGGTAATTTGGTGAATTTTCAAATGCCATCCTAAAGATCAAGTCATGAGCTACAAAAAAGTATACGGGTTTTTTCTCGTAGGACGCAGCGTTCTCGAGATATAAGCTGGCAAAAATTCCATATGAACCGCCAGAACCCCTACAGATGTCGATTTTTCTACATTGAAAAAATCATGAATGTTTGACGTACTTTACTCATATCTCAAAAACCGTGCGTCCTACAGCAAAGTGACGTATGTCGATTTTGTAGCTTATGACTTGATCTAGAGGATGGTGCTGGAGAGCAGACAAATTTACCGTTACTGGGGTATCATTTTTAATGGATAAGTCACTTTTAGTGGCAAAATAACTTAAATTTACGCCTTGCCGGTGATCGAGAGTGACGAAAATTTGCACAATGAGAATTCACGTCAAGAGCAACAATACAGATCGACCTTCCTTCAAAGCCGATGTAGGATTTCGTATAATTTACGCCAGAGAAACAAATTTTCTGGTTTTTTTACAAAAATTTGCACAAATAACGGTAATTTGGTGAATTTTCAAATGCCATCCTAAAGATCAAGTCATGAGCTACAAAAAAGTATACCGGTTTTTTCTCGTAGGACGCAGCGTTCTCGAGATATAAGCTGGCAAAAATTCCATATGAACCGCCAGAACCCCTACAGATGTCGATTTTTCTACATTGAAAAAATCATGAATGTTTGACGTACTTTACTCATATCTCAAAAAGCGTGCGTCCTACAGCAAAGTGACGTATGTCGATTTTGTAGCTTATGACTTGATCTAGAGGATGGTGCTGGAGAGCAGACAAATTTACCGTTACTGGGGTATCATTTTTAATGCATAAGGCACTTTTAGTGGCAAAATAACTTAAATTTACGCCTTGCCGGTGATCGAGAGTGACGAAAATTTGCACAATGAGAATTCACGTCAAGAGCAACAATACAGATCGACCTTCCTTCAAAGCCGATGTAGGATTTCATATAATTTACGCCAGAGAAACAAATTTTCTGGTTTTTTACAAAAATTTGCCCAAATAACGGTAATTTGGTGAATTTTCAAATGCCATCCTAAAGATCAAGTCATGAGCTACAAAAAAATATGCGGGTTTTTCCTCGTAGGACGCAGCGTTCTCGAGATATAAGCTGGCAAAAATTCCATATGAACCGCCAGAACCCCTACAGATGTCGATTTTTCTACATTGAAAAAATCATGAATGTTTGACGTACTTTACTCATATCTCAAAAAGCGTGCGTCCTACAGCAAAGTGACGTATGACGATTTTGTAGCTTATGACTTGATCTAGAGGATGGTGCTGGAGAGTAGACAAATTTACCGTTACTGGGGTATCATTTTTAATGGATAAGGCACTTTTAGTGGCAAAATAACTTAAATTTACGCCTTGCCGGTGATCGAGAGTGACGAAAATTTGCACAATGAGAATTCACGTCAAGAGCAACAATACAGATCGACCTTCCTTCAAAGCCGATGTAGGATTTCATATAATTTACGCCAGAGAAACAAATTTTCTGGTTTTTTTACAAAAATTTGCCCAAATAACGGTAATTTGGTGAATTTTCAAATGCCATCCTAAAGATCAAGTCATGAGCTACAAAAAAGTATACGGGTTTTTTCTCGTAGGACGCAGCGTTCTCGAGATATAAGCTGGCAAAAATTCCATATGAACCGCCAGAACCCCTACAGATGTCGATTTTTCTACATTGAAAAAATCATGAATGTTTGACGTACTTTACTCATATCTCAAAAACCGTGCGTCCTACAGCAAAGTGACGTATGTCGATATTGTAGCTTATGACTTGATCTAGAGGATGGTGCTGGAGAGCAGACAAATTTACCGTTACTGGGGTATCATTTTTAATGGATAAGTCACTTTTAGTGGCAAAATAACTTAAATTTACGCCTTGCCGGTGATCGAGAGTGACCAAAATTTGCACAATGAGAATTCACGTCAAGAGCAACAATACAGATCGACCTTCCTTCAAAGCCGATGTAGGATTTCATATAATTTACGCCAGAGAAACAAATTTTCTGGTTTTTTACAAAAATTTGCCCAAATAACGGTAATTTGGTGAATTTTCAAATGCCATCCTAAAGATCAAGTCATGAGCTACAAAAAAGTATACGGGTTTTTTCTCGTAGGACGCAGCGTTCTCGAGATATAAGCTGGCAAAAATTCCATATGAACCGCCAGAACCCCTACAGATGTCGATTTTTCTACATTGAAAAAATCATGAATGTTTGACGTACTTTACTCATATCTCAAAAAGCGTGCGTCGTACAGCAAAGTGACGTATGACGATTTTGTAGCTTATGACTTGATCTAGAGGATGGTGCTGGAGAGTAGACAAATTTACCGTTACTGGGGTATCATTTTTAATGGATAAGGCACTTTTAGTGGCAAAATAACTTAAATTTTCGCCTTGCCGGTGATCGAGAGTGACGAAAATTTGCACAATGTGAATTCACGTCAAGAGCAACAATACAGATCGACCTTCCTTCAAAGCCGATGTAGGATTTCATATAATTTACGCCAGAGAAACAAATTTTCTGGTTTTTTACAAAAATTTGCCCAAATAACGGTAATTTGGTGAATTTTCAAATGCCATCCTAAAGATCAAGTCATGAGCTACAAAAAAGTATGCGGGTTTTTTCTCGTAGGACGCACCGTTCTCGAGATATAAGCTGTCAAAAATTCCATATGAACCGCCAGAACCCCTACAGATGTCGATTTTTCTACATTGAAAAAATCATAAATGTTTGTCTTACTTTACTCATATCTCAAAAACCGTGCGTCCTACAGCAAAGTGACGTATGTCGATTTTCTAGCTTATGACTTGATCTAGAGGATGGTGCTGGAGAGCAGACAAATTTACCGTTACTGGGGTATCATTTTTAATGCATAAGGCACTTTTAGTGGCAAAATAACTTAAATTTACGCCTTGCCGGTGATCGAGAGTGACGAAAATTTGCACAATGAGAATTCACGTCAAGAGCAACAATACAGATCGACCTTCCTTCAAAGCCGATGTAGGATTTCATATAATTTACGCCAGAGAAACAAATTTTCTGGTTTTTTACAAAAATTTGCCCAAATAACGGTAATTTGGTGAATTTTCAAATGCCATCCTAAAGATCAAGTCATGAGCTACAAAAAAGTATGCGGGTTTTTCCTCGTAGGACGCAGCGTTCTCGAGATATAAGCTGGCAAAAATTCCATATGAACCGCCAGAACCCCTACAGATGTCGATTTTTCTACATTGAAAAAATCATGAATGTTTGACGTACTTTACTCATATCTCAAAAAGCGTGCGTCCTACAGCAAAGTGACGTATGACGATTTTGTAGCTTATGACTTGATCTAGAGGATGGTGCTGGAGAGTAGACAAATTTACCGTTACTGGGGTATCATTTTTAATGGATAAGGCACTTTTAGTGGCAAAATAACTTAAATTTACGCCTTGCCGGTGATCGAGAGTGACGAAAATTTGCACAATGAGAATTCACGTCAAGAGCAACAATACAGATCGACCTTCCTTCAAAGCCGATGTAGGATTTCAGTAGACAAATTTACCGTTACTGGGGTATCATTTTTAATGGATAAGGCACTTTTAGTGGCAAAATAACTTAAATTTACGCCTTGCCGGTGATCGAGAGTGACGAAAATTTGCACAATGAGAATTCGCGTCAAGAGCAACAATACAGATCGACCTTCCTTCAAAGCCGATGTAAGATTTCATATAATTTACGCCAGAGAAACAAATTTTCTGGTTTTTTACAAAAATTTGCCCAAATAACGGTAATTTGGTGAATTTTCAAATGCCATCCTAAAGATCAAGTCATGAGCTACAAAAATGTATACTGGTTTTTCCTCGTAGGACGCACCGTTCTCGAGATATAAGCTGGCAAAAATTCCATATGAACCGCCAGAACCCCTACAGATGTCGATTTGTCTACATTGAAAAAATCATGAATGTTGCTTTTGCCTTATTCATATCTCAAAAACCGTGCGTCCTACAGCAAAGTGACGTATGTCGATTTTGTAGCTTATGACTTGATCTAGAGGATGGTTTTTCTCGTAGGACGCACCGTTCTCGAGATATAAGCTGTCAAAAATTCCATATGAACCGCCAGAACCCCTACAGATGTCGATTTTTCTACATTGAAAAAATCATGAATGTTTGACGTACTTTACTCATATCTCAAAAAGCGTGCGTCCTACAGCAAAGTGACGTATGTCGATTTTGTAGCTTATGACTTGATCTAGAGGATGGTGCTGGAGAGCAGACAAATTTACCGTTACTGGGGTATCATTTTTAATGGATAAGTCAGTTTTAGTGGCAAAATAACTTAAATTTACGCCTTGCCGGTGATCGAGAGTGACGAAAATTTGCACAATGAGAATTCACGTCAAGAGCAACAATACAGATCGACCTTCCTTCAAAGCCGATGTAGGATTTCATATAATTTACGCCAGAGAAACAAATTTTCTGGTTTTTTACAAAAATTTGCCCAAATAACGGTAATTTGGTGAATTTTCAAATGCCATCCTAAAGATCAAGTCATGAGCTACAAAAAAGTAAATTTGCACAATGAGAATTCACGTCAAGAGCAACAATACAGATCGACCTTCCTTCAAAGCCGATGTAGGATTTCATATAATTTACGCCAGAGAAACAAATTTTCTGGTTTTTTACAAAAATTTGCCCAAATAACGGTAATTTGGTGAATTTTCAAATGCCATCCTAAAGATCAAGTCATGAGCTACAAAAAAGTATGCGGGTTTTTTCTCGTAGGACGCAGCGTTCTCGAGATATAAGCTGGCAAAAATTCCATATGAACCGCCAGAACCCCTACAGATGTCGATTTTTCTACATTGAAAAAATCATGAATGTTTGACGTACTTTACTCATATCTCAAAAAGCGTGCGTCCTACAGCAAAGTGACGTATGACGATTTTGTAGCTTATGACTTGATCTAGAGGATGGTGCTGGAGAGCAGACAAATTTACCGTTACTGGGGTATCATTTTTAATGGATAAGGCACTTTTAGTGGCAAAATAACTTAAATTTACGCCTTGCCGGTGATCGAGAGTGACGAAAATTTGCACAATGAGAATTCACGTCAAGAGCAACAATACAGATCGACCTTCCTTCAAAGCCGATGTAGGATTTCATATAATTTACGCCAGAGAAACAAATTTTCTGGTTTTTTACAAAAATTTGCCCAAATAACGGTAATTTGGTGAATTTTCAAATGCCATCCTAAAGATCAAGTCATGAGCTACAAAAAAGTAAATTTGCACAATGAGAATTCACGTCAAGAGCAACAATACAGATCGACCTTCCTTCAAAGCCGATGTAGGATTTCATATAATTTACGCCAGAGAAACAAATTTTCTGGTTTTTTACAAAAATTTGCCCAAATAACGGTAATTTGGTGAATTTTCAAATGCCATCCTAAAGATCAAGTCATGAGCTACAAAAAAGTATACTGGTTTTTCCTCGTAGGACGCACCGTTCTCGAGATATAAGCTGGCAAACATTCCATACGAACCGCCAGAACCCCTACAGATGTCGATTTGTCTACATTGAAAAAATCATGAATGTTGCTTTTGCCTTATTCATATCTCAAAAACCGTGCGTCCTACAGCAAAGTGACGTATGTCGATTTTGTAGCTTATGACTTGATCTAGAGGATGGTGCTGGAGAGCAGACAAATTTACCGTTACTGGGGTATCATTTTTAATGGATAAGGCACTTTTAGTGGCAAAATAACTTAAATTTACGCCTTGCCGGTGATCGAGAATGACGAAAATTTGCACAATGTGAATTCACGTCAAGAGCAACAATACAGATCGACCTTCCTTCAAAGCCGATGTAAGATTTCATATAATTTACGCCAGAGAAACAAATTTTCTGGTTTTTTACAAAAATTTGCCCAAATAACGGTAATTTGGTGAATTTTCAAATGCCATCCTAAAGATCAAGTCATGAGCTACAAAAAAGTATACTGGTTTTTCCTCGTAGGACGCACCGTTCTCGAGATATAAGCTGGCAAACATTCCATACGAACCGCCAGAACCCCTACAGATGTCGATTTTTCTACATTGAAAAAATCATGAATGTTTGACGTACTTTACTCATATCTCAAAAACCGTGCGTCCTACAGCAAAGTGACGTATGTCGATTTTGTAGCTTATGACTTGATCTAGAGGATGGTGCTGGAGAGCAGACAAATTTACCGTTACTGGGGTATCATTTTTAATGGATAAGTCAGTTTTAGTGGCAAAATAACTTAAATTTACGCCTTGCCGGTGATCGAGAGTGACGAAAATTTGCACAATGAGAATTCACGTCAAGAGCAACAATACAGATCGACCTTCCTTCAAAGCCGATGTAGGATTTCATATAATTTACGCCAGAGAAACAAATTTTCTGGTTTTTTACAAAAATTTGCCCAAATAACGGTAATTTGGTGAATTTTCAAATGCCATCCTAAAGATCAAGTCATGAGCTACAAAAAAGTAAATTTGCACAATGAGAATTCACGTCAAGAGCAACAATACAGATCGACCTTCCTTCAAAGCCGATGTAGGATTTCATATAATTTACGCCAGAGAAACAAATTTTCTGGTTTTTTACAAAAATTTGCCCAAATAACGGTAATTTGGTGAATTTTCAAATGCCATCCTAAAGATCAAGTCATGAGCTACAAAAAAGTATACGGGTTTTTCCTCGTAGGACGCACCGTTCTCGAGATATAAGCTGGCAAACATTCCATACGAACCGCCAGAACCCCTACAGATGTCGATTTGTCTACATTGAAAAAATCATGAATGTTGCTTTTGCCTTATTCATATCTCAAAAACCGTGCGTCCTACAGCAAAGTGACGTATGTCGATTTTGTAGCTTATGACTTGATCTAGAGGATGGTGCTGGAGAGCAGACAAATTTACCGTTACTGGGGTATCATTTTTAATGGATAAGGCACTTTTAGTGGCAAAATAACTTAAATTTACGCCTTGCCGGTGATCGAGAATGACGAAAATTTGCACAATGTGAATTCACGTCAAGAGCAACAATACAGATCGACCTTCCTTCAAAGCCGATGTAAGATTTCATATAATTTACGCCAGAGAAACAAATTTTCTGGTTTTTTACAAAAATTTGCCCAAATAACGGTAATTTGGTGAATTTTCAAATGCCATCCTAAAGTTCAAGTCATGAGCTACAAAAAAGTATACGGGTTTTTTCTCGTAGGACGCACCGTTCTCGAGATATAAGCTGTCAAAAATTCCATATGAACCGCCAGAACCCCTACAGATGTCGATTTTTCTACATTGAAAAAATCATGAATGTTTGACGTACTTTACTCATATCTCAAAAAGCGTGCGTCCTACAGCAAAGTGACGTATGTCGATTTTGTAGCTTATGACTTGATCTAGAGGATGGTGCTGGAGAGCAGACAAATTTACCGTTACTGGGGTATCATTTTTAATGGATAAGTCAGTTTTAGTGGCAAAATAACTTAAATTTACGCCTTGCCGGTGATCGAGAGTGACGAAAATTTGCACAATGAGAATTCACGTCAAGAGCAACAATACAGATCGACCTTCCTTCAAAGCCGATGTAGGATTTCATATAATTTACGCCAGAGAAACAAATTTTCTGGTTTTTTACAAAAATTTGCCCAAATAACGGTAATTTGGTGAATTTTCAAATGCCATCCTAAAGATCAAGTCATGAGCTACAAAAAAGTATACGGGTTTTTTCTCGTAGGACGCAGCGTTCTCGAGATATAAGCTGGCAAAAATTCCATATGAACCGCCAGAACCCCTACAGATGTCGATTTTTCTACATTGAAAAAATCATGAATGTTTGACGTACTTTACTCATATCTCAAAAAGCGTGCGTCCTACAGCAAAGTGACGTATGACGATTTTGTAGCTTATGACTTGATCTAGAGGATGGTGCTGGAGAGCAGACAAATTTACCGTTACTGGGGTATCATTTTTAATGGATAAGGCACTTTTAGTGGCAAAATAACTTAAATTTACGCCTTGCCGGTGATCGAGAATGACGAAAATTTGCACAATGTGAATTCACGTCAAGAGCAACAATACAGATCGACCTTCCTTCAAAGCCGATGTAAGATTTCATATAATTTACGCCAGAGAAACAAATTTTCTGGTTTTTTACAAAAATTTGCCCAAATAACGGTAATTTGGTGAATTTTCAAATGCCATCCTAAAGATCAAGTCATGAGCTACAAAAAAGTATACGGGTTTCTTCTCGTAGGACGCAGCGTTCTCGAGATATAAGCTGGCAAAAATTCCATATGAACCGCCAGAACCCCTACAGATGTCGATTTTTCTACATTGAAAAAATCATGAATGTTTGACGTACTTTACTCATATCTCAAAAAGCGTGCGTCCTACAGCAAAGTGACGTATGACGATTTTGTAGCTTATGACTTGATCTAGAGGATGGTGCTGGAGAGTAGACAAATTTACCGTTACTGGGGTATCATTTTTAATGGATAAGGCACTTTTAGTGGCAAAATAACTTAAATTTACGCCTTGCCGGTGATCGAGAGTGACGAAAATTTGCACAATGAGAATTCACGTCAAGAGCAACAATACAGATCGACCTTCCTTCAAAGCCGATGTAGGATTTCATATAATTTACGCCAGAGAAACAAATTTTCTGGTTTTTTACAAAAATTTGCCCAAATAACGGTAATTTGATGAATTTTCAAATGCCATCCTAAAGATCAAGTCATGAGCTACAAAAAAGTATACGGGTTTTTTCTCGTAGGACGCACCGTTCTCGTGATATAAGCTGTCAAAAATTCCATATGAACCGCCAGAACCCCTACAGATGTCGATTTTTCTACATTGAAAAAATCATGAATGTTTGACGTACTTTACTCATATTTCAAAAAGCGTGCGTCCTACAGCAAAGTGACGTATGACGATTTTGTAGCTTATGACTTGATCTAGAGGATGGTGCTGGAGAGTAGACAAATTTACCGTTACTGGGGTATCATTTTTAATGGATAAGGCACTTTTAGTGGCAAAATAACTTAAATTTACGCCTTGCCGGTGATCGAGAGTGACGAAAATTTGCACAATGAGAATTCACGTCAAGAGCAACAATACAGATCGACCTTCCTTCAAAGCCGATGTAAGATTTCATATAATTTACGCCAGAGAAACAAATTTTCTGGTTTTTTACAAAAATTTGCCCAAATAACGGTAATTTGGTGAATTTTCTCGTAGGACGCACCGTTCTCGTGATATAAGCTGTCAAAAATTCCATATGAACCGCCAGAACCCCTACAGATGTCGATTTTTCTACATTGAAAAAATCATGAATGTTTGACGTACTTTACTCATATCTCAAAAAGCGTGCGTCCTACAGCAAAGTGACGTATGACGATTTTGTAGCTTATGACTTGATCTAGAGGATGGTGCTGGAGAGTAGACAAATTTACCGTTACTGGGGTATCATTTTTAATGGATAAGGCACATTTAGTGGCAAAATAACCGAAATTTTCGCCTTGCCGGTGATCGAGAGTGACGAAAATTTGCACAATGAGAATTCACGTCAAGAGCAACAATACAGATCGACCTTCCTTCAAAGCCGATGTAGGATTTCATATAATTTACGCCAGAGAAACAAATTTTCTGGTTTTTTACAAAAATTTGCCCAAATAACGGTTATTTGGTGAATTTTCAAATGCCATCCTAAAGATCAAGTCATGAGCTACAAAAAAGTATACGGGTTTTTTCTCGGAGGACGCACCGTTCTCGAGATATAAGCTGTCAAAAATTCCATATGAACCGCCAGAACCCCTACAGATGTCGATTTTTCTACATTGAAAAAATCATGAATGTTTGACGTACTTTACTCATATCTCAAAAACCGTGCGTCCTACAGCAAAGTGACGTATGTCGATTTTGTAGCTTATGACTTGATCTAGAGGATGGTGCTGGAGAGCAGACAAATTTACCGTTACTGGGGTATCATTTTTAATGGATAAGGCACTTTTAGTGGCAAAATAACTTAAATTTACGCCTTGCCGGTGATCGAGAGTGACGAAAATTTGCACAATGAGAATTCACGTCAAGAGCAACAATACAGATCGACCTTCCTTCAAAGCCGATGTAGGATTTCATATAATTTACGCCAGAGAAACAAATTTTCTGGTTTTTTACAAAAATTTGCCCAAATAACGGTAATTTGGTGAATTTTCAAATGCCATCCTAAAGATCAAGTCATGAGCTACAAAAAAGTATACGGGTTTTTTCTCGTAGGACGCACCGTTCTCGTGATATAAGCTGTCAAAAATTCCATATGAACCGCCAGAACCCCTACAGATGTCGATTTTTCTACATTGAAAAAATCATGAATGTTTGTCTTACTTTACTCATATCTCAAAAACAGTGCGTCCTACAGTGACGTATGTCGATTTTGTAGCTTATGACTTGATCTAGAGGATGGTGCTGGAGAGCAGACAAATTTACCGTTACTGGGGTATCATTTTTAATGGATAAGGCACTTTTAGTGGCAAAATAACTTAAATTTACGCCTTGCCGGTGATCGAGAGTGACGAAAATTTGCACAATGAGAATTCACGTCAAGAGCAACAATACAGATCGACCTTCCTTCAAAGCCGATGTAGGATTTCATATAATTTACGCCAGAGAAACAAATTTTCTGGTTTTTTACAAAAATTTGCCCAAATAACGGTAATTTGATGAATTTTCAAATGCCATCCTAAAGATCAAGTCATGAGCTACAAAAAAGTATACGGGTTTTTTCTCGTAGGACGCACCGTTCTCGTGATATAAGCTGTCAAAAATTCCATATGAACCGCCAGAACCCCTACAGATGTCGATTTTTCTACATTGAAAAAATCATGAATGTTTGACGTACTTTACTCATATCTCAAAAAGCGTGCGTCCTACAGCAAAGTGACGTATGACGATTTTGTAGCTTATGACTTGATCTAGAGGATGGTGCTGGAGAGTAGACAAATTTACCGTTACTGGGGTATCATTTTTAATGGATAAGGCACTTTTAGTGGCAAAATAACTTAAATTTACGCCTTGCCGGTGATCGAGAGTGACGAAAATTTGCACAATGAGAATTCACGTCAAGAGCAACAATACAGATCGACCTTCCTTCAAAGCCGATGTAAGATTTCATATAATTTACGCCAGAGAAACAAATTTTCTGGTTTTTTACAAAAATTTGCCCAAATAACGGTAATTTGGTGAATTTTCGAATGCCATCCTAAAGATCAAGTCATGAGCTACAAAAAAGTATACGGGTTTTTTCTCGTAGGACGCACCGTTCTCGTGATATAAGCTGTCAAAAATTCCATATGAACCGCCAGAACCCCTACAGATGTCGATTTTTCTACATTGAAAAAATCATGAATGTTTGACGTACTTTACTCATATCTCAAAAAGCGTGCGTCCTACAGCAAAGTGACGTATGACGATTTTGTAGCTTATGACTTGATCTAGAGGATGGTGCTGGAGAGTAGACAAATTTACCGTTACTGGGGTATCATTTTTAATGGATAAGGCACATTTAGTGGCAAAATAACCGAAATTTTCGCCTTGCCGGTGATCGAGAGTGACGAAAATTTGCACAATGAGAATTCACGTCAAGAGCAACAATACAGATCGACCTTCCTTCAAAGCCGATGTAGGATTTCATATAATTTACGCCAGAGAAACAAATTTTCTGGTTTTTTACAAAAATTTGCCCAAATAACGGTAATTTGGTGAATTTTCAAATGCCATCCTAAAGATCAAGTCATGAGCTACAAAAAAGTATACGGGTTTTTTCTCGGAGGACGCACCGTTCTCGAGATATAAGCTGTCAAAAATTCCATATGAACCGCCAGAACCCCTACAGATGTCGATTTTTCTACATTGAAAAAATCATGAATGTTTGACGTACTTTACTCATATCTCAAAAACCGTGCGTCCTACAGCAAAGTGACGTATGTCGATTTTGTAGCTTATGACTTGATCTAGAGGATGGTGCTGGAGAGCAGACAAATTTACCGTTACTGGGGTATCATTTTTAATGGATAAGTCAGTTTTAGTGGCAAAATAACTTAAATTTACGCCTTGCCGGTGATCGAGAGTGACGAAAATTTGCACAATGAGAATTCACGTCAAGAGCAACAATACAGATCGACCTTCCTTCAAAGCCGATGTAGGATTTCATATAATTTACGCCAGAGAAACAAATTTTCTGGTTTTTTACAAAAATTTGCCCAAATAACGGTAATTTGGTGAATTTTCAAATGCCATCCTAAAGATCAAGTCATGAGCTACAAAAAAGTATACGGGTTTTTTCTCGTAGGACGCACCGTTCTCGTGATATAAGCTGTCAAAAATTCCATATGAACCGCCAGAACCCCTACAGATGTCGATTTTTCTACATTGAAAAAATCATGAATGTTTGTCTTACTTTACTCATATCTCAAAAACAGTGCGTCCTACAGTGACGTATGTCGATTTTGTAGCTTATGACTTGATCTAGAGGATGGTGCTGGAGAGCAGACAAATTTACCGTTACTGGGGTATCATTTTTAATGGATAAGGCACTTTTAGTGGCAAAATAACTTAAATTTACGCCTTGCCGGTGATCGAGAGTGACGAAAATTTGCACAATGAGAATTCACGTCAAGAGCAACAATACAGATCGACCTTCCTTCAAAGCCGATGTAGGATTTCATATAATTTACGCCAGAGAAACAAATTTTCTGGTTTTTTACAAAAATTTGCCCAAATAACGGTAATTTGGTGAATTTTCAAATGCCATCCTAAAGATCAAGTCATGAGCTACAAAAAAGTATGCGGGTTTTTTCTCGTAGGACGCACCGTTCTCGAGACATAAGCTGTCAAAAATTCCATATGAACCGCCAGAACCCCTACAGATGTCGATTTTTCTACATTGAAAAAATCATGAATGTTTGACGTACTTAACTCATATCTCAAAAAGCGTGCGTCCTACAGCAAAGTGACGTATGTCGATTTTGTAGCTTATGACTTGATCTAGAGGATGGTGCTGGAGAGCAGACAAATTTACCGTTACTGGGGTATCATTTTTAATGGATAAGGCACTTTTAGTGGCAAAATAACTTAAATTTACGCCTTGCCGGTGATCGAGAGTGACGAAAATTTGCACAATGAGAATTCACGTCAAGAGCAACAATACAGATCGACCTTCCTTCAAAGCCGATGTAAGATTTCATATAATTTACGCCAGAGAAACAAATTTTCTGGTTTTTTACAAAAATTTGCCCAAATAACGGTAATTTGGTGAATTTTCAAATGCCATCCTAAAGATCAAGTCATGAGCTACAAAAAAGTATACGGGTTTTTTCTCGTAGGACGCACCGTTCTCGAGATATAAGCTGTCAAAAATTCCATATGAACCGCCAGAACCCCTACAGATGTCGATTTTTCTACATTGAAAAAATCATGAATGTTTGACGTACTTTACTCATATCTCAAAAAGCGTGCGTCCTACAGCAAAGTGACGTATGACGATTTTGTAGCTTATGACTTGATCTAGAGGATGGTGCTGGAGAGTAGACAAATTTACCGTTACTGGGGTATCATTTTTAATGGATAAGGCACTTTTAGTGGCAAAATAACTTAAATTTACGCCTTGCCGGTGATCGAGAGTGACGAAAATTTGCACAATGAGAATTCACGTCAAGAGCAACAATACAGATCGACCTTCCTTCAAAGCCGATGTAGGATTTCATATAATTTACGCCAGAGAAACAAATTTTCTGGTTTTTTACAAAAATTTGCCCAAATAACGGTAATTTGGTGAATTTTCAAATGCCATCCTAAAGATCAAGTCATGAGCTACAAAAAAGTATACGGGTTTTTTCTCGTAGGACGCACCGTTCTCGTGATATAAGCTGTCAAAAATTCCATATGAACCGCCAGAACCCCTACAGATGTCGATTTTTCTACATTGAAAAAATCATGAATGTTTGTCTTACTTTACTCATATCTCAAAAACAGTGCGTCCTACAGTGACGTATGTCGATTTTGTAGCTTATGACTTGATCTAGAGGATGGTGCTGGAGAGCAGACAAATTTACCGTTACTGGGGTATCATTTTTAATGGATAAGGCACTTTTAGTGGCAAAATAACTTAAATTTACGCCTTGCCGGTGATCGAGAGTGACGAAAATTTGCACAATGAGAATTCACGTCAAGAGCAACAATACAGATCGACCTTCCTTCAAAGCCGATGTAAGATTTCATATAATTTACGCCAGAGAAACAAATTTTCCGGTTTTTTTCAAAAATTTGCCCAAATAACGGTAATTTGGTAAATTTTCAAATGCCATCCTAAAGATCAAGTCATGAGCTACAAAAAAGTATGCGGGTTTTTTCTCGTAGGACGCACCGTTCTCGAGATATAAGCTGTCAAAAATTCCATATGAACCGCCAGAACCCCTACAGATGTCGATTTTTCTACATTGAAAAAATCATGAATGTTTGACGTACTTAACTCATATCTCAAAAAGCGTGCGTCCTACAGCAAAGTGACGTATGTCGATTTTGTAGCTTATGACTTGATCTAGAGGATGGTGCTGGAGAGCAGACAAATTTACCGTTACTGGGGTATCATTTTTAATGGATAAGGCACTTTTAGTGGCAAAATAACTTAAATTTACGCCTTGCCGGTGATCGAGAGTGACGAAAATTTGCACAATGAGAATTCACGTCAAGAGCAACAATACAGATCGACCTTCCTTCAAAGCCGATGTAGGATTTCATATAATTTACGCCAGAGAAACAAATTTTCTGGTTTTTTACAAAAATTTGCCCAAATAACGGTAATTTGGTGAATTTTCAAATGCCATCCTAAAGATCAAGTCATGAGCTACAAAAAAGTATACGGGTTTTTTCTCGTAGGACGCAGCGTTCTCGAGATATAAGCTGGCAAAAATTCCATATGAACCGCCAGAACCCCTACAGATGTCGATTTTTCTACATTGAAAAAATCATGAATGTTTGACGTACTTTACTCATATTTCAAAAAGCGTGCGTCCTACAGCAAAGTGACGTATGACGATTTTGTAGCTTATGACTTGATCTAGAGGATGGTGCTGGAGAGTAGACAAATTTACCGTTACTGGAGTATCATTTTTAATGGATAAGGCACTTTTAGTGGCAAAATAACTTAAATTTACGCCTTGCCGGTGATCGAGAGTGACGAAAATTTGCACAATGAGAATTCACGTCAAGAGCAACAATACAGATCGACCTTCCTTCAAAGCCGATGTAGGATTTCATATAATTTACGCCAGAGAAACAAATTTTCTGGTTTTTTACAAAAATTTGCCCAAATAACGGTAATTTGGTGAATTTTCAAATGCCATCCTAAAGATCAAGTCATGAGCTACAAAAAAGTATGCGGGTTTTTTCTCGTAGGACGCACCGTTCTCGAGATATAAGCTGTCAAAAATTCCATATGAACCGCCAGAACCCCTACAGATGTCGATTTTTCTACATTGAAAAAATCATGAATGTTTGACGTACTTAACTCATATCTCAAAAAGCGTGCGTCCTACAGCAAAGTGACGTATGTCGATTTTGTAGCTTATGACTTGATCTAGAGGATGGTGCTGGAGAGCAGACAAATTTACCGTTACTGGGGTATCATTTTTAATGGATAAGGCACTTTTAGTGGCAAAATAACTTAAATTTACGCCTTGCCGGTGATCGAGAGTGACGAAAATTTGCACAATGAGAATTCACGTCAAGAGCAACAATACAGATCGACCTTCCTTCAAAGCCGATGTAGGATTTCATATAATTTACGCCAGAGAAACAAATTTTCTGGTTTTTTACAAAAATTTGCCCAAATAACGGTAATTTGGTGAATTTTCAAATGCCATCCTAAAGATCAAGTCATGAGCTACAAAAAAGTATACGGGTTTTTTCTCGTAGGACGCAGCGTTCTGCTGGCAGCTGGCAAAAATTCCATATGAACCGCCAGAACCCCTACAGATGTCGATTTTTCTACATTGAAAAAATCATGAATGTTTGACGTACTTTACTCATATTTCAAAAAGCGTGCGTCCTACAGCAAAGTGACGTATGACGATTTTGTAGCTTATGACTTGATCTAGAGGATGGTGCTGGAGAGTAGACAAATTTACCGTTACTGGGGTATCATTTTTAATGGATAAGGCACTTTTAGTGGCAAAATAACTTAAATTTACGCCTTGCCGGTGATCGAGAGTGACGAAAATTTGCACAATGAGAATTCACGTCAAGAGCAACAATACAGATCGACCTTCCTTCAAAGCCGATGTAGGATTTCATATAATTTACGCCAGAGAAACAAATTTTCTGGTTTTTTACAAAAATTTGCCCAAATAACGGTAATTTGGTGAATTTTCAAATGCCATCCTAAAGATCAAGTCATGAGCTACAAAAAAGTATACGGGTTTTTTTCTCGTAGGACGCACCGTTCTCGTGATATAAGCTGTCAAAAATTCCATATGAACCGCCAGAACCCCTACAGATGTCGATTTTTCTACATTGAAAAAATCATGAATGTTTGACGTACTTTACTCATATTTCAAAAAGCGTGCGTCCTACAGCAAAGTGACGTATGACGATTTTGTAGCTAAAGACTTGATCTAGAGGATGGTGCTGGAGAGTAGACAAATTTACCGTTACTGGGGTATCATTTTTAATGGATAAGGCACATTTAGTGGCAAAATAACTGAAATTTTCGCCTTGCCGGTGATCGAGAGTGACGAAAATTTGCACAATGTGAATTCACGTCAAGAGCAACAATACAGATCGACCTTCCTTCAAAGCCGATGTAAGATTTCATATAATTTACGCCAGAGAAACAAATTTTCTGGTTTTTTACAAAAATTTGCCCAAATAACGGTAATTTGGTGAATTTTCAAATGCCATCCTAAAGATCAAGTCATGAGCTACAAAAAAGTATACGGGTTTTTTCTCGTAGGACGCAGCGTTCTCGAGATATAAGCTGGCAAAAATTCCATATGAACCGCCAGAACCCCTACAGATGTCGATTTTTCTACATTGAAAAAATCATGAATGTTGCTTTTGCCTTATTCATATCTCAGAAACCGTGCGTCCTACAGCAAAGTGACGTATGACGATTTTGTAGCTTATGACTTGATCTAGAGGATGGTGCTGGAGAGCAGACAAATTTACCGTTACTGGGGTATCATTTTTAATGGATAAGTCAGTTTTAGTGGCAAAATAACTTAAATTTACGCCTTGCCGGTGATCGAGAGTGACGAAAATTTGCACAATGAGAATTCACGTCAAGAGCAACAATACAGATCGACCTTCCTTCAAAGCCGCTGTAGGATTTCATATAATTTACGCCAGAGAAACAAATTTTCTGGTTTTTTACAAAAATTTGCCCAAATAACGGTAATTTGGTGAATTTTCAAATGCCATCCTAAAGATCAAGTCATGAGCTACAAAAAAGTATACGGGTTTTTTCTCGTAGGACGCAGCGTTCTCGAGATATAAGCTGGCAAAAATTCCATATGAACCGCCAGAACCCCTACAGATGTCGATTTTTCTACATTGAAAAAATCATGAATGTTTGACGTACTTTACTCATATCTCAAAAAGCGTGCGTCCTACAGCAAAGTGACGTATGACGATTTTGTAGCTTATGACTTGATCTAGAGGATGGTGCTGGAGAGTAGACAAATTTACCGTTACTGGGGTATCATTTTTAATGGATAAGGCACTTTTAGTGGCAAAATAACTTAAATTTACGCCTTGCCGGTGATCGAGAGTGACGAAAATTTGCACAATGAGAATTCACGTCAAGAGCAACAATACAGATCGACCTTCCTTCAAAGCCGATGTAGGATTTCATATAATTTACGCCAGAGAAACAAATTTTCTGGTTTTTTACAAAAATTTGCCCAAATAACGGTAATTTGGTGAATTTTCAAATGCCATCCTAAAGATCAAGTCATGAGCTACCTCGTAGGACGCACCGTTCTCGAGATATAAGCTGGCAAACATTCCATACGAACCGCCAGAACCCCTACAGATGTCGATTTGTCTACATTGAAAAAATCATGAATGTTGCTTTTGCCTTATTCATATCTCAAAAACCGTGCGTCCTACAGCAAAGTGACGTATGACGATTTTGTAGCTTATGACTTGATCTAGAGGATGGTGCTGGAGAGCAGACAAATTTACCATTACTGGGGTATCATTTTTAATGGATAAGGCACTTTTAGTGGCAAAATAACTTAAATTTTCGCCTTGCCGGTGATCGAGAATGACGAAAATTTGCACAATGTGAATTCACGTCAAGAGCAACAATACAGATCGACCTTCCTTCAAAGCCGATGTAAGATTTCATATAATTTACGCCAGAGAAACAAATTTTCTGGTTTTTTTACAAAAATTTGCCCAAATAACGGTAATTTGGTGAATTTTCAAATGCCATCCTAAAGATCAAGTCATGAGCTACAAAAAAGTATACGGGTTTTTTCTCGGAGGACGCACCGTTCTCGAGATATAAGCTGTCAAAAATTCCATATGAACCGCCAGAACCCCTACAGATGTCGATTTTTCTACATTGAAAAAATCATGAATGTTTGACGTACTTTACTCATATCTCAAAAACCGTGCGTCCTACAGCAAAGTGACGTATGTCGATTTTGTAGCTTATGACTTGATCTAGAGGATGGTGCTGGAGAGCAGACAAATTTACCGTTACTGGGGTATCATTTTTAATGGATAAGTCAGTTTTAGTGGCAAAATAACTTAAATTTACGCCTTGCCGGTGATCGAGAGTGACGAAAATTTGCACAATGAGAATTCACGTCAAGAGCAACAATACAGATCGACCTTCCTTCAAAGCCGATGTAGGATTTCATATAATTTACGCCAGAGAAACAAATTTTCTGGTTTTTTACAAAAATTTGCCCAAATAACGGTAATTTGGTGAATTTTCAAATGCCATCCTAAAGATCAAGTCATGAGCTACAAAAAAGTATACGGGTTTTTTCTCGTAGGACGCAGCGTTCTCGAGATATAAGCTGGCAAACATTCCATACGAACCGCCAGAACCCCTACAGATGTCGATTTGTCTACATTGAAAAAATCATGAATGTTGCTTTTGCCTTATTCATATCTCAAAAACCGTGCGTCCTACAGCAAAGACAGTGCTGGAGAGCAGACAAATTTACCGTTACTGGGGTATCATTTTTAATGGATAAGGCACTTTTAGTGGCAAAATAACTTAAATTTACGCCTTGCCGGTGATCGAGAATGACGAAAATTTGCACAATGTGAATTCACGTCAAGAGCAACAATACAGATCGACCTTCCTTCAAAGCCGATGTAAGATTTCATATAATTTACGCCAGAGAAACAAATTTTCTGGTTTTTTACAAAAATTTGCCCAAATAACGGTAATTTGGTGAATTTTCAAATGCCATCCTAAAGATCAAGTCATGAGCTACAAAAAAGTATGCGGGTTTTTTCTCGTAGGACGCACCGTTCTCGAGATATAAGCTGTCAAAAATTCCATATGAACCGCCAGAACCCCTACAGATGTCGATTTTTCTACATTGAAAAAATCATGAATGTTTGACGTACTTAACTCATATCTCAAAAAGCGTGCGTCCTACAGCAAAGTGACGTATGTCGATTTTGTAGCTTATGACTTGATCTAGAGGATGGTGCTGGAGAGTAGACAAATTTACCGTTACTGGGGTATCATTTTTAATGGATAAGGCACTTTTAGTGGCAAAATAACTTAAATTTACGCCTTGCCGGTGATCGAGAGTGACGAAAATTTGCACAATGAGAATTCACGTCAAGAGCAACAATACAGATCGACCTTCCTTCAAAGCCGATGTAGGATTTCATATAATTTACGCCAGAGAAACAAATTTTCTGGTTTTTTACAAAAATTTGCCCAAATAACGGTAATTTGGTGAATTTTCAAATGCCATCCTAAAGATCAAGTCATGAGCTACAAAAAAGTATACGGGTTTTTTCTCGTAGGACGCAGCGTTCTCGAGATATAAGCTGGCAAAAATTCCATATGAACCGCCAGAACCCCTACAGATGTCGATTTTTCTACATTGAAAAAATCATGAATGTTTGACGTACTTTACTCATATCTCAAAAAGCGTGCGTCCTACAGCAAAGTGACGTATGACGATTTTGTAGCTTATGACTTGATCTAGAGGATGGTGCTGGAGAGTAGACAAATTTACCGTTACTGGGGTATCATTTTTAATGGATAAGGCACTTTTAGTGGCAAAATAACTTAAATTTACGCCTTGCCGGTGATCGAGAGTGACGAAAATTTGCACAATGAGAATTCACGTCAAGAGCAACAATACAGATCGACCTTCCTTCAAAGCCGATGTAGGATTTCATATAATTTACGCCAGAGAAACAAATTTTCCGGTTTTTTTCAAAAATTTGCCCAAATAACGGTAATTTGGTAAATTTTCAAATGCCATCCTAAAGATCAAGTCAGGAGCTACGAAAAAGTATACTGGTTTTTCCTCGTAGGATGCACCGTTCTCGAGATATAAGCTGGCAAACATTCCATACGAACCGCCAGAACCCCTACAGATGTCGATTTGTCTACATTGAAAAAATCATGAATGTTTGTCTTACTTTACTCATATCTCAAAAACCGTGAGTCCTACAGCAAAGTGACGTATGACGATTTTGTAGCTAAAGACTTGATCTAGAGGATGGTGCTGGAGAGCAGACAAATTTACCGTTACTGGGGTATCATTTTTAATGGATAAGGCACTTTTATTGGCAAAATAACTTAAATTTACGCCTTGCCGGTGATCGAGAGTGACGAAAATTTGCACAATGAGAATTCACGTCAAGAGCAACAATACAGATCGACCTTCCTTCAAAGCCGATGAAAGATTTCATATAATTTACGCCAGAGAAACTAATTTTCCGGTTTTTTTTCAAAAATTTGCCCAAATAACGGTAATTTGGTAAATTTTCAAATGCCATCCTAAAGATCAAGTCATGAGCTACAAAAAAGTATACTGGTTTTTCCTCGTAGGACGCACCGTTCTCGAGATATAAGCTGGCAAACATTCCATACGAACCGCCAGAACCCCTACAGATGTCGATTTGTCTACATTGTAAAAATCATGAATGTTTGTCTTACTTTACTCATTTCTCAAAAACCGTGAGTCCTACAGCAAAGTGACGTATGACGATTTTGTAGCTAAAGACTTGATCTAGAGGATGGTGCTGGAGAGCAGACAAATTTACCGTTACTGGGGTATCATTTTTAATGGATAAGGCACTTTTAGTGGCAAAATAACTTAAATTTTCGCCTTGCCGGTGATCGAGAATGACGAAAATTTGCACAATGTGAATTCACGTCAAGAGCAACAATACAGATCGACCTTCCTTCAAAGCCGATGTAAGATTTCATATAATTTACGCCAGAGAAACAAATTTTCCGGTTTTTTTCAAAAATTTGCCCAAATAACGGTAATTTGGTAAATTTTCAAATGCCATCCTAAAGATCAAGTCATGAGCTACAAAAAAGTATACTGGTTTTTCCTCGTAGGACGCACCGTTCTCGAGATATAAGCTGGCAAAAATTCCATACGAACCGCCAGAACCCCTACAGATGTCGATTTGTCTACATTGAAAAAATCATAAATGTTTGTCGTACTTTACTCATATCTCAAAAACCGTGCGTCCTACAGCAAAGTGACGTATGACGATTTTGTAGCTTATGACTTGATCTAGAGGATGGTGCTGGAGAGCAGACAAATTTACCGTTACTGGGGTATCATTTTTAATGGATAAGGCACTTTTAGTGGCAAAATAACTTAAATTTACGCCTTGCCGGTGATCGAGAATGACGAAAATTTGCACAATGTGAATTCACGTCAAGAGCAACAATACAGATCGACCTTCCTTCAAAGCCGATGTAAGATTTCATATAATTTACGCCAGAGAAACAAATTTTCTGGTTTTTTACAAAAATTTGCCCAAATAACGGTAATTTGGTGAATTTTCAAATGCCATCCTAAAGATCAAGTCATGAGCTACAAAAAAGTATACGGGGTTTTTCTCGTAGGACGCACCGTTCTCGAGATATAAGCTGGCAAAAATTCCATACGAACCGCCAGAACCCCTACAGATGTCGATTTTTCTAATAATAATAACGTGCGTCCTACAGCAAAGTGACGTATGACGATTTTGTAGCTTATGACTTGATCTAGAGGATGGTGCTGGAGAGCAGACAAATTTACCGTTACTGGGGTATCATTTTTAATGGATAAGGCACTTTTAGTGGCAAAATAACTTAAATTTTCGCCTTGCCGGTGGTCGAGAGTGACGAAAATGTGCACAATGTGAATTCACGTCAAGAGCAACAATACAGATCGACCTTCCTTCAAAGCCGATGTAGGATTTCATATAATTTACGCCAGAGAAACAAATTTTCTGGTTTTTTTCAAAAATTTGCCCAAATAACGGTAATTTGGTAAATTTTCAAATGCCATCCTAAAGATCAAGTCATGAGCTACAAAAAAGTATACTGGTTTTTCCTCGTAGGACGCACCGTTCTCGAGATATAAGCTGGCAAACATTCCATACGAACCGCCAGAACCCCTACAGATGTCGATTTGTCTACATTGAAAAAATCATGAATGTTGCTTTTGCCTTATTCATATCTCAGAAACCGTGCGTCCTACAGCAAAGTGACGTATGACGATTTTGTAGCTTATGACTTGATCTAGAGGATGGTGCTGGAGAGCAGACAAATTTACCGTTACTGGGGTATCATTTTTAATGGATAAGGCACTTTTAGTGGCAAAATAACTTAAATTTACGCCTTGCCGGTGATCGAGAGTGACGAAAATTTGCACAATGAGAATTCACGTCAAGAGCAACAATACAGATCGACCTTCCTTCAAAGCCGATGTAGGATTTCATATAATTTACGCCAGAGAAACAAATTTTCTGGTTTTTTTCAAAAATTTGCCCAAATAACGGTAATTTGGTAAATTTTCAATTTCCATCCTAAAGATCAAGTCATGAGCTACAAAAAAGTATACTGGTTTTTCCTCGTAGGACGCACCGTTCTCGAGATATAAGCTGGCAAACATTCCATACGAACCGCCAGAACCCCTACAGATGTCGATTTTTCTAATAATAATAACGTGCGTCCTACAGCAAAGTGACGTATGACGATTTTGTAGCTTATGACTTGATTTAGAGGATGGTGCTGGAGAGCAGACAAATTTACCGTTACTGGGGTATTATTTTTAATGCATAAGGCACTTTTATTGGCAAAATAACTTAAATTTACGCCTTGCCGGTGATCGAGAGTGACGAAAATTTGCACAATGTGAATTCACGTCAAGAGCAACAATACAGATCGACCTTCCTTCAAAGCCGATGTAAGATTTCATATAATTTACGCCAGAGAAACAAATTTTCTGGTTTTTTTCAAAAATTTGCCCAAATAACGGTAATTTGGTAAATTTTCAAATGCCATCCTAAAGATCAAGTCATGAGCTACAAAAAAGTATACTGGTTTTTTCTCGTAGGACGCACCGTTCTCGAGATATAAGCTGTCAAAAATTCCATATGAACCGCCAGAACCCCTACAGATGTCGATTTTTCTAATAATAATAACGGTAATTTGGTGAATTTTTGATTTTTCTAATAATAATAACGGTATGGTGCTGGATCATTTTGGGGTATCATTTTTAATGGATAAGGCACTTTTAGTGGCAAAATAACTTAAATTTTCGCCTTTCCGGTGATCGAGAATGACGAAAATTTGCACAATGTGAATTCACGTCAAGAGCAACAATACAGATCGACCTTCCTTCAAAGCCGATGTAAGATTTCATATAATTTACGCCAGAGAAACAAATTTTCTGGTTTTTTTCAAAAATTTGCCCAAATAACGGTAATTTGGTAAATTTTCAAATGCCATCCTAAAGATCAAGTCATGAGCTACAAAAAAGTATACTGGTTTTTTCTCGTAGGACGCACCGTTCTCGAGATATAAGCTGTCAAAAATTCCATATGAACCGCCAGAACCCCTACAGATGTCGATTTTTCTAATAATAATAACGGTAATTTGGTGAATTTTTGATTTTTCTAATAATAATAACGGTATGGTGCTGGATCATTTTGGGGTATCATTTTTAATGGATAAGGCACTTTTAGTGGCAAAATAACTTAAATTTTCGCCTTTCCGGTGATCGAGAATGACGAAAATTTGCACAATGTGAATTCACGTCAAGAGCAACAATACAGATCGACCTTCCTTCAAAGCCGATGTAAGATTTCATATAATTTACGCCAGAGAAACAAATTTTCTGGTTTTTTTCAAAAATTTGCCCAAATAACGGTAATTTGGTAAATTTTCAAATGCCATCCTAAAGATCAAGTCATGAGCTACAAAAAAGTATACTGGTTTTTTCTCGTAGGACGCACCGTTCTCGAGATATAAGCTGTCAAAAATTCCATATGAACCGCCAGAACCCCTACAGATGTCGATTTTTCTAATAATAATAACGGTAATTTGGTGAATTTTTGATTTTTCTAATAATAATAACGGTATGGTGCTGGATCATTTTGGGGTATCATTTTTAATGGATAAGGCACTTTTAGTGGCAAAATAACTTAAATTTTCGCCTTTCCGGTGATCGAGAATGACGAAAATTTGCACAATGTGAATTCACGTCAAGAGCAACAATACAGATCGACCTTCCTTCAAAGCCGATGTAAGATTTCATATAATTTACGCCAGAGAAACAAATTTTCGGGTTTTTTTCAAAAATTTTCCCAAATAACGGTAATTTGGTAAATTTTCAAATGCCATCCTAAAGATCAAGTCATGAGCTACAAAAAAGTATACCGGTTTTTCCTCGTAGGACGCACCGTTCTCGAGATATAAGCTGGCAAACATTCCATACGAACCGCCAGAACTCCTACAGATGTCGATTTTTCTACATTGAAAAAATCATAAATGTTTGTCTTACTTTACTCATATCTCAAAAACCGTGCGTCCTACAGCAAAGTGACGTATGACGATTTTGTAGCTAAAGACTTGATCTAGAGGATGGTGCTGGAGAGCAGACAAATTTACCGTTACTGGGGTATCATTTTTAATGGATAAGGCACTTTTAGTGGCAAAATAACTTAAATTTACGCCTTGCCGGTGATCGAGAGTGACGAAAATTTTCACAATGAGAATTCACGTCAAGAGCAACAATACAGATCGACCTTCCTTCAAAGCCGATGTAAGATTTCATATAATTTACGCCAGAGAAACAAATTTTCCGGTTTTTTTCAAAAATTTGCCCAAATAACGGTAATTTGGTAAATTTTCAAATGCCATCCTAAAGATCAAGTCAGGAGCTACAAAAAAGTATACTGGTTTTTCCTCGTAGGATGCACCGTTCTCGAGATATAAGCTGGCAAACATTCCATACGAACCGCCAGAACCCCTACAGATGTCGATTTGTCTACATTGAAAAAATCATGAATGTTTGTCTTACTTTACTCATATCTCAAAAACCGTGAGTCCTACAGCAAAGTGACGTATGACGATTTTGTAGCTAAAGACTTGATCTAGAGGATGGTGCTGGAGAGCAGACAAATTTACCGTTACTGGGGTATCATTTTTAATGGATAAGGCACTTTTATTGGCAAAATAACTTAAATTTACGCCTTGCCGGTGATCGAGAGTGACGAAAATTTGCACAATGAGAATTCACGTCAAGAGCAACAATACAGATCGACCTTCCTTCAAAGCCGATGAAAGATTTCATATAATTTAGGCCAGAGAAACTAATTTTCCGGTTTTTTTCAAAAATTTGCCCAAATAACGGTAATTTGGTAAATTTTCAAATGCCATCCTAAAGATCAAGTCATGAGCTACAAAAAAGTATACTGGTTTTTCCTCGTAGGACGCACCGTTCTCGAGATATAAGCTGGCAAACATTCCATACGAACCGCCAGAACCCCTACAGATGTCGATTTGTCTACATTGAAAAAATCATGAATGTTTGTCTTACTTTACTCATATCTCAAAAACCGTGAGTCCTACAGCAAAGTGACGTATGACGATTTTGTAGCTAAAGACTTGATCTAGAGGATGGTGCTGGAGAGCAGACAAATTTACCGTTACTGGGGTATCATTTTTAATGGATAAGGCACTTTTAGTGGCAAAATAACTTAAATTTTCGCCTTGCCGGTGATCGAGAGTGACGAAAATTTGCACAATGTGAATTCACGTCAAGAGCAACAATACAGATCGACCTTCCTTCAAAGCCGATGTAAGATTTCACATAATTTACGCCAGAGAAACAAATTTTCGGGTTTTTTTCAAAAATTTTCCCAAATAACGGTAATTTGGTAAATTTTCAAATGCCATCCTAAAGATCAAGTCATGAGCTACAAAAAAGTATACTACTTTTTTCTCGTAGGACGCACCGTTCTCGAGATATAAGCTGGCAAACATTCCATACGAACCGCCAGAACCCCTACAGATGTCGATTTGTCTACATTGAAAAAATCATGAATGTTTGTCTTACTTTACTCATATCTCAAAAACCGTGAGTCCTACAGCAAAGTGACGTATGACGATTTTGTAGCTAAAGACTTGATCTAGAGGATGATGCTGGAGAGCAGACAAATTTACCGTTACTAGGGTATCATTTTTAATGGATAAGGCACTTTTAGTGGCAAAATAACTTAAATTTTCGCCTTGCCGGTGGTCGAGAGTGACGAAAATTTGCATAATGTGAATTCACGTCAAGAGCAACAATACAGATCGACCTTCCTTCAAAGCCGATGTAGGATTTCATATAATTTACGCCAGAGAAACAAATTTTCCGGTTTTTTTCAAAAATTTGCCCAAATAACGGTAATTTGGTAAATTTTCAAATGCCATCCTAAAGATCAAGTCATGAGCTACAAAAAAGTATACTGGTTTTTCCTCGTAGGACGCACCGTTCTCGAGATATAAGCTGGCAAACATTCCATACGAACCGCCAGAACCCCTACAGATGTCGATTTGTCTACATTGAAAAAATCATGAATGTTTGTCTTACTTTACTCATATCTCAAAAACCGTGAGTCCTACAGCAAAGTGACGTATGACGATTTTGTAGCTAAAGACTTGATCTAGAGGATGGTGCTGGAGAGCAGACAAATTTACCGTTACTGGGGTATCATTTTTAATGGATAAGGCACTTTTAGTGGCAAAATAACTTAAATTTACGCCTTGCCGGTGATCGAGAGTGACGAAAATTTGCACAATGAGAATTCACGTCAAGAGCAACAATACAGATCGACCTTCCTTCAAAGCCGATGTAAGATTTCATATAATTTACGCCAGAGAAACAAATTTTCCGGTTTTTTTCAAAAATTTGCCCGAATAACGGTAATTTGGTAAATTTTCAAATGAAATCCTAAAGATCAAGTCATGAGCTACAAAAAAGCATACTAGTTTTTTCTCGTAGGACGCACCGTTCTCGAGATATAAGCTGGCAAACATTCCATACGAACCGCCAGAACCCCTACAGATGTCGATTTGTCTACATTGAAAAAATCATGAATGTTTGTCTTACTTTACTCATATCTCAAAAACCGTGAGTCCTACAGCAAAGTGACGTATGACGATTTTGTAGCTAAAGACTTGATCTAGAGGATGGTGCTGGAGAGCAGACAAATTTACCGTTACTGGGGTATCATTTTTAATGGATAAGGCACTTTTATTGGCAAAATAACTTAAATTTACGCCTTGCGATCGAGAGTGACGAAAATTTGCACAATGTGAATTCACGTCAAGAGCAACAATACAGATCGACCTTTCTTCAAAGCCGATGTAAGATTTCATATAATTTACGCCAGAGAAACAAATTTTCCGGTTTTTTTCAAAAATTTGCCCGAATAACGGTAATTTGGTAAATTTTCAAATGAAATCCTAAAGATCAAGTCATGAGCTACAAAAAAGCATACTAGTTTTTTCTCGTAGGACGCACCGTTCTCGAGATATAAGCTGTCAAACATTCCATACGAACCGCCAGAACCCCTACAGATGTCGATTTGTCTACATTGAAAAAATCATGAATGTTTGTCTTACTTTACTCATATCTCAAAAACCGTGAGTCCTACAGCAAAGTGACGTATGACGATTTTGTAGCTAAAGACTTGATCTAGAGGATGGTGCTGGAGAGCAGACAAATTTACCGTTACTGGGGTATCATTTTTAATGGATAAGGCACTTTTAGTGGCAAAATAACTTAAATTTTCGCCTTGCCGGTGATCGAGAGTGACGAAAATTTGCACAATGAGAATTCACGTCAAGAGCAACAATACAGATCGACCTTCCTTCAAAGCCGATGTAAGATTTCATATAATTTACGCCAGAGAAACAAATTTTCCGGTTTTTTTCAAAAATTTGCCCGAATAACGGTAATTTGGTAAATTTTCAAATGAAATCCTAAAGATCAAGTCATGAGCTACAAAAAAGCATACTAGTTTTTTCTCGTAGGACGCACCGTTCTCGAGATATAAGCTGTCAAACATTCCATACGAACCGCCAGAACCCCTACAGATGTCGATTTGTCTACATTGAAAAAATCATGAATGTTTGTCTTACTTTACTCATATCTCAAAAACCGTGAGTCCTACAGCAAAGTGACGTATGACGATTTTGTAGCTAAAGACTTGATCTAGAGGATGGTGCTGGAGAGCAGACAAATTTACCGTTACTGGGGTATCATTTTTAATGGATAAGGCACTTTTAGTGGCAAAATAACTTAAATTTTCGCCTTGCCGGTGGTCGAGAGTGACGAAAATTTGCATAATGTGAATTCACGTCAAGAGCAACAATACAGATCGACCTTCCTTCAAAGCCGATGTAAGATTTCACATAATTTACGCCAGAGAAACAAATTTTCCGGTTTTTTTCAAAAATTTGCCCGAATAACGGTAATTTGGTAAATTTTCAAATGAAATCCTAAAGATCAAGTCATGAGCTACAAAAAAGCATACTAGTTTTTTCTCGTAGGACGCACCGTTCTCGAGATATAAGCTGTCAAACATTCCATACGAACCGCCAGAACCCCTACAGATGTCGATTTGTCTACATTGAAAAAATCATGAATGTTTGTCTTACTTTACTCATATCTCAAAAACCGTGAGTCCTACAGCAAAGTGACGTATGACGATTTTGTAGCTAAAGACTTGATCTAGAGGATGGTGCTGGAGAGTAGACAAATTTACCGTTACTGGGGTATCATTTTTAATGGATAAGGCACTTTTAGTGGCAAAATAACTTAAATTTACGCCTTGCCGGTGATCGAGAGTGACGAAAATTTGCACAATGAGAATTCACGTCAAGAGCAACAATACAGATCGACCTTCCTTCAAAGCCGATGTAAGATTTCATATAATTTACGCCAGAGAAACAAATTTTCCGGTTTTTTTCAAAAATTTGCCCGAATAACGGTAATTTGGTAAATTTTCAAATGAAATCCTAAAGATCAAGTCATGAGCTACAAAAAAGCATACGGGTTTTTTCTCGTAGGACGCACCGTTCTCGAGATATAAGCTGTCAAACATTCCATACGAACCGCCAGAACCCCTACAGATGTCGATTTGTCTACATTGAAAAAATCATGAATGTTTGTCTTACTTTACTCATATCTCAAAAACCGTGCGTCCTACAGCAAAGTGACGTATGTCGATTTTGTAGCTAAAGACTTGATCTAGAGGATGGTGCTGGAGACCAGACAAATTTACCGTTACTGGGGTATCATTTTTAATGGATAAGGCACTTTTAGTGGCAAAATAACTTAAATTTTCGCCTTGCCGGTGGTCGAGAGTGACGAAAATTTGCATAATGTGAATTCACGTCAAGAGCAACAATACAGATCGACCTTCCTTCAAAGCCGATGTAAGATTTCACATAATTTACGCCAGAGAAACAAATTTTCCGGTGTTTTTCAAAAATTTGCCCAAATAACGGTAATTTGGTAAATTTTCAAATGCCATCCTAAAGATCAAGTCATGAGCTACAAAAAAGTATGCTGGTTTTTCCTCGTAGGACGCACCGTTCTCGAGATATAAGCTGGCAAAAATTCCATACGAACCGCCAGAACTCCTACAGATGTCGATTTGTCTACATTGAAAAAATCATGAATGTTTGTCTTACTTTACTCATATCTCAAAAACCGTGAGTCCTACAGCAAAGTGACGTATGACGATTTTGTAGCTAAAGACTTGATCTAGAGGATGGTGCTGGAGAGCAGACAAATTTACCGTTACTGGGGTATCATTTTTAATGGATAAGGCACTTTTAGTGGCAAAATAACTTAAATTTACGCCTTGCCGGTGATCGAGAGTGACGAAAATTTGCACAATGAGAATTCACGTCAAGAGCAACAATACAGATCGACCTTCCTTCAAAGCCGATGTAAGATTTCATATAATTTACGCCAGAGAAACAAATTTTCCGGTTTTTTTCAAAAATTTGCCCGAATAACGGTAATTTGGTAAATTTTCAAATGAACATCCTAAAGATCAAGTCATGAGCTACAAAAAAGCATACTAGTTTTTTCTCGTAGGACGCACCGTTCTCGAGATATAAGCTGTCAAAAATTCATACGAACCGCCAGAACTCCTACAGATGTCGATTTTTCTACATTGAAAAAATCATAAATGTTTGTCTTACTTTACTCATATCTCAAAAACCGTGCGTCCTACAGCAAAGTGACGTATGTCGATTTTGTAGCTAAAGACTTGATCTAGAGGATGGTGCTGGAGAGCAGACAAATTTACCGTTACTGGGGTATCATTTTTAATGGATAAGGCACTTTTAGTGGCAAAATAACTTAAATTTACGCCTTGCCGGTGATCGAGAGTGACGAAAATTTGCACAATGAGAATTCACGTCAAGAGCAACAATACAGATCGACTTTCCTTCAAAGCCGATGTAAGATTTCATATAATTTACGCCAGAGAAACAAATTTTCCGGTTTTTTTCAAAAATTTGCCCAAATAACGGTAATTTGGTAAATGTTCAAATGCCATCCTAAAGATCAAGTCATGAGCTACAAAAAAGTATACGGGTTTTTCCTCGTAGGACGCACCGTTCTCGAGATATAAGCTGGCAAAAATTCCATACGAACCGCCAGAACCCCTACAGATGTCGATTTGTCTACATTGAAAAAATCATGAATGTTTGTCTTACTTTACTCATATCTCAAAAACCGTGAGTCCTACAGCAAAGTGACGTATGACGATTTTGTAGCTAAAGACTTGATCTAGAGGATGGTGCTGGAGAGCAGACAAATTTACCGTTACTGGGGTATCATTTTTAATGGATAAGGCACTTTTAGTGGCAAAATAACTTAAATTTACGCCTTGCCGGTGATCGAGAGTGACGAAAATTTGCACAATGAGAATTCACGTCAAGAGCAACAATACAGATCGACCTTCCATCAAAGCCGATGTAAGATTTCATATAATTTACGCCAGAGAAACAAATTTTCCGGTTTTTTTTTCAAAAATTTGCCCGAATAACGGTAATTTGGTAAATTTTCAAATGCCATCCTAAAGATCAAGTCATGAGCTACAAAAAAGCATACTAGTTTTTTCTCGTAGGACGCACCGTTCTCGAGATATAAGCTGTCAAAAATTCATACGAACCGCCAGAACTCCTACACATGTCGATTTTTCTACATTGAAAAAATCATAAATGTTTGTCTTACTTTACTCATATCTCAAAAACCGTGCGTCCTACAGCAAAGTGACGTATGTCGATTTTGTAGCTAAAGACTTGATCTAGAGGATGGTGCTGGAGAGCAGACAAATTTACCGTTACTGGGGTATCATTTTTTATGGATAAGGCACTTTTAGTGGCAAAATAACTTAAATTTACGCCTTGCCGGTGATCGAGAGTGACGAAATTTTGCACAATGAGAATTCACGTCAAGAGCAACAATACAGATCGACCTTCCTTCAAAGCCGATGTAAGATTTCATATAATTTACGCCAGAGAAACAAATTTTACGGTTTTTTTCAAAAATTTGCCCAAATAACGGTAATTTGGTAAATTTTCAAATGCCATCCTAAAGATCAAGTCATGAGCTACAAAAAAGTATACTGGTTTTTCCTCGTAGGACGCACCGTTCTCGAGATATAAGCTGGCAAAAATTCCATACGAACCGCCAGAACCCCTACAGATGTCGATTTGTCTACATTGAAAAAATCATGAATGTTTGTCTTACTTTACTCATATCTCAAAAACCGTGAGTCCTACAGCAAAGTGACGTATGACGATTTTGTAGCTAAAGACTTGATCTAGAGGATGGTGCTGGAGAGCAGACAAATTTACCGTTACTGGGGTATCATTTTTAATGGATAAGGCACTTTTAGTGGCAAAATAACTTAAATTTACGCCTTGCCGGTGATCGAGAGTGACGAAAATTTGCACAATGAGAATTCACGTCAAGAGCAACAATACAGATCGACTTTCCTTCAAAGCCGATGTAAGATTTCATATAATTTACGCCAGAGAAACAAATTTTCCGGTTTTTTTCAAAAATTTGCCCAAATAACGGTAATTTGGTAAATGTTCAAATGCCATCCTAAAGATCAAGTCATGAGCTACAAAAAAGTATACGGGTTTTTCCTCGTAGGACGCACCGTTCTCGAGATATAAGCTGGCAAAAATTCCATACGAACCGCCAGAACCCCTACAGATGTCGATTTGTCTACATTGAAAAAATCATGAATGTTTGTCTTACTTTACTCATATCTCAAAAACCGTGAGTCCTACAGCAAAGTGACGTATGACGATTTTGTAGCTAAAGACTTGATCTAGAGGATGGTGCTGGAGAGCAGACAAATTTACCGTTACTGGGGTATCATTTTTAATGGATAAGGCACTTTTAGTGGCAAAATAACTTAAAATTTCGCCTTGCTGGTGATCGAGATTGACGAAAATTTGCACAATGTGAATTCACGTCAAGAGCAACAATACAGATCGACCTTCCTTCAAAGCCGATGTAAGATTTCATATAATTTACGCCAGAGAAACAAATTTTCCGGTTTTTTTCAAAAATTTGCCCGAATAACGGTAATTTGGTGAATTTTCAAATGCCATCCTAAAGATCAAGTCATGAGCTACAAAAAAGCATACTAGTTTTTTCTCGTAGGACGCACCGTTCTCGAGATATAAGCTGTGAAAAATTCATACGAACCGCCAGAACTCCTACAGATGTCGATTTTTCTACATTGAAAAAATCATGAATGTTTGTCTTACTTTACTCATATCTCAAAATCCGTGCGTCCTACAGCAAAGTGACGTATTACGATTTTGTAGCTAAAGACTTGATCTAGAGGATGGTGCTGGAGAGCAGACAAATTTACCGTTACTGGGGTATCATTTTTAATGGATAAAGCACTTTTAGTGGCAAAATAACTTAAATTTACGCCTTGCCGGTGATCGAGAATGACGAAAATTTGCACAATGAGAATTCACGTCAAGAGCAACAATACAGATCGACCTTCCTTCAAAGCCGATGTAAGATTTCATATAATTTACGCCAGAGAAACAAATTTTCCGGTTTTTTTCAAAAATTTGCCCGAATAACGGTAATTTGGTAAATTTTCAAATGCCATCCTAAAGATCAAGTCATGAGCTACAAAAAAGCATACTAGTTTTTTCTCGTAGGACGCACCGTTCTCGAGATATAAGCTGTCAAAAATTCATACGAACCGCCAGAACTCCTAAAGATGTCGATTTTTCTACATTGAAAAAATCATGAATGTTTGACGTACTTCACTCATATCTCAAAAACCGTGCGTCCTACAGCAAAGTGACGTATGACGATTTTGTAGCTTATGACTTGATCTAGAGGACGGTGCTGGAGAGCAGACAAATTTACCATTACTGGGGTATCATTTTTAATGGATAAGGCACTTTTAGTGGCAAAATAACTTAAATTTTCGCCTTGCCGGTGATCGAGAGTGACGAAAATTTGCACAATGTGAATTCACGTCAAGAGCAACAATACAGATCGACCTTCCTTCAAAGCCGATGTAAGATTTTATATAATTTACGCCAGAGAAACAAATTTTCCGGTTTTTTCAAAAATTTGCCCAAATAACGGTAATTTGGTGAATTTTCAAATGCCATCCTAAAGATCAAGTCATGAGCTACAAAAAAGTATACTGGTTTTTTCTCGTAGGACGCAGCGTTCTCGAGATATAAGCTGGCAAAAATTCCATATGAACCGCCAGAACCCCTACAGATGTCGATTTTTCTACATTGAAAAAATCATGAATGTTGCTTTTGCCTTATTCATATCTCAAAAACCGTGCGTCCTACAGCAAAGTGACGTGTGTCGATTTTGTAGCTTATGACTTGATCTAGAGGATGGTGCTGGAGTGCAGACAAATTTACCGTTACTGGGTATCATTTTTAATGGATAAGGCACTTTTAGTGGCAAAATAACTTAAATTTTCGCCTTGCTGGTGATCGAGAGTGACGAAAATTTGCACAATGAGAATTCACGTCAAGAGGAACAATACAGATTGACCTTCCTTCAAAGCCGATGTAAGATTTCATATAATTTACGCCAGAGAAACAAATTTTCCGGTCTTTTTCAAAAATTTGCCCAAATAACGGTAATTTGGTAAATTTTCAAGTGCCATCCTTAAGATCAAGTCATGAGCTACAAAAAAGTATACTGGTTTTTCCTCGTAGGACGCACCGTTCTCGAGATATAAGCTGTCAAAAATTCCATACGAACCGCCAGAACCCGTAAAGATGTCGATTTTTCTACATTGAAAAAATCATAAATGTTTGTCTTACTTTACTCATATCTTAAAAACCGTGAGTCCTACAGAAAAGTGACGTATGACGAGTCATGACAAGTCATGAGCTACAAAAAAGTATCCTGGATTTTTTCCGTAGGACGCATCGTTCTCGAGATATAAGCTGTCGAAAACTCCATTCGAACCGCCAGAACCCTGCTGAAATTTGGCCTGGTGTCCCAGAAAATTTGTTGCTGCAAAAGTCGATTATTCCCGACATTTAATGCCAACAAGCGAGAAAATGACGATTTTCACAGATTTCCCCTTGTTGTAGGCATGCTGAGAGATCGACGTTTTATTCACCGAGACTGTGCTTCTGATGTGAAAATTAATTATTTTTTCGAGAGTCTTAAGCAAGAAGGATAAAATTCTGATTGGTCTAAGATTCTTTGTATTAACGTTTGAATTTTCCCTGCCTTTGGTATAAAGAGAACGGTGGTCATCCTGCAGAGTCTGGGTACGTGTCCTAGATCAAGGTACCTCTGGAATATGGTACCCTGTTGTAGCTCAGCAGTGTTGAAAGTGGCTTGTTGGTATAGTGCTCGGACTTCAAAGAATAAATCGAACGGTTTTAAATCAATGCCTTGTGAATTGTGTTAATGGTAGTTAGGTATGTGCCTTCGTCTTATTAAAACCACAAATTGGCAACAGCAATCAGTCAGTAGTTGTCCATCCTTAATTTCAAGAAATTATGGTCCAGCGATGCGAGACGTTCATAACTTTTGAGATATTGTTCTATAGCGAAAACACGTTATGTAAGCATGCACTTTTACCGAATAAGCTCTTATATTCTTGTAACTGTGTTTTAGAAAATCAAACAAGTCCATTCATACAAGCAATTTAGAGATACAAATTATTTATTCATAACAAGTTTGAAAACAAGTGATCCAGTCCGTGGCAAACTCCACGATTGACTGCTCCTTTTTCAATTGGCTTAGATTTTCATCTATTCGTTGTGCCACTACCACGCACACATTATACATCATATACGACTGGGTGGCGCAGTTGGTAGAGTGCCTGTCCCTGGTTAGCGGGCTCCCCGTCTTGAATCCCAGTAAAAGCAAAGTTAATGCGTTTTTATCTGGTTTTCAAATCTGGTCCAGACACCATTTGCCGTTGGGATCAAATTATTGTGTGCGTGCTATTGCTCTTTCACGAGGTGAAGGGACCTACAGTTTAATGCCGACTCCTAACGGCGAAGTTGAGAAGCTTTTTCCAGACAGGAATACTCTTTGAGCATTGTCAGTGACTCGAAAGAGGTGGAGCCATTGATTTGATAGGTGGTAAATTTGGGTATCGAGCCTGGCACCCTCTGCGTAGGAATCGACGCACTTACCAACTACGCCAGCCTCGCTATGGGTATCGCAATACACCGATATGGTCTAAGTGTGCTGGTGAATGCACTAGCAAGCCCCCTAGAAGCCTCCCTGCCTAATCTAACAGCATATATATGCCACAGATGTGGCATGCTGTGGCATCGTGTGACGCTGCATTTTTACAAACCCTAACCCATCAGTTGGCCAATTGCTTTTCCAGACAACAGAGATAACCTATAATAGAAATATCCAACTTCTACCTCCCTTGCCTTGATTTCATCTGACAGCGCTTTTTGTCCCCTGTCTGTGAATACGTGTGAGATCTTGCGAACAGCTGTAGAACAGCTGATACCCTTCCCCACCTCAGTAATGGGGTGAATTAGAGTTCTTATTTGAAAATTCGCTCGTTATTTGAGCGTTTTTTCAATTTTCAACACAGAATGGAGGGGTAAACGAACGAACAAGGCTTATGTTCATGAAGTCGATTCATTAAAACTTTGAGCAATTTACAATCTGAAATACTTGGACATAATTAATGAATGCACAACATAGTGTACATTTTTTTCATATGAATAAAAATTAATAATACATTCACACGTTCAGTTAACCAATAATAAAAATATTATTGAAGCGTGAATCACAAATAAGATGTTTTGACAACCATTTTTTAGCATTAGTAAAAGTTGCAATATCTTGCCATTGTTCTTATCAAATTGTTTAAATTGAATTCATGAGTTTTTCATGATTCATGATTTATGCGTATATAGTTAATTTGTCAGGTATGGTTTATGAATAGGCTGTATATACACTTAAGAATTAATTTTAGGTCAAATAGTTCCAGTTAAATGGCCATTGCAGGACATTTTTCGCTTAATGCTTGAAACGATTCAATCTGCTAATCCATGGAGACGAGTTGTCTCATTATGAAACAATTGTGGCTTAGTCCCAAAACTCAACAAACGCAAGTTCTGATCGAATAGACCATGCTCTCGGGACTCTCATTGGTGTTGTCACGGACATTGCCCCATTCAAACACACGTTTCAGATTCCCTACAACGACTTCTGCAGAAGTTGCAGACTCGAGGAAGAAAAGGAACCGTAGCAATACATTGTGTACCTTCTCTGCTCATGTAGTGCCCTTTCCTAGCTTAGGGTCTTACCTCTTCTATAACCTCACGATACCAAGATTCAGTAGTGTCACCCGTCTTTATCGCCTCTTAGCATTTTACATTTCTTGTCTAAGCGCCCGAAATTTTTGTGAGTTGGTATGAAAAGAGTAAAAGAACAATGAAGTCAGGTGACTAAGAATAACGAGTAACACTTTTTTACGCACAACAGGTATTTAAGTCGCACACGTACATACGTGGCGTCAAATGTTCAAAGTTGAAAAAGTTCGCCACAGAGAATCACTGAGTTCATATTCTTCTTCGCGGGAGATAAATTCACATGCAGAAATAAAATCAAAAACAAAAGAAATAAAATATTCCGTCATGGCAGAAATCCTCCAGACTAAAGCTAATGCGTCACGGTAGGTTTGCAATTTTCAGACATTTTTACTGTATTTTTCACAGCAGACAACAGATTCTTTCGTCAGATGTCACGAAAAGAATAAATCAGTTACCTTTCCTAAGTTAATTTAATCCCATTTCTATCTCTCACCAAGTGCTGGTACATTTTGATGTTCGTGTCGACCTCGAAATTCCATGAAATCCGTCGCATTTGTCACGGTTTGGTGTGGAAAACAAATAATTGATTTCCAGCGCTTTATGAGCCATTTAAGTGTCAATTGTTTCGTTAATCGCAAGCGTTCGTGTATTGCGTGCCTCCAGTTTTACGCGTCTGAAGGAGTGCCATTTTTATGTTAATTGCTGGACATACTTTGGTTTATTCTCATTTGATAATGATGATGGTGGGATACTAAATCGAAAAGTGAAAATAAAGATAAGCCCAACCCAACATGATTTGTTAATGCTTTGAGTGCGAATATAAGTTCTGCTTTGTCAATCAATTAAATTCTCAATCAAAACATCTAACTTCATCGAGCTTGCATTGCTCCAGCGTAATTACTTACTTAGGAGGCTTACGACGGCGGGAGACATCGTTGCTTCCAGTCATCAAGACCAAGCTGTCTTGTGTCCGCGATGACTTGGTCTTTATACGAGAGGTTCGCTCTTCCTCTTCTTCTCGAACAACGAGTTTTTTGTACTGTTGTATTCTCCTCCATTCATCTTGCTTATCGTCCAGCTTTCGAATTGCTGGACACTTACTTACTTACTTAGTTACCAGGCTGACGACCCATGCAAGGTCCTAGCCTAAGCCTAAGCGATAGCTGCTTTCCATTCCTGACGGCCCTGGGCACGCTGCTTCCAGTCATCAAGACCAAGCTGTATTGCATCCGCGATCCGAAGATTCGGTCTTCCTCTCCCTCTCGATCCAGGAGGCTCGGATTCCAAGACCTTCTTAGCTGGAGCATTGTTGTCCATACGCTTGATGTGGCCGAGCCAGTGCATCCGACGTAGAATTTTCCTTTCGAAGGCACCAAGTATCAGCTCCGCTTGCTTCTCGTCCAGCTTTCGGCTCCATATAGCACAACTGGCAAAATAAGGGTTTTGTAGAGCATGATCATAGTCCTTCGAGTCAGAAGTTTTGACGCCAGTTGTTTTGACAAACCGAAGTAACACCGGTTGCCAAGGGCTGTTCTACATCGGTTCTCCACAGGATGTCGAAATTTAAGCTGTCGATTGTAATACTTTGACCTAGGTGCTGTGTGACGGATCGTTTCTTGCTCTATGATGTCGAGCATAGATTATCCTCATTGACCTTAAGACCAGCTCGCTTCTTCTCTTCTTCAATTGCCGTAAATGCTTCCACTACGTCCCGTTGGGAACGCGGGACGATGTCGATGTTGTCTGCGTGTCCCAACAGTTGCACTGACTTGTAGAAGAGAGTGCCTTCCGTGTTTACAGCTGCCCGCAGCACTATCTTCTCCAGTACCAAACTGAGGAAATCACACGACAGCGCCTCTCCTTGCCGACATCCGGCGCAGGTTTCAAATGGCTCAGAAGTCCTCGAGCCGAACTGCACTGTGCATCGGATCAGTTTTCCCGGTTTCCTCCATCGCACCGAATAACTCCTTGTGATGAATGCTGTCGTATGCGGCTTTAAAATCGATAAACAGGTGGTGCGTATCGATTTTTAATCTCGCTGGTCTTTTCCAGGATTGTGTGAAGATTTGGTCTATTGTCGATTTGCCAGGCCGGTGCAAAACGGCTATAGAACAGTACGCTGGAAAGGATCTTGTAGGCGACGTTGAGCAGGGACATACCTCTATAGTTATTGCAAGAGGTAGGATAGCCGTTTTTGTGGATGGGGTATATGGAGCTGATATCCCAGTTGTCGGGCATGCTTTCGTCTTCACAAACTCTGCAGATGATCTGGTCCTGGTATTCTTATTTAATAATGACTAGCTGGATAGACCCGCCTTGCTGGGTCCTTTAGTCATGAAGTAAGTAATTTGTTGTAAATTGTTGTAACACAAAAGTACAGGAAAAAATCGAGAGTAAAGAAAAACAAAAAAAGATTCGTTAAGTGCCAGCATACATACCACAAGATATTGAATTTACAAGAAAAACTATGAAAAAAGTACCTTCATTCATTTTCGGTTTTTTAACTTAAATTTCTCCTTATGGTTTAAAGATAAGAACCCTATGCTCAGATTTGTATGTCTGTTTGAAATTATCATTCCTACAACATTATTTGGTAATAGCCTGTTTAAAAAGGCCCACAAGTTCAAAAGGAAATAGGATGGGCCGCAAAGGAAAGAACACTTCGCTGAAAAAACGCGATTCGGTGTTTTAAAAAGGTGAAACTTACAATAAGTTGCAGGAAGAATGGACTAAATTAAGTCCGAAATATATAAAAAAAAATATAGCAAACATGCCATAGCGATTATCCCAAGTTTCGGAGAATAAAGCATACGCTACAAAATATTAATAATTTTCTTTTTTTGTGATTATTTTAATTTTTATTATGTAAATTAAATAAAATAGTTAAAAAACCGAATATTAACGGCACCCACTGTACATATGGTTGTCTGTGGCCTTTGAAGAGACAAGTTATACTGAGTGAGACGGTGTATATAAGTTCCTTACAACCCTCATGATTGTAATTGCGGTTCGGTACAATGCATTGTTTAGTTTAGAATAAAAAAAAATGTATCGCAGTTGTGAAGCAAAAATCACTTGTGTGGACTGCAATGTATCCTACCATGGGCTTTGTGTGCAGTTGGAGTCATCTCTTATAGAGTTCAAGGCAGCAGACAATATTCCTTTTCACTGTGGCAAGTTTTCCGCCTTTCGTCATAAATCCTTGCATATGGACGCATCAACACCTCCTTCCAAGTCAGTAGCAGCAACATATACTGTTCAATTATTGACATCGAAAACTCGTGTATGAATGCTCTCTTTTATTTTTATAATAGATGTAAAGAAGAGAAGAGAAAAGAGAAAAATAATTACGTAAGAAAGCTACAATCAGTGATGGGACGTCTACCACTTAAGTGGTATTTCTACCACTTTTTCCAATGTTGAAAAACCTACCTAATCTTAACTCTAAATCTACCACATTTTGCATGTTAAAGCGATGTACTACATGGCAACGAACTCACAACAGACCGATAGGAAAACGTGTCTGACAACATTCATCAGTAACATCTTCCAACAAAAGCAATCTGCGATTAATCTTGGTCTCCGTTTGCGTACAATTTGTGCTAAAATGTATGTTGAACGATGCAATTACTTTTTCAGAACGCGTGCCTGTGATTTGTACGTGTCATCAAACAGAACTGTGCCTGCATGTCAGCGACCGTGCTGAGCACAAGGTCACACGAAGTTGCCACTGTCTAGTCATCTGAAGGAATTATCTCTGAGGCATTTTCAATCATAATTCCGTTGCGTTCTATTTGCATAGGACATCACATCATTTCTACAGAATATTTGAGTTAATCACTTGGTTGATGTGTCTTGCCTAGGGCTTCGCCACATCCCGATAGACCCCGAAAGCCAACAAGACCACCCACAGACCGCAGTCACGTCACGTTCGCATCATTTTAGGTTTCATCGCAGATTGTATCGCAACCTAAATGTTCCATTGTTTTCCGAACCCACATAACTAGGGGCAACAAATGTGTCTTCGCCATCAGACGACGTCTTTATTTACCTTCGGCGTCGTGTTGGAGAAAGTACGGCCATTCATCCATCAATTACCAAGCATTCCCGACTATTGTCCAGTGGGCAGGCGGCCGCCCACCTTCTGCGTCGCAATAAATCATCATCAGCGGGTAAACAAATGGACTTCATTAGCATGTACCTCAGCGGCGTAGGGAATTATTAATCACAGACCGTGTCCAGAAGCTTTCTTATCACTCTTACCAATCAAATTGAAAATTTATTATGATTAACCGTCCAAGCAATCTCTACAACTTTGTCGTGCAGTTTTAATGCCAGCCATCCAACAGCGGATTGACCATAACTGTCCTCAGGTTTGTTGCGTGCATTAGATGCCACTTGATTGCCAATCGATGAGGAACAGCCGCATCCTTCGGAAGAGGAGGACGACATGAAATTCTTCAATAAACTGCATCATGGCCTCAACGGATTTGCTGTCGGTGAAGTGGAATAGGCATTGATCGTAAAATCCTTGCATTTTTATACATCTTATCTTGCGTCCACCAGTTGTCCCTTGTGGTCTTGCCAAGGATGTAGAGTCGCAAAAAAAGACTCGTGCGGGAGTGCGAATTCTAACGGAGATGGTTTGGGGACAGGAAAAGCACAAACACTGGCGAGGGATGTGTTTTCGATACAACAGGTGAAAGCTTGACGGGGGCATAATTCTGCGCAGCGTCGTTATTCAGCTCTGCATTGGTGAAGGCTTCTCCCGCATGGGCTGTGTCACCAACGTGTGTGCTGCAGTGTGTGCGACATATCGCTTGTGTGAGGGGCATGTTCACTTCGAGCTCGACTGGGTTTTATGAGAAAACATTTGAAGTCACTTCTGACTTGATTGTGTATCTATGTCAAGCAAAGAAGTTATATCTCGAGCTTAACTTTCCGCCTGGTTTACTTTTGAATTGCAATTCGATTGCAGTTTCTGTGTTTTTGTACTTTTGGCAGTCAAGATGGCGTTTGATCTGATTTTTGATGATTATTGTGACTACATGCCGTGGTACTTAAAGGACACCAAGAGAGGTTATATGCATGGTATGCCTTCTATAAATTACTGAACACCTCCGCGCATTCGTTGCTTATCAGCCGATCAGACGGGGTTCTTTCATCTTCAATAAACTTTTAGTGTATTTCCAGTCACACAGCTGCGAAATCTTGATATTTGTTCATACACATATTAAAAAATATTCTTCTTCTTCTTTGGCTCGCGCTACAGTCCGGGGTGGAACTGGGCCACAGCGCACCCGCGTCTCCATCTAACACGCCCCTGATTCTGTAACACGCCTAGTGCTACTTCCAGTCACGCACGTTCAGCTGAGGCCCATATCAGCTCCCTTAGGGTGACCAAAAACACTGTCCTTTAAGCCCCATAAGCTGGCAGGACCTGATGGCATTTTTTTCGGCAGAACTGCAAAAAGTTGCTGACCTAATCTCGACCTGGCTGGTCAACATCTTTCAAGGCTGCTTAGATCTAGGCCACGTACCCGCAACATGGAGAACGACCACTGTCGTCTTCATACCCAAGACTGGAAAATGCTCACATGTCAACCCGAAGGATTTTAGGCCTCTTAGCCTATCCTCCTTTTTTCTAAAGACCTTGGATAAATTGATCGATGTATTCATCCGACACTTCACAGACAAACTTTCGATCTCTCAGCATGCTTACAATAAGGACAAATCTGTGGAAACAGCCCTGCACTCATTTGTTGGATCCCTCGATTTCAAGGAATTTACTCTCACTGCCTTTGTCGATATCGAGGGAGCCTTTAATAACATAGAACCTCACGCCATAACCTCAGCACTCAACAAACATGGGATCGAAAATCCTATAGTGACTTTTATCCACCGGCTTCTCAATAACGGAGAGTGAACAGAGGCACACCGCAGGGTGGTGTACTCTCCCCTCTACTGTGGAACACAGTGGTCAACGAACTACTTGTAAGACTAGATGGGCCTGGGTGTAAGGTCATTGCCTATGCAGATGAAATTGCCATAGCTGTATCTGGGCAATATTTATCCACGATCAGAGATATTATGCAATCTTCCCTATCCAAGCTAGGGAAATGGAATAGCTAATGCGGCGTGGATGTCAATCCGCAAACGACGGATCTAGTCCTCTTTACTAGGAAGTATGAAAATCCCAACTTTGACCCTCCCACACTATGCGGGACCCCTGTGGTTCTAAGCGACAGCACTAAATTTTTAGGCCTTATACTAGACACGACGTTAAGCTGGAAGCTAAATATCCAGGAACGCGTCAAGAAGGCCTCATCGGCTCTCTACTGCTGTAAAAGGGTCATTGGGTGCAAATGGGGACTGCAACCCTGAATGGTTCACTGGCTATTTACATCAGCAGTCAGACCCATAGTACTGTCGCAATTTGGTGCACCGCACTCGATAGGAAAATCAACATCACCCCACTCGCTAGAGTGCAGAAGATGGCTTGCATTAGCGGGGCGCTAGGAACTACCTCCGCCGAAGCATTAAACATTCTCTTCAACCTGCCACCGATAGAACAAATTGGCTGACAGACCGCAGCTAGCACGGCGATTAGATTAAGATCGCTAAGCAGCTGGAAAGAATTGCAGTCTGGACATTCAACGATCCTATGCCTCTATACCCATAGACACAGACCTCACTCCACCTAAACTCCTCTTCGAGAAAAATTTCTCAACCAGAATACCCCCCAAGATCTTACTGGGAGTCTGAACACCTGACGCTGGATGGTCCACTGCGAATGTTCACAGACGGATCGAAGATGGATGCAGGTGTGGGCGCTGGTGTCTATTCCAAGGATCTAAATTTCCAGCTATCTTTTCGACTACCTAATCACTGTAGTGTTTTTCAGGCTGAAGCTATAGCGATTAAGGAAGCCCTGTCCAGGCTGAAAAACAATGTAATATCGCGCACAGATATCGCCATCTGTTCCGATAGCCAGGCAGCGATCAAATCTCTGGATTCAGGCACCTTTAATTCCAAGATTTGCCTTAATTGCCGCCTATCTCTTAACGAGATGACCAAGTATTTTAAAATCCAAATTATGTGGCGTGGCGGGACACTGTGACATTCCAGAGAATTGCAAAGCGGACGAGCTCGCTAGAAAGGGCACAAACTCGGTGCTCTTTCCGGGTGGAGACCCACCATCCATGCCTATCGCTGCTATTAAACATCTGCTAAAGCTTGAAACACTTGCCCAAACAAACCGCAGCTGGACGTCTGGCACAGGATACCTCATTACCAAGCAACTCTAGCCTATGATCGACCCCAAACGATCGCTTAGCTTCATCAGATTAAGCAGGCCAAGTCTCAGATCTCTTATTGGCGTTCTAACAGGGCTTTGCTTCATCGGAACTCACGCCTCTAGACTGTGCCGTCCCTATAATTATTTCTGTAGAAGCTGCTTGGACGAGGATGAGGAAGAAACCATCGAACACTTGCTATGTATCTGCAGTGCTCTCTCATCCCGCAGATTCAGACTTCTGTGGGCCCTTTTCTTGTTAATCTGGCTGAACTGAGCAGCATCAACATCAGTCCTCTTCTTCGCTTTATCAAAAGCACTGATTAGTTTGCGGAATAGGTAGCCTAAGATCCGCGTGGTAACACAATGGGCCTATGTTTGGCCTAAGTGTGTATGCGCGGCAGTCAGCCACTTCAACCTAACCTAACCTAACCTTGGTTCTTCGTATACAGTCTGCAGAAGTTGTTCCTCCATTCTACTACGGTGTTCCCTTGATCAGCCTTACAGAGTGCCGTTAGAAAGACAATGGTTGCCCCAATTTTATGTTACAAATTAAGGCTTCCGATTCAGAAAACAGTGCGTAGTCGGTAAATTGATTTTGAATTCTTGTAAATATCTATAGTCCTTGTAATGTTTCTAAAACTATCGATGTATGTATGTCATAGTTTTTTTGCTATCGGATAATATATATAATAAATGCCAAAATACCCACAACTGAAGTCAGTGGTTAACCATGTCTTTTGAGTGAAAACAGTTATAGCAATAGTTTTATCTTAAGCACATAGTTCTTGCTCATCCGCCCACGCACAACTGACAAGCATCAGTTGTACACTTATGAAATCACCGGAAAGTAATTCCTCCGCCCCCATACCCACAATGCTAACCATTAACCACTGGTGCCCATGAAGAAGCACAAGCGAGTCGTATATTTAACGCCTCTTCGCTAGGATCCCTGCGGCGAGCATATCCTCACCAGAGCTCCCAGTGAAATGGCATGTCTGAGGTTTTCTTGCTCCATATCTCATTACTACCCATCTGCCATGCCAGCCACTTCCACTGCTAATGGCATTTTCACATTTTCCATAAGTCTAGGCTTTCTCACATGCCGGAGCACCTCCTGGTGGCTGTTCGCTCTGCACGAATCCAAAGGAAACTTGTTGAACAAAACGAAAGCATGGTGCTGCTATGACAAGGGTGGCACAAAACAATCCTCCGCCATCGCCTTGTCGTGCGTCCTCGAGCATTCATTTCAATAAGGACTGATAAGTGTATACTTATTTGATACTTGCCGGGGGTGCGACAGCTCAAGTCATCGAACTGTGCCCGAATCCCGGGGATCTTCTGAATGAGTGGACATTCTCCAGTAGTTTGCCATCAAAAGGACATCCCCGCACTGGATGGAAGGGGGGGTTGCCTTGTTCCGGGTTCCCTTTGAAAACCGATTTACCACAGGCTGTTGGATTTCATTGTCCCAGGGCTATTTATGAGGATAAACAGACGCTCATCATTGAATGGGATTGTAATAATCGGGAGATTGGTCCCGTTTTGGAGAATGACATGTGATTCGGAAGAACCTTCACACGGGCAGCGTGCATCTTTCCGGTACCATGAATCACGTCTGACTGACCGTTGGCCTTTGAAATGAAACTGGAAAATGACCGCCAATGCCTGAGTTCAAGGATAACGGAGGGAAAGACTCCTTGTCAATCACACCCTTTAAATTGCTCGCAGTCGAACGTTTCCATCGAATTGAGAAAAGTTGTGCGTAGTCAGGCTTAAAGGTGCTCCATGTCCAGTGAATGACACTTCGACAACCAGTGAAAGGACATTTTCACTAGGATACTTTATTATCGACCCCAAGCAGCTTTCGTGATTTATCTTACGAACCACTTGCGTCTGAAGTTGGTCAGAATAGTTGACTGAGTTGTCTCGAAACAATAACACCGCCCTTGTCCTGTCAGTCCGCAGAGGATGAACTCGTGCAAGTAATTAGTTTCAGTTTTGTTTCGCCCTTAATTAAGCGTTGATTTAATTCTATTGAGAAGATGTGTCATGAGACCATCTGCGAATGGGAGAGAATCGTTTTCTTGACAATTCATTAATCCATCGTTGTCATGGTGTTCATTAGAAACTTTTCAACTACGGCTGTTGAGAATGAGGGAAATTAATTGCTGTCGCATGCCGTTCCGGGAGGGATGGATGCATACGGCAGGGACGTCAGAATTGTGCGTGTATCCTTCCGCAGTTGATTGCCTTGATGTTACCCGGCAATTGCATGTATTTTATGAGCTCTTAAATTAGTTAATTTTCATTTACTCTTCAAAGTTGAAGATACGAGAATGATACTCGAAATGTGAACAGGGATAGCAAACGACGACCCGGGAAGGATAATGAGCTCTAGAATGAGAACTCGACTGACTCGATTTTCTCCACTCCATGTTCAGTTTGATATTTTTTTCAAATTGGCAATTGTGGGTCCAATATGTGCTGAGCTTTTTTATAATTTTGCTTAACCATTGAGTGGATGGAATGAACATGAGATTGTTCTTGATCCCACATTTCACTAAATTTTGAACAACTATGGACAGGAAATGGACAGCTGATAGTAGATTTGAAGTCAAGATGGAGTGCTCACTTCTAAAGACTGTTAAACGACAAAGAAGACGTAAGGCAGGATGTCACACTCACACCGCGGTGATGTCATTCCCGGAGTTAACTGCGGAGCCTAGATAGACAAAGTCCTTAATTAAGTCGAAACTGTCTTATCTGTCTGAACGTATCTGTCTATTGTGAAACTTTCTCCAACATCTCGGTGATGATGGACCCTTTTTGTAGACAGAATATACTTTGTCTTACCTTTATTCACCGCAAGACCGAACTTAGCCGCTTCCTTCTCGATGCTCACAAAGCCCCATCAACATGTTGAGTTCGTTCGATATGCTAACGTATACGCGATCAGTTGAACAGACTTTTGGAAGATCGTGCTTCTAGTGTTTGACTTCTGAGTTACGGACGATCTTTTCGAGAGTTATGCTAAGAAAGTTGCATTCCAGTGTATTATCTAAAGGCATTTTGGCATCAAGAGTCTCGGTAATATCCTTAGCGACCTTGACAGAGCAACGGGTGTTCTTAGTCGTCATCCTACAAAGACGGACGAGTTATGCAGGGATGCCACAACTAGACCATGTACTGTCTGGGATAAATACTGTCATAGTCAGCCTTAATGTCGATATATAGATGATGGGAAACTCCTGGGCTCTCATCGCGTTACTTTTCAGACGACTATCGTCCTTTTGGTTCACTTCGATGATATCGTCGATGATTTGCTTCATGTAAGACCATCACTATCGTCTCACCTGTTGTTACAGTTTGAGTGCTCTGAAAATTATATCTCTCACGTTAAAATGACATCTATGCTCTAATTCCTCTCACATTTCACAAACACATTCTCATTTCAGTTAGCCAACAAAACTAATACAAATGCGACCTATCACTCTAAAAATGTCTCAAAAGTGTAGAGGATATGTAAACACAATTTGTTCTCATTTAATAGGAGACTGTACTGAAATAGGTATCGCCAAATATCAGTCGTCGAGACGATAGTGACGGACAGTCTTTAGTTTACGCAAAGCAGGCAAAAGGATATCTCCCAGACGCTATTTTTTACGCTTACATAAAGCGAAACTTAGCCCTGGGCGATTAGAGCCCTGGGTCTTTTCCAAGATCTGCCGTAATGTGAATGGTGGATTTAGGTGGCCTGCACTGATATTGACCAATCAGCCTGCTGTCGTATGATTTCAGGCGTTAACACAAAGCGATAGAAACGCTGTATTCAGGAGACTTTTTGAGGTTACAAATATCAAAAGTATCAAAAGATAGGTCCGGCGATGAGCCTGAAATTGATCATTTCCAACACTCGATTCAAGTCGATTCAAGAATTTATTTTTTTTTTATAATTTGCGCGTGCTCAATGGATTGCCAATACTGTTAAGCGTCCGGGGTCAAGACACAGCATGGCCGAAGGTATGGAGGGAGAAAGGGAGAGGATGTACCTGTGCACATTGGTCTTAAATATCTGCGGGTTGTAGTCTGTGGGAAGTATTAGGCTGGGAAGAGCATTCCATATTCGTGCAGTGCGGCTGAAGATCAAGTCTTTGAATTTAACTGTCCCTCCGAAAGTAGGCTTAAGGGTATACTGATGGGCATTCCTGGCGCTTCGGTTATTGCGGGTGCATTCATGGAGAGGAGGAATGCAGTTGGCTAGCTCACTTGAGCATCGTTTGTTATAATAGCGATCAAACAAGTTAAAAAAAAAGATGGTACGTAGATGTTCGAAAGAGTCTAATGACTCTGCGATATTATTGTCACCTCTAAGTTTTATCGCTCGCTTTTGGATTCTATCTAGTTGGTGCAGGGTTAGGGGCACCAGACCAGATATGAGCGTTGTACTCAAACTTGGGGCGGATATAAGTCTTATAAATTAAAGCCAAATCAGAAGGGGTGAAATATTTCTTGCATCGATTAAGGAAACCTAAAGATTTCGCAGCATTTTTGGCTACGTCAAAAATGTGATCGTTCCAACTAAGTGTTGTGTTTATACACATACCAAGGATTGAAAGTTTTCCGGTTTCACTGACACAAGCCCCATTCATGGATAATGTCTGATTAACAAGGGTTCGCTTGAGTGATAGCAGACAGCATTGAAGCATTGAATTCCACTCTATTGTTTCCCTCCACCAGTTAATTATGCTGTCAAGATCGGAATTCAATGTGCTTAACATTCGCGCCGCTCCGACACTCATTTTTCTTCATACATTAATTTTTACAAATGATCTCTTGTCTCCTGATGACAGCACCCACAGCTTTTCATATTCGTTGCAAGACTCAGGGCCTCGCCCTTAGAATTGGAACGAATAAGAAAAGCGAAGGATTAGATTAGAACTAGCAGACAAGAGATCATTTATAAAAATGAGAAAGAGTGTCGGAGACAGAACTGAGCCGTGGGGAACACCAGCATTTATTTGGTGGATATCAGACTTGAATCTATCAAAAAAAAACTTGGATTGAACTTTTCGGAAGCTAATTCCTAATCCACAGAAGAAGAGATTCATCGGTACGATAAGCACGCATTGTCACCAAGAGAGCTAGATCCAAAACTCTGTCAAATGCTTTAGAAATATCTAGCGCAACAATCTTGCTTTCGCCTGTATTGTGCAAAGACTGGTTCCACTTTTCGGTGAGATAAGCTATCAGATCACCAGTGGACCTGTTGCTGAGGCAGCCATATTGCCGGTTATTAAGAAGCTTCCGCGATACAAGATATTTCATAAGCTGACGATTTATCAGCGTTTCCATGACCTTAGAAAGAAGGGAATTAATAGAAGAAGTAAGACTTCTCTCAAATTTTATCCAAGCTGGCTATAAATCAACCTATGCTGCGAACATTGAGCTTTCGTAACATAACCGCAGGAAGCTGATGAACTTACACTGTGCAATATCCCTGCAAAAATGACTTATGACCAGTTGAATCTGTACGCTTTCTCCACATTCCACCACCATCTCTTCGAACTTTTTGACGAGGCTGCCTGTTAAAGTGATAATCCACTTGAGGCCCACATTGGAGGGTCTTCTTTCTTCCATCTTTAGTAGCTTGAGTAGATATTTGTGGTGTATATTTAATGCATCTAGGCATAATGGTGGTACAGAAGTTTCCCGATATGACATGTAATTTGGTGTACCGATCGGCAACCGAAAAATTCGCTCAAGGAAGTTTCTTAGAAATTGATGCGAACTGCTAGCCAACCGCCCCACACTTTAGCACCATGCAACATAATGCAGGAAGCACTGACACGAAATATTCGCGCTATGATCCACAAGTCTACTTTCAATACAACGTCCCCAGACTGAAGAAATATGTAGCTCTATTCGCCTGAGCAAATTTTGTCTCAAAATGCTTTTTGAACTTAAGTTTGAGACGGACCACGAAACTGAGGTACCTTTTTTTTATAATTTGCACGCCCTCAAGGGGTTTTGAATACCATTTTAATGCCAAACACAGGAACGTTGAGAAAATAGGAGAGGGTTAGCAAGGTGGTACCGATGCACATTGGTTTCAAATCTCTGAACATCATAATGAGAGGGAAAAATAGAGTTGGATAAAGCTTAATACCCATTCAAATCATTTGATTAGTGTAAACGCACGCGTTCATTTCGATATGGAAACCAAAGGACTCTTTCTGACATAGCATTCTCGTAAGCTCGATAAACGCGTAGCAACGTCTATCACAGACCGACCGTGCGAACGCTCCTTTGCCATTCAGTCTTAAGAAAGAATATACTTAACCGTTCGTCCAAAATTGGGCTCGAGAGTAAACTGATGGGCATTCCAAAATGCACATGTAGTCCGGTTTGATTGTTTAAGTGGAGAAATACAACATTTCAGCGGATCATCGCTTGCCTATAATTTTGAAGGCCCTTTTCTGAATAACGCCCAAGAGTCGCAAAGGAGTTGGAAGAGGCCCAGTCCAGATGTGTGAGTTGTATTCAAGTTTTAGACTTATGTAAATCACAAACTTATACTCTCAAGCAATTTCGAATTGCTGACCTTTGTAACTCCACTTTTAACTTATCGAATATTTAGCACTTCCATCCCTGAAATCCATCATTTTTGATCTTCCAAGATTCACAGTAAGAATCACAGCAGCGCTCTAATAATCACAGCGTTGTAATAAACAGTGTCATTCTCAAAAATTAGGCCCGGTAGTCGTCAACCTCCGATCTCGATTCCCCCTCTAACTTCCTCGACAAATAACGTTAAGACAGCATTGAGCTAGTGTTGCTTTAACATCGATAGTCTATCGATAGTATAGATATAATCGGGAAAGAAGTAGTTATTTTGAGCGACCACTTAAAAAGAAAAAAAAGCCCATATGAACTTAATAAACAAACAGATTCGGGAGCAGAAAGTCATTTAGGAGAATATAAGTCCAAATAAAGCCTTTAACATTTCCAAGGAAACAAGGGAATGAAACAGGCCGTATGTTCAAATGATCGTACATGATCTTATGCCCTTTCAAACTGTCATATGGGACTTAAGAAGTTGGCTCTTTGTTTGAACAAAAAGCATAAATTGGCATATAGATTGGTTTTTAAGACAGTATTCATTTCTCCATTGATGATAATTAAAAATTCTGTGCAATCTCTACTGATATGGGGACAAAGCATTCACACACTCACTTGTCATTTTATTCACAGCAGACAGCTGATCATCTTTGTAAAGGTTGTAAGACTTGAGGCCATTATACAGCTGATGATATGCTTCAGGTTGAATAAAATATTAAATCTTCTATTATGTACACGTGCATTGTAGACTATTGCGAAGTTTGAGAACGTATGGTAATGGTAATGAACAAGGCCCTTCTTCTTCTTATATACCTCGGCCTCAACCAACAAGCCTCTCCAGCTAGCACGGTCTCTGGCTAGCTGTCTCCAGTGTCGCACGCCAAGTTGGTTGAGGTCCTTCTCCACCTGGGTGCGCCAACCTAAACGCGGGCGTCCTCTGTTCCATTGTCCCACTGGTTCGGAGACTCTTCAGGCCGGAGCTGAGTTTTCCATACGCTCTACATGGCCTAGCCATCTTAGGCGTTGGATCCGAAGACTCCTGACTAGACTCATGTCGCTGTACAGCCCGTACAGTTCGTGGTTGAATCTTCTCCTCCAGAAACCGTCAACGCAAACAGGACCAAAGATCGCACGCAGAACTTTTCTCTCGAAGAGACCGAGGACTTCCTCATCCGCTTTTGAGAATGGGGATGCCTCCGCGCCGTACAGCAGGACTGGGATGATCAAGGTCTTGTATAAAGTCAGCTTGGTCCTTCGAGAGTTGGCTCCACTACTAAATTGCCTCTTGAGCCCATAGAAACAGCGGTTGGAAAGAGTTACTCTGCGTTTGATCTCGGTAGTGATGTTGCTTGTACTATTTACTGCGGAGCCGAGGGAGACGAAGTCCTTGACTACCTCGAAGTTATAGCTGCCCATTGTGACGCTCTGTCCAAGACGTTGATGTTGTGTCCCTTCTTAATGACTGAATATACATTGTTTGGCCCTCATTCAATGCTAGATCTATTTTAGCCGGTTTCGCCTCAATGCCAGCCAACGCCTCATTGACGGCTCGCTGTGTTCTGCCAATCACGTCAATGTTGTCGTCGTATGCTAACAGTTGTACGGACTTCTGGAAGATCGTGCCTCTAGTGTTGGCGTGTGAGTCTTGCACGATCTTCTCCAGGATGATGTTAAGGAAAACAGACGAACAAAGCTCAAGATATGATAAAAACAAGTACTTTTCTCATCAAATTAACGTGTCCAAAACATCATCAATGATCTGCCATCGTTTATATCGACATACAACTGTCTTTTATATGCGGACGTCTTAAAAATGTACAACTCCGTTAACTCTGTTGATGACGCCCTAAGACTGCAGCATAATCTCAATAAAGCTAATGACTGCGCACTTTGAACCACTTGCATTTCAATATAAATAAATTCTCTGTTCAAAATTCCAGTAGAAAAAGAATTTCGATTGTCTTTGACTACACAGTTCAAGGATCTGTTTTGAAAGGAGTAACGAATCAAAAATACTTTGGAGTCATTTTTGATCCAGAATTGCCAATAATTGGCAAAGCCAATTCAATGCTTGGCTTTTTATTTCGTAACTCCAAAGAATTCCACGATCCGTACACGCTTAAGTCACTGTACACGTCCCTTATTCGTTCCATTTTTGTCTCGAACTTGTCTTACTAGGAAAACAGAAGTAAGAGACCTTGGTGTAATTTTCGATACGAAACTTTCTTTCTCATTTAATATTGACTACATTGTTATAATAATAGTAATATGGTTGGCGCGGCAGTCCGAGGCGGACCTGGGCCTAGCTTCTCAGCAATCACTCGTGTTGTGCGTGCTATTGTTCTTTCACGGGTGGATGGGACCTACCTACAGACCGACCCCGAATGGCGTATTTGAGAAGCTTTTTCTAGACAGGAATACTCTTTGAGTATTGTCAGTGACTCGAAAGATGTGGAGCCGTGAATTATGAAAGGTGGTAAGTTCGGGTATCGAACCTGACACCCTCTGCGTAGCAGTGGACGCACTTACCCACTACGCGACGGCGACCCACTACGTAGTTGCAAAAGCTAATTCAATGCTTGGATGTTTGAAAAGAACATGTGCTGTATTTTCGAATCCATATGCCCTAAAATCTGTCTATATGTCCATTGTATGTCCGCATCTTGAGTGATCAGTAACATGGTGTCCATTATATATGAACTCTATAGTGCGTCTAGGAAAAGTTCAGAAGTCATTTACTAGATTTGTTATAAAAAGAATAGGGTGGAATCTTGACATCATGCCACCATATCTTACAAGATGTGCATTAAAGGGTTTAGATACTTTAGAACGAAGACGAGGTGATCATAGCATAATGTTCATTTATGATTTGCCCTAAGCTCCTTCAAAATGTAAGCTTTTTCGCACCGGAAAGAGTTCTTCGAACCCGAAAATTCTTATTACAACCAAGACACCTGTATAATTATGGCTTTAATGAACCTCTAAGTAAATGTATAAGTCAACTTAATTCTGTTTGTGTAGAAATATACCTATGTGATGACAGGCAAAAATTTCAACAGTCTTTTCCAAAATCTTGGTCGCCGTGGCGTAGTGGGTAAGTGCGTCGACTCCTACGCAGAGGGTGCCAGGTTCGATACCCGAATTTACCACCTTTGATAATTCACGGTTCCACCTCTTTCGAGTCACTGACAATGCTCAAAGAGTATTCCTGTCTGGAAAATGCTTCTCAAACTTGGCCGTTCGGAATCGGCATTAAACTGTAGGTCACTTCCACTCGTGAAAGAACAATTGCACGCACAACACGAGTGGTTGCTGAGAAGATAGACCCAGGTCCAACTCGGACTGTCGAGCCACCCATTATTATTATTATTATTATTATTCCAAAATCTTTGACAATTTCCCTTAATTAATTTAATTTACTATCTATAATTATTTATTGCAAAATATATTTATTCAATTTAACGCACTGTTGAAGTACTTATTAATTATTAAATCTATTTATTCATATATTTATTCAATACATTGTTGTCAAATATTTATTTACTTATGATTTTCAAAATGTTTCCATGATGTACTTAGATTATAAGAATATCATATGTTCGCGAAATCTGTAAGAGTTAAACTCGGTAGATGGAAAAAATAACTAAATAAATAAATAACGTTTTGGAGTACAGCTCTGTCGTTTGGAGCTCTTATTGCCAAAATTCTGAATTACGAAAATTGCGAAAGTTGCTCTGTGAAAAATGAACTGGAACAATAACATGCCCTCATACGAAGCGAGATGCGCGCTTATAAATTTGAAATTGCTTTCGCAAATGAGAATTTATTACTCTGTCCTTTTCGCTCATGATTTATTCACTGGTCACATCGATTGTTCTCATTTACTATCACTGATTAATATTTATACCCCGTCTCGCATTCTTCGACCTAGAGATCAGTTATTCTCTATTATCTCTAGATACAGAACTAATTATGCACGAAATGATCCTACTCGAATAAGGTTGATTTTAATATATCCAGATTATGTTGCAGAACCGCTGTATTGAATTCTATCTAAATTTAATTTTATTAGTATCTACCCCCAATGCTGGTGTCTACAGTTCAGATCACCTCCAATTAAGAATTCTTGGTGCATAGAAAATAAATTTCGCAGATCGTTTCTTAAGCTATTCTTCCTCATGTCTGAAAAAGGACCACCAGGAAAGTACACGCAAAAAACCTTCATCGTTCTATTGTTGTTTAATTTTACGTCAATGCCCAAGTTTTCTACCAGTTGTGTTCTGATTATGGGTAGGAAAAGGGGTAATTTGCTGTTGAACCTTTCTGTTGCGCTGCCAATTAGCTTATTGTTTCCGTGTAGTCCAACGTATGTGCCTGCTGGTTCACGCGGATATGGTTGTAACCCAACCTCTCGCCCTTAATGCACTGAGTTCAGACCATAACCCAGTAGTTGTATTTATTTATTTATTTATAATTATTATGTCTTTTTTTTTTCTTGTGACTTATTTATTGTTATATATTCTTTTTATTTTTATTTTATGATGAAGGTTTTTATCGCATTTCCTTCAAAATATTACTTAGTAATTTGCCTTTATTTAATAAAATTGTAAAATTTCCTCAGAAGAAAGATATACAGTGGACTCTCCCTAAGTCGAACTCTCCTTAAGTCGAAACTCTCTCTAACTCGAAATTTTTCGGAATAATTAACATACATTTCCCTCAACTTGCCATACAAAAACCTCTCTCTAAGTCAAACTCTCTCTAACTCGAACAAATTTTGGTATCCCGTGACAGTTCGACTTAGGGGGAGTCCACTGTAAATACACCATATCAAATCTCTGGAAATTATATTGTGCGATAACTAAATCATTGTAAATTTTAATACGAAATAAATCCATCTATCTATTAGTATTTTCCGCATTTCATATCTAACGAAAAAAAAATTTCAAAAAATTCATATCAGTGAATGTAAATACATATTTGTGCTTAAGTAGTCTAAAACAGTTTGTAACCAGTAAGACGAATAAATAAATATTTTACTGCATCAGTTGTCCAGTTTGAAGTTTTGGTTACATGCACTCACCTTAAAATGGACTACATTTTGAAGTTTCAAAGTTTTATCAGTCTATCCCAGCCGTAAACATGGAGCTTGCATAAGAAATTCCAAGCAACCCTGTCTCCCTAGAAAAATCCACACAGCTGAACCTTCTTGGCCACCATTTGCACAGGGTCACCGCGATTCAACTTGACCGTTTCCGATTGAAGTGTGACGTAAGTGATCCATTTCCCCTTTCGTTTGAAATACCCAAACAATCCTCAAATTCGAGTGCTTCACAATGAACATTACATCTACTCCAAAATGTATTCCGTTGGGAAAATCAAGATGCTGTGTTCATAAAAATTAGGGTCAACTACAAGACAACGACTGCTACTTGTTGGTGTTTCCCTCACAACATGGTAGTCTTGTAGCGACATGGACAACTCGGTTATTCCCCGGAGACCCGTAGGCAACTAACACCGCCTCCCACACCCGAGTTTCACACTCCCCACTCGGACGGCTTTAAATTTATCTCTAGCAATTTATGAGATTCAAATCTGCTACTCCGGCCCAAGGGACGAGAAGGACCAAGCACTTTGCGTATCTCCAAACTTTTCCTGCAAATAAACATGAGGCCCCCCGATAGGCTCCGGGCAAATTGTTCCTTATAAAAGAATTCATAATTCCCAGAATCGATTCATTGATTTCTTCTTCGTCGTTGCGTTGCCTCGCATTCACAATATTTGCACAATTTATAGGATAACGTTTTGCATACATTGCTGGGGCTGCCGTCAACAATAGCATTCTGTGTCACTGGCAAGCGAAAGTCGTCCTCCTACGATCGCCCCTCCCGGCTGTGCAAATGAACACTGCGCCAGTGTGTCTGCCTGAATGCTGTGCTGTGTACACACAAAGGGAACCTTCGTCCGTTCGCTTAGAAATCTTCGCCTCATCAAAGCCCTTCATGTGGAATAAACCCATCTGGAGACAGCGGCGCTGTCATCTTCCCGACAAGTCTGCATGCAAATCTCGCAATTACAGAGTGGGTGCGTACCATAAAACAAACTCATTTGTATCTCCGGCTGCCTACACGCAACCCGCGCACCATTGGGTACAGACGGGTTATTCCGTGTCGACCGCCGAGATGGCTCTCCCTGTCTGTGGGACGACGACACTTCGGCACAAGTTAATCTAGGTGTTACACTGCCAAATGAAATCCGAACAGAACAGAAACAGAACCCAAGTTATTTTCGCATCAAAATTATACACTCATCGTCTATTAACCTAATCGATGCGGTATTAGGCTTACAACGCTGTGGATGGCGCTCTGCAAAATATGGGGGCACACACGCGAACTGTTTATTGATTTATGATTAATCGACAGAGAAAGGCATGCGAATCCTACCTTCCGTTTCTATTTTAGTGTCTTTCTGAGCCGCAAAAAGATGTCCTTATCGATTTTGCCGTAATCGTATTGGAAAATAGCTGAGTTATTTCAGGATAGAAATCGTTGCTTCTCCTTGGCTAAGTCCTAAGTCCAACGAACGAACGGAAGGGATGTTGTAGATTCATTTTATTTTTTGCAGTTCATTAGGAAATGAAAGCGATACGATGGAGAAAGGGGGGGAGTACGGGACGTTACGTTGCCTCAGATGATTGGGGGTTTTCCGAGGAGAGGCAAACAAACGAGCAGGTCATGTGGAATGGGAACTGTTCTCCGTGACGCATAATAGATGGATTCGAGCTAATTTTTCCAATGCGGAGACTTAGTTGATGTCATATTACGAATTTGGGGAAAAATCAGAAAGGATTTGTTTGGAAATTGTTATCATCCGTTCATTATGAGGTAACTTGGTGGAGAAGGGACATGGACAAACGGGTGCGAAGGTATTTACAATTTGAATTATTTATCATCAGCATCATCATCATCTTGTGACCTTCGCTAAAGGGGTCGCGGTGGTAAGCCACGCACGGGAGATCTACAGGCAACTCGATCCTCCGTCATCGACTCATTGGTTATGCCCAAGCGTAACCAGACGAGCTTATGGACTTGGTCCAACCACCTCATCCTGGGTCTGCCAAGTGGTCGCCTGCCTGATGGAATCGCATTTTTTATTTAAGTTAAAAATGAGAAATGCACTGTTTTTGACCAGATATGCACCGTTTTATTCGACAAATTTTTTGTAATTTTCAGTCCCTTTATGCCTCTCTCATAGAAGGTTAGGTTAGGTAGAAGAGCCTGACTGCTGTACTTAAGGACAGCAGCCAAACTTGGGCTAGCTTAAGCTCATTGTGCTACCACGCGGATCAATGAAAATATATGCCGCAAACCAGATAAGGCGAAACAAAATGGCTGACTTTGAAGTTATAAGCAACTTTAGCCAGGCTCTGAAAATAATAGGCTCCCAGAGACTTAACGCTACGGAGGGAGAGATCACTGCTGCATCCTCGTCTCTGCAGCTTGTGCCGAAGTCGTTGTATGGGGGACTAATATGGAGGCGTGAGTTCCTATAGTGCAATGTCCTGTTTTAGGGCCGAGCTTCGGCCTACTGGAACTAATCTGACAAGCGATCGCTTACAGTCGATCGTATGTCCGAGAAAAAAGTATACCGTAGGACGCACCGTTCTCGAGATATACGCTGTCAAAACTTCAATGGGAACCGCCAGAACCCCCAGCTGAAATTTCTGGTGGCCTGGTGTCTCAGAAAACTTTTTGCTGCAAAAGTTGATTTTGTCCCGACATTGAAAAAATCATGAATGCTGTCTTACATTGCTCATATCTCAAAAACCGTGCGTCCTACAGAAAAATGACCTAGGCCGATTTTGTAGTTTATGACTTGATCTAGAGGATGGATCTGGAGAACGGGCATATTAACCGTTAGAAGGGTATAATTTTGGTGGATAAGGTACTTTTGGTGGTAAAATTAGTTTAATTTTCGCCTTGCTGGTGATTGAGAGTAATGAAAAATTGCACAATGAGAATTCACGTCAAGAGCAACAATTCAGATCGACCTTCCTTCGAAGCGAATGTTAAATTGCATATAATTAACGCCAGAGAAACAAATTTCCTGGTTTTTTGTCAAAAATGTGCCCAAATAACGGTAATTTAGTAAATTTCAGTCATGAGCTACAAAAAAGTATACTGGAATTTTTTCGTAGGCCGCACCGTTCTTGAGATATACGCTGTGTTCTCTAGATTTTAGGTACGTGAACAAGATCTAAACATCCTTGGAAGATGTTAACCAGGGATAAATGAGGTGTTCAAACTTTTCTAGTCCAGAAATTTTGTAGGATTGATAGCCTACAAGACGGTATTTTTAGTCACCCTGAGTTAGCTATGACAGGTGTGAATCTGACTGGTTGGAGCTCCGGTGTGTTTGTCCCTATAACTACCGCCCGGGAAGTGGGGTTCAATAAGAACTCCTAGATTTTCCAGACTGGAGGTGGTCCAGATTCCATCCGCCCTTTGGAAAACGGAGAGCATTTTCGGAGACGATGCCAATGTTTTCCACAGCCCGGAAGTCGCAGAGACTTTCTCAATCTTCCCACAGAAAAGTCTCCAGGATGATCTTCTGGCTGTTCTTAGCTCATATTTAAAGGTACTGAGCTAGCTCACATGAAAAGGTACTACTCTTTTATACGAGTCCCAACCAACATTGATTCGGGTTTCTTTAGCTTTGTTAAAAAGTTCCCTCACAAGATATGGATGCCACCCTTTGGGTTTCGGCTTTCGGCTTTCTCCCAGCTTTCTATTTGTTTAGTGTTTGTGTTGATCTCAGTTTGAGGAAGAGTTCATTTCAAGTAAATTTGTTTCTAAAATTTCCCCTGCCTCGAGAGAAAAAAATGCATGGCGCCAAAGTTATCGTACTCTACTTCTCTTCTATAGCACTTCCTAATCCCAATCCTTTCATACCGCTAGCATTTCCTGTACCTTGACCCCACACACAGTCAGTACCACACAATAAGCATTCTTCCAGTAGCTCAAGGCAGCACACTCACCTCGCACATATCCCACTATCAGCACTTCCTTCATGCCCGCGCACTATCGTGCCTAAGAATTATGTCAATGTTAAGGTAGGTTCAGTTGATTCTGAAAAAAGATATAATGTTTAGTCTTTCAAGGTCACCGTAGATGATAACACCAAATTATTTAATTTACCCATCTGATAAAAAATCACATCAGCAGCTGTCAATCAAGATAATTATGGTTTGTGGTGTAATTCGCTCCGTTGAATACAATCCGCGAGTATCTTCGTATTCCCCATCCTAAGTCACTTTGGATGGGAAATTCATTCATAAAGTTTCTACACTGCAACAAAACTAACATAGAAAACCGGTTTTTTCCTCAGCTTTCTTTAAGCCAAGATGAATACTTGATGGGTTAGATTGCCTTCTATAAATCTGCAAATCTTCAGTAGTCTTTTGTCTGCGTTCAAGTAAGCTCTGTGATACAGAATCATGTCTGTGCATACGTTATTTATTTTTATTTGTGTACTATTCTTGATAAGTTTTGCCAATGCAGCCACTATTGACTCAGAAGTGGCTCGCTTTCAAGGACCAAAGTATGTGCCACCATTTAGAGGACCACAGTATTTACCGCCAATCGACAAATCAGTGCCACCGAAAACAACAACGGAAACGATTTTTTTTCAATCACCAAATTTGAACCTTGATACTCTAAAAACCATCACTGGATGAAATCTATTTTGTTAATGTCTGCTGCGAACGAAAAAGGGGAATGGAACGGAAGAACAAGTTTCTATGTGTCTTGATGAATTTAAAATAGAATCGATCAATAAAATAATTGCCAATATACTGGAAAATAACGTGTTTTGATTTATTTATTTTGTATACTGTCTTGTGTTCTTTCATTAATATTGCAATTTCTGCACAGGGGAAGAACCCAGAACCAGAACTACAGAAGTAGTGAAACGAAGGTGAACTATATTAAACTGATAGAGGTGTGGCAGCTCATACGCAATATTACTGACGTTCATTCAGCTAGCATATATCACAACCCACCATGGCAAAATATATTATCAAGCTTTTTAAAATTTCAAAATTGTATTGACATTACTTACCTTTAAATAAAGATCATTTAGAAATAAATCGTGTAATCGACAACACATCCACAGGGATAAGGTCAATATTCACCATTTAATGAATTGAAACATGAAACATATTACATCCCATCAAGAAATTTTCCCAACGACAACATATCTAGAACGGCAAAGCTACTAAGGGTGATTTCATTCACTAAAAGTAGGAGTTTTCGTTTCAACTTCTGGATTTGCTTTCATTCATTCAAATTTGATGGTCTCGACTTTAAATTTACAACTCAACAGTTTATCAACTTCAGATTTTTCTCAACTTATGGAAATAGCAGAAGTTTAGGGAGGAAATCATACATTCTGCCCTCTCTCTTCTCTTTTCTTTCTCCATTATCAAAGTTGTCAGCTACGTGTGTATACAAAAGTGGATGCACGCGATTCTATTTATCATTTTCGCCTCTCAAAGCGGACAGGTAGTGCGCAAGAGAACCTCTTTGGCGACGCTTAATTGCACATGTCCGGCAGAACCGAATCGGATGGCTAAGCAAGGAGCCATACAGTGGAGACTTAAAACGGGCGGTAATTCACCAACAAGGCCAGTCAAATGAGCTGCTCTTCATAAACACCCCCGTGACATCCTAGGTAACAAACAATTTCATAAAAAAAAACGTTGCATTGCCCATGAAAAAAAGAGTTGGGTTTCAGCGCCAACTAATGAGCAAATTATGTCATACATGGAGGGAGATTCCACAAACGAATTAGTTTAGTTTCAGAGTTTTTGCTTTGACCCCATTCGGTAGCTGTGACATACTACATACATAGCGCTTTATTAGTAGTAAAAGATTGTCAAAAATATTCCAAAGGAAATTTAAAAACTGAAAGTTGGACAACATCTGGATTTTAAGGTTCAGACTATGAATTAAAATAGTGAACAAAATTAATTTTCACCTCTCCGGTTAAAATCAATTTTCAACTCTCCGAGTTGAGACCGAAGTTGATCAACCGGCAAGTTGAGCTATAGTGAACAAAACGACCCTAAATAGGCCCTAAGATGACATCGGCGTGTTTATCTTTAATACTGAAATAATTTGTCAGCAGAGTAAAACATCCGTTTGCTTTTTGATTTGGATTCCGGGATGACTAAACTCCTCATGTCTCGAAATTGCAATTAACTATAATATGAGTACTCTTGCTTGCTTCTATATGCAGGCAGCTACTTCTTAGAATGCTGTGAAAACTACCCACTTCAGCTGCAGCTTTTCAAGTACCACTCTCGAAGCGACTCTACTCCTCGCTTCTGAAACCGGACCTTTTGAATGTCCACTTCGCAATCAGAACTGAGTGGAGAAATAGTGCTAATGGATCGAAGATGTTAACAGATACAAATGCTTAACTTGCACTAACCCCGCAGACTCCCTGGCTACGGTAATAGACTAGGCAGAAGCAACAGCTGAGACTGGCATTCTCATGTGGGCATCTCATGTGGCAATCCAGCATCAGAATTGAGTCTACGGGAAAAAAAGATGGTCGCGTGAGTTATAGACTCAATAAAACGGCGATTTAATCTTAGTTAGGTTTTATTTTTACACTTCAACAATTTCCACTAAACTAAGCTCGCTCTCCACCAACTGTCCTCCTTTTATTCACAAGGAGAAGTGGGTCACGTGACATTACACAAATAGAAAAATCAAAGGATCACGTGACGTTAGACTTGTAAGACAAGCAAGGGATCAGGTGACATTTAACATGTAAGACAAACAAAGGATCAGGCGATAGGTTAGTGACGCCACGAGACAAAGGAGAGATCGGGTGGTTAGTTGGGGGAGACATAATCAGGTGGCACGTGGACGATTAGACACAGGATCCCGTGGCACATGAAATGTAAACAAAAAAGACAAACAAACATCAGGCGACTGGGGGATAGATCTACGGATAGGGTTGCCATCATGTAGGTAACTCGTGCAGCATTCGTTGCTTTGATTTGGCAGTGGAAAAACCAGCATATCTACTTCTTCAGTGCAACAGAATGTGGCATTCTCTGGCCACATTCGTCTGAAGTACAGCGGTACGAAAATTGGACTAGCCTTTCGATGACATATACCCAAACGCTGGTGACGAGGAGAAAGGATAGGACACTCCTCCCAGCCTCTGGCATTGCCCCAGTCTCTGTCAGTCGAGGATCAGGGAACATAGCAGGGTACTTCTTCCGCGACTTATAAGAAAAGCATTTTAACTGTGTCCTTGTAGATTCATCTTAGCATCAGAATACCGAGACAAAGCTCACTCATAAATGGTACAACGAACTTGCAAGAGGTGACATCCACCAATAATCATCACAATGCGTCCATTTGGACCTACTTGATACTCGGCGTCAGTCGTCTACCTAACCCAACCATTCCACACGCCTAAGATCATTCCAATTAAGACACAGTAACCTTTGTTCCATTCATGGAGTTGATCATTAATTCGGTTAACTAACCTCAGCCAAAAGAAGACCTACCGCAGCACCCACATGTCTGGCCCCTTTTAAATTCGACAATTCGACGTCCTATTAACCTACTCTTTTGTCCATACCTGGCATTTTTTGAATGACTTTTGCACACGATCCAACACTATAGGTTCATTAAATGTAATCAACGACATTCCATCACTTCGCTTTGGATTGGGGAGTCAGAGTTCACCTTCAGTTGCATTTTCTTATATTCTTGTGCAGCATCCGCATTTGAGTCTTTCTGTCGAACGTTAAGAAACCAGTTTTCTTTTATCTAACCGGCATCATTGGAGTCTCCATCGTTCGCTTTTGCATTTCAGCGTGAGTTTGGGTTGCAATGTTTCCCATGCTTTGTGCTCTGCTGTACTTACGGAAATCTTGTTGTTTGATCGCTTATAATAGTAAAAGCCTTGCCCTTGAAGCAATTTTAATGTGTACGGTTCCGTTAACAGTGTTTGATTAAAATTTTCATGCGTCTATTCGTTCGTCCGAGCGTGTGTGTTACAACCAAAGTCATTTTAGCTAGAATTCTATTCACATGGAGTTTGAAAAATAATTATCTTCATTTACCCTAAGGAATAGATCTTCAATTAGGCCAATGGGCCTCGAAAGATATATTTATACGTCCTCAGCGTAGAGGTGAAAAAACACATTTTTAAATTCATAAGCGATGTTATTTATAAATAAACAAAAAATTATTGGAACAAGAATTTAACCTTGAGGGACTCCTTTCGTGAGATACATCATTCTGGAAAAATATTCACCAATGACTCGTTGTGTTCGATTACTTTAACTGAACAGCTTTCGTACTAGAACTAAAATAATGACCCAGTTTCAAGCACAAAATATCATGATTTACCTACTTTATCAAAGGGCTTTGATCCGATTTAACACAATATTGAAAGAAAGCATTAATCATTTAATATAATACAAAAACGACTGGATGGTGCAGTTGGTAGAGTGCCTGCCCCTGGTTAGCGGGGTTCGGTTCTCCGGTTCGAATCCCAATGAAAGCTTAGTAAATACGCTTTTATCTGGTTTTCAAATCTGATCCAGTCACCATTTGGGTATCACAATGGACCAATATGGTCTAAGTGTGCTGGTGAATTAACTAGCGGCCCTACTACCTAACCCAACCTTACCTATTACATTACAACATCATCACAATCGAATATCATCCAGTATTTTGACCATAGCAGCAGAACAACTATGTCCTGGCCTAAAACCAGACTGATGCGAAGAAAGAAGCTATTTTCTGGTGACATGATCCAAAATCTGCTTGGCTAAGATTTTTTCAAAGAATTTTGATAATGTATGGAAACTACTTATAATGATAATATAATAATATCGGTGGCGCGATAGTCCGAGGAGGACCTGAGCCTAGCTTCTCAGCAACCACTCGTGTTGTGCGTGCTATTGTTCTTGCACGGGTGGATGGGATTTACAGTTTAATGCCAACTCTGAACGGCGAAGTTGAGAAGCTTTTTCTAGACAGGAATACCCTTTGAGCATTGTCAGTGACTCGAAAGAGGTGGAGCCATGAACTATCAAAGGTGGTAAATTCGGGTATCGAACCTGGCACCCTCTGCGTAGCAGTCGACGCACTTACCCACTACGCGACGGCGACCCTCTTTACTCATTTTACTTATTATATAGCAGCGATATACCGCAGGACGTAGGCACACTTGCTGACAACAACGCCATTTTGGTAGCCTGCAAAACGGGCGAAGAATCAACCAGAAAATTGCAATGTGCTTTAGACCGGATACACGAATGGACTAACACTCAGCGAATTGAGCTTAACGAAGCTAAATCCGTTCATATAAATTGTACGTATAAGAACGTGAATAACTTGTCTGTTTTTATAAATAATGTTCAAATACCCTTCGGCAATGAAGCGAAATACCTCTGACTCTCGATGTAAAGCTTAAATGGAAGGAGCACGTCAAAAATAAACGTGAGGAGCTCCAATTAAGATACAAAGACATGTACTGGCTTATTGGAAAATATTCCAAGCTAAGTACTGGCAACAAATTACTTATATAAAAGCAAGTGCTAATACCCGGACGTATGGCATACAACTATGGGGTTGTACCAAAGAAAGTAGTAGAAACATACTAAATAAAGTGCTAAGGGCCATCGTCAACGCACCCTGGTATATACGAAACAACGATATCCACAAAGATCTTGGAATTTCATCAGTCCAAGATGAAGTTACGAACTTTGGCCGTAAGCATAAGCGTCGCCTGGAAGAGCACATAAACTCTGCTGTCCTTCCAATTCTCGACGAAAGAAACTCTTTTTGCCCTCACCCCTTGACCTAGCACGGTGAATTCTACCCGGGCTTAGCTACGGTGTAAGCAAGAATTCTCAATGGAGAATCTCTTGCCTGACCATGAAAGAAAAACTGCTGGATAAGTGTGAAACTTCTATGTGGGACTATGTGGGAACGATCCCCATAGTGTCTTTTGAAGATAATCACCTTCCCTCGCAAAAAAAAATATATATGGGTGTTCTTATTTTGCCCTCCTCTCCAATAAACAACAGATGCGAACGATACTCTAATGACCAAAAGTTCTTTCTCGGAAAGCCTTGATTTTGCAACAAGCACCAGTGATTCACGCTTTGAAAGACAACGTCAGAGCGGATTTTCGCAAAAGTTATACGCAATTACATCAGTCAATTGTGATTCAATTAATCACGGCTATGAAATGCACACTTAACGAGTTGCGTCAGTGTCTAGAATGTAGTTTCCTAGTTCCCACCCAATTAGTGATTTTCTAGTTTTCTTGAAGTTTCTCTATGACCACAGAGCAACAAAGCGTACCAGTTAATTTTTGGCTTTCTTTGAATCCAGTAGTCCACTTCGTCCGCAAGCTGCATTAGCGTTTCCTTTAACAGTGAAAAATGTCTCTGAAAAAGTGTCTTCTTCTTATTTGTGTAATATTCTTGATAAGTTTTGGAACTGCAGCTAGAATTGGCTCAAGAGTGAGTCAATACAGAAGAGCCCAATATGCATCGTCGTCAGTGCCACCAGTCGTGACAACAGCCAGTACAACACAGGCTCCTTCGACAAGAGTACCAGAAGAAGCACCCATTCTCCCTTTGGACCTTGATACTTTCAAAACAGTGGTCGGATAAAAGATGAATCGAACTTGATTACTGTGTAATTGTTGCATAATAAAGTCGTAGAGAATTGTTTTTGTTTGTATAACAAATGTGAATTCAGGTTCACATAATCATCATTATTGTGTGTGTGGAATTAGAACGGTATCAAGTACTCTTGCATTTATTCGGTATGAGATACCAGGAGGGGAAAATACATAATTACTAGGAGTCAAATAAAAAAAATTGTCATCGACTGAATAAATTATTTCGAGATTTGATTACGATTTGGTACAACTTTGTGTTTACCCATGTTAACATTGGACGCATAAGAAGGGTCAAAGATCCCCAGGAGAAGGTTAAAACAATTGGTGCTGTTTTCTAGAGAGTGTATACGGTCAACGAGTTTCGTAGGCCGAACCACGACCTGGAGAACAGAGCCTGGTTAAACCACCTCTATATCCGTAACGAGATTAGTCCATGGCGTTCGGAGAATACTCCCTATTTAAATCTATACAAGCTGGACTACCACAAGGAAGTGTTCTTGGTCCCCTCCTTTACTTATTGTATAGCAGCGATATACCGCAGGACGTAGGCGTAGTGCTAGGCACATTTGCTGACGACGCAGCCATTTTGGTAACTGCCAAAACGGTCGAAGAATCAACCAGAAAATTACAATGTGCTTTAGACCGGATACACGAATGGACGAACACTCAGCGAATTGAGCTTAACGAAGCTAAATCCGTTCATATAAATTGTACGTATAAGAACGTGAATAACTTGTCTGTTTTTATAAATAATGTTCAAATACCCTTCGGCAATGAAGCGAAATACCTCTGACTCTCGATGTAAAGCTTAAATGGAAGGAGCACGTCAAAAATAAACGTGAGGAGCTCCAATTAAGATACAAAGACATGTACTGGCTTATTGGAAAATATTCCAAGCTAAGTACTGACAACAAATTACTTTTATACAAGCAAGTGCTAAAACCCGTCCAGTAAGACGCGTTCGGAGAATCGCGGTTTTACCAGATTCAATGACGAAAATATGGCAAACAATGCTGTTGCCAATGATGGAAACCAGATAGTGATTTCCCAAGAAGCTCTCGAGGGGTTCCTTAAATCTATGAAGAACAAGAAATCAACTGGGATGGATAGTATCCCGAACATCGTGCTTAGTCATCTCCCTCCGACGGTAGTAGAAATTTACACTACACTGTTCAACAATGCACTCAGGAATGCATATTACCCGAAACGTTGAAAGACAGCTGTGGTGCAAACAAAAGCATCCCGTCAAACCTCCGATCGATAAGTCTTCTTCCTTGCATCAGCAAGGCTTTCGAAAAGATTGTTATTCGAGCCCTGAAAACGTGGGTCGAGGACAACAATATTAAACCGGACAACTTGTTTGGATTTAGGGCGGGGCATGACACCACACATGCCGCGTCAAAGCTGGTATCCGTCATTCAATGGAATAAAAACAAAAAACAATGTACGGGTGCCTGTCTGATCGACTTAGAGAAGGCGATCGATACCGTTTGGCTAGAGGACCTTTTCCTTAAGCTCGTCAGACTCCTTAAGCTCTTCAGACTTAGCTATACATGATATATGACATGATAACAGGTAGAAAGTTCGTCGTAAAAAGTGGCGGCGTAACTTCTAACACTGTTTTTATTATCAATAAGGGTCTACAGCAGGGGGCTGTTAGTTCCCCGATATTGTTTGCTATTGCAGATCTCCTAAGGTCTATGCCGCAACGACTTAGTAGCTTACAGATCAGGTCCGAAGGTAGAAGTCATTAATACCTTGTTACAAAGTGACTTTAACAACACTTTGACATACTGCGATGACTAGAAGCTGTTTATCAACTTCCAGAAGTGTGAAACTGTCCTTTTCCGTACCCCGCTGGATATACACGCGTAAACTGGAAGAAGTTCGGCATATTTGACCCACAGGGTTAGCCGTTAACCGTGAAAACTGTAGTTAGATATCTTGGCATTTGGTTGCATCATTTTCTGTATTTTAACAAACATATAGAGAAGGCTTTGACCAATGCTAGAAAAACCTCCTTTGCTGTGGCAAGTAAGCTGTTTTACAGCAGCCAACTTGATACCAGGGTGAAGGTAATCTGCTACATGGCCCTCATAAGGCCAGTCATGGTGTATGGTTGTCCCCTTTGGTTCAACGTGAGTCCTTCCCAGATGGAAAAGATGAGGGTGTTCGAGAGACGGTGTCTTAGGACTTGTCTCCGGATGTATCGAACACCCGAGTCTGAGTACAAGAAGTACTATCCTAACGAGGTTCTGTACAACAGGGCAAACGTGAAGAGGATAGACTATTTTATCATTAAATTAATAAGAAGTCACATTGCAAGAAGTATGACTTCTACCAACAGTCTGATCTTCGGGGCTTACTATCCCAGTTATATGTACCATGAGAGGGTGCGCCGCAACGGCCACCTGAATCGTTCCTCTATTTTGATTCGATCGGCTGGATCCCGGACACGGAAGGATGTCCTGTAAGCTACACGTCGCTAGCCAAGAGTCTATGGATTCTACGCAGAAGGTGGCTGGGCCATGTGGAGCGTATGAATAAATCAGGTCCGGCCGGAAGAGTCTTCGGCCCCGAACCAGTGGGACAACGCAATAGAGGGCGGCCACTAAAACGACGGCTCACACAAGTGTGGAAGGCTGCTGACTGCGTACCGCTATAGCTACCAATAATTGCTAGGCAGGAAGATCTTTTGGATATTCTTTGGACCTGAGATCAGTACGTTAAGGGTGGTCTTACTACCATTGTGTTGAACCAGCATACCACACCTGGATTAAGGCCACATACTCTTCCTAAGTCAAGTTTGCATATGTAGCCCCACACTTACTGTTGGATCAGATTTCATATTAATATACACAATAATACAAAATAATATACTATCGTATTTATATAGTATCGATTTATTCAATGTTCATTTTCATTCAATGTATTTCAATTAAGATTAGTTCGACATCATAAAGTTGGTGTACCAAAATTTGAATTTTGCGCCAAACTCCATAATTGTTTTATACCATTTAAAATTGAAGTACTAAAACCGACAATTGTCACCAGACTGAAGTGTAAAAGAATTGAATAAACTCTCTTGTATTCTGACCATCGAACGAGTTAGTTGTCTTTCGCTTTCCTCGCTTTTCTTTCGCTCTTTTCGCTTTTTCGCTAATTTTGCTAATTCGCAATTATATTTGTAAAATTGAGTACATTTTGAAGTCACACTGTTTCGTATCTTTTCGCTTCATTTCTAAATCCTTTGAGGAGAAATATTTTACATTTTAAAGCTAAAAAGTCTCTAACAAAGGCGAGCGAACTCACCCGCTCGAACACTTACCGTCCTAATCCGTATTTACCTCCCAATTAAGTTTGCAATAATGGCTGTGTTGTTAGTTAAACTTATAACGCATTAAGTGACCAACGTTCACATCACCCAAATAAACTACGTAATCGGTAAATAGAACACAAAATTTGCTCACTGTTTAAACTGTGTCTTTAGGTCAATATTGTGTTCAGTCAACTTCTTGAAGGTCTTATACTTTACACAGTGAACACAATAAGCTAATTAAAAGGTAATCAACAGCGAACTTCGCCCGCAGTTGTTTTGGCAAGCTGCTGATTAGCGTGTAGACGTTCAATTTCAGGTGAATGTCTGTCTTACATTCTTGCAGAGCATTCAGCGGAACCCTTGCAAACCTGTTTTTCTTCATTTAACCAAACTCATTGAAGTTTATTGAGTTTCTCATTTGCGTCTCAGTGTCAAATAATCAAATAACGATTTCGGCGTTTTCCCAGGCTCTGTTGATGCGTATTTGGTGGAGAACAGCGTGAGTTAGCAAGTGCTAAGACTTGTTGGCTGTTGTCTTGCATTAAACAAAATTTGTTGTTCGAGGGTACTGATAATGATCAGAGTAGCGTTCGTTAAAGATTTGGCAGTGATTCATTTCTACTTTTTCTTGGAACTTTTAGTGACTTGGGCGATGAGGGATTGTAGAGCAGTTATCGTCTCAATTGACCTGTTAACATTAACCTTAAGATAAGAGGATGATGTGATTTTTATAGGCAGCCAAGGACGCTGACATAATGTGCGGACATTTTTTATGCTTTCCATGTTAGCGATTTCTGAGATGGGCTATTGATACAACTGCTATCTGGTATTGACATACTCCTCAGTCGACATTCCCCTCCAGCTACCAGGCTCTCGTTCGCTCAGCTGACTTCTGTCCCCTTCCAGCTGGTCGCCCACTTCTATCAACGAAAGAACCCACGAGAACTGTATTATGTATACTACGTATACAATTGGAAAGTAAACGATTCTAATTCGTCCTTTTAAGAAGAAAGCAATTTGGGACTATTTTATTTACAGTAAAAATAAGAAATTCAGTGTGTGCTTTCTTCAGTTGAGTAACAAGTAGTGGCTGTGTCGAAGGAATGCAATGTTTAGCAAACGTGCTCAACTTTGTATGAAGAAAATTATAAGAAACATAATTATTTTTTTTTCCGTGGGTAGGTGGAAATCTTCGACAAGACTCTATGGCGAACGTTCGCACATAGAAGTGTGAGATATTTACTCACTAAAACCACCTCTCTGTATTTTTTAAGACTACAACTAAGTGAAGCACTTAACCAGTAGTTTGCATTTCACAATGATCGGCAGGTTACTCTCCAATGAATGTTCCTGCTAACACCGCAACCATGCGCGGGTGTATACTATCGCATGAGATCAAGGGGTCGAATCCTTTGAAGTCGTCGAAAGACATTAGTTTCCTCAAGGATCGGGGGAACTGCAGTGTTTGTGTGCTCTTCTAGGCGGCGCTTATGTTTATAAGCAAAGTTCTTAACTTCATCTTGGAGTGGTAATGTTCCAAGATCTCTGTGTATATCGTCGTTCGTGATGTACCATGGTGCATTAACGATAGTTCTAAGCACCTTATTTTGAAAAATCCGTATTATGTTCAAATTACTTGCTTTGGTACAACCCCAAAGTTGTACGTCATGCGTCCAAACAGGTTTTAGGATTTGCTTGTATGCAAGCAGTTGTTGTCAAAACTTAGCTCGGATTGTTTACCAAAAAGCCAGTACAGATCTTTATATTTCATCAAGTTCTGCACTTCTTCCTAACGGGCTCCTTCCACTTGAGTTTCACGTGACTCTTGCATCGCGAGGGATCTTGCTTCATTGCCAAAAGGTGTTTGGACACGATTTAGTTAAACTGGCAAGTTTTTAACGTGCCTATAAGTGAAGTTAATATGGACTAATTTGCTTTCAGTAGGAACAATTCGCCATAAGTTCATCCATTCGTGTATCCGATCAAGTGAACGTTGTAATCTTGCTGTAGACTCTTCAACCGCTTTGGCTGTAACCAACAAAGCGGCGTCGTCAGCAAATGTGCCTAGAACAGTTTGTTTTTTTTTTTGTGATAAATCACTAGTATACAGTAGATATAGCAGAGGACCAAGAACACTCCCTTGCGGTACACCAGCATTTATATTTTTGAAAGCAGAGTATTCAGTGCCCTGGTTCACTCGGAAGATTCTATCAGAGAGATAGTTCGCTTAAATACTGTACAGTCTGCCCGGTAGAGATCGACAGAGTTTATATTTCAGGCCTTCGTGCCAAACTTTGTAAAAGGCGTGAGAAACATCGAGAAATGTGGCTGAACAAACGAGCTTTTGTTGAAATGCCTTTTACGATGCCTTATACGATGTACTTGGTCAATAGTGCTGGCGTTCGTTTTCAAGAAAAGAAAAACGTTTCGATAGTTCTACTTTTATTTCAAAAAAAATTTACTCAAACACACACAAAAAAAACAGAGCAATAAAATAATAATAGAGGAAAGAGGTCCTTTCTCTGACTGACTGCTCTTCAATTCTCCTTTATTCGGTTGACAGTTCTGTCGGGACGTGCGTTACTATACTGCCGCATTGTGGTTGAGTGTTAACTTCTGAAACAAAATTGGTGATTTGCTATGAGCTGTTTTTCTTCCACTGTTGCTACGCAACATGCATCAGCATCGAAATCAAATCGTACATACTACGCATTTGCCGTCGGCAAAGCCAATGACAAATAAATGTACCGACGACGAAAATTATTACACCACGTCCTGCTGATGGCCAAAATTGGGAGCGCAGAAAATCCGCCTTGCATAAGTTGTGCAAACATGCATGCATATCAGCAAATGCCTCCTCCCACTGAGCGAATTCGTGGCGTAATGTGCGTGTGTGAATTTTTGTTAATGGCTGGGGTCAACTACTGCAGACAACAGAACAACGGAAAAGGTTTTTCGGATAACGATGGATAAGAGGAAAACACCGGCGAAATCAGCTGATTCCAAAGTTTCTTGGGATCAACGAAAATTAAGAAGATTTTTGAATCTCCTAGACGAAGACAACAATAGCGATCCAGTGCAGTATTGTCTTGCTTGTATTTAGTGCAAATAAAATAAACGAATATATGAAGTTTCATCGTTTTATTTATCGGCTGTAAAATAGTTGATCATTCCATCCGTTTAACCCCTTGTTCTAGTTTCTTTTGCTAGTTTTCTTGCGAATCATCCACAATTGGACTTAAACATCTAAGCACAATTTTTTCAAATACTTTGGACATTATCGGGAGTAGTGAGATAGGTCTATAGGATTTCAAGGTCGGCAACGAACTCATCGAGACCTTCAATGTCAAAAAAGGTTTTAGACAAGGCGATGCGCTATCATGTGAATTCCTAGCAGCATCCTGGAGAAGATCGTGCAAGACTCACACGCCAACACTAGAGGCACGATCTTCCAGAAGTCCGTACAACTGTTAGCATACCCGGGTGACATTGACGTGATTGGCAGAACACAGCGAGCCGTCAATGAGGCGTTTGCTGGTATTGAGGCGGAAGCGGCTAAAATGGGTCTAGCGGTGAATGAGGGCAAAACGAAGTATATGCTGTCATCAAGAAAGGACGCGCAACATCGACGTCTTGGACAGAGCGTCACAATGGGCAGCTATAACTTCGAGGTAGTCAAGGACTTCGTCTACCTCAGCTCCGCAGTAAATAGTGCAAACAACATCAGTACCGAGATCAAACGCAGAGTAACTCTTGCCAATCGCTGTTTGTATGGACTCAAGAGGCAATTGTGTAGTAGAGCCATCTCTCGAAGGACCAAGCTGACTCTATACAAGACCTTGATCATCCCAGTCCTGCTGTACGGCGGAGGGGGCAGGGACAGTCTTAAAAGCGGATGAGGAAGTCCTTGGTCTCTTCGAGAGAAAAGTTCTGCGTGCGATCTTTGGTCCTGTTTGCGTTGACGGTTTCTGGAGGAGAAGATTCAACCACGAACTGTACGGGCTGTACAGCGTTTACGTTGCCAACACTGGTGTAAGCGGCCGATGACATTCTTTTGGTTTCGTTTCATGTGTATTACTCACACTAAATGGGCGTAGCAAAAGTCTTCGCTTATCTCATGGTCTCTACACTTCAACAACCATTTCAGAATAGTTTTAAAACAAGAATAAATCAAAACAAAGCTCTTATTGTTCAAGGCTTTATCTCGGTGCATAAAATTTAACATTCCCGACGTCCACATTGGAAAGTGTCAAAAATGCTATTAAAATGCTTTAATGTCGGTTTTTTGATTGCCCAAAGACAATACATGAATGTAATGCATTCACATTGGATGATGCCATCGTCTGCATATCCCAATAGAATGCGCAAGAAAATCTTATAAAAGCAACAAGGCGCAACTGAACCGAAAACAGGGAAGTCGACAGACAGAAAACTTACCCAACGAAAGTTTTGGTAAAAAAAATTCAATGTTCCACGAGCAACTTTGTGTATTTACATGACGTTGATTTTTGCTTTGCCTGTGATAGCTTAAGGGTAAAGGCATCCCCATGAATCGCTTATCTCAATCGAAGGGAATTTACGAATTCGATTTGTTTCTAGTTGTTGCAATAGTTGGGTAAAGGTTTCGAAAGTAAAATTAAGTTTTAAGTTGTACTCAAAATAGAGAGGATTTTCTCTCTCTAGATAAGTGAGAGAAACGATTTGAAGTTCTTTTTGCGACTTGTGAATTGAAGAGATTGCAGATTTGCTTGAGAAAGTGTGTCCAAAGATAGTGGGTGGCTGAGCGAACTTGACTAAACACAATTCTACACTTGAAAATGGAATAAAGGCCATAAAGTGAGAGAAGTCAATTATGATCACCGCCTCCAACTGAACCAGTCTCGTTGAATTTTTTCAAATAATCTCTTCACAGTTGTTGTTGCTTTTTCAATGGGCCTCTTGAAAAGCAAGGGGGATCAAAAATAGCCGTTTTAGCTTCCGTCAACTGAAAAGGTATAAGATTGACGTACGAACCTAGACAAACGAGATTGGCAAGGTTTTTGAGTGCTTTGCAAACATTAAAACGGTTAAGGAATGGATGTAGTATTTTCAACAAAACTCAATTCTTTGATTAAAATCCTAACCAATTGACTTGGAGCAAACTCCCTAAGTGCTGTGGAAAAGGGTACAATCGATATGATGAATGAGCAAGGACTGAACGGAAGTGCCCGAAGTTTTAAACAGAGTTTGAATGTCGTCAATTTTATTTAAGAAACTATAAGTTGTATGGAAAAAACATGAAGGGTGGTAAGATAACGCCCACAACAGCACCCACCAGCAGCTAATAGAATTAATTTGAGATTTAATTAATATGAGATATGGCCTTAGCTTTCGCTATCCAGCTGGGCCTGGGAACATAAAGCGAAAAGTAGTTATCGTGCCATGTTTGTTTTCATGTAGGCCATGTTGTAGTAGGCTTAGTAGGTAGATTGATGTGACTGGCGAAGCCCTCATTAAGGTCCGTTGTGCTGTCTTTATTCGACTTTTCCCGCCACTTCGTTATCCTACTACACTCGTCCTCACTTACCTCTTTTCGAGTGAGTAATTATACTTATAACGAGTTGGTGATCCTTTATGTTAGTAGTTACTAGATCCTCAAGACTATTGAGGAAGTGGCTACTCATATATTATCTTCTTGTCTCTGCAAGGGCAAGGTTCCGAGGTAGTGTAACACAGTTTCCTCTTCATCCTCATCCATGCAGCTTCTGCAGAAGTCGTTGTAGAGTAAGCCAAGACTTCTGGCGTGGTTGCCAATTAGGCAGTGGCCAGTGATTACGCGTAGTACTTTACTAATGTTTCTCTTCCTTTAGTTTATGATGGATCTGTGGCGACAGAAAATATTTATCTCAAAACCTACATTATCTGCATATTTCACGATACTTTAACTATCATTAAATTATGGCTTAGTACTTATTCTATTACATTTTTGACCACGTTACTTATTCTATTCTATTACATTTTTGACTACGTTACTTTTTGTAATCGCTCCAGCAATAGACACAGCTTTTCACTTAACTTTCGATGCAGTCAGTCGTCTCTTCTCCAGCTCGCGAAATATTGTTTTAGATAGTTTAATGAAATGAATAAAACGTGAACATTATATTATTCGATTATCTTTTCTTAACTCCGCTCAACCACCACAGATCTACTGCAGGCCACATCGTTTTCGATGAACTACAGGTGTCCAATTCTGCCCAACTACGATTTGTATTGATTTTGGCCTTGATATTGGGGAATAAAGTGTCGCCAGTGGTAGACTCGCCCCCCTTCTTGCTAATTTGTCAGCTCTTGCGATGACCGAAATACCCATGTGTCCAGGGACCCAGCACAGGGTAAGGTTTGCATCTGTCCGCTAACTTCGTCAGAAATAGAAGCCAGAATTTTACCATCTCAGAGTTGATCGATGGTGTTTCCAGTGCCTTTATGGCCGCCTGACTATCTATGTAAATAACAATAGATCTTCCGTCTATCGGGGCATTAATAGCCGGAGGGTTGCCTCTTGAAAAGCTGTTACTTCTGCCTGGAAAACACTGCCGTGGTTCGGGAGCTGTGTGGCTACTGCTAGCTCCGGCGAACTGGCATATACACCAGGCCCCGTCAGTGTAGTGTAGTTTTCCGTAACAGTGGAGTTGCACACCTTTCCTTCATCCCACTCTATTCTCGAAGGTATTACCGTTTCGTGATTGAGTTCAAAGTCCTCAAATGGTGTTCTGTAATCAGATTGCTTAGGAATCTTCGAATTATGAATGATCTTCGTGTGCCTTTTAATGTGGGCTTTTCCCTAGTGCTTATACTCTCTCAGTCTTAATGCAGCATGAGTGGCAATAAGGAGGAATACTTAATTTTTACTTATATCCTGTATCCCCTTACGCGGCCTAGGTCCTCTACTACTCCACGCGCCAACGTGTGCGGTTTCTCGCAATGAGTTCTAGCTCTCTCCAACTCTTCCCCAGTCGGGACTCCGCCTCTACTGTTCTGCGTGCTTCTCAGTCGACCAGCTCTCGTGCCATCTTGAGTTGGCGGGTTCCACTGCATCGCATGTTTGGCTAAGTCGCATTTTCGAAGCGTATGACCAATGCACTACCACTTGGGCGGTTGAATAGCCGTGGTAAAGGTTCTTGGCCCGTTCTCTGATAGATAATTTCTAATCTAAAATCTATTAATGCATTTTTAAAATGATTGGGTCAGAATCGCGAATCACAAAAAAAGAAAAATCAAGGAGTCTTAATATAAGTCCTGTGGTATTTTAATACAAAGTATTTTGGTGGTAACCAGTTTTTTTTTGAAACCCGTTTAACACTAGAACTACCGAGGGAGTCAAAATGGCTCCTTTTTTGTTTCAAAAGTTAATTATTTGGTCAGTACTTAGGACTTTTTGTTTGGCTGACAATTAATAACTTTTCGAGAAAAATGTTTCTTTGAAATTCCAGGACCGTAGGACATGTTTTTCTATGCTTAAAATAAAAATCACCTAGAACTACAACTAGGAGTTATTTTGACTACCATCCCATACGCATATGAATGGTGATGAACTGATGACTTATTAGTTTTTTTTATTCATTTCGGAGGTAGTTTATACTTATTATGCAGGTGGCATTGAGTGTCTTTGATACACTTCTTTCTTCTATCCTTGTCTATTTTATATATTGGTCTTTATTTGGCAACGCTGTTAACGGCAGAGGCAGTGTTTGACGCATACGTTCATATTTTATTATTATGCTCATGTCTGTACAGATCGTTTTTGTAGTGCATATCCACGCCGCCAGTATGCACACACATGATCTGTAGCGACGTGTATGCGTAGTGTATGGGGCCTATAACGCTCAGTTGACCTACATTTCTGGCTACGTGCGGTGTGTGAAATTATCATAAAAAATATGAATAAGGAAGAAATGGATTTGGATTTTCTAACAAGTGTACCCGATGACGTATCGGACTGTGGTGAAGCGGCGTCAGATTCGAATGGTGAGTTTTTTTGTCTTCTGAAAACTCCAGCGATGAAGAAGAAAAAAGTTGTAGTAAAAAAAAGGAAGTTTCGCGAAAAAATGTACGAATCCAACCGTTCTACAATGTCGAACACCTCATTGCAGTACATATATTGAGGATGAAGAAGACGCACCGATGCCCTTGCTAGATAAAGGTTCCCTCCAATCACCTGATGAGCTACATGAACCTAATGCAGATAGCGTTACCTTCATATACTAGTCCTGATGGAACTGTATGGGTCGAAATTGAAAAAAACCACGAGATCCCGGGTAGAAGACCTACACAAAATGTTCTGAAAGAAGTAGCAGGGCCAAAAGCATACACAAAACGGTATATTGAAGATGGCAGTCCTGCGACTGCTTGGCGTTTACTTATAACTAAGTCAATGATGGAACATATAGTAAAATGTACGAAGCAAGAGGCTGCATGACAAAATGGTGAAGACAGTTTCGATCTTACTGTCACGGAATTAGAGGCATTTATTGGAATAATGTATGCTCGTGGAGTAAGTGGTAAAAATTATTTACCTTTGTTTTCGTTATGGTCTGATTTCTGGGGACTCAATATTTGTAAAATGACAATGAGCAGAAATCGTTTTACAACTATATTACGTTTCTTACGATTTGATGAGAAAACTAGACGATCTAGTAGATTGAAAAGTGATAAATTTGCTCTATTTTGTCCAATTTGGGATAGATTTATAGAAAATTCTATTATCTGCTACAAACTATTTCTCAACTATTTCCCAGTAAAGCCAAATGCCCATTTACCCAATACATAGCATCAAAACCGGACAAGTTTGGGCAGAAATGCTGGTTGGCCGTGGACAAAGACAGTAAATATGTTGTCAATGGTTTCCCTTATACAGGAAGGGAAGAAGTCCGTGTTGCCGAAAGGTTATCAGACCACGTTGTTTTGAAACTCATGGAACCATATCTTGGAATGGGAAGGAACGTAACAACCGACAACTTCTTTACATCTGTAAAGCTTGCGAAGATGTTGAAAGCAAAGAACTGCAGTCTCCTTGATACTATGAACAAAGCTCGTAGGGAGATTCCAGCTGACATGAAAAGAAAGCGTACTGATTTATACTCTTCATTATTTTACCAGTCAGAAGGCGTGCTTCTCACTCAATATCAAGGCAAACCGAAGAAAAATGTGTTAGTTTTGAGTACAATGCATAGCAGTGGAACAGTTAATGAAAATGCAAAGAAAACTCCTGAACCAGTAGCGCAGTATAACATGACAAAGTATGAGGTTGATGTTGTAGACCAAATGGCAAGAAAATTCACAACGCGAACATCATGTCGAAGATGGCCCCTTTATTCTTTTCAAAATTCACTGGATCTAGCTGGTATCAACGCTTGGGTATTATACAAGCAAGTCACGGGGAAACAAATAAAGCGACGCGAATTTCTTCAAGACTTGGCTTGTGAACTGACGGAAGTAAAGAAAAGAGATGAATCAGAAAAAAAAACTTATCAGTAGAACCACAAACAAGTAGTAAAACAGTTCAACCTTCAAGTACAACGAAATTCTGTCAAATAAAAAAACATTACAAGAAGAACTGCACTGTTGGGCTTTGTGAAAAATGTGCCCGATCACTATGTGGTTAATGCACACCTAAAACTACCCGCAGCTGTGTAAACTGCCTCATCCCAGAATAAATGATTTTACATGTAATAGATAATACATTTTTCAAATTGTGATTTTCTAACTTAGAATTGTTTGCAGGTATATACCTGTTAAGATTTTTCAATGAAGGAAGACTTTTTGTGGTGATAAAAGGTACCCCGCGTTCAAAGGTGCACCTATACCTACTATATAATTTGCAAGACTTTTTTCTTTGGGTAGAAAGTCGTCTAAAACTAGAAGCCTCCATTCGGATATTAAGGCTTCGACGTTCTCGTCTTTGACTAAATTTGGAAAAGGTTGATTTAATTTCAATAAACTTCAACCCAAAGACGAAGGATGTATAGTCTGAACAGCACTTCATACTGGTGAAATAAAACAGCTCCTTACTTTCCCATGTGTTCAGATTTTTGAAACACAGTCAAGACAGTACTTCTGTCTGTTATAGGAAAGTTATATACAAAGACAGCCAGGCGGCTATCAAGGCTCTGGATACACCATCAATTAGATCTAAGATGGTAAAACGTTGCCTTCTATCTTTTAGGGAGATAGCGGTCAGATGCAACCTTACCATATGCTGGGTACCTGGGCATAGTGGTATTCCAGGCAATGCTAGGGCCGACGAGCTAGGTAAAACAGGGATGGGTTTGCCAATGGCAAGTAATCAGGACACCCCATACCCCTCTCTTCAAGTAATAACCTGCAGGACTTCAAGGCTAATATGGCATTCAATGAATTCCAAAAAAAACAAGCACACTCCTCAATCTAAATAGAAAGGAAATCAGCAATGTAGTTGGCATTATTACTGATCATTGCCTATTAGGCACTCACGCAAGGAGAATTGGTACCCCCTACAGGAAGCTGTAGGAAGGAAGAAGGAAGAGGGCCGATTCTGATGCTGCTTAGTTCAGCCAGATTAACAAAGATATGGGCCCCCAGATGTCTGAACCTTCGGGGTGAGAGAGCACTGCAATTACATAGCAAGTGTTCGATGGTTTCTTGCTCATCCTCGTGCAAGCAGCTTCTACAGACTCTATTATAGGGAAGGCTTAGTCTAGAGGCGTGGGTTCCGATGGCACAATGCCCTGTTAGAACGTCAATAAGAGATCTGAGATTTGGCCTGCTTAATCTGATCAAGCTAAGCGATCGTTTGGGATCGATCATGGGCCAGAGTTGTTTGGTAATGAGGCATCCTGTGCCAGATATCCATCTGCGGTTTGGTTGTGCTAACGTTTCAAGCTTTAGCAGAAGTTTAATAGTAGTGATAGGCGTGGAGGTTGGGTCTCCACCCTGCCCTTTCTAGCGAGGTCGTCCGCTTCGCAATTCTCCGAAATGTCATAGTGTCCCGGCACCCACATCAGATGCTAAAATACTTGGCCATCCCGTTAAGAGATAGGCGGCAATTAAGAGAAGTCCTGGAATTAAAGGTGACTGAATCCAGAGATTTGATCGCTGGCTGGTTATCGGAACAGATGGCGATATCGGTGTGCGATATTTAATTGTTTTTCAGCCGGGACAGGGCTTCCTTAATCGCTATAGCTTCAACCTGAAAGACGCTACAGTGATTAGGTAGTCGAAAAGATAGCTGGAAACTTAGATCCTTGGAATAGACACCAGCGCCAACACCTGCATCCATCTTCGATCCGTCTGTGAACATTCGCAGTGGACCATCCAGCGTCTGATGTTCAGACTCCCAGTAAGATCTGGGCGGTATGCTGGTTGAGAAATTCTTCTCGAAGAGGAGTTTAGGTGAGTGAGGTCTGTGGGTGTAGAGATCGTTGAATTTCCAGACAGCAGCTCTTTCCAGCTGCTCAGCGATCTTAATCTAATCGCCGTGCTAGCTGCGGTCTGTCTGCCAATTTGTTCTATCGGTGGCAGGTTGAAGAGTATGTTTAATGCTTCGGCGGAGGTAGTCCTTAGCGCCCCGCTTATGCAAGCCATCCTCTGCACTCTAGCGTGATGTTGATTTTCCTATCGAGTGCAGTCCACCATATTGCGACACCATATAGCAGTATGGGTCTGACTACTGACATAAATAGCCAGTGAACCATTCAGGGTTGCAGTCCCCATTTGCACCCAATTGCCTTTTTACAGCAGTAGAGAGCCGATGAGGCTTTCTTGACACGTTCCTGGATATTTAGCTTCCAGCTTAACGTCGTGTCTAGTATAAGACCTAAGAATTTAGCGCTGCCGCTTAGCACCAAGGGTGTCCCGCATAGTGTGGGAGGGTCAAAGTTGGGATTTGTATACTTCCTAGTAAAGAGGACTAGATCCGTCGTTTGCGGATTGACATCTGCGCCGCATTAACTATTCCATTTCCCTAGCTTGGATAGGGAAGATTGCATAATATCTCTGATCGTGGATAAATATTGCCCAGATACAGCTATGGCAATGTCATCTGCATAGGCAATGACCTTACACCAAGGCCCATCTAGTTTTACAAGTGGTTCATTGACAACTGTGGTCCACAGTAGAGGGGAGAGTACCCCACCCTGCGGTGTGCCTCTGTTCGCAGATTTGCGGATCGTGGTATCACCAAGCGTCGAGCTTATCACTCTGTTATTGAGTCGCCGGTGGATAAAAGGCTTTTCGATCCCAAGTCTGTTGAGTGCTGAGGTTAGTGTGTGAGTTTCTATTTTATTAAAGGCTCCCTCGATATCGACAAAGGCAGTGAGAGTAAGTTCCTTGAAATCGAGGGATGTGAGGCGAGGCAAGTGAGTGCAGGGCTATTTCCACAGATTTGCCCTTATTGTAAGCATGCTGAGAGATCGAAAGTTTGGCTGTGACAAAATGTCGGATGAATACATCGATTGTGAGTCTCTCCACTGATGAGTCAAGCTTGCGTTAATTCTGTGCCACACTGCTAAGCCAATTAGTATAAGGCAACAATTACATCAGCATGTGGCGTCTCTCATCAGACGTATGCAACCAGATGTAGTCCCCGTTGGCGTGAAAATGAGATAAGGTGTCCTCTGCACTCCACAGGCAGACTATTTTCTGAAGCGAAATTTGCACTTAAGGGAGTGCAACGTGCAAAGACTGACTTTCAAATGTCGGTTTATGTAAATTGTAATCACAAACCTTGTTAACGCACATAATCTAGTTTAAAAAGTCACGTCCACGTTCGTTGTCCACTTATCCGGGCGTATTAAAATTTTGAACAATGCTAAGACCAACCCCCTACCCCCTCAGTGGCCTTTCATTGGGTCAAAGGTACATGCATTCAAATTGCTGTACCATTCGAGTTCAAATTGCGGTGAGTCCTCTGACTGCATACCTGCATGGCTGCATCTGCTTTTGTCCGTGAGAACCGAAATGCACCCACGTCCCTGGCCGCTGTCGTGGAGCCGCTCTTAGTACAGTTTAATTTACTGGTTACCGATGCAACTGCAGGTGATGCAGTTGTGACAACATTCTCGTTTGGAGAGAGGCCACAGTCCTCCACACAGAGGACTCGGCGGAATTGTGTTAACAACAAAATCTCCTTCGCCGCAAAATCCTTAATGGGACGTGGCAATCTATGAGGTAAATGCTGTTTGCAGACGTGGCCGACAGTTGCGTTCGTTGGTTATGGGCTTCCTTGCAATCAGCAGTGTGGTTTGATTGTGGCGGGTTATTAGCAGCAGATGCGGTGCTGCCTGATTCATAAATTGGCAAGTGGGTGACACGAAAGGGATTTGCGCTGGCCAAGTACATCGGCTTACACCGGAGGGGTTGTTTGGTAAGTCATCGCTCAATAGGTTCTGGATGTCAGGTCTAGAGCCAACGTACGTCTTTTATGGAAGGTACTCGTAGTTGTGTCCGCAATAAAATATGTACAATTTCGAGTGTGCATGAAATAATTATCTGAACTGGGCTTACTAAGCGGATGTGATGATTGACCATATTGAGGGTCGCAAAGTTAGACCCATTGAGCTACAAGCTTTAATTAATCACTTTTGGCACCTTGGCCTACAGTGAACAGATCAGATCAAACAAATCAACTGCTGATCGATGTCAGTGTAACTTAAGCGACAGGTGACGTTAGTGAGATGAATAAATTTGTATACGGGAGCAGCAGTACTGCTCTTATTTCTGACTTATCCATTGGATCATACAGTGTGCCTCTTCCGGGATCAACTTAGCTTAAGGCAAGTGGAGATTACCCTGCAGTGAAGCAGGTTTACCTCAAAGACCACGAAGCCCCCCGCCAGATGGTGTCATTATTAATCGACAAATCTCTGGTGGGGTGATAACTTCAATTTTATCTTTAACAGATACACCGTGGTATTCGGTGATCATTTGGAATTTTTTGTTTGAGAAAAAAAGGTCGTCCGGAAACTTTCACTGATGACTGAAGTGAGTAGGATCCTGTACGACGATATGAGCGGCTTTATGAATTGCCGCCACTTACTATAGTCGATTAGTCACCACAAAGTCAAACTCTGCTGGGTACTGGGCCACAGGCCACTAGCAGCGAACGAGAGATCGGACGAATTGCCAGACAAGGGTCTGAAATGGGGACATAAGCGAAAGGGACACATGACACACGATCAGTGCACTACATTGGATTATAAGTGACACGGTACTTAAAAAGGCCAACTCATCTTGGTGCAGAAAAGAGACGACTGTCAAAAACGGCAAAGAAGCTTCTTGCGTTGGACCGCAACTCGATCCGTGTGCTAGTCGGAGGGATCACAGGACACTGCCCCATCGGAGCAATGTTCCAGATATGAAATACGGAATCAAGACATCTCTGCCAGAGCTGCGGTGACGAGGAAGAGACCAAAACGATCCAATATCTGCTTTGACACTGCCCAGATCTGCAGAATCAGCACCTAGCATTGACCCTAGCAAACGCTGGGCCAATAATTCTTCACTTAGTCAGATTCGTAAAGAGCACTGGGTGGTTTAAGCCATCACGTGACACAGGATAGGTTTAATTAAAATGTGTAATTCACAAATGATATTAATCCCAGGGGAAGTGATGTTCTATCATTACACTCTATTCTACCACGAGCTTGGGATATAGTGGTGATCTGCTGGAAATCGCCCAGGATCATAGATTTTAGTCAGACGTCATAAATTACTAGAAAAGAAAAAGTGAGTAACAGAAAGAAAAAGTATGTCCCAGCACACCACTAGTCCTGAATGGAGACTGAAAATTTCGTGTTCGGTTTCCTAGATGTCAATGTTTTGTCTGATGTATCCAGACAAGTGCAAACTGAAATGGAGCACTCACGAATGATATAAAAAAACGCATGATATTCTTTCATTATTGTGTGTTATTCTTTCAACTTCTGTCCCAATAAGATTTAAAAATCATTCAAACCAATATTTTTATTCAAACTGAGGTGCAAAGTGAGGATGGATGGGCCACTTTATGTGGAAATGTCTAGTATTGAAACCGATTTTAATGGAGATCAGGATATAATGAAATCAGTAATTTGTCTCATAGCTACAATCCCAATTGACCGCTAGCAACGTTCGAGTCTCCCTAAAGCTCTCAGAGAGTCCAACTCTGCCAGGTGAAACAATCGACCAACAATGGAACCGTTGTCAAAACGCCATCAGAAAAGCTGCTATTGATGTGCTGGGTTTTAAAACGCCACCCCAAAAAGACCCCTGGTTTGACGTCGAGCGGCAGGCACATTCAGCGAAGCAAGCAGCATACGAACAGAAGGACGAGAGCGGTTCCTGGGCTCTACGAACTTAAAACAAGGGAAGAGCGCCGGCTTCTCAAAAAGAAAAACAAGAGCATGATTAGCGCACTATCGAGGAAATGGAGAGGTGTTACGGCAGAAATGATGTCCGAAAGTTCTTCCAACGGGTAAAACAACTATCCAATGGATACAAAATTCGGACACAAGCCTGTCGTGACGCAGAGGGACAACTCGTAGTAGATTCGCAGTCGATAGTGAGAATCTGAAAAGACCACTTCTGTAGACTGTTCAACGGCGAGGAAGACTCCAATACCGCTGTCAGGCAGAATTTTCCACTCAACGCAAGTGACGATGGTCGAAAAGAATTCCGTCTCCCCGACCTAGACGAAGTCAAGATATCGATATCGAGACTAAAGTGATAAAATTGCTGGTGCAGGGGGACTGTCTGCGAGACTGTTTAATGCAGCTGGAGATGAGCTGGTAGGGTGCATGCACCAACTCATCTGTAAGATATGGTGGGAGGAAAGCATGCCCGACGAGTGGAATCTCAGTATCGTTTGCCCGATCCACAAGAAAGGAGACCCCTTGAACTGCACCAAATACCGAGGGATAAGCCTCCTCAACATCGCCTATAAGATCCTGTCTGCCGTTTTGTGTGAGCGCCTGAAACCATTCTTCAACAACCTGATAGGTCCTTATCAGTGCGGTTTCAGGCCAGGGAAGTCCACCATCGACCAGATTTTCACACTACGGCAGATCCTGGAAAAGAACCAAAAAATGCAAATCGACACCCACCACCTTTTTGTGGATTTCAAGGCCGCATATGACAGCGTGCATAGGCACGAGATATACAACGCCATGTCTAGTTTGACATTCCTACCAAACTCGTCAAGTTGTGCAGAATGACGATGGATAACTCTCGCTGCTCCATCAAGGTCGGGAACGAACTCACCGAGACCTTCAAAGTCAAAAAAAGTTATAGACAAGGCGACGTGCTGTTATGTGATTTTTTTAACATCATCCTGGAGATGATCGTGCAAGACTCACTAGAGGCATGATCTTCCAGAAGTCCGTACAACTGACGGCATACGCGGATGACATTGACGTGATTGGTCGAACACAGCGAGCCGTCAATAAAGCATTTGCTGGTGTTGAAGCGGAGGCGGCCGAAATTGGTTTAGCGGTGAACGAGGGCAAAACGAAGTATATGCTGTCATCAAGAAACGACACACAACATCGACGTCTTGGACAGAGCGTCACAATGGGTAGCTCTATCTTCGGAGTAGACAAGGACTTCGCCTACCTCGGCTCCGCAGCAAACAGTACAAACAACACCTGTACCGAGATCAAACTCAGAGTAACTCTTGCCAACCGCTGTTTCTATGGGCTCCAGAGGCAATTGAGTAGTAGAGCCATCTCTCGAAGGACCAAGCTGAATTTATACAAGACCTTGATCATCCCAGTCCTGCTGTACGGCGCGGAGGCATGGATAAACTCAAAGCGGATGAGGAAGTCCTTGGTATATATTGACGGTTTCTGGAGGAGAAGATTCAACCACGTACTGTACTGGCTGTACAGCGACATGAGCCTAGTCAGGCGTCTACGGATTCACCGCCTAAGATGGCTGGGCCATGTAGAGCGCATGGACAACACTACTCCTCCCGAAGAGTCTTCGACTCCGAACCAGTGGGACAACGCAATAGAGAACGCCCACAGAACCGATGGCGCACCCAGGTGGAGAAGGACTTCAATCGAGTTGGTGTCCGCAGTTGGAGACAGCTGGCTAAAGATCCTGTCGGCTGGATTGGCTAACTGGTTGAAGCCCAGGTCCACCCCGGACTGTAGCGCCACCAAAAGAAGAAGATGAATTCGTCTCAAAAATTCCAGATCTGGCTCTAGATCGTGCTTACTGGAGAGGTCTGTTGATTGAGACCCAAGTCCTTCCGGACTGTAGAGTTCATAACTAGTATACAAATTGGAAAACTGAACATCAGTTTCAAATTTAAAATTTAATGCTTTGGGTTTCACACAGTAAGTTGAACCTCTGTTCAATGAACCGAATAATAATTGCGTCATCTCATGCAGTCACAGGCGCCTGCTCAGTCCTCTAGGACCAAAGATGTGGGAACCAACCGACGTTATTGGTGGCTGCTAACGAGCGAAGCAGGAGAGTGAGTCTGTATCAAGGCTCATATTTGACCAACCATACCCGGAGGTATCTATTGCGCCCCCAATTAGAGCTGTTCTAACGACTGCATGGCGCAGTTGGTAGAGTACCTGCCCCTGGTTAGCGGGGTCCCCGGTTCGAGTCCCAGTAAAAGCAAGGTTAATACACTTTAATTTGGTTTTCAAATCTGGTCCAGTCACCATTTGCCTTTGGGATCAAATTACGTAGCAGCCCAACTACCTACCCTAGGGCTGTTCTGATTTATTCGGAGCTCAGGTCTAAAAGTTTCTTCCAATGCCTGGTTGAGAACTTGGGGTGAAATTGGCGACAGACGAATCCTATTCTGTAGGCTGAACGGCTGTGCCCCTAGCCTCAGCGAGGTAACTGATGATGGTGATGACCGGAGGCTGAGGGCCCTGGCGTCCCACATTGGAGTTGTATGTATTCCCTCACCACCTAGATCAAGCATGAAGAGGATTACATATTGACGACCCCAGATAATGGGTTAAGACAACAACTTTCGGAACGACATAGGATCAATCCGAATGTTTCTAAGAGATTTCAACGCAAATCAGGGTAAGGAGTATATGTTAGTCAAAGTCATCGGGAAAAATTAGACAGTAAGAAGAACTGTGATCGGAAAGCACAGCTCCCACAACACCACAACCGAGAACGCCTCCCGACTCACAGACTTTGAGAAAGCACGCAATATATTCACAAGCTATACGAGATTCGTCTTCTTCTTTATTTGGCGCTACAGTCCGGGGTGGACTTGGGCCTCAATCAACAAGCCTCTCCAGCTGTACGAGATTACTTCGCAATAATATTCACACAGCAAGCTTTCGATAATTGGATGGCCGAACTGCCAGTCATTAACGCAAAGCGTGTGTCAAATATTCTGGATCCAATAGTACGGTTCAGAGCTCGACTGTTTGATGTCAGAAAGCTGCGACAGCCAACAAAGTGGAGTTCTAACATTGGACCTGAGTACATCGGAAACGAAGAGAGGTAACATAAACTACTTTGGGTCACCCTCTGACACCGCCTTCCAGTGAAAAAGCCCAGCGCCGAAAACTCATAATTCAAGGGCATCAAAAAGTATGGGTACAGACAAAAAGATAAAAGCTTGAAGATACCCAAAACGGCAGAGCAGATTTCTCATGAATATTATGAAAACGATTTTCTTAAGATCCTTCGTTTCAAGATAAGGCACCATATGAAGGCACAGTTTTACTTTGGATTCAATTTGTTTTCCATGAAATTGCTATTTAACCTGCAAAGACCCTCTGACATGCAATTACTTAGCATTCTGATACTCAGCTACACTCTTTCCAACTGTTGTGTCAGAAGTTCTTGATGAGTGAATATTTTGATTTAAAAATTAGTTCTTTTCGTACTTTGTTTACTTGGGAGGCGTTCCATTTAGTCTGGTACCGTACCGGTTTCCGTGTAATCTCAAAACACACGTGAATTCGAAACTTTCCATTTCCTGATTGAAATCCTCCAGCATGGAGGAGCAATAGTTGTGAAAGACTTTTTAATTTCCGTGAACGCTTTGAAATTCAGAAATTCTTTCACTTGAGCCTTCAAGGATTATTACGGTTTTCTTAGCAAAGAAGTCGGAAGATATATATTCTTTTCGGGATATATCCACATCTCTCATCGCTAGGGAAATGAGCGTATTAAGAGCGTGTCATGTGCTCTGACTTCCCATATGCCGTCAACCGATAGAAATGCACACCTCTTCTTGGCTTGACAAACTCCATCTCCCCGGAAGAGGAGAAGCAAGCGATTCGGATTCACCATAAATCATTTGCTCATCCCGCTAAGTGCGGTGCGTCATTAAGATGTAACTGACGGATACAAGCACACACACCCCGCGCCACAACACAACGTGCGGCTTTTACATTCTAATTACAAAACCGAAGACTATACACAGGATCCCCAATTTCAGTTGTGTGTAATCCTAGGGCATGTTCACTGAACAACTTCCATCTTCCGGTCACCAAAGGAAGTGAAAGCAATACAATTTTACAAACCTAATCTCTGCCGAGACTTAACGGTCTATATTTGTATCCTCTCAAGCACTCGGGACTTGTAATTGCTTTCAATTTGATACAGCCATACTGTAAGACCAACTAACAAAGCGGAAAAAAAGCCATCCAATGCGAGTCGCCAGATTCTGCAGGAAGCAAAACAAAGCGGCGGAAACAGGAAAACTTTAAATGAGGAATGACCTCGCCTCGTGTACGGTGCAGGGCGAAACCATGATAATCCCTTTAGTGTTTAATCTCATTTTTAGACTGTTCTAACAAATCCCGCAGCATCATCCTTTCAGCCGTTGTCTTTGTCATCTGTTTCGCATTCCTCCTTGGAGTTCCTGTTTACTCAAGAATTCCCTTTTGCTTGCCATTTGGCCGCACATTGACCAACTAGCAGTCCCTGGGTGAGCTTGTACAGGCACGAGAGGAGGACAACACAATTCAATGAGAGAGCATTTCCTTTGCCAGTAGGAGACGCTAGAAATCGGATTATTCAATTTGAGGCAAACAAATGGCCCCGGACGCACATGAATACTCCGAGTCGACCGATTGGAATGTGATTGTGATTTTCCCGTTCGTTTTCATCATTTATCCATTCGGGGTTGGGGCAGCGTCGGAAAAGCCAACGAATGGACATTCGATTCGGCCGTGTCTCAAGCATATGAAGTTGGCATGGATTTTAGTGGATTTTCCTGCACGGAAGTTGCGGCGTAAGCTCTTAAACGGCTCTGCTGGTGGGAATTTGAAAATCATGAGGCAGCAGAAATATTGCTGAACGTGTGCAATGAGAGTTTATGCAGCTTCTAATTTACATTCAAAGAGGAAGGCGAACGAAACAGCACAGTTCATGTTAGTTCAGAAGAATGACCCTTCGTCAGGATTAACATCGCAGTTGGACTGTGGAAGTTAGCCTTTTGTGATTATGAGTGGCTTTGGGGTGCTCTGGGTTTCAATTGATATTCACAACTCAACATCGAAGTGTTGACTTGGTAACGTTCTTTCCTCTGTTCGCACCTTCCTCTGTTTTTTTTATCAGCCCCTGTACCTTATTTTAGATAACGAGGCTTGTTATCGAAGCTCATCTTCATTTGTTCTTCTCTTCAACTAGTTTTCTTCTTTAGTTGGCGCCTCAGTCCAGGGTGGACCTGGGCCTCAACCTGTAAGCCTCTCCAGCCAGAACGATCTTTAGCCAGCTGTCTCCAGAATTGAGGTCCTTCCCCACCAGGGTTCGCCATCGGTTCCGTGGGCGTCCTCTATTCGAAGAAGACTCTTCGGGCCGGGGCTGAGTTGTCCATACGCTCTACATGGCCTAGCCCTCTTAAGCGTTGGATCCGAAGACGCCGGACTAGACTCATGTCTAGTCATCGCTGCACAGCCCGTACAGTTCGTGGTTGAATCTTCTCCTCCAGAAACCGCCAACGCAAACAGGACCAAAGATCGCACGCAGAACTTTTCTCTCGAAGAGACCAAGGACTGCCTCATCCGCTTTTGAGATTGTCTATGCCTCCGCGCCATACAGCAGGACTGGGATGGTCAAGGTCTTGTATAAAGTCAGCTTGGTCCTTCGAGAGAGGACTTTACTACTCAATTGCCTCTTGAGCCCATAGAAACAGCGGTTGGCAAGAGTTACTCTGAGTTTGATCTCGGTACTGATGTTGTTTGTACTGTTTGCTGCGGAGCCGAGGTAGGCGAAGTCCTTGTCTACTCCGAAGATAGAGCTACCCATTGTGACGCTCTGTCCAAGACGTCGATGTTGTGTGTCCTTTCTTGATGACAGCATATACTTTGTTTGGTCCTCATTTAATGCTAGATCCATTTTAGCCGCTTCCGCCTCAATGCCAGCAAACGCCTCATTGACGGCTCGCTGTGTTCTGCCAATCACGTCAATGTCATCCGCGTATGCCAGCAGTTGTATGGACTTCTGGAAGATCGTGCCTCTAGTGATGGCGCGTGAGTCTTGCACGATCTTTTCCAGGATGATGAAATCACATGACAGCGCGTCGCCTTGTCTAAAACCTTTTTCCACCTTAAAGTTATCGGTGAGTTCGTTACCAACCTTGATGGAGCAGCGAGAGTTATCCATCGTCATCCTGCACAACCTGACGTGTCTGGCAGGAATGTCCAAACTAGACATGGCGATGTATAGCTCGTCCCTTTGCACGCTGTCATAAGCGGCCTTGAAATCGACAAAAAGGTGGTGGCTGGCGATCTGCATCTCTTGGGTTTTTCCCATGATCTACCGTAATGTGAAAATCTGGTCGATGGCCTGAAGCCACACTGATGTGGACCTATCAGGTTATTTATAAACGGCTTCAGAGAGTACACAAAACGGCAGAGAAGATCTTATATGCGATGTTCAGGAGATTTATCCCGCTAGTCAAAGGGGTATCCTTTCTTGTGGATCGGGCAAACGATACTGAGATTCCACTCATCGGGCATGCACTCCTCCAACCATATCTTACAGAGCAGCTGGGGCATGCGCCCAACCAGATCATCTCCAGCTGCCTTAAAGATTTCAGCGGACAGTCCGTCCGCACCGGCAGCTTTGTTAGACTTCAGTCTTGATATTGCTATCTTGACCTCGTCTAAGTCCGGGGACAGGATTTTCAATGTAGAGTGGGACAATCTGCCTGACAGCGGTATTGGTGTCATCACCTGAGTGCGCCGCCTTAAATGCAAGCGTTCTCTGTTGGGTCGACAGGAGACTCATCGGGCCGGAGCTAAGTTGTCCATACGCTCTACATGTCCTGGCCACCTTAGGCGTTGGGCGCGTAGCTACTTGGTTAGACTCATATAGCTAAAGCCCGTACAGTTCGTGGTTGTATCTTCTCCTCCAAAAACCGAGAACGAAAATAGGACCAAAGATCGCACGCAGAGCTTTTCTTTCAAGGAGACCAAGTACTTCCTCACCCACTTTATGAATGTCTTTGCCTTCATGCCATAGAGCAGGGCAGAGATGATCAAGGTTTTACATGAGGTTTTTTTTTTCAAGTTTTCTCCATCATTTAGGACAATGTCCCTTAAGGTGTCTTAACCCAGCGATGGAGAGAAAGGAATGGGCATAAGGAAGAGTTAGAGACAGGTTGGTTTTGATGACTGGAAGCAGCGTGACCAGGACCGTCAGAAATGGAAAGCAGCTATTGCTCAGGCTCGAACCCTGCATGGGTCGTCAGCCTGTATTAAGGCGAGTTAAAGAACAGATGTGAAAGGATAGTGAGTGAGGTGACCATGCTCTTAGTTTTGATTTTTCATAGGTTAGGAGGCACATGTGTCAGTGACTTTCTCTTGAACTCAATCTCTTAAGCCTTTCATTTCAAAGACGGGTCAAAAACTCATCGCATTTTCAAAAGGCCACGACATGACTGGTCGCATGATGATCGCATCCCTAGTTTCTGATGGATGAATACTTGTTTGCCCGATCAATCCTTGCATTTTGTATGTTTCTGGACATATTGAGGAAAGCAGCTTATCCACAATCTAGTTGTGCGGCTGTGAAACGAACTTCTAAATTTCCCGAGCACCCGAGTACAGGTTGTAGGTAATAAGGATGTGCAGAAGAGGCTGCGCGTTTATTTCTATTGAACCAGCATGTAATTCATCCGAACACTCGTGGTTAAAGTACCTGTATAGGAGCGCGCAGCATCCAACATCGAGGCGGTGTTCTGGTGAAGACAATTGGCTGCATATGGTCTGATCTCCATATGCTTGTCGTTGGAGACGGTCTAACATGCTCAAACAGGTGGGCGGAGCTCCCGCCCACACACAAGAGATATATTTCAGCTTCGGACGGATATATGCTTTGTATATTGTTGCCAAATCGGTAGGAGTGAAAAATCGTTTACAATGTTTGAAGAACCCGAGGCATCTTGCACCAGCTTTTGCAGCATCTGTAATTTGTAATTTGCTGCTTCCAACGAAGGTCACGGCTGATGTACATACCAAGCATTGTCAAACCATTGGTTTCCTCAACGTCAACTCCATAAATTCTTAATTTGGGTAAGATTCCCGCTTCGGAGACACGAGACACCACTGTGTTTTTGACGCATTGAACTCAACCTGATTTCTTTCACTCCAAATGCTGATGTAATTGATGTCAGAATTTACTTCGATTGAAATACGCTGACGTTGCAACTCAACCGCATGAAGAGGAGTCGTTATAGAGTAAACGAAGTCAAGAGTGCTGTCACCTGCCAAGGAATGGATTGGATTGCAAGTAAGAGAGAGGAGGCTGTTGATAAATATCAGAAATAGGGTCGGAGAAAGGACTGAGCCCTGGGGTACACCAGCATTTGTCGAGACGGTGGTAGTAGTACAACCATCCAATACAACCTGTATAGATCGATATTTTTATTTGGTCCTTCGAGAGGGGGCTCTACTTCTCAATTGCCTCTTTAGCCCAGAGAAACAGCGATTGGAAAGGGTTACTCTGCGCTTGATCTCGGTACTGGTGTTGTTCGTACTAATTACTGCGGAGCCGAGGTAGCTAAAGTCTTTGTATTGTTGTGACTATCTGTCCAAGACGTCAATGTTGTTAATCCATTCTTGAGGACAGCACATGGTTGATTGGTTGGTTTAGGTGGCTACCCGATTCGTCTCAAACCAGGTACAAGTAGCGTATTATGCGGCGTTTTATTACCACACCTCGCAGACCTGAGTTGTTAATAATAAAAATAGTAATATCGGTGGCGTGACAGTCCAGGGCGGACCAGGGCCTAGCTTCACAGCAACCACTCGTGTTGTGCGTGCTATTGTTCTTTCACGAGTGGAAGGGACCTACAGTTTAATGCCGACTCCGAACGGCGAGAGAGAGAAGCTTTTTCTAGACAGGAATACTCTTTGAGCATTGTCAGTGACTCGAAAGAGGTGGAGCCGTGAATTATGATAGGTGGTAAATTCGGGTATCGAACCTGGCACCCTCTGCGTAGGAGTCGACGACCCACTACGCCACGGCGACCCACTGCTGTAGACCATTATTGATATTAAAAACTGTGATAGAAGTTACAATAACATGCCCTCAAACGAAGCCAGATGCGCGCTTATAAATTTGAAATCGCTTTCGCACGGCAGAATTTATTACTCTGTTGTATTCGCTCATGATTTATTCACTGGTCACACCGATTGTTCTCATTTACTATCACAGATTAATATTTATACCCCGTCTCGCATTCCTCGACCTAGAGATCAGTTATTCTCTATTATGTCTAGATACAGAACTAATTATGCACGAAATGATCCTATAACTATGGCCTGCATAAAAAAAATATATCTTATATAAAATCTTCAGTGAATGTAAATACTTGTGCTTAAGTAGTCGAAAACAGTGTGTAACCAGTAAGACGAATAAATAAATAAATAAATACTTGTGTAAGCCCATTTCTACCGAAAGCGCCTAGACGCAACTTGTCCTCAGACCGCCCATGGAGGTGCCCTTGAAATTCGCACACTCGAAATTGTTGGGGACCGTTTTAGCGGGTGAGTGATGGAAGATAAAAAGGGGAACACGGAAGACTATCGAAGAGTTCGTCAGCTGATCCAACGAAGTGTTTTTTTTTTTTTTTGGGAAGATAAGGGAAAATAAAGTGAATTGAATATAAGAATAATCCGGAGGCCGTTGTCTTTTTTTTTTTTGTGGAGTGACTTGTTCTTTTCATTTGGTCGTTTTTTTCTTCTTCTTTTTTTGTCTTTACACTTGTAAGCTTACTTATAGGTAGATGGTAGATGGCAAGATTTTCTATTTCATGTGAAAAAGACTGCTTGTATTTTCTCCTCATTAAGCTTTATTTTCCATTTGTTACCAAATTTGAAACAATTTTTGAGATTCCTCTCTATATCGAGAACGAATCTATGCGATGAAAAAAACAAAAGACGTTGTTTACCTGTTTTAATCAAAAACAGAAAGTAATGCCAACGTCAGACATCATCTGTTTTGAGGTATTGAAGGCTCAACAGATATTCAACACTGAATAACTTCACATACGATTTGGCATACAATTGCAGAGTCCCAGGGAAATTTGCATGACCAACCATCATTCCCCCTTTGTATGATGGACGTGTACCTCCTTTCAACCAACTGTATATCTGACTGGTCAATAGTTACAATTCGTTTTTCTACTTGTACAAGCTTTAGCTCAACTCTTTTCAGGAACTTATTTATTGTGTGCTTGCATCTGCTGTATACGTCGAAAATCCGTTATGAACCAGACGAGGCGGACATTTTCTTTGCATCGTTCTTCAGTACAGACGTAGTGAGGATACATAACAATATGAGTGGAAATAATAATACGGAACGCAGCAATAAATATCACTCAACAAAAAACTACACTACGTGGAATATTTTAACTTCTCGTAGATGTACTTCAAGGAATGTGGTGGATGTGCTGGAGGGCAAGACAACTTTTCAAGTTTGAGATTCATGAGGAAACAACAATGGCTATGCCATTCGAAGGATGAAGGCCTTGAACAGTCCAAGAGGATGTAAGTCAACCAATGTGAGAAATAGGATTCAATTCAGGGAAACCAGTAGCGAATCCTGATGTATACAGAAGCATCTTACTAACATATGTCAGATTCGAGTAATGTGGTGGACCGGACACATAAGAACACACACATGTAGCCTATGACCTTGCCACCAATGTGGGAACGCTAGCTGCACTTGAAATAACATGAGTCTGCCCCTGTTAGATGCAAGAGCAAAGTCAAACAAGTTCAATCAACACGCCAATTACTAAATCAGTCTCTTATCGTTTTCCGAAACTCACCGCGTACATCGCATCACAAACTGGCAAAGGAAATATCCCGCCACCAGGAGCTCATTAAGGAGTTCTGCAATTAGCATCCAAAATTGAAGTTCCTCATCACACAAGCACGGTTCCTCCCAACCATCAGATGGTATGCTCAAACTTTTCTCGTCGAATCACTGCCAATGTGTAGGCCTTTTACAAAATGTTATTTGAGGAATCGATTTGGTGTGTCGGTGTCGCTGTGAAGCTCCCTGTGGCAGGGTTTGTCACGTATTATCAAGCACACACGAACTCTGACGACCGGATATGAGCTCCCCGGCGTGGAAAGTACTTCATTAGCAAGTTGAAGTCCTTTGGGTGGAAGAGGACCTGAAAAATTGTACACACAGTCCAGTTGTGATTAAAATGGTGATCGCATCATTAACACATGGCATTCGACAAGCGACCGGAGAATGGGGATTGGATAAGGTTACCGGTGACCGGGGGAAGTGATTAGCTTGGCACGCAAAGTCATTATGTTTCGCTTATGGTTAAGTATGGGGAATGATCGACTGGGGTGAGTGAGTGTGCCCTGCCTTAATTGTTAAGGGCATTCACCTTTAACTGAAAACACCTTAAAGGAGTTCCATCACGGAATTTCGATTTGAAACCTTGGAGGCGTGTTGCCTTTGTTTTTAGCCATAATGAGTTTGATAATAGGAAAATTAATGCTTTGGCTTGTAAATGCAGGCGATGGTGAGGTCGCATTGACGGAAGAGTTTTGTCGATTTATCGTTAGGACTACCGCGCTCATCTAAGTAAGCTGTGATTATGTAATGAGGATCCTTGTGTATCCATCCAGACGCATCTGTGTAGGGTAAACTGTCCCACGGTGTCTGACGTCCCACAGTGAATCCTTTGAATTTACGGAATCTCTCTCTAGAAAAACGAAGTAGAGTGAAAATAAACCTTGTTTCAATCCTTTATGTATCTACCTGGCAATTGAAGTAGTGTGTTAGTGTCTTGTGCAAATGAGATACCAGTCTTTCTATTTTTGTTCCATTCAAGAAATGTAATGTGTTGATTATTTTTATTAATTAAAATTATTATGTTAAGAAAATTTGTGAAATAGTTTTTTTTTTGTACAAATATTTTTCTTCAAAAAGTTACTATGTCTAACTGTGAAGCAGATCACTACACAGTGAACCATGGTCATACACCAGACACAACTATCGGCATGACGTTTGCAATAGAAGATTGACTGATCAATGCGACTAAGTAAAAGACTGCGACTTAATGGTTCTGTGGCGTTTTTCTTACTACTATTTTTTGTTAGTAACCATTTTGATATTTTTGAAGTCCTTGAATTATTGTTGCTATTACTTTCTGTTGTTTTTGTTACTTATGCTTTGGTATTGTTTACCTTTTTTTGCTATTGTTAAACCCTTTGGGTTAGGAGAAAGAATATACCCGAGATAGACATGCCTGTCGTAAGAGGCGACTACAAATCCAATTATGCATTTAATAAATCCCTTCGCGTAGAACTCAAGGGTAATCCGTTATCCGCTATCAAGATCATGAAAGTTTGGAGGAGGAAAATAAAGAGCTCCTCACCAAACTAATGAATATCGATATACTCTACCAAGAGCTTAACACTAATCATATCAAGACTTAATATATACCTATTTCTACCATAGCGGGTCAAATGACCCGACCTTATGTTTCAAGCTTGAATGTATGAAATATGGATGTTAGGAAGGAAATAAAAATATAAATTAAATTTATTATAATTAAACAAAGTAGTATGTTGAGCATTTCTATTACAAAAGCAAAAAATACAAATTTTTAATTCATACTTCATCGCATTTTTTACATATAAGTGTGTCCATTGTACATTTTCCGCAAACATTTTTTTACATTTAGAGCAAATTTATTTTTTTAAGCATCTGTTGTAGACTTAGGCAACGATCCATTCGTATTTGTTTCTTGTTTTGTTTGTTCACAGGCTTCTCGAAAATCGGCGCCAAGTTCTTCTAGCTTGAGTAAAAAATCTTGTCTCGAGGTATTTTCTCCTGTCGTTTGCTTGTACAAAATCCAGGCATTTATGCCATATAAGTCAAGGATATTGAAAAAAAAAACTTGGAGAGGTCATCTGCAAGACAGATTTTGTAGTAAATTTCCTCGCCATTTGATCGGTCATGTCTACACCAAATTTGGTTTTATTGTAATATGAAACAGTTTCAGGTAAACGTTTATCATTGTTAAACGTTTTTATGTTTAGAACTAAGTAAAAGTACTTTTTTTGTTGGCTTACTTTTATAGATTGTAAGAGTACAATTATCTGTTGTAAAAATGTTCGATAAAAATCGTTCCATATTATCTTTCTTTTGCTTCGCAATTAGTGGTAATTCTCTTTTATTTGACAGAATAGTTCCTACTAACGTAGTAGTTCCAACTAAGCGTGGTCACAGTTCTTCCGCAACCCGTAAATGGCTCAATGAGTTTGAGTACAACATATTCAGAGAGTGGTAATGAAGAGGGCCTTTATTCATCTTTTCCAAGAAGGTCATGGAAGTGCATTTATGACGTATTTGCTATCGACGTCCGATGCTAACCAAAATTTGATTCCAAATTTATCCGGCTTGTTAGGCATGTATTGCGTAAATCTACATCGTACTTTAGTCGGAAACAGCTGTTCGTCTATAGTAATATTTTCACCCGGTTTGTAACAGTTTTGGCTGTTCTCAATGAAAATATTCCAAATTGCAGATACCATAGCGAATTTATCTGTTTTCAAACGTTGGCTCCGCTGACTTTTTTATCAAAACGAAAAAATCTAAGATTTTCGGTAAAATTATTTCTGCTCATAGTTTCAGAAAAAAATGTAGGCCCCTATATGTTATTCCACAAAATGGAAATATTCAAATTATTTGCTTCATATGCGGCTCGAGCATATAAAATTGCAATAAATGCATCTAATTTTTTTTTAGATAAACTCCAATCGGAACCTAACACTCTCTTTGCTTCTTCTATTGTGCATGTTCTTATATGGTTCATAATACGGTGGTCAATTATCAATGAAAATGCAATACTAACTTTACCTTTCATTATATGACGTTTTGCATATCCTAAGCTAGGTACTTACCAAGACTTTCAATTTTTGCCACTTTTTCTTACACTAAAAAGCTATTTTCAATCTAAAATTTGATATTTTCTAGAAATTATTCTGAGCTATTTTCGTTGAACTACTTTACGCAACAGTCTTTGGAAGAATGTGCAACTTACTGATTACAAATATGACTCGATAATCTCATAAAACAAAAAAAATCTCTACGGGTCAAATGACCCGTTGTGGTAGATATCGGTATACAACAAGGATTACTCAGAATAAACAAAACAAAACAAAAAAAAATTTATAACTGTACATTAATTACTTAGAATAAGTCATGAAGTCAAATGTGCAAACGCAATAAAATTATACGCGCATTTTCAATGCAAAAGTTCAAAATGGGTCATTCGACCCGTTATGGTATGTTTAGTGTTAAAAGAGAAATAGAGACACTAAAGGTAGAAAATAGAGCCCTCAAGAGCTCAGAATGGAAAAAGGAGAATGAGGTCACCGCTCCTGTAACCAGTCCAAAGTACACAACGGACGAAGACGAACTGGATCGGGAAAAAAATGGGCATCGAAGAAAAGACCCAGTAAAAAACGCAAAGCCGTCTCTTCACCGGCAGCTCAAAAGGAAGAATTCAAAGAATATGGGGTAGGAAAAAAACGAGTACAAAAGAAAGCAAGCCACCCGCCAGAAATAAACGTCATTGGTATGGTGGATTACAATACATTGCTCCGTCTCCTCAAAGGAACGTTGGCGTCGGAATTTAAAGTAACGTTGCTTCGGAATAACGCCTGGAAAGTCAACGTAACTGACCCCGATACAGAGCATTGTCACAAAAATTAAATAAGGAAAAAATACAGTGGTACACCCTTCAATTATACCCTTCCTTTCATGCAATAAGGATGACATTATAAGTGACCTTAAAGCAAAAGGCTTGAAAATTATTGACGCCGTCAACATCATAAAGAGGATTAAGCAGAAAACGGAACAAGGTGAGGATATCCTGATCAAAACAGGACTGCCATTATTTATGCTTACATTTGAGAAAAACGAATGCATTGATAATATCTACAAGATTGATAGCATCTTAAGGTCTAGTGAAGTGAAAATTGAGCCTCTGCGGACGAGCACAAGAACGATACCGCAATGTAAACGTTGCCAAGGTTTTAATCATACACGTTCATACTGCCAAAAAGAACCTAAATGTGTAAATTGTGCCGGAAATCATCTCTCTGAAACATGTGATATTAGTAAAGATGCGACGTCTATCTGTGCAAATTGCAAGGGCAAACATCAAGCTAATTGGCCTGCAAGGTTGCCAAAGAGCTTCAAAAAAGACGTGACGCTTTACGCCAAAACCTAAAGCCGTCTAGACTAAACCGCAAAAATAATAACAGAAGCGAAGCAAAATATTAAAGTAAAGGAGGCCGCAACTGAAAAGGTGGGGAAAAGTAAGTCTACCCTGCGTAAAATGGAGAAGAAGCCAAAAGATTGGTCAGAGTCCCCATAGACTCTGACGTATGCCCAAGCATTATTGGTAAACAAAAAAACTGCCGATTCGGCAGACCGTGGCGAACACTTCCGGTTGCGCAAGTGCTAAGCTAGGCGCTTAGCTTGGTTCTTGCTAAACTTGACGAGCAGTCCGTGGTAAATAAAATAATTTCTGACAAACTTAGCAAGCTTGAGCCTAACAATGGTAAACAACACAGATCTTCTCGCAATATATGATTATGGAAGGTACGATCCAAATATTAACATAGAATGCCAATGGAATAAAAAATAAAAGCAGTGAACTGAAGATATTCCTGCGTAACACTAACGTTGAAGTGTGCTTGATATCTGAAACCCACCTGACGAAGGAGTCCCAATTTAAAAGAACAGGCTTTTGTGCGTACCACGCTTATCATCCCTCCGGAAGAGCCAGAGGTGGATCCTCCTTATTTATTAGAGATAATATAGAGCACTTCATGAATACAATAACAGAAATTGACGCAATACAATCAGTGTCAGTTAAAATAAAATACAAGACATCTTATCTGACCATAGCATCTGTATATTTTTCCCCGCGATGCGTGCCCACAAGGGATGACCTTGTAGGTCTTTTCGAGAAATTTGGAACGAGTTTCATCGTTGGTGGTGTTTTTAACGCCAAACACACCTTTTGGGGCTCGCGTAAGGATTCAACGAAAGGAAGACAGTTGTACAAAGTCGGAAAAATAAAAGCGCGCAAGAAATGGCATCAGTCTCGCGCCCCTCAACATAAAACATACCTAAATTGCCGTTGCAAACAACTAAACAATCTTTACAAGCCTTTAAAAACCACGAGATAACGACTTATCTTGAAGGCCTAACAAATTAAAAATGTACAATTTATTTACTTTGGAAAGAAGTAAGAAATATCAAGAAGCCCCAAATGCAGGCCGCGCCAATCAAAACAATGATGAGTGGTCAAAAAGTGATAAAGAAAAGTCGGGTCTCTTTGCCAAACATTTGGATTAAACATTCCAGCCATTTGATGGACCAATGTTGGAAGTTGAGCCAAGTGTAACTTCTATATCTGACGGCTTTAGTATTGATAGAGTATCGCTAAACGAACTATGCCAGGCAATCAAAATGTTACATAGTGTCTTGTTGAAGATTTTCTTTACGGTTATATACTGATCTGTTTGTCAAATTTCATCGAGATTCATTAAATAGTTAAGATATTACAGACTTTTTCCGCGATCCCATACAAACCAACCCAGTGGGCGTCGCACAGTGGTCCCGCAGTGGAAATAAATACCCGAAGTAACAAATTTTTCCCGGCCGAATGGTTTATGTTTTTTCGATTCTACAAATATGAGAACCTAGAAAGCCAAAATTTTGTTGCCTTTGAATCATTCGTTTGGCTGTACCGTTAGCTCAAAGTTGGGACTTTGAAAATTACAAAAATTACGTATTTTTTAAGCAAATTTGATGTGCCATATTTCCTAAAATTATGTACATTGGAACCTAAAGTAAATTTTTTTTAAAAAGGTCATACATCTTGCTTTCAAACTGCGTTTTCAGTTTTTTCATATTGCTTACCAATTTTTTAAACCAGGCTTTTAAGTAAAGGCACATTTTGAGAGGGGGCATTTCAATGTTTGATGGACTGTAACAAAAATGCTCCAAGAGTCTCCAACGGGAGACCAACTTTTTCTGAAAGCTGAAAAAACTAAAGACCACTTTTGACCACTTTGGGAGTACGAGGCATCTAAGTGGAGCAATGTCGTGCATTTTTCGGCATTTTCAAACGATTTCCCGCGCAATGCATGTATTGTGCAAACGCTATGCGCGATGCCGAGGATGTTTTTTTAGTGTCAATTAGAATTCTTTGGGTCATAAAATTGTTATAATTATGAAACTAATTGCTTCTATCTTATTTTGCTTGCGGTGTCATAAATGCATGTCGCAATGATGCCAAAAATGGGGGTAATTAGAGCGTTATTGGCGAATATCTATTCCTGACTTTGAGGCATCGGGAATTAGTTTATGATTCCGAAAATATTGAAGATTTCAATTAGGAAGATGACGTTTTCCTTTATATAGATATCGAAAATACTTCAAAAATTGAAATTGCATTCCAGCATTTTTTGTGCAAATTTGAAGTTTTTCGTGATGGCAAGTATTGTATTTGAATATAGATTCTTGTGCGATTACTTTTTTGATGGAAATATTTCCAACTTCGGCAGCTTTTTATCAAATAGTAACTGAAACATAACATCGTGCCAAATTAAACAAATAGTTTTAGAAGTGACAAAAAGGTTTTTGCCATATTTTAATGAACGGTATTAGGTAGTGCGTCACACAAAACAAAAGTTTTTAATTAAATATTCAGAATGGGTTAAAGGTTCAGTGAACTTTGCAAAAAATCGTGGCAATGTGTTATCGGAGAAAGTGTTACCGTCGGATAAAAGAGGAAGACCACATAAAGGCTTTGAAGAATGGCGCTTTAAATAAAAAAAAAGAAAGTCCAAGAATTGAAATCCTCCACATCGCAAAAATTAATAAATGCTGCTGCTGATGCTCCAACGTCTTCCCACAGATCAGTTTTCATTCCAGATGAAGCCCTGGCTTTAATAATTCAAACAAAATTAAGCAAATACCAATATGAAGTTATAAAAAAAGCAACAGATGACATTGGGCATTCAATATTGCCGACATATAAGCAGGTCCTGAAGTCTTAAATACAGTGCTACCCAGAAAACATCGAAATTTCAGAAACTGATGCCCAAATCCCACTTCAGCAATTACTTGACCATATAGCAACCAGAATCATTAAGGCTGTAGATTGTGGCGTTGCCGAATCACAACAAAATTTCAGTCTAACCCTTTCGACTAAGTGGGGTTGTGATGGATCTTCGGGACAAAGTGAATTCAAACAAACGTTTTCAAACTTGTGTTCAGTGTCATCCGATTCATATTTTTCTCGTTCGGCAACAAATGAAGATGTTATTCATCAAATGTTGGTATCATCTGATCCCTGGATTGCGTATTTAAGGCCTGAACCAAAAACAAGAGATTCGCTGCCACTTAGTACTGAAGCGCAAGCCTTATTATACTGAATTGCTTAGTTTCTTTAATTCCAAATAAAGTGTACGTTACCAAAACTTTTAAAATTGAATTTATATATATAAATAGTGATTACAAATTTGCTTCAAGCCCCAATTTCGAGTCATCGACAATAATAAACAATTATTTTATGCATTTAAACAAAAAAAAGTGTTTTTATTTTTTATTTTTTTAACTTAAGATTACTCCGTTAGCTTATGAAATACATCAACCATTTTTGAAACATAATAAGATCTCTACTTGCACTATGTTTCAAATTTCATTAAGATCGGTTCACGGGTTCAAAAGTTACAGATTAATTTCCAACTCCCCCATACAAAGGGACCACTGTGCGTCGTCTACCGCAAATTGAAAATTATCAGCATTTTTAAATTTCTGAAAATCAATCTCGCCACTGTTTTCTATTTCATTTTCTCAAGTCAAATTGACTAGAGGACGGCATTCGAAAATAACCGTCAAAAATTCATGAATATCTTTTTTTTAAAAAAAGGAACTAAAATTCTTCGATATACTCATCAATCAGCTGTGAAGTCGGATATCTCTGAAATTTTTCGTTTTTTATTTCAACTTCATTTATCTCGAAATTGATTACTTACTTTGAAACTTAAACCTATTGTTGCTTCATCGTCAGTTTTCATATTTTCGAAAGATTTTCTAATTGTTGAAGTTCCACTGCCAACAACTTTGTGCAACGATTTCAATTGCAATCCAGCATTCAAAGCTTAACCAAATCAATTACTCGCGTCTATGCACTCCAAATGAAATCCCATCACGTTTTTACGTTTGAATCAATTACCTCTCCATTTCGGGTCAACCGCAAACGGACGTCCATTCAAATTACCCAAGACCAAGGACCAAATCGAATTTGATGGTAGATGTGGCAACGCGATTAGCGAGAATAGCACCGTCCGTCCTCAGCTGAAAAGTGCACGTTCTGCTGATCACAATTTAACAGGGAATGCCAGTGCATACTCTGCACTCTACACGAGTCCATGGGAGGTAATCCTCTCCAAAGAGGGTAAGAAGAACGGATGGACGGTTTTGTGCTGAAGCCTGAGGAGACATGGCTGCAACCATTGTGGCTGAGGAATTTTGAGAAACAGAGATCATTTTTGCAGTGCTCGCAAATGACTGAAGTGAATGGTCCCTCTCGTGGATTGAGGGAAATCCAGCCAATATACCACCGCCTTTTCATTTGCGCTTTAGAATTTACGGGACTACATCATTATGTGTTACCACGCCCTTCATAGTCGGTCCGCCACACAGTCTTAAAATCATCAATACACAGACAAAAACCGTTCAACAGGGATTACATACTCCTAATCCTCCCCCAGTGCTTAACTCAAATGATAACTATGGTCACCGAAATGTCATGACATCGTCTTGCCGAATTTAATTGTCACAAAAGAAAACAAATAAAGTCCAGTCAAGCCTGTCACATCGCTCGGCAGCATCGTCATCAGAACAGCACCGAGGACCCTTCACGAAGTCACATCTCACACATTTAATAAACAGAGCAAAACTCATTTGTATTAAGATACACGTGGAAATTCGGCAAAGAATCCTAGGCAATAGATAGGATCAAAGTCACGAATTCCACACAAAATGAGGACGTTGCGAGAAGAAAAACAGAAAAAAAAAGAAAGCACGGAACGGTTGTCATCTGAGAGGACATATGTTCAGTGGACTCAACTCCTCAAAGAACTCCACCACAGGCCATCATCAAACAGAGAGATAAATATTTATCAAGAAAATTACAAGTCTTCCCCCTTGCTGGCCCTTCATCTCGGTTTCTCCGTCCTGTCTGACGAAGTCCTAAACGAGTCACAAAGCGAGAAACGACTTCTGGATGAGTGGTGGCCGGAGTGACTTAAACTTTATTTTTTCGATGCTACAACAACGGACAGTAGGTAGAAGGAAACAAGTTTAACAGCAGGACGTTAAGTAAATATTGTGACGGCCGGATAAAAGCAAGCAATGATTTGGTTTATCTCATCCTCACAGAAAAACATTCCTCCTGATGTGGTGGTGGACGAGTCAGACAGTTTACTTTTCTGTACAAGAATGGGTAGAACTGACAGGTTTACTTTTACATTAAGTCAGCCTTGCTGATTGCTGCAATGACACCTGGCGAACTTTGAGTGTAACTAATTAACAACTGGAAACGTTGGCAGGTTGTTGTTGAATGTCTGTATTGAACTTGAATACAGGGTTAATTCATGTCACTCTGGCATAAAACTTTGCATCAACTTGAAGGATGCATCTTTTTGACCAACGAATTGCGTATCTTACGATCTGTCAAATCAAAAAGGCAGACTGTCCTGGATGAACTCACGAAGATAACACCTGGTAAGCAGTAGTCCACACGAACTCTCTCCTCATGATCTTGAAGTTAAGTGAGCTGACTACTTATATCCGAAAAAGATATTTTAAGCTTCTATAATAGAGAGAAACTCTTTTAGCACAAAGTGCTGCCTGTTGCAACCAAATATGGCAAACGGTTATCTTGTTGTTCGAGTGACTGAGTCTTCGGACCAGTCTCTGTTTGCATCATACACCAGAGTCTGTGTAAAACAAGTTCTATCCTACCTTCAACAGAATAGGTAATTTAATTAATTATCAGATCCGAAAGCATATTGCACGAGATATGTCTTCTTCAAACAATCTGCTATGAGGTTTATTACTGCAATGGTATTTACCATGGAAGAGTGTGCCTTAACGGAGCACTCCTTTACATCGACATGGTTGACATAATACAGGGTATGCAATGATGTTTCGTTAGCTTCCATATCGTATGCCGAACAGTACAGGGACTGTAATACGAACGGTAGGCTTGTTGAAGATCCAAGAGGATCTCATTCATTTCAGAAGAGCTACTCGAGACAGAAAAGAGTTTCCCAAAAAGAAAAAAAAAGGTCAATTTTACGGGGGGCTGCAGCAAAACAAGTTTCCACCGTCGATACGGATGCCAACGATAGCCGATTCATGGCCGATACATCACCGACGAGAATACCAAATTTCGACATCGTTCATTCTATATAGCCCCATCGTTGCCAAGTCCCTTCCAAGTGATCGAATATTCCCGGAGGCTGGGGCAACCATCACCCAGAACAGAAATAAACTACTGGAGTCTCATTTTATTTGTAGTTAAACTTATAACAAGCAAGCAATGAACTTAACCAATCCAAACTAATAAACTAATGCTTAACCTAGATCCTGGGCAGAGGAGAGGAAATGGTGGAAACGGCTAGGAGGGGAAGGGCGGGATTGTAGGAGGTTGCGAAGAGAGGCTTTACTGAGATGGAGGTCGAAAGAGTGTTCCAGGGTATTAGCCAAGCTTAACATTATTCAATCGATCGAGGAAATGGATGTCCGAAAGTTCTACCAACGGGTAAAACAACTATCCAATGGATACAAAATTCGGACAGAAGCCTGTCGTGACGCAGAGTAGACTACTACACAACTCGTAGTAGATTCGCAGTCGATACTGAGAATCGCTGTCAGGCAGAATGTTCCACTCAATATGGACAATAATCGACGAGAATTCCGTCCCCCCGACCTAGACGAAGTCAAGATAGCGATATCGAGACTAAAGTCGAATAAAGCTGCTGGTGCAGGGGGACTGTCTGCGGGACTGTTTAAGGCAGCTGGAGATGAGCTGGTAAGGTACATGCACCAACTCATCTGTAAGATATGGTCGGAGGAAAGCATGCCCGACGAGTGGAACCTCAGTATCGTTTGCCCGATCCACAAGAAAGGAGACCCCTTGAACTGCGCCAACTACCGAGGGATAAGTCTCCTCAACATCGCCTGCCGTTTTGTGTGAGCGCCTGAAACCATTCGTTCAACAACCTGTTAGGTCCTTATCAGCGCGGTCTTAGGCCGGGGAAGTCCACCATCGACCAAATCTTCACATTACAGCAGATCCTGGAAAAAAAACCCAAGAAATGAGGATCGGCACCCACCACCTATTCGTCGATTTCAAGACCGCAAATGACAGCGTGCATAGCGACGAGCTATACAACGCCATGTCTAGTTTTGACATTCCTGCCAAACTCGTCAGGTTGTGCAGGATGACGATGGAGAATGCTCGCTTCTCCATCAAGGTCGGAAACGAACTCACCGAGACCTTCAGTGTCAAAAAAGGTTTTAGACAAGGCGACGCGCTGTCATGTGATGTTTTCAAAATTATTCTTCAAAAGATCGTGCAGAAATCACACGCTAACACAAGAGGCACGATTTTCCAAAAGTCCGTACAACTGCTAGAATACGCGGATGACATTGACGTGATTGGCAGTACACAGCGAGCCGTCAATGAGGCGTTTGCTGTCATTGAGGCGGAAGCGGCTAAAATAGGTCTAGCGGTGAATGAGGGCAAAACGAAGTATATGCTGTCATCAAGAAAGGACACACAACATCGTCTTGGACAGAGCGTCACAATGGGCAGCTATAGGTAGTCAAGGACTTCGTCTACCTCGGCTCCGCAGTAAATAGTACAAACAACATCAGTACCGAGATCAAATGCAGAGTAACTCTTGCCAACCGCTGTTTCTATGGACTCATGAGGCAATTGAGTAGTAGAACCCTTTCTTGAAGGACAAGGACCAAATTATATGACAACTTGGTCATCCCTGTCCTGCTTTATGGCGCAGAGGCATGGACAATCTTAAAAGCGGATGAGAAAGTCCTTCAGCGTACAGCGACATGAGCCTAGTCAGGCGTCTACAGATTCATCGCCTAAGAGGGCTGGGCCATGTAGAGCGCATGGATAACACTGCTCCAGCTCGGAGAGTCTTCGACTCCGAACCAGTGGGACAACGCAATAGAGGACGCCCACGGAACAGATGGCACACCCAGGTGAGGAAGGACCTCAATCGACTTGGTGTGCGCAGTTGGAGATAGCTTGCTAAAGATCATGCCGGCTGGAGAGGCTTACTGGTTATTGCCCAGGTCCACCCCGGACGATAGCGCCACCAGAAGAAGAAGAAGAATAAGAACATTATTAAAGCAGAAGAGTTTAAGAGTTGAGCAGCAATTAGTGCCATGTGGTGTGATACGGAAGAAGATTCATCAATTCTAGAAGGCCGGGACATTCGATATGACCAGAAAGTTGGTGGAGGAAAAGCAAATCGGCGGTTTTGCGAGGGTTTTTGAGTGACTCAAGACGAATGATTATCGTTATCCGGTCGGGGTATGGCGGCAAGTTGTTTCTAACAGACCAGGGACGATTAGAAAGAGTGAAGCGTAAAAACCAACGTTGCACAGCTTCAATACGACGAATGTGGATCGAGAAGTGAGGTGACCAGACCAGACAGAGATTTTGTGTCATAGGGCTTAGAAAATTCTTTTTACAAGGCACAGTGCGGAGTTTGCTCTGCTCATAATATTGTCAACATGGAAACGAAAGTTGAGCTCGTGATCACAGACAACACCTTAGTTATGTAACGACGAGAATGAGGGCACTGATTCGTTGCAAAGAAAATAGATTCTAAGCACCCACTAGGGGTGCTTAAGGGAGTATGTAATGAATTGGCATTTACTGACTCTATTAAGGTCATTTTGAAGAGAGTAGTCAGAAGGAGAGGAGATGACCAAATAGATTTTCATGTCATCTGCGTAGATAGAGAGATCTGCTTAGATATAGCGGCTGGGTGACGCTGTTAGCTAAGTGCCTTCCCCTTGGTAAGCGAGGTCCCCTTTTCGAATAGCAGTGAAAGCAAAGGTAATACTCTTTTATGTGGTTTTCAAATCTGGTTCAAAACTGGTCCAGGTTTTCAAATCTGGTCCAAAAAAAAAAAAAAGGTAATACTCTTTTATGTGGTTTTCAAATCTGGTCCAGCCAACATTTGCCGTTCGGATCAAATTAACGGCACTATCACTGGAGTGATCAATCAGTCGTAGTAATCTGACTGTGGGTATCACAATAGACCAATATGGTCTAAGTGTGCTTGTGAATTCACTAGCAGCCCCGTCTACATTCCTACCTTCCTAGATAGAGAGATAAGAGTCCATGATTGTATGGACAATGTCGTTGATAGTAAGTACGGAAATCAAAAGACCGATGATGGACTTGGACTCAGATGATCTGAACATTACAATGAAATTTTACTAAACTAACCAACCTTATTTTCCTTAACTCCATTTTTCAGTTGTTACAATCAAACAAATAAATGTTTACTATGCGACAGTAGTGGCATTATGGCTGTGTGCCGATAAAAATAAATCCACTGAGATAATATTATTCATTTCCCCGACAATTTTAATTTTTGTTTTTTGGTTGAAATTGGAAAACGGTATGTTTTCAAACATCGATGTTATTAAGAACGATACTGTATTCCTGCAAGCCACTGGCTTTTCAAAATAATTCGTTAGTTGCCCAACTTACAAAAATGAAAAAAAGGTGCAGCACGATGTACAGACGGTCGAAAGTGCGTTTAATGTGAATACCCGTCCAATTATTGGCAAACTTCACGGTGGGCCTACCCACAATAACAGAGTCAAGTTGAGCGTTGACCACCGCCCTGAAGAAGTATTTACCACCCCAGTAACAAGTTAGTGACGCTTAAGGGCGACCACAAGACTTGCTGAGGGCGAAGCCTATCTAACACATAATATAGGTCTCGCCTCACACTAGTATCCACAGATCTTGGCAACCACAGCCACCATGATACTCCCACTAGGGGGACTACCCCTTGATAGCACGGAATAGGAGGGTGGAAGCCTAACGGCACCAACTATGTTATCCACAGATCCTGGATGTTATAGGATCTTGGCAACCACAGCCACCATGATAATCCCACTAGGGGGACTCCCTGTTGATAGCACGGAATAGGAGGTTGGAAGCCTGACGGCACTAACTATCTTTTCCACTACCTCCACTACCGAAAAATCCCCAATCATCTCTACCGAAAATCCCCAGAAGACGTAGGCAAACAGGCATACCTAAAAAACAAGGACAATAAAACTACTACTACTCGAAGAACCGGTTAGTTCGCGCCTAGAACCACTGGCGCTATACACCCCCGTAACCGGCGCTTTAATTGCGAGAGCACGATGTACAAACAAACTATAAGTTTTAGGCATGTACTTCACATGAACGTCTTGGTGGGCGTGTGAGTACTATACAGACATAGCTAAAGTGGATCGCCGCCGTGGCCTAGTGGGTTGGTACTTCGACCCCTACACAGATGGTGCCAGGTTCTATCCCCGAATTTAACAACTCTAATATTTCATTCCTCCACCACTTTCGAGTCACTGACAATGCTCAAAGGGTATTTCTGTTTAGAAAAAGCGTCTCTACTTCGCCGTTCGGAGTGGCCATTACAGCGTAGGTCCATTCCACGAGTGAAAGAACAATAGCACGCATAACACGAGGTTGCTATAAAAGCTACGCCCAGGGCTGGGCCTAAGACTGTTACGCTACCCACATATGGTTGGTCTGCAGATCTCGTCAAGAAGAAGGAAATGTTTTCCGAGTACCAATTTCTTCGCTCTAGCAAGCGCAGGCAGTCACAAATAATATAGGTGCACCTTCTGGTGGTTCAATCATTGACACGAGTAAGTTTCAGAATTCTCAAGTCATCAAGTGCTATTAGGAACTCACTTTAATGCTTTTTAAGACCCACATTTCTTATGAATCATCATCTTCTTCATATTTACCCACACACGAGAGATCTCCATGCAAGTCGATCCGCCGCCATTGACACTAACTCTAACTTTATGGACTTGGTCCAACCACCGCATCATGGGTCTGCCGAGTGGTCGCCTACCTGATGGAATCGCGAACGAAGCATAGCTCTTTCCGTTCTAAGAAACAGCTGTTCAATGTTGAGTTCCTCACGCCGTGTTTCTCACCCTATCCCGGCGAGTAATTTCTATAACAACACGAAGAAATCTCATCTCCGCAGCTTGTATTCCCGATCTTATTCCTTCGGTCATTACCCAAATTTCATGACCATAGGTGAGAGTTGGAACAAGTACTGAGCTGAAAACTGCTAACTTGGCTTTCACACTAAACTCGGACTTCCTGATTACAGATCTCCTTTATCAATCCCACAGGAAAGTTTAGTATTACTCCTGCTATCACTCGTGAGGAAGACCCCGAGATACTTAAACTCCTCCACCTGTTTCAATGGGACTCCACTTACATGTAGAGTGCATTGAACAGGCCTTCTGGAAATTACCATTACCTCTGATTTTTCCACGTTAACCTTCATCCCAGAATCAGCACATACGGCCACAAACCTATCGAGTGCGCGCTGGAGTTGCGCGAAACGAAGATGACTTATACTCAATTCTCCCAATGTGAAACATTCCTTACCTCGGCTGCGCTGCAACATCAATGAATGACAATGAACAACAATGAAGAGGAGAGGTGACAAGACCCACCCTTGGCGAAGCCCAATGCCTACGGTGAAAGGTGTTGATCTAGCACCGTTAATCCGAACACAGCTCCTACAGTTTGTGTATAGTGATTGAATGGCCCTCAAAAGAGGACCATCAATCCCATACTCCTGCAAATCCTCTAGATTTTACCTCGAAGAACTAGGTCATATGATAACAAAAATATTTGTGGCGCTACAGCCCGTAGAGGGCCAGGGCCTAGCTTCTGAGCAACCACTCGTGTTGTACGTGCTATTGTTCTTTCACGAGTGGAAGGGACCTACAGTTTAATGCCGACTCCGAACGGCGAAATTGAGAAGGTTTTTCTAGACAGGAATACTCTTTGAGCTTTGTCAGTGACTCGAAAGAGGTGGAGCCGTGAATTATGATAGGTGGTAAATTCGGGTATCGAACCTGGCACCCTCTTCGTAGGAGTCGGCGCACTTACCACGAACTCGGTCATATGCCTTTTCCAAATCTACAGAACAGCTGTAGAGGGGTTCGGCATACTCTCAAGCCTTCTCAAGTACCATTCTTAGAGTGCAAAGCTGGTCGGTAGTACTTTCCTCTGTGCTGAAAACCGGGTTGTTCATATTCCATCCCTGGCTCGACCATAGCTTTAGAACGCGCTTCCAAAACCTCAGCATAGACTATCATTTTTAGGAGTCTCCTTTGTCCCGCTTCTTGAAAAGATGGACAATCACCCCAGTTTGCCGATCGCCAGGTGAATTGCATTGACTGCTTTATGTCTACAGTTTCGGCATATAAAATATGGAGTATTTTGAAATAAGTACTTCGGAACATTAATTTTATGTATCAACTAGATTTCGTACCCGGCTTTGCCCGGGTTTAAGTTTCAATCAATAAACGGTTGCGTTGAGCCAATCCATTACTTGCGTTCCGTTTTTCTCTTTCATACTGTGTTTCATTACTTCTTCTGGCAGCCTGTGCAATGTTGTCATTTTCACGAACTTGGACTCTTACTTCTTGAGATTTTGCAGATCTTAGATCTCAGTGGTCCCGTTGTATGGGAGAGTTGGAAATAAATCTGTAACTCTTGAACCCGTGAACCGATCTTAATGAAATTTGAAACATAGTGCAAGTACTACGAGATCTTATTATGTTTCATGGTTGAGATACATCATAAGCTAATATTAAGTTAAAAAAAAAAATAAAAAAAATAACACTTTTTTTGTTTAAATGCATAAAATAATTATTTATTATTGTCGATGATATATCGAAATTGGGACTTAAGGCAAATTTGTAATCACCGTCTTTTCACACATGTTTGCTGTGGATCAAAAACAGCTTTCCTTTTCCTCGGCATTTTTGCGATAATGTGGAGAAAAGTGTTCCGTTGTAGATGCACGGAAGACGATTTTAAATTAATTGTTTACTCCGCACTTTTTAATTTAAAACAATAATAAGACTGCTCGAACCAGAACTCAGAGAAGAATTTGAATTTTCTTTTGCCATTGATGCCTATCCCAATCTCTCATTCACATCTCTACTCATAATGAGTACAATTCGTTGACTGGGTGCATACATGATGAAGTTTGAATTATCAATGTGCGCTGCAGCACACACAGCAAAACGAACGGAAATTACTGTTTTTACACCATTTACACACAACGTGAGGGGATATCAAGCGATTCATAAAATAAAAGTTCGAAAAGCGATGTTCACTTGTTGTGCAAATTGAAGTCAAACTTCAGGAACCATGAAAAAAATTAGCCTATCTTGTAACACATTATGTAATTAGTCTAGCTCTGAAATTTTATCTAAATCGGCTGATCCGTTCAGAAGTTCAATATTCACAATTTTAGCAATATTGAATTATTTGTGTGTAGCTGTGTATATGTACATGCATAGATAGTTTGGGTATGACAAAATAAGAAAAGTGCGAAAATGTTTATTGTTTCCTTTTCGTTCGGTGACCCAGGCAGTCGTTCGTATATGTTCGAAAATATAAATGGTTGCAACAAAGCAAAATATGAAAAATGTGTGTCTAAATATGGAAGTTACAACACACTGGGGGATGGTTGATACCCACGGCTACGCAACTTGAAATGGTTTCATACCGGATTGATGCAACCACCCTTATTTTGAGAATTTTATCCCGTTTAAAAAGTGCTCGTTACTTCCGAACCGTATGTCGTACCGACTTAAATTGTCACATTCATCATCTAAATTTTAGAATGATTTTTGTTGAAAATTTCAGAGCTCTGCGACGTGTAGTTTCGGAGCCTTTGTCGGCCAGACACACAAACTTTCTGCTTTATAGTTAAGATGGTTGCAACGGATCATCCCAGTGTATATTAGGTGAGATGATGAACCTTAACTAGACTAGATTTTCAACCGACACTCATTCTTGATGCTGACTGTAGGTAAAATTAAATGAAGTTGGTTGTTTGTGCTTTTTCCGTTGTCAGCGAACACGTAGACAGTTGAACAACATTGATATCGCACGTCTGGCGGCTAAGGAAATTTGAAATATACACCCATATTCTGGCACCCCTATTCTGTGTTTTGAGTCACAACTACCTCACGAGAGCATGGTGAGTCACAAATTGTGAGGTTTTCGTATTCTGAGCAAAACCTCACAGCTTGTGAGCATCATAAGAACCGTCAAAATTGTGATGTTCTCATGAGCACTTCACAAGGAAAAATAGCAACAAAAGAACTGTCACACACAAGGAAAAATTATTAATTATTATTAAAAATTTATTTTATTATTTTTATATCCTTGTGTGTAGGTTTGTGATCATATCTGAAGTTTCTGCACTTAAATGCGAAATTCCCTGGATCATGCCATGATTCCGGCATTTGGACAACATCGTCAGTCCGAATGCAGCTTGTTCAAAGTCATAACAGCCGGCAGTTCAAATGGCTTTTGGGTGATTCTGGATATCCATTAGAACCTTGGTTAATGACCCCAGTGGATAATCCTTCTTCGCAAAACGAGCTTGCATTCAATCAAGTTCACATAAAAGCCAGGAATGTTATTGAACGAGCTTTTGGTGTTCTGAAATCTCGTTTCAGATGTCTGTTAAAGCATCGAGTATATGTATTCATTATTAATAAATACTTATACATATTTTATTAATATACACAGTACTACCTTGTTCGCTACGTTCTGCCATTATTTTGTAGGTATTACTTTTCCAAAATCAAGTATTTGTAGACCGCTCAGTAAGAAAAAAAGCTCGAATATAATAACTGTCAAAAAAAAACAATTGTTGACATGGCAACAAATTCACCTCACCATGGTGACTATTCTTGTGTGTTTTCTTGTGAGGTTTTCGCCAGAATACCAAATAGCTGAAACCTCACAAGGTAGGCATCATAATTATCGCCTCACTGACATTCGTGCGTTGTGACCACATCACAACCAGAATAGGGGTGTTAATCCCTATTTTACAAAAAGAATTTAACTGAAAAAGGAATAATAAGAACGCAATCCGAAATAATATCGACGCAACTTCGAAACGATACAAATCGTAACGACTCAAAAAAAAAAAAAATTGACTTACTGTTGCAATATTCACATAAGTACCATTGACATGAACTCAAAAGTTACAAAGGTGTTTACCAGGCTGTGGACCCTGGAAAAGGGAGACATCATAGGAAAAAGCACTGCACATTGAAATAAATCGTATCAAAGAACTGTTTACTGGGCACTGATATATACATAATGAATACTCTTTATTGGAATCTGGCTTTATAGTATTTCTGCATCTAGAATGTCATAAGCCCATAACCCCTTAATGCCTTAATGGGGGGGAACTGGACCGATGTTATGCGAATGATCAAGAAACAATTCAAGCACTTAAGTCCAATATCATGCAAGTAGTCCCTGAGCCTGAAACCATCAACAAGGTCTTGGACAATTAAGGTGACAGAATGCGCTGCTGCTTAGCTAGCCGAGGCAGCTACTACAACGACGTTGTATTTCATAATTAATGGAATTGTTTGTTTTTTCTAATAAAGCCATAATAAAGGGTGGTCCAACGAAAACCCACGAATATAATTGTAAATAAGACCAAAAGTTTTCAGAGAATTATCTTAGTATTTTTTATTATGATAGAAAGATCAAAATTCGCAACAGTGATGTTCTTGAGATGTTCAATTATTGGGCATGACCACGATTCGAGGTTGACGGCTCTTCTGCCACAGTATCGCGAACAACCGCAATGTTTTCCGCAGAACGAACTGAGCGAGCATGAACAGGTGTTTGCACATTTCCTACAGACACGGTTTGCTGAAATTTGCGCACAATTGTACAGAGTGTAGACACATTTGGTCGAATATGCTGACCAAAAAAAAAAAAGTACGAAGTGCACGAAATTATTTTGATGTGAACGAGCATTTTCTTAAAAGGCTTCAACAACCTTAACGCTTATTTTTTCAAACTCTAAAACAAAGTAATGCCAAATTAAGTTGGGCAAGAAAACTTGACGCTAAGGTGTGACTTTCAATTAACATCGTGCATTATGGTTGGAGCACCCTTTAAATGGAAAAAGTTTATTTGTGTTAATTTTATTGCATTTTTAAGAAGAAACTTATTTAGGAACTTATTTGGTCCACCCTGTCTAGGGGCGGTGGTAGGCACTAGACGCCATCTACTTACTTACTTATCAGGCTGACGACCCATGCAGGCTCTGAGCCCGAGCGATAGCTGCTTTAAATTCTTGACGGTCCTGGGCACGCTGCTTCCAGTCATCAAAACCAAGCTATACCGGAAATTCGGTCTTCCTCTCCTTCTCGAACCAGGAGGCTCGGATTCGAAGACTCTCTTAGCTGGAGCATTATTGTCCATGCCAGACGGGACCATATATCAGACGTAGAATTTTTCTCTCGAAGGCACCAAGCATCAGCTCCGCAGTTTTGCTTATCGTCCAGCATTCGGCAAAATAAGGGTTTTGTAGAGCATGATAGTCCTTCGAGTCGGGAGTTTTGAGACCAGTTTTTTTGACAAACCGACGTAACACCGGTTGCCAAGGGCGGTTCTACGTCGGATCGCAACTAAGATGTCGTTTGTGGAGCTTACGTTGGCCCCGAGGTAGACAAAATCCTTTACTTTGCTTCTACTGCGCACGTTTCGAATGCGCGACGACATCGATGTCGTCTGCATATCGCAACAGTTGGACTGACTTGTAGAAGATAGTGCCTTCCGTGTTTACAGCTGCCCGCCGCACTATCTTCTCCAGTACCAACTTGAGGAAATCACACAACAGCGCATCTCCTTGCCAGTGCAGTTTTTCAACGGCTCGGAAGTCCTCGACCCGAACTGCACTGTGCATCGTGTATTTGTTAATGTAGTGTTAAAGTGCGAGACAAATGCATCAATTTGACGGCCATCGCACCAAATAACTCCATGCGATGATTGCTCTCGTATGCGTATCGATTTGAAACTCGCTGCTCTTTTCCAGGATTTGCCTTAGTGTGAAGATTTGGTCTATAGTCGATTTGCCGGTCCGGAAGCCGCACTGGTACGTGCCGATTAGTGTCAAACGGCTTTAGACGTTCAGACAGTACGCTGGACAGGATCTTGTAGGCGACGGTGAGCAGGGATATACCTCTATAGTTATTGCAAGAGGTAGGATCACCTTTTTCGCGGATGGGGCATATGGAGCTGGTATTCCAGTCGTCGGACATGCTTGCGTCCTCCCAAATTCTACAGACGATCTGGTGCATGCTCCTTACCAGAAAATCGCCACCGGCCTTGAAGAGCTCTGATGGTAGGCCATCTGAGCCTGCGGCTTTGTTGTTCTTCAGCCTTTTAATGGCTGTGCCGACTTCTTCAAAGCTAGGCGGGAGGACTACTTCATCGACTGGAGTTGGGTTTTATTGATTCCCTATCACTCTTTCCTGATCAGGCCCGTTAAGCACATCCACTATTCCCTGTGGGTCAGTAACCAGGTCACCTTCGCAGTTTCGAAGAGCCTGGGTGCCATTCCTAAAGCCAGCGGCAAGGCTTTTGGCTTTTTTGAAGAAGGACCGTATTTTGTGATAGTCCCTAGACTCTTCGATATTTTTGAGCTGGGAGGTTGCGACAGAAGCTTTTTTTCCTCCCTTCTTCTAGCCCGGTACTCATCCTGCGCTGCCCTAGTTTTTCGTTGCAGCGTCTTTTGTTATGGCTCGCCAGTTACATGTTTCTTTTGCTCACACTCGCCATCATACCACGGGTTCCTACCACTAGACGCCATCTACATAAGCCAAACTCACCTCGTTGCTGTTCATATAGAGAATGTTGGTTCCTCAATGTTAAAGATACAGATTCCTCGCCAATCAAAGGTGTGATTGTTTTTGTGGATTTAAGTTCCTAGTGCCTTACTTTATAATTATAACGCATTCAAGCAAACGAAAGTGTAACCTTGCTATAAGCACATATATAATTTAAGTCACCAAGGTCATCAGACAAATGAATACTTTCAACAGGCCTGATGTCTTTGCCATTTAAGTCACCAAGGTCATCAGACAAATGAATACTTTCAACAGGCCTGATGTCTTTGCCATTTCTCCTACGTTTGTATCTCCAAAAATAGCCGCAAAACAATTCAGTCCCATATGATTACTAAGACGACGAAAAATCTCTAACACAATTCTTTCATTTGTCCCAAGAACATTTTCCTCCTCTCTTTCAAAGTTAAAGTACAAAAATAAGATCATAGAAAGTTCGTCTCGACACCAGGGTAACGACTAAAACATTTCATTTGCATTAAGACTCAAATGCACTTTCGACGTCTCCCACAGCCCACAATGCCACAGGACATTAAAGAGGATGGAATTAAAAAGGATTTAACAAATTACACTGACACAAATCTGTGCGTCATAATTAATTTCTCTTGTATGTACATGAGTGCGCGTGTGTGCGTGTGCAGGACACTTAATTGCGACAAACACTTACCGTGTACAATTGTGCCAAACATACTCCAGCCACGAGAGTCCTTAACCTCCATTCGTCTGCTGCTGTTACACAGAACGAAACAATGGAGTTGACATTTTCAACACAAAAGGATTAAAGGGAAAACACTCGTACCAACAAAAAAAAAAATAACTTAAATGGAATACAATGACGGTACGAGTACTTTGTTCTGCGGATTTTCTTCGGTAAATTTATTTTTACAGCACCACTTTATCGAGCGCCCTCGGGTCGTACACACTTTTGTTTTCACAAAAAAAAAAAAAAAATATTTCACAATTCGTATGCCTTTCAATTTGTTTGTGCATGAAACCGTAAAATCACACCGAGAAAAGTGAAATTGGACAATTGTGAAAACCAGCATTCCTTCCGGGACATACATTATTATTGAAATTTAAAACAAAGTGTCATCAGTGTCACATTGATTTAATGGTACACCGTGTCCATTTCGTCGCCTTGTGGGGGGATTTCGAACCGAACTCAGAATGTAGTAGATTTGGAGGGGCCAGTTGAGGAGTCTAATAGGAGGAATGGGTTGGGAAGGGCTATAAATGGAAGATGAATTGCATTCAAAAACTTATCCGAGGTGGAAACTAGCACCCCTATTCTGGTTATGATGTGGTCACAACGCACGAATGTCAGTGAGGCGAATGTCAGTGATGCCTAGCTTGTGAGGTTTCAGCTATTTGGTATTCTGGCGAAAACGTCACAAGAAAACACACAAGAATAGTCACCATGGTGAGGTGAATTTGTTGCCATGTCAACAATTGTTTTTTTTTTGACAATTATTATATTCGAGCTTTTTTTCTTACTGAGCGGTCTACAAATACTTGATTTTGGAAAAGTAATATCTACAAAATAATGGCAGAACGTAGCGAACAAGGTAGTACTGTGTATATTAATAAAATATGTATAAGTATTTATTAATAATGAATATATATACTCGATGCTTTGACAGACAGAAAAGCTCGTTCAATAACATTCCTGGCTTTTATGTGAACTTGATTGAATGCAAGCTCGTTTTGCGAAGAAGGATTATCCACTGGGGTCATTAACCAAGGTTCTAATGGATATGCAGAATCACCCAAAAGCCATTTGAACTGCCGGCTGTTATGACTTTGAACAAGCTGCATTCGGACTGACGATGTTGTCCAAATGCCGGAATCATGGCATGATCCAGGGAATTTCGCGTTTAAATGCAGAAACTTCAGATATGATCACAAACCTACACACAAGGATATAAAAATAATAAAATAAATTTTTAATAATAATTAATAATTTTTCCTTGTGTGTGACAGTTCTTTTGTTGCTATTTTTTCTTGTGAAGTGCTCATGAGAACATCACAATTTTGACGGTTCTTGTGATGCTCACAAGCTGTGAGGTTTTGCTCAGAATACGAAAACCTCACAATTTGTGACTCACCATGCTCTTGTGAGGTAGTTGTGACTTAAAACACATCACTGAAGTTTGCCAGAATAGGGGTGTAAGTTACACATTTATCTACATATATATATATATATATATATCAGTGAACTTGGACAACTATTTGCAATTCATGCACAAATAACTGGTTTTCGTTAATTCGATTTGCGTCGTGTTTTCCGGTCCCAATTAACGACACAAAGCGCGGCTTCTTAGAAAGATGAACAGATATAAAACATTCTCCATTCACCTTTTTGAGAATCAAATTGGAACGTGTGTACATAAATGCACCAAAAAACATTTAATTTTATTAAAAAAAAAACAAATAAAAAAGAAAAACTCATTTATAAAATGTGAAAGAACATACTTATTTCGAGCTAGTTTTGCATCTAGCCAATGTTTAGCTCCTGGGCAATCGAAACAGTACTAACATGGCACTCAAACTCAAGGATTTCCATGAGCGTGGTGCATATTCGACATTGCAATAATGGGAATGTATTCGACGGAAATAAATAATCGTATCTTTTTAGATGCATTCAGTTTGGTCCGTATAAAAAAAAAGATATAGATCATGAAAGACATCTGTTGGGAAAATAATGGATTTCGTTTTACCTTAGTCTACTTAAGTCCTAAACACCCACGTCACCGACTCAGTGGAACAAGAATTAAATATAATTAAATATTAATTCAAAACTTCCAGTATCCTTGGAATAATTTGCAAACAACATCCCCAAAGTCAATTCATCACTCATAAACTCTCATTCTCGTCACCTAACTCAATTTGTCCAAAATCATTGAGATCAAATAATAAATTGAATCAAATTAACAACTGTCATGGTCAGTCCAAGTGAAATATGTCAACAAATACTTCTCACTTCAGACGAACAACACTGAAGTTGATTACTGCTAAACAGACTTGAACGGCCACCAACAAAGCAGGAAACAGAGAATACACCACTGTGCACACACCATCGTCACAATAGTCTACAGTCATTGACAGTCGAGGCAAAGTGGACAGAACAGGAACGGGCAGAAAAGCAATCAAATATGAAACATAAATTTCCGGATGTTTCCCCGAGAGGACCCCACTATCATCCCCTCAAAGCATGCCAAGGAAAGTTGTCAAATGCAGAGGTATTTTAATAAGCAGATGTCCAAAAATTTTAACATCCTTTTTCGCTTTAATTTTTTTTTTCTGCTCACTCTGCTCCCTTTTTGGTTGGTTTGGGGATAACTGACGGCTTGGTGAGAATGGGGTTTAGTGGTGTAGTCGAAGGACTGGGGCGAGATGGAAATTACTGCGGAAGTAATTTGTTTCGACTGACTGTGGTTATGCTTGGAAATAGAAAATAATTTCACAGGAGCGCACAGTACCGGTATTTCGGCGTTGCTCGGCGATACGGTGAAGATGATGAGGACGAAGGATATGAGATAAAGTTTAGATGTTCAATGAAACTGACAGTAAGCACGGTGTACAGATAGGATCTGAGATATATTCAGTGTTCAGTGGAAGAGTGAGTGCTTGCGGCCAAGCCGTTAGATGTTACCACTACCAAATCGTCCTTCCTGTGATTGGATGTGCTTCAAAAACCTGAGAGCACCTTATCAAAAATGAATGGGAAAATGTATACTAAGTGGTGTCCGATATAGCTCCTCGTACAGACATTGGGCGGAAGTAATGCCATCTGTGTAACCACCAGATGGCGTAGCCACTACAACGGAAGTTACTTTGTTTATTTGGCGACCAAGATGTCTGCAGATAATGGATATGAATTGTCGTGAGCAAAAGTCTTAATTGTGTTAACGGAGGTGGTCATGAATTCAGAAGATCTCGAGACACTTAAGGCTCATCCATAATAGAAATGTGAAATAAGAACAAAATGTTGGGTCACGTTTATAAAGAACACAGGAGTAGCCGTAAAGGATATTGAAACGAAGTAAATTTGTATAATGTTCACCGAGTTCTTCAACGATAGGTCGACCAGAGCGAGGTGCATCTATCACATCGAAATTTCCAGAACGGAAGCGAGCGAACCATTGTGCTACACGAACTGATACAGCATCGTCTCCGTAGACTTCACGAATTTCATTGGTGGCTTGCGTGGCATTCTCCCCTTTTTTATACCAAAATTTCAAAATTTTGGCGAATTTCTTCATTATTTTCACTAATTTTTTAACATCTGTAACTTTTTCTTAACTTCTCCAAATTTAATTTTTTCTTGTTAAATGAAGCTTAAAATGTCACCTCCTGTCCAACACCATATGGTACGACACAATGTGATTGGTAGCACTGGAGATAGACGACTCCAACGACATCTATTGACAAAATACGAAAAGACTTTTTCGACTACCCATTATTATGTTGAACTTAGTGATGTTGTCTGTTTCAGTTTTTTATTGATTCTCTGTATTTGGCTGCACTAACTGGTATGGTATATCTAATTTGGGTTTCTCGCGGTACTTGAACCGATCTCAGATAGAAACTGGTGTTGCAAATATCAAGGTTCTGTCTATTTAATAAGTTGCTATTACTGCGTCAATAATGATAAAAAGTTATTCGAGAACCTACTGTACTTACAAAATTCGTTATGAGGTTTTCAAAAATTTGATCATTAAGCTTCTTTAAGTTTTTTCAAATATGTTATGGTAGTTGGAGTCCCATTGAAGCATGTGGAGAAGTTTAAGTACCTCGGGGTCTTCTTCAAGAGTGATGGGAGGAGTAATACTGAACTTTCCTGTAGGATTGGTCAAGCAGATATGTAATCAGGAGGGCCGAGCTCAGTGTGAAAGCCAAATTAGCAGTTTTCAACTCAGTATTTGTTCCAACTCTCACCTATGGTCTGGAAATTTGGGTAATGACCGAAAGAATAAGATCGGGAATACAAGCTGTTGAGAAGAGATTTCTTCGTGTTGTTATAGAAATTATTCGTCAGGATAGGGTGAAAAACACGGCGTGAGGAACTCAACGTTGAGTAGCTGCTTCTCCCAACGGAAAGAGCTATGCTTCGTTGGTTTGTTCACGTAGCACGAATGTCTCCACCATCACGACTTCCGAGGCGGGCCTTGAATGCCATTCCATCAGGTAGGTGACCACTTGGCAGACCCTAGATGAGATGGTTGGACCAAGTCCATAAGCTCACCTGGTTACGCTTGGGCATAACTCCTGATGAGTTAGCGTCGATGGCGGAGGATCGATCGATTGCCTGGAGATCTCTCGTGCGTGGTTTACGCCCGCGACCCCTTTAGTGGATCATGCTGGTCAGAAGATGATGATGTAATGGAAAATACAGTGGACTCCCCATAAGTCGAATTGTCACGTGACACCATAATTTGTTCGAGTTATAGAGAGGTTTTTGTATGGAAAATTGAGGGAAATGTATGTAAAATATGGCGAAAAAATCGACTTAAGGAGAGTTCGACTTAGGGAGCGTCCACTGTAATATAGTTGAGTATATACTTTGGAAGTCTTTGTTACATCGGCGAAGAGATCTGTCTGACTCTTTGCCTACCAGACTGCATCCACGTTTTACAAGCAGAAGTTAAAGCTAGAGAGCCTGCTTAAGCTGCCAATGAATCTAACATACGGAAAATCTGATGCAACATACCGCCATAAAGGGTCTGGACAACCATCAGTCAATTCCAAGATGATTCATTACTGAGTGCGATAGCGCTCAGATGCAACCTTACATTTTACTCGATCGCTGTTCCGTGCAGTGATAGAGTCGATGATCCAACGAGAACAAGGTCAGGATTGCTTTAGCCACTTTCTGGTCGCTGGTCTTATAGGCAATTAACCATGTAGACAGGAAGGGACTGGTAACAAGTTTTGTAGACGACTAGAACTTGTAAAAGTAAAAACGAAGAGAGGCTCTCACCTTCTTCCCCGATTGCTTCAGCGAGCTAGAAAATATATTCGATGTGAAAAAAAAAACAAAAGTGACAATGCCAGCTGAATTCCAAGATTAGTTGATTTTGTAGTTGCCTGAAGATGAAATCGTCGGTTGTGTAAATAGTATACAATCGAATTCAATTGACGAAGACGGAATAGAAAGTCTTTTCTACAAGCTCAATCGGCTAGGTATTAGCAAACCACTGCTGTACCTACTGTGTAACATGCTTATCGGTAGACGGTTCGTTGTGAAAAATGTTAAAGTGACTTCCACAGGGATATTTGAGGTAAAAAATGGACTCCAACAGGGAGTCGTTAATTCGCCGATCCTGTTCAACATTTACTTGAGCGATCTGATAAGTTCTCTTCCTCATGCAATTGCGTATGCCGATGACTTGATCGTGTACAGATCAGCAAAAAGATCGAGAAAATCACTACTCTTACGCAGGGAGACTTCGATTCATTCATGAGAAGTTGCGATGACTGGAAGTTGAGTATCAACTTCCGGAAGTCGGAAACCATTCTTTTCAGGACTCCGTTGTGTAAGGCCTCGGCGGATGTGAGTTCTCAATCGTTGGAAGACACGGGGAACCACTGGCGCAAAAGACTGTAGTCAGATACCTGGGCATCTGGCTAGATCAGTATCTATATTTTAACAAACATGTAGATGCTGCTCCGGCCAGGGCTCGTGGCGGTTTTGCCCTCACAAAGAGACTGTCTTACAACAGCCAACTCGATGCGAGGGTGAAGGTTATCTGCTACATGGCCCTCATCCCGCCAATGCTCACCCGTGTGGTTCAGCGTGAGTGCAAGCTTGATTGAAATTTGAGAGGGCTTGCCTTCGCCATGTTCGAACTCCAGAGTCCCAGTACTTACTTACTTACTTACTTATCAGTCTGACGACCCATGCAGGGCCCGAGCCTGAGCGCTAGCTACTCTCGATTCCTAACGGTCCTGGGCACGCTGCTTCCAGTCTGTCTTGCATCCGCGATCCGGAGAATGAGTCTACCTCTTCTTCTCGAACCAAGAGGCCCGGATTCGAAGACTCTCTTTGCTGGAGCATTGTTGTCCATGCGCTCGATGGGGCAGTCGACGGTTCTTTTCCTTCCAGACGACATCCACATCCTGGTACAGCTTCCTCCGGGACCTTCCAGACGGGACCATATATCCGCTGTTCAAAAATTAGTGAAAATAATGAATATATATTTTGAAATTTTTGTATAAAAAAAGAAAGAATGCCTCGCAAGCCACCAATGAAATTTGTGAAGTTTACGGAGACGATGGTGTATCAGTTCGTGTAGCACAACTATGTTTCGCTCGCTTCCGTTCTGGAAATTTCGATGTGAAAGATGCACTTCGCTCTGGTCGACCTATCGTTGAAAAAGTCGATGAAATTATGGAAAAGATTTACCAGGACCGTCACATATGCAACCGTGACATCGCCATGGCAACATAAACATTTATCATCAAACGGTTTTGAACCATTTAAAAAAGACTGGCCACAAAAAGAAGCTCGATGTTTGGGTACCACACGAATTGTCTGTGAAAAAAGTTTGATTAGAAAAACGAAAAGAATTTTTCGACTACCCATTATTGGTTGACGTACAAAGTACTCATCCTCTAGATACAGCATACCGCATTACGGATGTCAAATGAGGAGTACATCAGGAACCTGCCCGAAGACCCAACTCAGTTAACGGCAGTTCCCCTACATTTTCTATCTCTCGTAAACTAAGCATCATCGATATTAATTTCATTATTTTTCCGAGCACAGATTTGCACTTCATTTTGAGAAGACATCCACTGGCAGCTTCAACAGAATTTACCACGATCACCAGTGAGTTGCAGTGCGCTTCCCTCGCCCAAATCAATAGACAACTTCCTCTTCACATTACTTCCACTGCGAGCAAACTGTAATTTAATTAATTAGCAACCACCTCTGTGAAATGAAAATGCACCCGATCTGAAGCACCCCGTTGCAATCTTGCCAGAGGAACGAACCCGGTGTGCCGTCAATTGTAATTATTCAACCTTCAATATTCATCTGAGAGCATCCAATCAAATCAGCTGCATCCCTTCGTGGCGCACAAGACACTCTGGCGGGAAGTTCACGTTGTACGTGCGAACTCTTCCATTGTTGATGCCCATTTCGTATCGTGTTGGTGGCTATTCGCAGATTTTCTGCATCCTCAAAGTTTTAATAAAATCAGCTCTGACGATGTCATGAAGTTAGTGTCATCCCGGAGACCGGGCACGGACTCGCTTGACAGAAGTTATGCAGTCAAAGCTTTCACTTACACCATGAGACTTTACACGGTGCTCTTTTTTTTTGTTTGGTTTCCTGCTTTTCCTTGTCTAATTAGGTAGACGTGCGGGATGTGTAAATCACTCGGTTGAAGGGCAGAGATATGAACTACACAAGCGCGGTATGTAAAAGTTAGAGTAAGCACTGGTTAATGAAGCGGTTAGTGGAAGTTTGATGCTGCGATTGAATGGAAGTGGTTGATTAATCTTCATCTGGATGAGGTAATGGGGATCCGAATGGGAACTTTTGATGAATAGAAGGCGATGCTGATAGAAGGTCGTATTGTAACTCAATTTGAGAATGTCGATATGTCCTTAATTAAACGTTGTGCATAATGCTAGGTTAAAATATTCTAGCACAAATCATTTAAGGATGCAGACACGATGATAAGTAATTTAACAAGAGGTATGTTGATAGTTTTGGATATTTCAGGAAAAGGAATCTCATCCACAGAAAATTAATAGAATGATAAAACAAATGTTTTTTTTATTCAAGCAAAAGAAAAGATAATTCAAATTAAGAAATACAGATACATTCCTACACGGATATAGGAAATAATAAGAGTATGTAAGGAAATATTCTCTTATAAGAAAGTCACAACCAGAAATGAAGAGATAGCCGACTTCACAGCTGATTGCCCCCTAGTCCATCGACGAATTTTAGTGCCTTTTTGACAGATAGTCATGAATTTTTGACGGTTATTCACGAATTAAAGTAAATGCCGTCCTCCGATTGGTCAATTTGGTTTACGAACACGTTATAAAAAACAGTTGTCAAATATTTTAAGGCTGAGAGGTAGAAGTCGGGTATCTCCGTAATACTTCAATTCTGCTCCCAACTATAGTCGTGTTTTTTTCATTGCTATCGATAGTGAAGCGAAGTAAGATTTAGAAAAACGATTCGCAGTCGCTTTGATTTTTATGTGTCAAAATATATGAAAAAGAAATTTATTTGTTCGAAATTAATGTCAAAATGTATGAAATAAAAAATTCGAACTCGAATGTTTATCGGCAGTCACTTTTCAGTGCCGATAATATAGGCAGTAGATTGTTGTAGCCTCGGATACGGAGGACCCTACTGCTGACAACCATGGACAACGATTTTCGGGTCTGGAATGTGAGGTCCCTGACCCAGCCCACGTGTAGTCGATGAACTTGCGGAAGCCCTCGCAGCTTACAAGGCAGAGATCACCGCCATTCAGGAGGTGCGGTGGGATGGGCCGGGCAAAAAGAGGATGAAAAACTGCGATATTTACTCCAGAGATTGCTACAAAGAGCGAATGCAGCGCTTGATGCGGGAATTTTGTTCGAGGGAGGCAATAAGTGCCTTAAATACATAAGCGAGCGCCTCATAACAATCCGCATCAAGGCTACATTCGGCAACATCAGCCTGACCTGCGCCCACGCCCCAACGGAGGATAAAGATGACGACAGCAAAGATGACTTTTATGATCTCCTAGAAAGAACATACGATCAATGCCCCAGCTACGACATCAAGATCGTTCTCGGAGATTTCAACGTAAAGCTGGGCAAGGAAGACATCTTCGCTAGAGTCATTGAGAAGAAGAGCCTGCACGACAACACGTCCGAGAACGGAATCAGGCTGTTGGACTTCGTAACGGGCCGAAATCTCTTTGTAGCCAGTACGCGGTTCCCTCACCTCAACATCCACAAAGGGACCTGGCGGTCGCCTGATCAATCAACCGTCAACCAGATTGATCACAATTCGATCGATGTCAGACACTCCTCCAGTATTCTCGATGTCCGAACATTCCGAGGAGCCAACATCGACTCGGATCATTTCCTTGTTGTAGCCAAGGATATCGATATGACAACGGAGTAGAGCAAGACCAAAACAGTTTGACGTCGGAAAGCTACAATCACAATTGACCGCTAGCAACATTGCCGATCGAGTTTCCCTAAAAGTCAAAAAAGGTTTTAGACAAGGCGACGCGCTGTCATGTGACTTTTTCAAAAATATTCTTGAGAAGATCGTGCAGAACTCACACGCTAACACAAGAGGTACGATCTTCCAGAAGTCCGTACAACTGCTAGCATACGCGGATGGCATTGACGTGATTGGTCGAACAAAGAAAGCCAGCCGTCTATGAAGTGTTTGCTAGTATTGAAGCGGAGGCGGCCAAAATGGGCCGTGAACGAGGGCAAAATGAAGTTTATGCTGTCATCAAGAAAGAACACACAATATTGACAACTTGGACAGAGAGTCACCATAGGAAGCTATTACTTCGAGGTAGTGAAGGACTTCGTGTATCTCGGCTCGCAAGTAAACAGTTCGAACAACACCAGTACCAAGATTAAACGCAGAATTACTCTTGCCAAACGCTGTTTCTTTGGGCTCAAGAGGCAGTTGAGTAGTAGAGTCATCTATCGAAGGACCAAGCTAACATTGTATAGCACCTTGATCATCCCTGTAATGCTCTATGGTGCGGAGGCATGGACGTCCTCCTCCCCCTTTGTCCCACTGGTTCGGAGTCGAAAACTCTCCGGGCCAGAGCTGAGTTGTCCATACACTCTACATGGCCTAGCCATCTTAGGCATTGGATCCGAAGACGCCTGACTAGACCCATGTCGTACAGCCCGTGCAGTCCTCCAGAAACCGTCAACGCAAACAGGACCAAAGATCGCACGCAGAGCTTTTCTCTCGAAGAGACTAAGGACTTCCTCATCCGCTTTTGAGATTGTCCATGCCTCCCCGCCGTACAGCAGGACTGGGATGATCAAGGTCTTGTATAAAGTCAGCTTGGTCCTTCGAGAGAGGACTTTACTACTCAATTGCCTCTTGAGCCCATAGAAACAGCGGTTGGCAAGAGTTACTCTGAGTTTGATCTCGGTACTGATGTTGTTTGTACTATTTACTGCGGAGCCAAGGTAGACGAAGTCCTTGACTACTCCGTTATATCTAAACATTGTGACGCTCTGTTCAAGACGTCGATGTTGTGTGTCCGTTCTTGATGACAGCATATACTTCGTTTTTGCCTCATTCAGCGCTAGACCCATTTTTGCCGCCTCCACTGCAATACCAGCAAACGCTTCATTGAAGGCTCACTGTGTTCAACCAATCACGTCAGTGTCATCCGCGTATGCTAACAGTTGTACGGACTTCTGGAAGATCGTGCCTCTAGTGTTGGCGTGTGAGTCTTGCACGATATTTTCCAGGATGATGTTAAAGAAATCACATGACAGCGCGTCGCCTTGTCTAAAACCTTCTCTAAAACCCCTAGACATTGAAGGTCTCGGTGAGTTCGTTTACGACCTTGATGGAGAAGCGAGCATTCTCCATCGTCATCATGCACAACCTGACGAGTTTGGCAGGAATGTCAAAACTAGACATGGCGTTGTATAGCTCGTCCCTATGCACGCTGCCATATGCGGCCTTGAAATCGACGAATAGGTGGTGGGTGTCGATCTGCAGCTCTTCGGTCTTTTCCAGGATCTGCCGAAGTGTGAAAATCTGGTCGATGGTGGACTTCACCGACCTGAAGCCACACTGATACGGACCTATCAGGTTATTTATAAACAGCTTCAGGCGAGTACACAAAATGGCAGAGAAGATCTTGTAAGCGATGTTCAGGAGATTTATCCCGCTTGTCAAAGGGGTATCCTTTCTTGTGGATCGGGCAAACGATACTGAGATTCCACTCGTCGGGCATGCTTTCCTCCGACCATATCTTACAGATGAGCTGGGGTATGCGCCCAACCAGATCGTCTCCAGCTGCCTTAAAGATTTCAGCGGACAGTCCGTCAGCACCGGCAGCTTTGTTAGACTTCAGTCTTGAAATTGCTATCTTGACCTCGTCTAAGTCGGGGGGGACGGAATTCTCGTCGATCATCGTCCATATTTAGTGCAACATTCTGCCTGACACCATCGCTGTACAGCTAGATATATGTACACTGAACAGAACCTTAACAAGACATTCCATCTCATTGCGTAAGGACGATAAGGTGTGCTGGCAAGTTCTATTGAAGTCCTGCTTGAAGTCAACGGGGGAATTTGCGTGTCAAGCGAAACTTAAAGGTGGGAACAAATAAACATTATTCACAGACTTGAAAACAAAAACGGATTGCTTTTCTGTATGTTCCTACTGGTAACGACTTCCGCAACAATTCACTGAACAAAAGGACTTTTTCTTATATAATACCATAAATTAAAAATTAAATTCTTTCATTTTAAATAAACTTACAAATCAATTCGTGTTTTTCATACATCATTTTGTTACGTACAAAATTCGAATTGCGATGTCAGCTTAAGCAACACATCTGTCCAATGTCAAAAAGGGACCCTGAGTCACGTAACAAAGCAAAAATAAGGCGGTTATTATCCTTAAGCCATGATTGCAACTAACATGTCTCAGGTTATCAATTTTCTTATGATAGCTCAGCAGTCCTAGATCACAGTGCATGGTGATCGTTATATTCCCTCATCGGTTTCTTCAATTCAATTCAATCAAATTGAATAATAAATACGAGGAAAACTCTATGAATGCATAAAGAAAGCTCAAAATAAGGCGCACTAACAGTTCATGAGAAGATACCGACGATAACCTCATCGCATCTTATAGAAAAGCGTGGTCATCTCACTTGCATAACTCGTTGACTATAATAATTCATTAACCACAGTACAAAATCGAGTTTCTTTTCAGAGAAGTATCGTGTTAACAAACTAAACCCGCCGAGTTTGTGGAATTTGCATTTCCTTTTTATGAAAGTAATTCCCCGTTTACCACTTCACAAATCATTTGATTTAAAAACCTTTTTCCTTGATTCAACCGAAGAATGTCGATGAAACAGGTTAAAATAGAAGCAGCGGTCTAACGCGAATCGTGGTTGACTTATTTAATTTGCATCCCAAGTCAATAAAAAGCCAGCGACAGCACGCATTCAAAAGTGAATGGATCGGCAAACAGTGAACAAGGAAAACCACTCTGTGTATACAAACACCGTCCATAGCCCGAAGGACAAGGAAACACCAAAGCAATGCAAACTATTCTCAAACTAAAACACAAAAAGGACATGCTCCATTAACATGAGTTCAAAGGAACGATATGAATTCACACAATGCGCTCCGTTTTCGTGCGCATTTTTTTTTTTCAGTCACATTCTGGGTCACCTCTCAGTCATTCACTGAGCTTGGGTGGGTGGGTGATAAACTATACATACCTCTACCGCCTGCGAACAAACTCCGCATCCCGGCGACAGAAACGACAGCGAGTCCTTGCAGAGGTTTTTAATTAATGTGGAGTTGAACAAGCGAAACACTTAATAAACCGAGAACACGGAAGCCGGTCGGCAAAGCCTGGGATGCCTGTATCCTGATGTCGCCTTCAACTGTCAGCCTATCGTCCTCGCGCTGTGTGAGACATGCCAACCGAGGCCATGGGACCACATGGAAAAACATAAATTTGACATCTTTCACAGAGTGCTCAACGGCTGTGCACAATTGGGCCCTTGCAAGAGCACAGAGCAAGAGTTTCTAATTGAACTGGTGGAGGGATGAACTGCTTGCAGTGAAATTGATTTCTCTATCCTGCTGGCATCAGGAAGCGGATCCCAACGAGTGAAATGAGGAATTCGTATAAATTCTCAAAGAAAAGAATGCAATTAAGAGAGGTGATGCTGCTGCAAGCACTTAACAGGGTGCTGCAGCGAAATAATGGATACCGCTTCAGTTGCAACTGACTTTCAAATGGTCGCAAGCGTTTCATTGTAACTGGTTTTCCTTGTTTCGGATTTAATTGCATCGAGCTGGAGGGGAGCGCTAGGTATTTGCTTACACGAATTTATATTTTCTGTGCTTTAGCTTCCAAATGGTGCATGCATACAGTCAATAACTTAAGGGCTTCTAACGTCGATTGGTGGTTGCTGTGGGTGGGCGTTGTGTGGAGTTCGTTTCTCAAAGAGAAAATAAAAAAAAATGTTCCTTTAAATTTGTGATTTGGCTTCATTAAGCTGTGGGCAATATTGATTCATTTGCAGCTTCATTTATTGCAGTCGACTAGTGAATGCAATTTGGAGTCGAACAAAGCAAGTTAATGTTTGATGATATATACCAAGACCTTTCGATGACTGCTACTAGTAGCTGTTACGTTCTTTTGAGGAAGAACTTACCTCTTTGACTGTTTGTCCTGAGGCGTTTTACTGATTTTGACAGGTGCACAATTTGAGATTATTTAATTAAACACGGAATGTCTCTATTTAGGGGGTATGATTGTGTAGTCTGACACTTATTACAAAATGGGTTCGAAAGAGTTCTGGTTTTGACAACGACAACCAATCTTGTACGTCTGCGAATACTTTAAGGATGTTGCGTTATAGTTTGGTTTGTTTCATTGGTAGTTCTTCATTCCTTGAACACATACGTGAACCATACGTAGATGTTTTCACACTGGAGTGGTCTGCTTCGATCTGAACTTCACTCTGATGACACACTGGTCCTACCACCCGTGACCACACAGTCCTTGTCAGGAAAGGTTTCAATCGCCATCTTGATCTTGTTATAATAACCGAGCCATTTGCACGATGCCTGGATTTGTCCCACAAGCTAATCATATGCATGTCTCAAAACAGGTGCAGACCTGCAAGAGACACTCTTCCAAAAGATTGTACACATGTGATGACAGGATTTATTTGCCATTGAAAGTGGGCAATTAGTCCAAGACAGAATCATGGAAGAAACCCAAGAAATGCAGATCGACGCCCACCAACTATTCGTCGATTTCAAGGCCGCATATGACAGCGTGCATAGGGACGAGCTATACAACGCCATGTCTAGTTTTGAAATTCCTGCCAAACTCGTCAGGTTGTGCAGGAAGACGATGGAGAATGCTCGCTTCTCCATCAAGGTCGGAAACGAACTCACCGTGACATACAATGTCAAAAAAGGTTTTAGACAATGCGACGCGCTGTCATGTGACTTTTTCAACATTATTCTTGAGAAGATCGTGCAGAACTCACACGCTAACACAAGAGGCACGATCTTCCAGAATCCGTACAACTGCTAGAATACGCGGATGACATTGACTTGATTGGCAGAACACAGCGAGCAATCAATGGCTTTTGCTGGCATTGAGGCGGAAGCGGCTAAAATGGATCTAGTATTGAACGAGGGCAAAACGAAGTATATGCTGTCATTAAGGAAAGACACACAACATCGACGACTTGGCCAAAACGTCACCATAGGCAGCTTTCACTTCGAGGTAGTCAAGGATTTCGTCTATCTCGGAAGTTAACAGTACGAATAACACCAGTTGCCAAGAGCAGTTCTACGTCGTATCTCCACTATAATGCGACAGAATATTTCTTGGTCGACAGCATATATTTTGTATTGTCCTCATTGCCCTTAAGACCACCTGTTCGTTTCGTTTGTTGAATTGCCGTAAATCGACTGCATGTTGGGGAGGTGCGACGATGCGTATTCCAACATTTGGACTGACTTATAGAAGATACTGCCTTCCGTGATAGTTTAAGTGCTTGATATACCACAAAATCCACTTACCTGGTTGTACCAGGATGTGGATGAAGTCCGGAGGCAAAAATTCGTCGACTGCACTGGCTGGGCCACATCGAGTCCATAGACACCAGCGCTCCAACTAAGAGGGTCTTCGATTCCGAGCCTCCTGGTTCGAGAAGGAGAGGAAGATCTAACCTCCGGTATAAAGACCGAGTGATCGTGGAGGCAATAGAGCCTGGTTTTGATGACTGGAATCAGAGTGCTCAGGACCGTCATGAAATGACCCTCCGTGGGCCACAGATCTCAGGCTTCCTACCTTACGCTTACCACACCAAGTTGGTTGACCTTCTCAGCCTGTGTGCTCGGAATCATTTCGGGTACTTCAGGCTTCGGATCCACAGACGAATGATTGGACTAATATGGCTATACAAACCGAACAAATCCTGGTTAAATATTGTCATCAAGGCATGATCAGACCAAAGACAAGGGTAAGACAAAATATCAGAAGCAGAACTTCAATCCTCTGATTCTTAGAGAGACCAATGACTTCTACATCCGCCTTAGAGATCGTCAATGTTGAAATGTTGTTCAAGAGCTTCGCAAGATTACATAGGAGTGGTTACACTTGGCGTGAAAAATTCTTTTAACTCGGCGAACTGTTCGCGTATTTTACATTGCCTCGAACTACTAAATGTTCCGAATTACATTATAAGAATAATCAGGAACTACTTTACCGATAGGTTGCTCCTTTACGATTCCGATGACGGGACGAAATTGTATAAAATTACAGGCAGGTTCCCCAAGGATCACTGTTAGGTCCCCTACTGTAGAACGTGATGTATGACGACGTTATATGTTACGACTCCCAGTCCCCAGGGAAGTAGGTTTTGCGGACGATATTGCTGTTGTCTAGCACTGATAAAGAACTGGCTACGTGATATGAGTTTAGACCTCGCGGATCAAAAAACGAAGTCCGTTTTCATTAGGAGTAGAAAAGTGCTAGAGACCATGACGATAAAAGTCGGAGACGAGACTATTATTTCCAATCCATTATAAAATACCTGGGAGTGATGATTGGTGCTCGGCTAAATTTCAAGCATCACCTCGCATACGCTTGCGAGAAATCGTCAAAAGCGATAGGCGCTCTTTCAAGACTCATGTCGAATATCGGCGTCCCGAAGAAAGGCAAACGATTAATGCTTGCGAGAGTTGTGGCTTCCATAGAGCTGTATGGGGCACAAATATGATCTGACGTTGCGAACAAGAAGACACGCATGAAAGAAATCAAATCTGTGTACAGACTCTGTACACTGCGAGTTAGCAGTGCATTTCGAATGGTATCCCACGACGCGGTATTGGTACTATCCTCTATGGTACCAATCGATATCCTAGCTTTAGAAGCTAGACGGCTTTATGACAATCGCTTGCAAGGCGGGCTAAACACATATCATGCGAAGAAATTTGTAAGAAACCGCAGTATTGAAGCGTGGCAACAACAATGGAACGAGTCCCAAAAAGGGAGATGGACGTACCGGCTAAGTTGAAGGACTAGTTGAAGTTGGGTAAATCGAAAACACGGCAAACTGAACTATTATCTTACACAGTACTTGACTGGTCACGGTGGTTTCCGGGAATATTTATTCAAGCGAAACCGTGACTCGAGTCTGTCATGTCCTCACTGCGTACACGCGGTAGAGAACGTGGAATACGTTTTCTTCGAATGTGTATTGCGGGACGCATTTGGTCAACCGCCAACACCAGAAAACATTGTCCAACATATGTTGTGCTCTGAAGACCTTTGGTCTGCTGTGAACGATACAGCAGTACGAATAATGTACTATCAAGTTTCTTAGAACGGCAGCGGAAAGCGAATTCACTAAACGACAGCAAAAAGCTTGAATCCGTCCCTCGCGAAGTAATATTATTATTATTGTTATATAAATATTATAGAAAATCAGTTAGCATGGCTTTGCCGTCTGCCAGATTGACAATTATTACGTTATTAAACATTGCATCTAATTTCTTTAATTAAGGTATAAGTTAACACAAGAGTAATCACAAAGTTACAAAGTGTGTGAACAGCCAGACGCTAGCTCAGCGTTTTAAGCCGATCATTCCAGACGCAGCGAAGGAATCCGACACCACCGTGGGAGCGTCGCCGACCATCCGCCGTGGGATCGAATAACATCAAGACCATCGTTCAACGACATCGAACGATAAGAATAAGTAGAGTAAGTTTAGTTTTTAGTTGACTTCGGGCTGAGTAACGTCAGCAATTTAATTACAATATCATCAATTTAGCAATTTTGAAAAGATTCTGTTAATATACTTTCCCTATATTTTAAGGCAACTTCACAGTATTTAAATAGCTTTTGTACATTCATTTCATTGAGCAGTGATACTATTTCCGTTTCAGATAAGTAGTCTTTCTCAAAAACACTGCTTCTAGTCTCATTCAAAATTGGACACCTGCCTATGAAGTGCATGACATCTTCTCTTTCATTTAGTTTACACATGACGCATAGTATCGGGAGGTCCTTCCTGTGGGGAATAAGATTAAGTTTTAGTAGTTCTCCACGCAGCTAGAACATTGTTAATATTTCGCGGATACTATTCGAATCTTTGAAATAATTTCTACTCCCCAGGTTGTAATTGAGCCGGTTGTACGTACTGCGATGCCTTGAAGATGCTGCTTTCTCCAGAAATTTATTTCTCGCCTCCTCATCGACTTGTTTTATTAAAAGGTGCAGTGAATCTTCCCAGTTCAGGCTTTCCACGTTCAACTGTATACCACATGTTAATGCGCTAATTCCAATCATTCTTGAAACCACGCTGTTTTTCTCCGAATTGTTTGCAAGGCTACTATTTTCGGATGTCGGTTATCTGACATTTTCATTACCCGCAGTATGTAATTGACTTGCATCTTGAGTGTTCTTACAAGTAGAGGAGATAATCCTTTTTCAAGCATAAGCATGTAGTTTGGCGTCATTGTAGGCAAATGGAACCTCTCAACTTCCTCATAGGCTCTATGTCCCCACACTTGCGCCGCGTATAACATTACCGCCTCCGAAACCGCTTCAAATACCTTGAATTTACTGCTATGGTTGATGTTGGAGTTATTGAAGCACCTCTTCCACGCCATATTTACAACAGTCCACGGGAGGTGGTTTTAGTCACTAAGAATCTGACACTACCAACCTACCTGCCTATGCAAGGTTTCCACCTAGCCACGAGAAAAAAAATACCCTCGCAAGAGTAGCTTTGTGTTGCATCTCGGCTACTGATGTGCTTAGTACTTGTGTGTTCCAAATCTTGTGTTGCTCAGAATTTATGATCAGCTACTAGTCAACACAAAGCTGTGATTTCAGTCGTGTCGTCCTGGTCATCCGGTGGCTTAAATGCTCCCAACCAAACACACAACGTGTTTGTCTTTCTCTCCATTCTCCTGCTATTATTTCAGATGTTCTCTGTCTGATGGGCAACAAAAACTTCTACAATTCGTTGCAATATGACCATAGTCAGTAGCTAATATGTGTGACATTGCTTATTTCACTCAGGGCCGTGGGCCTCTCTCCATGTGGATATGTCGACATACGAAAAGTCTTCCATGCAAATACCACGTCCGGACATGATCTTTATTAAATTGTTCGTGCGTCAGTGTTTATCTCAGGCCGTGAATAAGAAGAAAAACACTTGTTGCATACATAGTAGGATCCCTCGTGTAGAGTAGCCAAAGTCGTTCGTAAAAACAAGTGAGAAACGTGCCGGTCCAATCCTAAAGCCAACGGGAAGAGATTAGCTGGATTTGCATGAAAGACCGCTTTCGTCCCTCGCACGGACCCTACCTTAATACATTCTAATGCGACTCACAATAAAATCCTTAAAAAAACACACACCCAGCGTCAGCATGAGGCGCTCCCCTTCGACTGCAAATATATTCTATGTGCTGAGTGCTTTTGCCAGTTTCACGAACCCGTCTCGGACCCGAGAAGGGACCACCCTGGAAACATTGTAATGTATTCGTTTTTGCTTCAGCTGTCAGATGAGGATTACACTAAATACTTTCAATCACAAGTGAACGTCCTTGTCGCAGGCGATATACCCAAAATATGAAATTCTTCCATCTACAAGCAGTATTTGTGTGGCAGCTGAATTCAAATTATCTCCTCTTCGACTGCAGAGCCCGTCCGACAGCAATATCTCGAAGTTGAAACATGTCAGGATGCTCTTCTGGAAAATGTGTAGGTAAACTGAATTTGGTACCCTTATACAATTGAATGATTTTTACTACAAGCTCCGGGCCATGTTGCAGTACGAACTGTGCTGCAGATACAATCCGCCACCCGAGAGGATGGGAAACATTTTCAATTTTCAAATTCGTCGTGTACATGGAAAGAAAGGCAATGTTCCCTGCCTGTCAAAGGACATTGCGGTTGTGGAGTAGACTGTGTATCCCTGTGGATGTGGGTTTAACTGCTCGTTAAATTGTTGTAGGTCTGTGGTATTATCGGTGTCGGTGGACGGGGTGGAATGTGCACGTAAAAGCTTTCGGTTGTGCAATTTGTTTCGTAATTTTGCTTTCCGAAGGTCCTTAAAAGTGCAAAGGTTGCATTTTTGGGCGACAACCGCCATGGGGCATATGTCTGCTAGTTTGCTTGACATTGCTGACCAACGAAATCTGAATTTTGTGTGGTTACAATTTGATTTGTTTTCCATTTTGCAACACTTTAAGTTTGAAACGATTAATGGACACTTGTCAGTATTAAATTACGTCTCAAATTTTGCAAATTCTGTGTGCATTTGAATTGTTTGACTGCGTTCTTCACAGTGCCACATAATTTTAGGCTGAATTGAATGCCCTGCGTATCCTTATTGTAAGTTTTCAGTAGGAAGGTAGTTTATACCTGTGAATTGTGCACTGTAGCCTTAAGGAAAATGTACTTTCTTCGCTCCAATAAAGAAAAAAAAAAGAGTGAAGAGTGCATGAAGAGTTTATACAAAAGACATTCTTTGTTTCTAAGCCGCTTACTGAACCTACGGATTCAACTGGGTTACGCTAAGGGCTTACAAAAAGGATGGGGAGGATCCCGCGAAGACGGTGCAATCTGCCCCCATCCTATCCTCTGTTACACAGGCCGGCCTGTGTGATGGAGGTGGGATGTACTGCCTCGCACGAACCGAAGCCCTCTAACTCAACCACCATCAAAAGTGAAGAGGCAACTCCGACCACTATTATCCCGATAGACGTTGTAACAGAGGGAGCCGGTGCCACGAGGTCCTCGCCCGCTCTAGAGAATCTAGATGGGATGCCGATAGTATCGGTCTTTCTGATCTCGATCTCGGTTCAACTCCGTTCAACAGCGAAGAGTCCCCAGTCGGACTTACTGAGGAAAGTGATCACGGCTGCGGGGAGTTCTAGGACCGCACTCATCCTAGGGTGCGATGCCAACACACACCATACCATCTGGAGGAGCACTGACACTAACTACAGAGGTGAGGACCTTTTAGAATTAATTTTAAGCAGCAAGTTGGCAATCGGTAATATAGGTAACGAACTCACCCTTATTAACAAAATCAGACAGGAGGTCCTAGACCTAACCCTTGTCCCTGACCACATAGCAGGTGGTATAAAGGAATGGAGGGTGTATAAGGACCTCTCATTGTCTGACCACAGTTATTTAACTTTCAGCTTTACAAGCTGCATCCCTGGTGTAACTCCTTTCCGTGACATCAGGAAAACCAACTGGGACATGTACAGGGGGACTATCAGTGACCTATTAGCGGCTTCAAATATATCGCAACCGCTGAATCCTTCATTGCTTGACTCATCAGTCGAGAGACTCACTGATATCCTGCATCAGGTTCTAGTCAGGTCTTGTCACATAAAGAAAGTTAGGGGAAAGCCTAAACCCCCATGGTGGCATTCAAAACTTGATTCCCTCCGCAAAGGTTGCCAGAAACTCTTCAACAGAGCCACGGCAACAAGAATCTATGCCGACTGGGACTCTTATAAAAGAGCTCTCAGTACTTTTAAATATGAGGTAAGAACAGCCAAAAGCTCGTCCTGGAGATTCTTTTGTGGTAAGATCGAAGAGGCCTCGGAGACTTCCCAGCTACGAAAAATATGAGCATCGTCTGCCAATGTCACCATGTCCTCCCTGATGCAAAGAGCCGATGGAACCTGGAGAGCCACTTCCCAGGTTGTAGTGATGGGGGAATCATACTCCTCCCCTGTCAACCACTCCAACCAGTCATCCCCACGCCCATCTCATCTCCCGAAGAGTGACCAAAAACACTGTCCTGTGGACTATCAACTACTTTAAGCCCTATAAGATGGCAGGACCTGATGGCGACCGACCGACCTGATGGCAATCGACCTGGCTGGTCAACACCTTTGAAGGATGTTTACATCTTGGCCACGTACCTACAACTTGGAGAACGACCACTGTTGTCTACATACCGAAGACTGGGAAATGCTCACATGTCAACCCAAATGATCTACTGCCTATAAGCCAGATAAACTTTCGATCTCTCAGCATGCATGGTTCAAACGCTTGCTCAAACACCGCGGATGGACAAAGAACTGTGGCCTATGAATGATTCCAAGCGATCGCTTAGCTTGATCAGATTAAGCAGGTCAAACCTCAGATCTCTTATTGGCGTTTTAACAGGACATTGTGCCATCGGAACTCACGCCTCTGGACTAGGCCTTGGACGAGGCCTGAAAGCTGCATGAACGAGGATGAGGATGAAACCATCGAATACTTGCTATGTAGGTGCAGTGCTCTCTCATCCCGTAGATTCAGACTTCTGGGGCACATTTCTTTGTTAATCTGGCTGAACTGAGCAGCATCAGAATCAGCCCTCTTCTTCGCTTTATCAAAAGCACAAATTGGTTTGCGGAATAAGTAGCCTAAGATCCGCGTGGTAACACAATGTGCCTATGCTTGGCTTTACTGTGTCTGCTGTCGGTATGAGCGGCAGTCAGAAGCCTCAACCTAACCTAACTTCATAAAAACAAGCTTAAATAGAACACATTTTCGACTTTCAACGAAATCAGACTTTGCTGCTCCTGCAGTCTTCTGAAATGGGTAGATACCACATGCTGCCATGATTATTGAACCGTCTATGGATCAAATAATAAACATTTTTTTTTTAACTACGTCACAAACCTGAATTGCACTGAAAAGTACCCATTCCAAATCTCAACTTTAACGAATGCTGCATTGAATTAAATACTTAATCCAAAAATTGTTAAAATCCTGCACGTGATTATTGGCAAGAAAAGTTCATCTCAACTTTGTCTCTAAGTTGAATTGTCACGGAGTTGGAGAGGTTTTTGTATTGAAAATTGAGGGAAGTGTATAGTATGTAAAATATGTCGAAAAAGTTTGTGTTAAAGAGAGTGCCGACTTAGGGAGAGTTCGACTTATGGGGAGTGTTCATTTAGTGGTAATCATTCGTGCTGATGGGGGTATTGGCAGCATTGTCAGGGTCGTTAACAGGGAGTCCATTGTATTTTTAATTTAAAATCATCAGGGACATTTACGACATACATATGTCCTGGGTCTCAATCTGTAAAATGTCATTATGAAAATGCCTGCCCCTGTTTGCGAATTGTCAAAAAAACAGACTTGGTAGCAATGATTATTAAAGAATTCCTTTAAAATAGTTGGGGTCTATTGATTTAAGAGTAAAGTTTTAAAATTCTTTCTATTGACGATTTAAGAATAAGCCATTTAGTCTTTAATTGTCGATATTCTATATCACCTGGATCGCAAATTTAGCAACTTTTATAATTCTGACAGAATATTTCCGTCTGGAAAAAAGCTGCTTAAACCTCGCCATTCGGAGTAGGTACACAATTGTAGGTCCCATCGACCCGTGAAAAAAGAATAGCACGTACAACATTAGTGGTTTGTGTAGAAAGCTAGTCCCAGCTCAGTCTCGGACTACCGCCGCACCAACAATATTATTATTATTATTATGATTATACAACAATTGCTTATCGATCTCATATTGGAAATATTTTACGAATTGAAATGAAATGCAGAACAAATAATCAGCAACATCTAAAATAGTGAACACTTGTATGTCTTTATATACAAAATAATTTATAATTACCATCACCTTCAAATACAGAACTGTTCATTATTATAATGAACGAATGGTCACCGTATGTATGTTTCTTGCAAACTTAGTAATCCAATTTTATGTATCGAAAACAATATCCGGAAATGTTAGCTTATTTGAAACTTAAGAACGTGACTTACTATGAAGCAGGCGCCATCTACAAATTCAGGACCAAAAATCCCATGAGATTGAAATGTCAGAGTTACCGATGATCGCAGTTCGCATGACAAAAGTTACTATGTAAGGGATATCATTTAATGTCTTTTTCACTTTAAGTCTTTTCAATGAACTGAAATAAAAAAATTCTACTGGTTACCGTAGACATAACCCTTGATGAGTTAAGTGTGTGCTTTACCCTTAGAAGAAGAATATGATGATGATGAGATAAGGACCATTTGTTATCCAGGTTATTCGTGTTGTGACAATTCTCGATCGTCATCTTGAACAACCAGACGTGTTTTGCGGGAAAATTAAAACTATATCGACGCGGTGCATAGCTCGCCTCTATAATATTCTTTCTTCCTTATTTGACGCTACAGTCGGGCGGGAAATTGGGCCTCAACCAACAAGTCTGTCCAACTAGCATGGTCTCTGACTAATTGCCTCCAGTGTCGCACACCAAGTTGGTTGAGGTCCTTCTCCACATTGGTGCGCCTCATTAAACGCGGGCGTCCTCTCTTACGTTGTCCCACTGGTTCGGAGTCAAAACCTGTTAGGGCCGAGCTGAGTTCTCCATACGCTCTACATGGCCTAGCCATTTTAGGCGTTGGATCCGAAGACGCCTGACTAGACTCATATCTCAGTACAGCCCGTACAGTTGGTGGTAATATCTTCTCCTCCAAAAACGGTCAACGCAAACAGTACCAAATATCGCACGCAAAACTTTTCTCTCGAAAAGACCAAGGACTTCCTCAGCCGCTTTTAAGATTGTCCATGCCTCCGCGCCGTAAAGCAGGACTGGGATGATCAAGGTCTTGTATAAAGTCAGCTTGGTCCTTCGAGACATGGCTCTACTACTCAATTGCCTCTTGAGCCCATAGAAACAGCGGTTGGCAAGAGTTACTCTGCGTTTGATCTCGGTACTGATGTTGTTAGTGCTATTTATATACGAAGTTATAGCTGCCCATTGTGTAGCTCTGTCGTTGTTGTGTGTCCTTTCTCGAAGACAGCATATGCTTCGTATTCGCTGAGCCCTTTTTGCAGCCTCTGTTTCAATACCAGCAAATAATGCATTGACGGCTCTTTGTGTTCTACCTTTCACGTGAATGTCATACGCGTATGCTAACAGTTGTACGGACTTCTAGAAGATAATGTAATAGTGCGTGTGATTCTTGAACGATCTTATCCATTCAACGCTTCTTATAATATACGACCTTAAAATCAACGAGTAGGTACTTCTCAACGAATAGGTGGTACTTCTTGGGGATTTTGTATAGATTTGCCATGGTGTGAAAATTTAATCTGTTTTGGACCTAAAATATTGTTCATAAACGTATTTGTGTGGTCGCCATAAAAAGGCTCGAGAATATACTGCAAATGATATTAGATATGCTTACCTCTCTAAAGTAAGTGTACCTTTAAATCCAATACCAATAGAAAAGGTAGTCCGGAAGTTACTGAAAAGAAAAACCAAAATTCGACAAGTGGAAGAGCTTCATTAGAGATTTTCTTTTAATTGGTACAGCCGAACACGGATATAAGGTACTCTTATACAAAACAGGCGCTTGTAAGAAGCTCAAGTGAAAACACAGTGTTTTTCTCTGTTTGTCTATAGAAAAACGAGCTGATATAAGAAACGAGTTTATAATAAACATACGGATATAAGAAAAGCACTTTCACTCGCAATATGGCACCACTTCATTTCCCAATAATTGGTTCCAATAAAAGTAGGCTTTGTATTAGTGGCACCCGGGTGCCAATAAGTGGTTCTATAGAACTTAATCTATTGGCACAGCCAATAAATATATATTTGGTGCTGCCAAAAAATTACATAATTAAATCAATATTTTTTAAAGATTGAAAAAAATGCCGCAAATAGCGTAACAGATATATTGTAGGACAGACATTTTTTTTTCTTCAAATCGAAGGATGCGATTAGTTGTATATTTTTGAGGTACCGACAATTGCGGTCGGGTGCCAATAACTACAGTTTTTGGTAAGCGTTTTTTAGTATCCCATTTGTATGCCTTTTTAAATAAACAAATGCATACTAAAAAATATTTTTCAAATTCTTACCATATTCGCAGTTCTATCAATGCGAGTACTCGCTCTGGAATTCAAAATTTCCTTATTTTTGCGTTGAAACGAGTACTTGAATTAAGAATTTCCTTAGCCAACAATTGTATCCGTCACGTTTTTTACTAATAAAAAAATCAAATCCATAAATGAAACATGTACTTTTTTTCTGTGTTGGTTTCGACTTGAGTTTCCTCACAATCTCAATTCGAATATGAATTTAAGTTAACTTACTATAGAAACAACCACCAAATTCAATACGATGGAGGTCATGTGGTTGACCTCCCGAGAATCTGATCACCAATGACGGAACGCTGGTAGTAATCGGGACACCATGTGTGGAGCATTTGGTAAGAATATGATATTTATATTTTAGATTTGGTCGAGCAGCCGAATGAATCGGTTCAGTAGGCTACTTAGCAGACACACTTAGGCCAAGCATAGTCCCATTGTGTTACTGAATGCTTAAGGCACCAATGTGTTTCTTAATACCTGAATAACAATTTATTGACCCCTTACCGCTGGTGGGGGGAAGTCAACTTACTAGACAGGATTTTTTATGGAACACATTGGTGCTTTAAGCGAACCAATAACGTCCACGACAAGCAAAACAATTTCTTCAGACCCGAAAAATAAACCTGCCGTTTTATTGGGAAGAATGAGTTTTAAGTCACTTCTTTGGATGTGCATATTAGCATTGACCATAGGCATTATATCTGGTCAACACATGAGCGAAAACTATAAAATTACAAGATTTGAAACAACTCCAGGAATATATTTTGAAGATATTGGCCATGCAAATATGGTTGTTGGTTCGTGGAAGACCATAGTGTTCTTCAATCTGACCAACTATTGGATATTACTTACCGAAAATTCATATGAGGGACATTTGCTTGGACACAAACTTGTCAGAGTCGAACACTTTACTTTGTGATGGCAGCCTACATTTATTTGATCTACAACTACAACAAATCGAATTAAACAATGATGTTGAATGAAACGACCACCCTTCGATTTCATCGGAACAATTAGCAACAAATTGTTTGGCGTTCTGGATCAAAACTTTGCTATTCAATATGAGCAGACAATAGCAGATATCACAGAAAATGACAACCATCTGCTTAATCTATTCAGGAATCAAACTAGCATAATAGATTCCACCATCAATCTCTTCAAAGAAGATCGTGCGGCAACTCAAAACCAGATGAGGATACTGTATAAAATTATTTCAAAGTGAGAAACTCAAAGGGACAATGAACACGCCTTTCAGATGTTTATATCAACAGCTTTATCTGCAACGTTAACTATGATAAAATTCTACAAGACGCAAAATACCTTATTACACATCTTGCTGGCAACGCACCATGGGCAAATTCATCCCTTAATATTGACGGTTAATCAACTGAAAACTGAACTTACTCGAATCCACAGCAATATACCAAGAAGCATGATGATACCGGGAGAAGGGAATCACGAGTCAATAATTCAACTATACAAGACATTACAACCAAGAGCACGAGTAACGGGCAAAAATGTTATCATCGAAGTAACGCTGCCACTTTTGTATAATGAAGAATTCAAGATGTACAAACTTCTTTCGGTACCAGCTTGGCGAGGAAAAAATGTTGCGTTCATTGTACCACCATCAGACTATTTGATAGTCAATATTGAAGGCGACCACTTCTACCCTCTGAACGAAATGTCACTCTCGATGTGTAAGCAGCGATCGACAGGAACATTCTGGTGTGACATGAAACATCCTCTGTATCTTACTGAGTCGACAACTAATTCCTGTGAAATAGGGCTCTTAAGACATGAAAAAGAGGTTCCACTATCCTGCGTCGTTCAAAACGTTAGTCCCCAATTATATTGGGTACAGATGCACCACACAAATCCTTGGATATACAGTACACCAAGTGCGGTCAATGATATAGCATGTGGCCAATTATCTTCGACAGCTCAATTGATGACAACTGGAATATTGCAGTTGCAATTGAACTGCAGTATTCTTCAATCCAGCATGCTCATTTTTGGCAGGCAGTCAGTAACAACGAGGATAATGTCATCATATTTATCACTGCCAAACTTATCTGATTTAGGACCTGACCACTATTATTACAACGAACAACCACCTGTTGTAGGAACACAAATTTCACACAAAATCGCAAAATTACAACATGAGATCGCTCTCCAAAAAAGTCAACAAGGAATTTCTAACCAAATCCGAAGCCACAAGATTCAACAGTATTCATTAAGCGGTGCAATAACACTTGTCATATGCTGTACTGAAAAGGCTTAGAAACAGGAAGTCAGCCAACATCAAAATCATGACCACCCCTAACCCAGCACCACGTAGGCGACGGAGTGAACCAGTCGCGTCATCAATATTCACCGACGACCACTTTATGATCTAGGCGGCCACAGCATGTTGTGATCACAACAACAGATGATATATGACGCCAACTGATATCTCACACAGCACACAACACACAGCTCACAGCACACAACTGCACATATTCAACTCATATTTCCACTATTACTCTAGTGCACATTTTTCGTTCACCTGTACTTGCCTCTTTCGCTTCTTATTTCTTCCTATCAAAAAATGTACATTAGAAAAAAAAATGTACATAAGAAAGAAAGAAAAAATGAAAATGTAGAATAAGCACTTTATACTATATGAGTAATGATATGCACAAATAAAGTTCAGCTCCATACAAAATCCTGTCTAGTAAGTTCACTTCCCCCCACCAGCGGTAAGGGGTCAATAAATTATTATTCAGGTATTAAGAAACACATTGGTGCTTTAAGCATTCAGTTACCACGCGGATCTTAGGCTACCGTTCCTTTGGTAAACCGAAGAAGAGGGCTAATTCTGATGCTGCTCAGTTCAGCCAGGTTAACAAGGGAATTCGCCCCCAGAAATCTGAATCTAAGGGATGAGAATGCCCTGCAGCTACATAGCAAGTGTTCGATGGTTTCTTCCTCATCCTCGTCCATGCAGCTCACAGGCCTAGTCTAGAGGCGTGAGTTCCGATGGAACAATGTCCTGTTAAAACGCCAATAAGAGATCTGAGGTTTGACCTGCTTAATCTGATCAAGCTAAGCGATCGCTTGGGATCGATCAAAGGCCAGAGTTGTTTGGTAATGCGGCATTCTGTGCCAGATATCCATCCGCGGTTTATTCGGGCAAGCGTTTGTAGCATTAACAGATTTTTTATAGTAGCGATAGGCATAATTTTTATGGATTAAATGATTTGAAATTTGTTACTTTTTCAATTGTTCATTATTTGGTGATCTAAAACATGTTCACCGTAAGTATATATTTGTTTTTATATATTTGCTGAAAATTGTTTACTTGTAAAAACAGCGGTAGTAGGTTGCCACTCATGTGTAAAGCACTTTACTTACCCACAGTTCAGTCAGCGTCTGTAGCCACATTTTCATTTAGAACTACCCAAGTCACCACATTGTCAGTCGGAGTCACCACATAATCACTTCGACTATCTAAAATTGGCTGCTAAACTTACCATTGGCACCTGTAATAGGCCACCATAAAGCTGACAGAAGTTAATTCAACGTTTGGTTTTTTTTTTGTGAATTTTGACCACGTCAGCATGATGTACAAGTGCCATTCTTCTTTTTCCCCTTAAAAAGCAACTTCACAGAAAGTTCAATATTGAATATTGGTTTCATAATGGCTTGATATTAAAAATAACACATCCATTCGATAAGCCTGTAAAAAATTGTCACTTCATCGCAGCAATCACAACAAACTTTTTGTCTGTTGTCCAGATATGTAAATAAAATCTGGTTACCAGCTACAAATCCCATAAACCTTTCAACTCAATGGTATAAATTCTCCCAAAGTCACAAATAAATTTAATCCTCTCCTCACTTACCTCATCCCTTTGGGACTCGTCGGATAAAATCCAAAAATTCCCAACAATTCACCAGAGCAGCTTTTTTTTTGCAGAACTATAAAATAATATCTTCAGTCATGCTTTCAGCTTTACTCAATTTACATTCTCTACCACACATGTACCCATGGAAACGAAATTGTATTTCATTTCAATCGCATTGTCACCATTGCTGTGGAGAAGATCTGAAAGGGCAGAAACATCATGCAGCTCATTTACATTCCGCAAATAAAACAATCGAATGCTTCAATTAATTTTCTTTAATATCTCTAATAATTTTTTCACGATTTTTTGTTAATTTTTTTTTCTTCTGAAAATTAAAATTACTTTTCTGTTTGAAAACAAAGAATCGAAAGAATAAAATAATCAAATAATTTTAGAAAATATTTCTTATTCTGTTTTCTTTTTTTTGTTTTTTGTTTCATTTTCACAGTACATCTCAGCACGCCATGCAGTTGGATGTCTTAAGATATAAAACTGTACAATAGAGAGTATTTATCCTAGAACTAGAAAACAAGGGAGTAGATATAAATTTGCACTATTAATAGATGAGTTGGGGAGTTGATCGTTATAAAATAAATTCATCTCAGGAGGGACTTAGTCAGATAGATTCTCTTAAATAAAATTCTTATAGCAAAACAATAACGACAACTGTAAATAAACTGTCTATATCTAACTTATTGCTCATAGAACATTTATTATCTAGTGATAGGTACCATTAATTAACCGTATTTATTTTTTTGTTTCTTTATATAATACTAGAATGTGATTTTGTTTATCTTAATCATTTAATTGCTCACAGGAATTATTTGTTTTTTTTTTATTAAATTAACAATTTTATATACAAACTCTTAATATTTGGATCAAATACTTTACAGAAGAAGATGGATTGTTTTTTTTTCTTATGTTTTGTTAGCAAAATTCAAGATGAAACATCAGATGGAGAGCGAAGTTACTGCATCATGTTTATTTACCTTCGAGTGGAGCTTCTCCGAATTTGAGTTATGTGAGGAGGAGTCATAAGAAAAGCGGTGAAGCAGTTTAATACAGTTTTCATCTTATTAGATAATTTATTTTTTTCCATATACTATGTACACATAGCTTAACAATATATATATATATAAGAATTTTTCTTAAATTTTCTTCTACAACTACGAACAAAGTTAATTCATGATTTTGCAGCTCTGTCAGTTGTACAGTTACTACTACTGTGTACTTCACTATTTACTCAAATTGATCATATTTACCAAACACTGATTAGATTCTTAAGTAGTTACGTTCTATGTGTGTTCCTAGTTCGGCTATCTACACTTGGATTTTGTCAAAATGCAATTATTTTTAAGTTAAATTATAATAAACGTGAACATTTAGTTATTCCTCTTCTTTCAATTTATTTATCACACTTGGTTTTATGGTGAAAGCGATTCAATACATGTCGATATGTTGATTCTGTTTTGTTATTTTGTTTATTTTTCCTTTTGAATATCAGTATGCAGCAAGAAATGAGATGACAAAGGAATAGATCGGAGATCAGGTCGTTTTAACAAGGTCTAATTTTGTCGTAGTGTCGGAAGTGATAGAACTATGGTTTCGTGCGGATAAAATTTCGGTATAATAAGATATTTTGTGTTTCTTTCTTTTTCATACACAAGCGGTACATACTTCCGATACCCAACTGTGAGATAAGCATGCAAACAAGAAAGGCAAGCTTCGAAAAATAGCTGGTTGATCCGAATTCTGTTAACCTGCGAAGCGGGAGCATGCCGCACTAAGGGTCAGTAAGATAGAATTAAAAACATGAATTGATACATATTAAGATAGATTTTTATTTCATTTTTGTCTAGTATAAGTTGACAAGAAATGCAGATCGACACCCACCACCTATTGGTCGATATGATCTGATATGACAGCGTGCATAGAGCTACGGCAAGGAAGACTCCAATAGCGCTTTCAGGCAGAATGTTCCACTCCACGCATTTGACGATGATCGACGAGGATTACGTCCCCCCGACCTAGACGAAGTCAAGATAATGATATCGAGACTAAAGTCGAATAAAGCTGCTGGTGGAGACGGACTGTCTGCGGAACTGTTTAAGAGACCTAGAGATGAGCTGGTAAGGTACATGCACCAACTCATCTGTAAGCATACCCGACGAGTGGAATCTCAGTATCGTTTGCCCGATCCACAAGAAAGGAGACCCCTTCAACTGCGCCAACTCCCGAAGGATAAGTCTCCTCAACATCGCATACAAGATCCCCTCTGCCTTTTTGTGTGAGCGCCTGAAACCATTCGTCAACAACCCGATAGGTTCTTATCAGTGCGGTTTCAGGCCGGGGAAGTCCACCATCAACCAAATCTTCACATTACGACAGATTCTGGAAAAAACCCAAGAAATACAGATCGACAACAACCGCCGTGCATAGGGACGAGCTATACAACGCCTTGTCTAGTTCTGAAATTCCTGCCAAACTCGTCAGGTTGTGCAGGATGACGATGGAGAATTCTCGCTGCTCCACCAAGTTCGGTAACGAACTCACCTAGACCTTCAATGTCAAAAAATGTTTTAGACAAGGCGACGCACTGTCATGTGATTTTTTTGACATTGTTCTTGAGAACATCGTGCAGAACTCATACGCCAACACAAAAGGCACGATCTTCCAAAAGTCCGTACAACTGGTAGCATACGCGGATGACATGGACGTGATTGGTCGAACACAATGAAGCGTTTGCTGGCATTGAAGTGGAGGCGGCCAAAATGGGTTCAGCGGTGAACGAGAGCAAAACGAAGTTTATGCTGTCATCAAGAAAGGACGCACAACATCGACGACTTGGCGAAAACGTCACCATAGGCAGCTATAACTTCGAGGTAGGGAAGGACTTCGTCTACCTCGGTTCGCAAGTAAAAAGTACAAACAACATCAGTGCCAAGATTAAACGCAGAATTACTCTTGCCAATCGCTGTTTCTTTGGGCTCAAGAGGCAATTGAGTAGTAGTGTCCTCTCTCGAAGGACCAAGCTAACATTATATAACACCTAGATCATCCCTGTCCTGCTCTATGGTGCGGAGGCTTGGATAACCTCAAAAGCGGATGAAGAAGCACTTGGTTTTTTCGAGAGAAAAGTTCTGCGTGCAATCTTTGGTCCTGTCTGCGTTGATGGTTATTGGAGAAGAAAATTCAACTACGAACTGTACGGGCTGTACAACGGCATGAACCTAGTCAGGCGTCTACGGATTCAACGCCTAAGATGGCTGGGCCATGTAGAGCGCATGGACAATACTGCTCCAGCCCGAAGAGTCTTCGACTCCGAACCAGTGGGACACGGCAATAGAGGACGCCCACGGAACCGGTTGCGCACCCAGGTGGAGAAGGACTTCAATCGACTTGGTTTGCGCAGTTGGAGACAGCTGGCTAAAGATCGTGCCGGCTGGAGAGGCTTACTGGTTGAGGCCCAGGTCCATCCCGGACTGTTGCGCCATCCGAAGAAGAAGAAGAAGGGTATGCTTAAGTTGTCCTGAAAATTAAAGAAAAATTAATGTACTCTCCCTTCCCTTTCCTACAAAAATCGTTGATCAGGAAACGGACAAATTCGACCACGTAAAAGCGGCCTTACTTAATGACTTGCAAAATGCCCACCCTTTCCATGAAGCAGTTCAACATTTTTGTATTTTTTCTATTGCATCATATCGTAAAATGCATCATATCGTTGTCCTTCCATGGAAGCTCCCAAAGTAAACTTTTTCGAAATAGTCGAATTTGAAGTTCACAATAAATACAATACAAAAATTGGAAATACTATAGCTTTCATTCTGCATAATTTGGAAATAGGGGAACGTACAACTGAGGGAGTTTTCACAGAATACAGATTTTGTTATTTCATTCAATATGGTGTATTTATCTCATTTTTCAGACAAATGGATTTAGGGCATTTTCATTGAATAGCGATTTATATCATCTGAAAAAAGAGAGAATGGAAGAAACAGACGTTGTTCAAAAAGCTCTCTGCTCTTTTATTCAGGATATCGAATGGACAGCTAACAAGAGATACAAGTCACATAAAAAGGAACCCTCGCTATTTTCTGGAACGCTTGACATACGCTTTGAGCCATAACGTAGTTTGTTTTCTGTATTTCACTGCATTCACAATTTACATAAAGGGTTAGTTCTTTGCTGGTTGTTTTGTAATGTGCGCTTTTTGACAGTTCGTGAGGTACTCGTGAAATGGACGATCGGCCTGCCCTCTCAAAATAAGCTGGAGGAGGATGATCCGATTACTTATTGAAAAATTTTCTTTGCCTATGCAGCTCAATTCCGGATGCAGGGGTTGTTAGCTCAAGATGGCTAAGCATAGCATATGACTAAAGTTCGACTTCAACGAATCGATAAAGACCATCTTTGAACTCTTTACATCATGTTATCCATGACACACCGATTTTTCTATTTATGGAAATGTTAGAAAATGGTGGGGGAGGAGGAGCGAGGACACACACGACCAGAATACCGCTGTCAGGCAGAATAATCCATCCAATATAGGCGATGATGGACAAGAATTCCGCCCCGCGACCTCAGTGACGTTACGATAGCAATCGCCAAACTAAAGTCCAATCAGGCTGCTGGTGCCGATGGACTGCCTGCCGAACTTTTCAAAGCAGCTGTCGATGATTTGGTAAGGTGCATTTATTTACTTATTTATTTATTTATGTTTAAAAACTACAAATTACATATGGTTAGGTAGGGGGTGGCATACTTGGACCATACTGGTCCACTGTGATACCCACAGTCAGACTACTACCACTGATTGACTGACCACTCCAGTGGGATCCAGTGATAATTTGATCCCAACGACGAATGGCAAGTGGACTAGATTTGAAAAGCAGATAAATGTGTACTAACTTGCTTTCACTAGGCCTCGAACCTGTGACCCCAGTAACCAAGGGCAGGCATTTAACCAACTGCGCTATCCAGTCGTTTTAAGGATGAGCAACTTAGGAGAATATAATAGTGATGTCTTGGAGTCTTGGAACACAACATAACAAATAAAACAGGGAGATACCAGACAGTGGGTGGTGTGAATAAAAACTGAGTGTGAGCATTTGTCCAGCATTTTAGAGTAAATGCTCCATCTGATGTGAATAAAAATTTATTTCGTCAAGTTTAACGAATCCTCTACGGTCAGATATTTTGACAGCTGAGTCTTTCCTCCGTTTTGGTGTGAATAAAGATGGAATATGCTCAGACATCGCTTGTGGAAGCTGAGTGTGCATAGGAGGTGGCTTCAAGAGAGAAAAAAAATAAGTGAAAACAATTTAAAATAATGGAAAATACTGTGTCGGAAGAGGAATACTTTGACGGATTAAACCTTAAGCCTCAAAAATAAAAGGAAATCTGGAATGGACGATGACGATTTATCAACTTTTTGCAATTTTAACCGTGCTCCAGACGTGAAAAGTAAAAAGGGGAGGCACTGAGTTGAAATGTATGAAAAAAAATAAAAAGAGAAATCAATCGGTTTAACTTGAACATAAAGAAAAAATTGCGACAAATCAAAAGGCGATAAGAAAAGGACGGGCAATCTTCCCATTACAAAACAAAAAACAATCAAAGGCATGGCACCACCACGGGTTTCTTTTGGAATATCGGTACTTAACCATTCCATGTTATCAAACTCGGATAAATAGATGTTCTTGAAATCATCCCCTGAGTCCCCGAAAGGACATGAATTATAATTCTTTGTTTTTCGGGTTTGCGTGTTTAAAAACGTTATTGCATATATTTTGCACCCACCTTCACCCGATTTTTCACTCAACCTTAAACGCAAAGAACCCTAGTTTTCATCCGTCAACTGAAGGGAGGGTACCTACTTTGAGGCAATTCTTTATTCACACCAAATTGAGTATTTCCTTTGTGTTTTCTCAGTTTTTATTCAAACCACCCAATATCCACGAAAGAAATGTCTTGAACTTGGACTCTACGTAGTACACTTTTGTAGGACGTCTATAATCTGTCCAAATGATTGCGAAGGAAGGATGGCTCATGATCTCAATTCTATTTTTTTAAAGATCTCCTAATGTAATTCTGTTCGGCGAAAAATGGACTTCAGTAAGCCAAGAACAAGTAAGAACTTCAGTAAAGTGGGTCGCCGTGGCGTAGTGTGTTAGTGCGTCGACTCCTTCGCAGAGGGGCCAGGTTCGATACCCGAATTTACCACCTTTCGAGTCACTGACAATGCTCAAAGAGTATTCCTGTCTAGAAAGAGCTTCTCAACTTCGCCGTTCGGAGTCGGCATTAAACTGTAGGCCCTTCCACTCGTGAAAGAACAATAGCACGCACAACACGAGTGGTTGCTGAGAAGCTACGCCCAGGTCCGCCTCGGACTGTCGCGCCACGCATATTATATTATTATAAACCAAGAACAAGAAGCGGTTATAGAGTTCGGAGAATCAAAAAATTCAATTGCAGCTGGAGAGGCAGATTCAGTTAGAACTGCTTTCCTGGTCAATAAATGGCTACCTTCGTGGTCAATCAATGGCTACCCTGTTCAAGTATAGAACCTTTTTTTATGCAACTCTCATCCAGCATCAAATGTTGTACGAAAGTTGAACATTGACTGGAAGCTAAATATATTGGTGGTTCGATGAGAACCTAATTAGCACTATGTGCCGTGCCACAGCTCTGTTACCTATAAATAAGGGAGGTGTAGGTTCATTTGAGATATCCAGCTTGAGGTATTTAGAAAGGACATTCATTCCTTAATATTTTTCACAGAAATCTCATCAAGCGGGTTAAATAAGCATCTACCAAGCGCTCACTGTCTGGCTCTGTCAAGATCCGGACAGGCGCAAAAGTGTTACGGTCTCCCTCTCAGTTGTGTTGTTTCATTTGCTACGATGTGAGTTCTGTGGAATGCCTAGTTTAACGGCATGATCTCCAATCGGCCAGTGTCCTGTACAGACCGCCACTAGTCTAGAAATATCATGACGAGACCGCCGAAGGAGGTCTTTAGTTTTGGATTGTTTGTTTTCAGGCAATATTTTCCTTGATGATGCACGGTTCGTCAGACTGGTCCATCTAAGGTTTGCTGTTTCTAGGAAGTATTATCATTGACTGCTTGTATTCGCCTCAGCAAGCGATCGCCGAAGGGCAGATCCATAGCAAGTTCTTCGGCCCTCTGGGATGTCACAGCGACCAAGGGAAATGAGCACGCCCTCTAACGACCCTATCTCAGCTCGGAATTCTTGTACTAATTTTAAACGTGAAGCAAAGGAGGCTATAGCTTTGATGGCTGCTTGACTATCAATGCATGTGGTAACCCTCTGTCTTGGCAAGTTATTTGACTGTATTTTTATTTTAAGACATGCTTTCCGGATTACAAATAGTTAAGCTTGCAACACGCTGGAATTGTCGGGCAGTCTATAGGCTTTACAGCTGTTCAGGGAGTTCTGAGAACACATCCGCAACGGAAGCGCCGTCCATCTTAGAGCCGTCAGTGTAGATTGTCCATTTAAAATCCGTGCACATCTGCCCACTATGCCATTCCACTCTTTCTGGGTTAATTATTACGTCAAAGTCGTTGGATAGGTTAGGAGCGTGTAGTCCGTTGGGAAAGATACCAGATCTCTTGTTATAGGATCAAACATAGTGCTATGACCATAGGTGTTTGATCACCAGCATCCAGACTTTCTGAGCTTGATGATGGTGCTGGGTGTTCTTAACCCTCATCTCATCCTCAATTGTGCATAGATTTCTACGAATGTGGTATCTTAGTGAGTTTTCCATGATTTTTATCTTTCTAAACCTTTTTCAGAATTCTATGGAAGAGGGAATGCGTAAAATTATTATTGTAATAAAAGCTGTGTTTTTTTTGCAAGCGGTTATACGCTTAAATTTCAATTTGCATGTAAAATACACTAACAACAAATCCTTTATCCGCTTAAGTTACTCATCATATCTATCGCCGCTTAAGAAATAAGCGTGGATAAAAACAATGCTTCCAATCATTATTTGTGTTTTGAGGATTGATTACTGACAATTGAGGATGAGATGAGGGTGTTCATTCCTGAATTTATTCATTCATTGTTTAGGTTGCTGTATGTGGTTTACATTTGTAGGTGTGGTTGATGTATTAGATAATTTTTAATTGTCTTGGCATCCATAAGCATGCAGCTTTTGGAATACCCAGAGTGTCTCAGCTATACACTCCGTTTAGGTTTCGTAAACGATTCGTTTCATTTGATGAAAATTGTTTTTATTTTATAATTATTAAGTGTTTTTGATTTTAAAGTGGTGGCCACGCTACACGATCGCAAACCGAAGATTGTGCCTAACCTAACACGACTCCTCCCCCTAACTGTCAGAATTGTCAAATAAATTTCGCCGGTGCTGCCAAGATTCTATGATGAATTATTAAGCGCAGATTATCCGTTTTTTGTGCACTTATAAATTAAGCGTATACATGCTTGCAAAAAACCACACCTAAAGTCAAAAAGTCAAAATTTCGGAAAAAAAGGAAATAAGACAAAAAATAGCACGTGAGTAGTTTTCTACGCAAGTTTGGGATGATGGTTAATATGTAGGTCTAAGAGCAGTAGAGGCATCACCGCAAGAGCATCTGACGGAGTCGATCGTAGAGCGCTTGTGGTGCCTATGCATGTTGTTTTCTGTACCATGTTTAACTTTGTGGTATTGTATTTTTTTTCCTGAGGGCTGGCCACCATACTTGTGATCCGTATGTTAGAATCGAGCGAACCTGCGCCGTATGCATTCATAGGATCAACTTTGTAATGTCATAAGAAAATAACAATCTGAAGACCAAGCAAAGTGTTTACTATTAAAATAAAATGTTGGGACATAGTCCTCCCTTCGTTGAAGTCAGGTCTAACAATCCTCTTCTTTTGCTTTAATTGTTGGCTTATTATGCATTCGAGGTTGTGAACCATTCACAAACAAAAAAATGTTGGAATTTATCCAACACATTTGGGATCAAAAACGCAAAACAAAATGGTCGTAAAACAAAAGGCCTCCTTGAAGTTAAACTTATAGAAAAATGACAGAAAAGCTGAATCAGCAACTCCCAGGTTAGATGAACTCAGTCAGCAGTACTCTCAATCACACGCCTTAACAGAAAATTTTTTTTTTGCAGATAAGTGGAGGCATCCTGTCAGAGACGATGTTTTACACGCTTGCATTTAACTCGGAAAGTAACAATGTCGGTAATTGGCATGATGTCAGATAAATTGTCAGCGTTGCTGATTGAAATGAAGCGCAATATCGATGTCAATTGCGTGTTTATGGTCAATACCCTGGGAAATGGTGGTTTTCATGCCTCCCAGGTTATCTGGTTTACGTGACATCGATTCTGCCAATAATCATGTTAAGTCGCATGGTTTCGACAGCCAATTCACATGTGCACTTTACACTCGAGTGTGTATTTCAGTAAATTTGTCGTATCGCGTGCTATGTGGTTGCATGGTTTCATTGGAAAATTACGGCTCTTTTGCATTATCTGGGGACGTCAACTGTTGGGTATGAACACCGTTCTTGATTGACAGCAAGGGCAGTTTTATTGTGAGAAATGTTTAAAACAATGATTTTATCCGCTTTTGCAAATAAATGCACAATTATGAGTTCTGCAACGAAAGGGAACAAATTTACCATGTTGTTGTGGACGTTTGCTCCTTGAAGTTATTATCTTCAAGCTAAGCCAGAACGAAAGATGTACTAAATAGGCTCTCGGTTAGATTAGGCTAATCGTGCGGAAATTAAAAATTAGGTCAGAATATGCTTAACATAATGAGAACCTTTTTTTTATCCTACTTCACAAACCAATTCAATTAAAACCAGTTAAATTTATTAACATAATAATAAAAGGTTAAAATTAGGTCTTATATCTCTTATAGAAATTAGTTCTACGAATTGCAGCATAGTGTACAATCGATTTAAACTAAAACAACTTGAAAGTCAAAAGGAAATGAAAGAAGAGTGGAATTTGCAGAAAATTATGAATGTTGGCAAGTTTGAGGATCGAACCTGGCCTGGTAGGAGTCGACTCCCAAACCCACTAGGCTATGGCGACCCACATTGTTGGAATGGGATGGGAATTAGAAAAGGGAGGAGAAGTGAAGAAGGGACAGCACACCTAAAAGGTTTGCAATTGAGGATACAGTGCAATCTTTTATATATATATATATCTTTTATATATTATAATATTTACGGAACTTTTGAAATTGTAAGACTCAAAATACATACAAACATTCATTTACATATGTATGTACGCTTTACTATGCAATTTAACAGCAGTAGAGAACTGATGACGACACCATAAATCGTCTAGACATCCTCGTAGTTCCGTGCAGAAATGAAGTACTATAGAGATGGCCAAATTTACAGCTTATTGTCCCCTTGCCTATCGACGAATTTCAGTGACTTTTTGACATTTTGACAATTATTCACGAAATACTACTCGTCGCTCCTTTTTTTCATGGAAATAGTTAAAAGCGTCTACCATCACTAAACGTTGGAAAACAGTTATCAGAACTCCTGATCATTCAAGGCAAGTTCTCACAACACCATCTACAATGTCCGAAATCTAACTAACAATTTGCAAGCTCAAGATCCGCAAAGCCCCGCTCCGGATAAGCTGCCGGTGGAACTGTTTAAGGTGACAGCGGCAGTTATGAATGAACGCCCAGTCCCCGACATCTGGAAAGAAGGTATCATTGTAACCATTTTCTAGTGCAAAAACTGGAGAGGAATTTCACTCCTGAATGATATCCAGAAGCTACTGGCCTCATTGATCTTACACCGGATTTTCTGCAACTGTAGAGGAACATCTGTGGCGTGATCAAGCAGATTTTCGACAACGCCGCTTTCAAAGGAATCCAAAGGTCTCTAATGGAGAAACTTCACGAGCTCGACTACGCCGATGACATCTGCCTGCTATCCAACACTTTGTGGAGGAGCAAAAACTGACGTCGTGCCTTCTTCTCCATGCAGTCCATACGACGGAAGACGAATAATATCATTGCTTGCTAGCTTCAGGTCTTCTCTTGGGACGAATTCTGAAGGTCTTCTGGCCGGAATGGATAAAAAACGAAGAGCTGCCGTGTTGAGCTTCGCGAAAACCCGTCGCAGCAGATATACAACATCGAAAGTTAAGCTGGATAGTCCACACCTGGCCCTCACTTGGATACAAAGAGTGCGCAGTTGGGGTCGTCCACGCTCAAATTGATGGCGGACGGTGGAGAAAGAACATCGACAGACCAACACATCCTGGCCGGAAGTGATTAGACCGGCCATAAACAGAGTTGCGTGGGGATCATTCTCGGAATCCCTGTTACCGCTGTATGCTCCATAGGATATATTATATGTTGAATTTGTATATTTTGAAGGTTAAATAAATAATAATTGGTACGCCTAGCTGCAAATCCAACAAAAATAAAATTGATTTCGCGAATCGAAATTTACCAACCACCATGATATTGAACACTCTAACACCACCCAAAAGCCCGTAGTTACGACACCCAGGTTTCTCTTGAACCTGAATCCATATTCCATTTATTCTGACATTCACCCTCCACTTTTGCAAATCGATAACGCTGAAGTCAATGGCACCTAGAATATCCATGAATAGCGCCCGTATTTCTCCCACTCCCACCGCCTCTCCTCAAACATTCAATTCATCTCCTATTTCGTTGTACCATAGAGAAGCACACATTCCTGGTGGATCTTGAGATGCAAATATTGAAATTCCAGCAGTGTAGTATTAGCAAAATAAAACCCATATGAGAGTCGTCCCTTTCCTTCTCCTGCTGGCAGAGGCGCATGTGAGGGATTTGGTGGAAATGACAGCCAGAAGACGAAATGCATTAGCCATTGACATTTGGAGTGATGGCACAGAATCATGAAATTTATTCTGCGTTCCACGATGCAGTCAGTCTACATGGTAATGAGAAATTTCATCTCCGGCGGAGTAGTTAGGTGCCAGAATGTGACGAATACTTTATGAAACTACGTATGTATCAACGAGAATCTCAATGCGAATTTCACTGAAGACGTCGTTTGTAATGCACGTTGTAGGGATGCGATGCAATTTGCGATATCATGTAAGCACAATCAGGAGAGAGGAAGGTGGAATATGCCTCGTCATATCAAATGGAGTGAAACGCAGGTGTTTGCTGAGTGGATTGGAGAAGCACTGCAGTGAGTGGCGCAATCATTTTCCACATGGGGTGAAATTCCTGCTGAAAGATGATCCGCAATTGCTGTACGACATGGGATACCATCGGCTATCTCGAGAATTTACATCTCGAATCGTTGGTGTTAGGTATGGAAAGACAGCGCAGGCAAATGGTGGTGGCCTTCTCATTTCCAGTTCCCTGAGTATGGTAGTCGAACTCTGTCCAGCAGAGGAAGGAATTTAATTCATCATAGAGGAGGTCAGCATTTTTCTGGATGGCTTGCGTGTATCTAAAGTATAACACGAATCCCATTCACTGCCTGAACAATGCGGAACAGAATGAACAACGAGATACTGGCCATGACAGCTAAGAGCAGGTGAACAAAATGGGATTTGAAAGTAGTATGGCGTTATTACCGACGCCGGATTATTTAAACTGTCCGGAACCAGATTTGCACATTGTTCGCAATTTTGCACAACACATCATATATTTTTCATCTAATGACGCTACAGTCCGGGTGGCTCTTTCCACCCGGCACAATATTTAACCAGGTGACTCCAATTTTTTGGTTGAAATCCTTCTCCACTTGTATGCAGTATCAGTTTCGTGGCAGTTTCGTTGGTGCAGAGTCGAAGACTCTTCTTCTAGCTCCATGGCGCATCGCATAGATCAGGCCGTGGTGCAACACATCCATAACCACCGAAATCACGAACCGGGATTCAAATCGATTAAGAATTCCGTTTTTTATGGTGTTAACCCCGATTTCCGGTACCTCAAAAAGAATTCACGGCGCCACCTATTTTGAATCACTAGTAATGCTCGAAGAGGATAATTATTTCGAAAAAGCTTTTCAAACCTGGACGCTTCTCACAGTCGGCATAAAACTTTACGTCCCATTCACTCATGTGAGAACAATTGCACGCACAAAACGAGTGGTTGCTGTAGAAGACAGGTGTTGGACCTCTACGGGCTATACAGCCCATATAGGACCCCTTTTCAAATCTTTTTCAAGATTGTTATTTGTGTGAATAATTGGCCTATATATTCTGATCCCGCTCATGGTTTCGTAAAGGCGTTAGCCGATTAGTGCGGTGTAAGACGGCATTAGACGTTATCTCAAACGGAGAGTCGAAAAATTCCACGTGCCTTAAAGGCCTGAAGCATATAAGGTCTCTGCCGCGCTGAGTACTCCCCTGATGCCGTTTATAAAAAATCTGATATGCCCCTATAATGTGGCTTTTCTCAAGGGAAGTTCACTATCGACCAGATTATCTCCGACGGCCGATTCTAGAAAAGACCTTAGAGATACAGATCAACACCTTTCGTCGATTTTAAGGACGCATAAGAATGCGTGCATAGAGACGAGCTATACAACAAGCCGAGTCTAGTTTTGTTATTCCTGCCAAACTCTTCAGGTTCTGCAGAATGACGATAAAGAATTCTCGATGCTCTATCAAGATCGGTTACGACCTCACCGAGAGCTTCAATGTCGAAGAAGCTTTTAGACAAGACGACACGGCAAGTGACTTCTTTAACATGATCCTGGATCGTGCAAGATTCATACGTCAATACTAGAGGCTGTCGATCATCCAGAAATCCGTACAGCTGTTAGCATATGCGGATGACATTCACGTAATTGGCAGGACACAGAAAGCCGTCAAAGAAGCATTAACTGGAATTGAACCGGAGGCATCCAAAATGGACTCAGCGGACCCAGCATATGCTCTCGTCGAGAAAGGACATAACATCGACGTCTTGGACAGAACGTCACAATGGGCAGTTATAACTTCGAGGTAGTCAAGGACTTCGTCTTCCTCGGCTCCACAGTAAATAGTACAAACAACATCAGTACCGAGATCAAACGCAGAGTAACTTTTGCCAACCGCTCTTTCTATGGCTTCAAGAGGCAATTGAGTAATAGACGCATCACTTGAAGAACCAGGCTCACTTTGTGTAAGACCTTGATCATCTCAGTCGTGCTTTATGGCGCGGAGGCATAGATAATCTCAAAAGCGGGTGAGTCAGTCCTTCGCCTCTGTGAAAGCAAAGTTGTTTATGTAATTTTCGGTCCTGTTTGCATTGGCATTCAACCACGAACTGTACGGGCTGTACAGCGGATTGTTGGTCAAGGCCCAGGTCCACCTCAGCTAATAGAAGAAGAAGAATTGATGCGATACATATTCACAAAATGTCGAATGTTGGCAAAAATATTAAACATTAAACATTGGTTTCTCGTTTTCATGAAAGTGAAGGACCCTAACTTTCGAACTTGTCTACGAATAGTGACTTGACGTCGAAACAGTTACCCATTGAGATAGCTAATACTTTAAAACGAAACAAAGCTTGCAGAATTTCAGCCACAATCAGTTTATTGCATACGAAAAGAAGACTGGATGGCACAGTTGTTAGAGTGCCCGCCCCTGGTTAGCGTGGTCTCCGGTTCGATTCTCCATGAAAGCAAAGTTCTTAGTTCAGTCACCATGTGCCGTTGGGATCAAATTAACGGCACTATCACTGAAGTAATCAATCGGTGGAAGTAGTCTGACTAGTGGTATATCACATTGCACTAGCAGCCCCCCACCTAACCTAACCTACTGCATACGACAGGTTTCAAGGGCCATTGCCTACTGTGTTGGACTGTCACATACCGAGGAAGTTATACATAGAAGTTGGAGTTCTGGAACTTTTTTTGGATATGTGTTTTCTCATGAAATCCGCAACCAATTTAGAAAATTCTGAAGATATTTCTTGTTAAAACTACCACAGGGATAATGACTGTTCCAACTGTCCTAGTCTGATCTTGAATCTTAGGATTACTTCAAAGAGCTGCAAGCTTTAAGGAGGAGGTGTCTTGGTTCTCTCTGGCTTACTCTGCTAATCCACCAACCATTACCATATCCAGCTTCTCTGTATCCAATCAACAAACGATAACAAAGGAGTCCCTGCACTTGACACACGGACAAGACAAATGTCTTCTCCACAGGAAACCAACAATATCTCATAAATATTTCACTAAAGACATTGTTCTATTCTGACATCAAAGGGATTGCTGTTTTGGTCATCCTGTCCTTCTAATCCAGTTCCTGAGTGGCATCAAAGAATGAATAGCTCACATCCTGTCCATATCCTCCGTGGATGGCATTTCTATTATGGAAGCAAAGGCATTCTACTTGGAACACTTTCAGTGACCACCGATTGGATTTAAATCCTAACGAAGACATTTGAAAGAGAGTTTCTTTAGTATTTTGTAAGTTTTGCTCACTGGTACTAGAAAAATAGTTTTCCACGACAGCCTGCCTTAATTATGTATTCGGTGTAAAAATGTATTTTCATAGTTTTTCTTACCAAATTCGAAGATCCCTAAGGTAACAGGCTATATGACGCTTATACTGGAATTTGAAATTAAGCATAACACCATAAATGACACGAGAGAAGATTCGGACGGGACAAAGTCCGTAACCCAGCTGCTATGGAAATCGACACAGAGGGCTCCAAATCGGATGAGGGATCGGGCTCTGGTATTGATGTCACCTCGCCAGACTCACTACAACGTATTAAAAGCAAACAGCTGTTTAACAGGCAGACCACCGACTATCAAAGATTCTGATAGACGGCTTATCTTTTGTTTTATGCATTGATAGTCAGGCGACCATTAAAAAAATATAAATGCTGATGTACCGCAAGGGTTTGTTCTTGGCCCTCTGCTATACCTACTGTATACTAGGGACTTACCACAAGAAGAACACACTGTTCTAGGAACATTTGCTGACGACACCGCCATTTTGGTAACAACCAAAACGGTTGAAGAGTCTACAGCAAAATTACAACGGTCACTAGATACACGAATGGATGAACTCATGGCGAATTGTCTCTAATGAAAGCAAATCAGTCCATATAAACTTCACTTATAGGCACGTTGATAACTTGACAGTCTTCCTATATCGTGTCCAAATACCTTTTGGCATTGAAGCAATATACCTCGGGATGACTCTTGACGTGAAACTCAAGTTGAAGGGGCACGTTAAGAAGAAACGTGCAGGACTTGACATGAAATATAAAGATCTGTACTGACTTATTGGTAAACATTCCAAGCTAGGTATTGACAACAAACATGTTTGGACGTTTAGCGTACAACTTTGGGGTTGTACCAAAGCAAGTGCAGCATAATGCAGACTTTTCAAAATGAGGTGCTTAGAACCATCGTCAATGCAGCATGGTGTATCAGAAACGACGATATCCACAGAGATCTTGGAATATTACCACTCCAAGATGAAGTTAAGAACTTTGCTTATAAACATAGGCGCTGCCTAGAAGAGCACGGAAAACTCTGCAGTTTGCTCGATCCTTGAGGAAACTTATGTCTTGCGCCGACTGCAAGGGACTAGACCCCTTGATCTCGTGCGATAGTCTACACCCGCGCATGGTTGCGGTGTTAGCAGGTTAACAACTTTCATTCAACCTACCGATGAGTACCTCAATTATGAAATCCAAACTACTGGTTAACTGCTTCACTTTGTTGTAGTCTTAAAAAATACAGGGAGGTGGTTTTAGTGAGTAAAAATCTCACACTTGTATGTGCGAACATTCGCCATAGTGTCTTGTCGAAAATTTCCACCTACCCACGGAAAAAAAAGACGACCATTTAGGCTCTGGAGACACCATTAATCCAATCCAAGATGGTAAGACTCTGCCGCCTATCTCTAACCTATGCTGGTTCCCTGGGCACAGGAGTAATCCCAGCAATGAAAAAGCCGACGAACTAGCAAGAGAGGGGGACATCGGCAGCAATTCAGGTGCGACCCCCTCTCCCCACACACACCATACCTCCCTCACCCGCCCCCCGGAGGCAATAAGAAAGCAACAAAAAATTAAAGCCACATCAGATACAAATCGAAGATGGACAGAAATGGTCACATGTAGAACAAGCAAAGCGATGTGTGGAGATAGACCGAAGGAACATTAGGAAGCTAATAGGTTTGTTAAGTGGCCACTGTGTAATGGGCCATCATGCCAGAAGACTGAGAGCACCATATAACGACTTCTGCAAAAGTTGGATTGACGAAGAAGAAGAGGAAGCAATCCTCCACAATCCGCCAAAAAACAGATCTAGTCTTCCTTACTAGGAAGTAAAGCGGGACCCCTTGGTGCTAAGCAACAGCGCTAAGTTCCTTGGCCTTATACTAGACACGAACTTGAGCTGGAAACTAAATATCCACGAACGTGTCTAGAAAGCCTCCACGGCTGTCTACTGCTGTAAATGGGCCATTGCGTGCAAATGGGGACTGCAACCCCGAATGGTTCACTGGCTATTTATATCAGTAGTCAGACCCTTACTGCTGGTTTCGCAATTTGGTGGACCGCATTCGATAAGAAAATCAACATCACCCCACTCGCTAGAGTGCAGAGGATGGCTTGCGTATGCATTAGAGTAACTCCTCCGAATCACTAAACATACTTCTCAACCTGCCTCCGATAGAACAAATTGGCAGACAGATCGCTGAGCAGCTGGAAAGAACTGCAGTCTGGACATTCAACGATCCTACGCATACAGACCTCACTCTACCTAAACTCCTCTTCGAGAAGAATTTCTCAAACAGCATACCGCCCAGATCCTCTTGGGAGTCTGAACACCAGACGCTGGAAGGTCCAATGCGTATGTTCACAGATGGATGAAAGATGAATGCTCGCATCTATTCCAAGGATCTAAATATCCAGCTATATTTCCGACTACCTACCTAATCACTGTAGCGTCTTTCAGGCTGAAACTATACTGATTAAGGAAGCCCTGTCCTGGCTAAGAAACAATGTAATATCGCGCACAGATATAGTCATCAGTTCTGATAGCCAGGCAGCGATCAAATCTCTGAATTCAGTCACTTTAAAATCCAAGACTTCCTTCAATTGGCGCCTATCTCTTAACGAGATGGCCAAGTATTTTAACATCCAACTTATGTGGGTGCCGCGACGCTGTGACATTCCAGAGAATTGCGAAGCGGACGAACTCGCTAGAAAGAGCACAAACTCCGTGCTTTTTCCGGGTGGAGACCCACCCTCCATGCCAAACGCTACCATAAAACATCTGCTAAAGCTTGAAACGCTTGCTCAAACAAACCGCGGATGGATATCTGGCACAAGACGCCTCATTACCAAACAGCTCTGGCGTATGATGGATCCCAAACGATCGCTAAGCTTGATCAGATTAAGCAGGCCAAACCTCAGATCTCTTATTTGCATTTTAACAGGTCATTGGGCCATCACGCCTCTAGACTAGGCCTTCCTTAGAATGATTTCTGTAGATTCTGCATGGACGATGATGAGGAAGAAACCATGGAACACTTGCTATGTAGCTGCAGTGCTCTCCCGTCCAGTAGATTCAGACTTCTGGGGGCCCATTTCTTTGTTAATCTGTCTGAATTGAGCAGCATCAGAATCAGCCCTCTTCTTCGCTTTATCAAATGCACAAATTGGTCTGCGGAATAGGTAGCTTAAGATCCGCGCGGTAACACATTGGGCCTATGCTTTGCCCAAGTGTGTCTGCTGTCCGTATGTGCGGCCGTCAGCCACCTCAACCTAACCTAACCTATTCCTCCACTATCTAGGAATTTGATTAGCACTTGCAGAAACCAGCAGAAGATTACTTTGCAACTATTACTTCAGCTGCCTTGAAAACATAGCAAGTAAAATAATCTTGACATACTGTAATGTCAAACCCATTAACTCGCGATGAAGGCGTCAAGTGAAATCATGACCAAACGGTGTTAATAGGACACGCATAACAGGAACTAGGTCAGAGAAGAAACTGGAAGACGAAGCCATACAGTGGCAGCACAATGGACCAACTGGTCTATTTTTTCTACAGTATAATCGCGCAGTTACCTTATCTAACTACTATTGTAACATGCAATTTTTTGCTTTATTTAGAATATATAGTATTAACCGATTTATATCAGATATCTGCAGCGAGGCAGACGGCTTGATACAAAAATCACGCCCAGCTTTTTCAAGGCAGTTATTGCTTCTTGGGCATTGTCAGCATTGACTGTGAAAATTATCGGGAATCGAACCCAGGCAACGTCGCTGAAGTGCGTAGCGGTCGACGCACAAACCCAGAACACCACGGCCACCATATTCATAATAGCGATATCATATATGCGACAGACCTACGAGTCACTACCGACAGATAGGAAGTATTGTTGAAACTTATAGCTCGCAAAACATGTACGTGAATATGGCGTCATCATAGGTGGGACCGATCTAAGGGATGGTCTTGTGGGCCGATATTGTGTGGTGTGAATAAAAACTGAGAAAAGACTGCGAGTAAGACCACATCAGTCCAGTATGTTCGTTGAAGCAAATACTCAATTTAGTATGAATAAGAAATTGCCTCAAGGTAGGTACCCTCCCTTCAGTTGACGTTTGAAAATTAGGGTTCTTGGGTAAAGGTGGGTGCAAAATATATGCAATAACGTTTTTAAAAAAAGCAAAGAATCATAACTCATGTCCTTTCGGGACACAGGGGATAATTTCAAGAACGTGTATTGATTCGAGTTTGATAACATGGAATGGTTAAGTACCGATATTCCTTAAGTAACCCTTGGTGGTGGCATGCCTTTGATTGTTCTTAGTCTTTTATTGTAATGGGAAGATTGCCCGTCTTTTTCTTATCGCCTTTGATTCTTATCGCATTTTTTCTTTATTTGCGAGATGTTCAAGTTAAACCAATTTATTTTTCTTTTTATTTCTTTTCTATAGATTTCAACTCAGATTGCTTTTTACTTTTCACGTCTGCAGCTTGGCTTTTTACCAGCAAGAACGGATAAACTTGCAAACATTTGATGAGCTCGTCATCGTCCATTCCAGATTTCCTTTTTTAGGAAGGTTTAATCCGTTAAAGTATTCCTCTTCCGACACAGTATTTTCCATTATTTTAAATTGTTTTCACTTATTTTTTTCCTATGCACACTCAGCTTCTACAAGCGATGTCTGAGCATATTCCATCTTTATTCACACCAAAACGGAGTAAAGACTCAGTTGTCAAAATATCTGAGCGGAGAGGATTCGTTAAACTTAACGAAATACATTTTTATTCACATCAGATGTAGCATTTACTCCAAAATGCTGGGCAAATTCACACACTCAGTTTTTATTCACACCAACCATTGTATTTGACTGAAGACTAGAAATGCAATGATAATTCTCTTTTTCACATTTCATATCGTCGCACCGCGAAAGACTGCTGATGATTTCAAAAACGCACAAAATACACAAGAGTTGGCCTGTATTTCGACAACAAATGACTGACCAATGTCCCAAGCAAGAAAACAAATTTTCTTGACCTCCTATCCGTATGCAGTTTTTAGGATGAGCACTTAAGTGCACCACTGTTTTTGCATACTGAACTCAGATTTTGCTTCAATTACAGTGAATGCCCCTACAACGGACACTCTCTTAGGCGGACAATCCCCTTGAGCTCACAATTTCTCAAGACTATGGACTTTGAATTGATGTTCAATACATTCCGATGGACGGAGAAAATCGTTAGCCGGACAAAAATGCTTCCACCGTCGCTGTCCGCCTATGGGAGCTTTCACTGTAATTTGTTCCAATTCTGTTATGTACATAAGTTCGATGATCCGATTAAGTGAACGACATGAATGAAATGACGGATCTCGCTGTACCAAGTTGTTCATGTTCTCAGAGCCATCTGCACATCCGGTCAAGCCTCTTAAGATGGACTTACGAATCCAAGCTCACGTATTATGTCAGTTCCACGAAGCAGCACCTTAAGGAATTAATAAAAAAAAAAGCAAGTACCTGCGAAACTTCACTTGGACATTGCCCGTACAAAAAAAAAATGAAAGAAATACACCGCGAAAGAAGGGACAAGAAAGAAAAACATTGAATAAGACCAGACGAATACAAAAGTATGAATACCTGTGTTATGACAATCAAACCTCATGAACCCTTTTGAAAATCTGAAAGTTCTTCGCGCAAGCCAGAAAAACAAACACTAGCAGCATCAGAACCGACAAAGTTTCTGTTTCTGGAAAAAAAAATCATTTAGAAACCAATTAAAATCACTCTACCCTCGTCGCCGTGGCCTAATTAAACGTGCAACGATTTTTCATTTCAGCTCTCGCCGAGGAACACAAGCGGTGTTCACCTTCACGAGGAAAAGGAAACAAAAATCCTTTCGCTTTTCTGAATAAATTAACAACGGAAAGGTCTCTACGGTAACTATTCCCAACCCACAAACGACAGGCGCGGCGACGACCGGCAGTGGCACGATTCATAGCGAACCTCATGAATTCATCAGTGCACCGTGAAAACAATGAATCCCTTCAGGAATGGGCGGCGGCTGCTAATGGCATCAGCGAAGTGAACATTAGGTGTGTTGTTTTCCCTAAAAGGGGGTGGGCGGCGTTTCTTGCGACCAGCGCAAACATCAACACACCCCCACCCCTCGAGGACGTCTGATTTCCGTTCCGTTTTCGTACTTGCCACTTACCAGGTGGACGAATAAAATTCTCATAAATCCTTCTCTCGCAAAAATTCAGCTGAGCCCACTTTGCAGATTTGCGGACCATTAATTGATATAAAACGTTAATTACTCGTAAGCCTCGGCGCGTCGCTCTGAAATGTGCCCTAAGCATTGAGTGGAGCGAGCCTGATGAATTTGTTCCGTTCAGGTATTTTGAGCGTTTACTGCGATTAATTGGGTCGCAAAACCGTTCAGGAAAAGGGTTGCGACTCGTCCCAAGTAATAAGCAAATTTTCTGGAAAAACAATATTTAGCAGTCATTAGAAGGCGGTGGAGGAATAATGATACTCACTTAGGGTTTCACCGTGCGGTTGCGTATCGCGTATTGAATCGATTAATGAGTCTTTGGGGTGATGAATATTGAAGGGCTTCTGGAGCAGATGGCATCGTCGAGGAAAACAGTATCAGGGTAACAAAGAAAACAGTGGAAAACAAATGATTAATGGTCGATGGAAGAAGGAGAGATGATAAATCAAGGAACTTTCGGGTAGGGCCACGCATGTTCGTCTCTGCGGGACACTTTGTTTGGTTCAAGAGACGAATTAATTGGATGTAATACGCTTCTGCTTAGATACAAATGAATATCTTCATTACCAAATTAATGATTGACTGAGTGGTGTTTATTTTATTGAAATAGACGTAGGAATCGATCTGCTGTAATTCCTTACTCAAACTGTGTTATATCTTGTTAGTTTTGTAGACTCTTCAGGAGATACATTTTAAGCTTTTGAATGATCTCTTTAGGGGTTGGAAAGAGACAACAACGACTTTCTTTTATTTTAGAATATAATACAAATATTTATTTATGATAGATTGAATAATTGCAAGACCATTCCTCCGGTGGCTCACGCAGCTAAAAAAGGATCTCAATCAGTGAACCTAAATCAGCTAAACGAACGGGGCTAAAAGCAACTAGCCTGAGGGCCAGGTCCATCCCAGACTGTAGCGCCAGCCAAAGAAGACAGAATAAATAGGTAAATAAAATAATACATTTTCGAGAATTAACCTTCATTGATTAGGTAAATAAAATAACATTCCTTGACTAACGACGTTTTAGTCTAAGTCGACTTAAAATATTTTACCATTTAGGCGCAGAGTTATCTATAATAAAACTCATTCACTGGACTGGGACAACGCAATGGAAGATGTTTACTGGTCGACCAAGTGATCCTCAATTACGAAGTATTTTAAGACACGAAAGAAATCGTTCGAATCCTATACATACTTGCAGCCTACGTCAAAAGTAACTGTAAGCTATAAAGGCGCCAGCGTTAAAAAAAAAGAAATGTTAGGTTCTCCAAGAAAAAATCGTAAATGCAGTTTTCGAAGTTAATTGTTAACTTCATACAAAAAGTCTTATAGAACGATTTCACTTCTTCCGACAATGTCGAAAGTGTTCGAAAGAATATTACTTAGACGTTTAAGCCAGGTTGTAGAAGCAAGACGACTTATTCCTAACCACCAGCTCGGTTTTAGAAGGAAGCATTCATCTATTGAAAAGGTACATCGCATAACTGATGTTAGAGAAAAAAAATCGTTTGAATAACAGCAAGTCTGCTCAGCTGTATATCTCGATGTTTCTCAAGCCTTTAACAATGTTAGGCACGAAGGCTTGAAACACAAGCTTCAACAATTCCTCTCGAGAAAATTTTTATATTTTTATATTTTATCCAACTAATCGGATAAAATCTTTCGTGTGAAATATGGGAAAGAATTCTCCCTATTTAAATTTATACAAGCTGGAGTACCACAAGGAAGTGATCTTGGTCCCCTCCTTTACTGTAATAATAATAATGTAAAATGTAAAAATAATGGCGCGACAGTCGGAGGTGGACCAGGGCCCAGCTTCTCAGCAACCACTCGTGTTGTGCGTGCTATTGTTATTTCACGAGTGAAAGGGACCTTCAGTTAAATGCCGACACCGAACGGCGAAGTTGAGAAGCTTCAGTCAGTGACTCGAAAGAGGTAGAGCCGTGAATTATCAAAGGTGGTAATTTCGGGTATCGAACCTGGCATCCTTTGCGTAGGAGTCGACGCACTTACCCACTACGCCACGGCGACCCACTTTACTACCTTTACTTACCGCAGGACGTAGGCACATTTGCTGACAACACCGCCATTTTGGTAACCGCCAAAACGGTCGAAGAATCAACTAGAAAATTGCAATGTGCCTTAGACCGGATACACGAATGGACGAACACTCAGCGAATTGAGCTTAACAAAGCTAAGTCCGTTCATATAAATTTTACGTATAATAACGTGAATAACTTGCCCATTTTCACTAATAATGTTCAAATACCCTTCGGCAATGAAGCGAAATACCACGGAATGACTCTCGATGTAAGGCTTAAATGGAAGGAGCACGTCAAAAAGAAACGTGAGGAGCTCCAATTAAGATACAAAGACATGTACTGGCTTATTGGAAAATATTCCAAACTAAGTACTGACAACAAATTGCTTATATACAAGCAAGTGCCAAATACATAATGTCGCGCAATATGGACACCTGGTGGCAAACTCAGCTGGGGTGGGTTTTCAAAACTCAAAAGGTCACAAGACCCAAAACTCCATGACTTCCCTAAGAAAGTGGGCGCCACGCCGTCTTTCACAGGGACTGCGAAACCCTATGTATATATATATGCGTGTATGCATATCTATATATATATATATATATACAGTGGACTCCCCCTAAGTCGAATTGTCAGGGATGCCAAAATTTGTTCGAGTTAGAGAGAGTTTGGCTTAGAGAGAGGTTTTTGTATGGAAAGTTGAGGGAAATGTGTGTAAAATATGGCGAAAAAGTCCGAGTAAATGAGAGTTTCGACTTAAGGAGGGTTCGACTTAGGGAGAGTCCACTGTATATACGAACACAATTAACTACATTCCCAATTTCTTGGGGAGGGCCAGAGTTTTGGCTACGGTCCGAAATCCTCAGCCCACACGTCGGGAAACCCGATCTAATTCACTCGTGACCCCGCGCTCAGCTCCCACACAAAACTAAAACGGATCGACACCACAACGGACCACCGAATACCTCACCAACCAAATTTTGCGCGGTACCGGATCGGTACAGAAATTATGGGTTATAGCTTCGCGAGGCAACCTTTGTGTCACCAACCGACAAGGGTTTTCGCCCTCGAACCTTCTCCGAACGGAAACGGGACCTTACGCGAGTAAAGTTCCCCCTGTTTGGGGCGCTACGCACTCTTCCTACTAAGTCTCCCCAACCGCCACAACAAAATAAAACTCTTTCCAGGAGTGCACCGCAATACGCACGGATATATATATCTTTCAATATATATCGATGCTTTCACAATGCACCCACCACACTAAAAAAAATTATCCCACAAAGGGGTAGTTATCCGTTTTGTATTTCAATTTCGGCGAAGTCCCGCACGTCCGCACCGGTGGACTCCGTCGTCCTCGTCCCTTCTCCTGCTTTGGGATAGATTGCTTCAAAGGATCCTCGGACTCGTGCCGGTATGTCATTGGGTTTTACAATTTTGTGTTCTTTTTTTCTCACACTTCGTCCCACGTCTATGGGACGTGTTCTCTCTTAAGGGGTTAATAAAAGAATCTGCCGGTCTGGACGTATGGTATACAACCATCGGGTTGTACCAAAGAAAGTAATGGAAACATACTACAAACTTTCCAAAATAAAATGCTAAGGACCATCGTCAACGCACCCTGGTATATACGAAACAACGATATGCACAGAGATCTAGAAATTTCATCAGTCCAAGGTGGAGTTACGAAATTTGCCCTTGTCGTCGCCTGGAAGAGCACATCAGCTCTGCTGTCCTTCCAATTCTCGACGATAGAAACTCTTTTCGCCGTCTTCAAAGGACTAAACCCTTTGACCTATCACGGTGAATTCAACCCGCGCTTAGCTGCTGTGTTAGCAAGAACTCTCAATGGTGAATCTCTTGCCAAATGCGTCTAAACCAAGAAAGTAAAACTGGACTGGGAACTGGATAAGTGCAAAACTTAGTTGTGGTGGAAATATATTTTTTTTGAAGGGAGGTGTTTTTACTTCGCTATTTGGGAACGGTCCTCATATAGACTTTTGAAGACTTTCAGCTACGCTCGCAAAAACAAAAAAATTATTAATGTACACAAAGCAAAAAAAAGTCAAGATATTTCAAGAACTTTGAAACACAAGCCAAAAGCAAATTCACATCTCAAAAGTAAGTGTGAAGCATGTAAGTCACGTAAGGAAATCTGCCCTAATATCGGTCTTTCAGGTAGCATCTAACGTGGTTACTGTAATGTCCACTGATCACAAACTGGATGTGTTTGGTTGTTTGAACTATCTAAAGAGTAACCAGCGGCAAAAAGGACTAGAGCAATGAATCCATAGTCCATACACTGAGCAACAATATGGTAAAATGGTAAACAGATGGATCAAGATCTGATCGAGGAGAACAGAGGCACGAGTATTTGGACCATGGACAAACTATTTCGGACCCATGGGCACAAATCAGGGTCTTTTAAGCAGAAGTCTATGCCAGAGACAGATGCGTTCATATCAATCTTGACAGGACCTTTACCAACTGCGACATAGCAATAATGTCAGACAGACAAGGAATTTGTACGTAAGACGAAAGAGTTCCTGTAAAATCCAGCTATTTTTTTCGACACGCCAATATTCTTTATAGTACTCAAAAAACCCGATAATATACAATCAACAATTGGTGGAGATATTTGAAGTTGAACCTAACAACCAATAAAGGCATTTAGTTTCGATCGAATAGAACATTTAAAATCAAAGAAAATCCAAACAAGGACCTTGTTTTTTTAAATGTAGTCATTGAATGAAAGATCTACAGGTTGGCAACTTTCTACCGAATCGGACAACAGTGCTTGGTCATTTCCTTTGCTCCTTCATCATGAAATCGAATTATGGGAGCATATGCATTGATTGCAGGCACATGTCCACAGCTTGGCATGTCCACTATCCCTCGTCCAACGTCCACAACGTAATTTCGATAAAATCAATTAAAAGCTCTTTGTGCAGGAATTTGAAGGGAAAAGTTTTCCTATTAAGGCCCTGACCAAACGACTGGATAACACAAAAAGTATTTACAACTTATTCTACTCCATAGACGATCAACTTTTCGAATAAATATACGTCCTTGTTCACCAAATTTTATGGGGGGATACCAGATGGCAGCATAACTGAAGCCACAAAAATCTGTTTAATGAATTGACGAGCTCATAAATCGTTTTCGGCGAGAGTACACGGACACGCATAAGAATACATGCCCAGGAAGTAAGCTACAAATCGAATTAAATTCGTTTCTGTAGCCGCCCTTACAGTCAATAAAAATTCAAATAAATACACGAAATACGCACATTGACCGATTTTTTAAAAGATCATTTTCGATATTTTCGTTCTCCTCGCATCAGGCAGCGATTAGAGAAAAAGGATCATTCAATCAACGCATTCAATGGAGAATAAATTAAAAAAGTCCTTTCAAAAGATTAATGACATTGCTGCCGAATTCATTCGATTTTGCCACGCGTACGAGTATAACTCACTGACACGTCAAATAAATCGCAATTCCCAAAATCAATTTCCTTTTCAACACACACACAAGGAGGGACACAAAAAAAAGGAAAACGAACAGAATATGGCCCTCAACTCACCACCACCCTTCGTCCTACAGTGAACATAAATTTATTCCATGTTATCTGCGATACATCCTGTTGATATCTCATTCGTAGCACAAGAAATCCTTGCATGATAACTGACAATTATAATCGCACAATCCGCGTTACCGGCATGCCGCCCTTTTCCGACTCGCAGTGCGACTGAAACGCAACAACAACAAAGGAACAGGATATCCCTCGAACAGTTGTTCTCGAAACAAACTCGCGAATTGTTTCCTCGTAAAAAGAAGTTAAATTGCTTTCGTGAAACATTTCGCTCAACCCCAACCTACCCCAGTGCCTCCCGACCACGCTGCAACTTCGCAAAAGGACGAACAGCGACAAGGGAACAAAAAATTAACTTTCAAGAATTGTTATCCCGTGCGAGAAGGCATTCGAATTCGCCTTTGGTTCTGCCGTCTTGGGGTGACAGGCTCGACACCCCTCCCCCACAGTCGCCGCGCCACCACCGGTGTTTCCGCTCATGGGATTCCGATTATGCCGCCCGATGAAAATCATCATCAACGCAGGTCATAAAGTCTGAAAGTCAAGCCCACCCAACAAACGGAGTTAATTCCTTTTCATTTAACTTTTAACTTATTCACACAGTTGGTTTTAATTTGAACCAATAAATTGTTTATTTTTTTGCTTTGTTTTCGTTGCGAGCCATGTATGAGTGCGGTTGGCTCTGTTCGACAGCTGGCAGGCCGTTGAAGTTGGTGTGCGTGTTTTAATTGAATTGTGGGTACATGTGGAACTCCTGACATGAGCCAAATCCTTTTATTTTGAGAAATAATCTCCGGTTGAAGGATGGGCGTTATTAGAATACGCAATTTGAAAATGTCTCGTATACTCACATACGCGGGCGGTCGGGTGGATAGAGGAGCGTGAGGACGGCCCAACGGCGGGGAATTCAATTTAATTTGTGTCTCTCTAGAATGAGACAAATATGCGAAATTTGATTTAATGAACTCACTCAAAGACACTCGTGCATACGGGTTCAGGCGGGATCGTAAGGAGCCTGGGGATTAATTTGTGAGAGACATCTCCGGCCTTGGCAGTGCATTCACATGAAATTCGCAGTGATGGTGTATACAATGTAATTAGTCGACGAAGATGAACTTCGGAGCGGCGTTCAAGAAAATCAGTCGTGTCTGTTTTGAGTGATTTTGAGTGATTTTGAGAAACTTCAACGCGACAAGATTCAAGGGTTATTCAATTATGATAAAAGCTTTTTTTGAGATTTTCATTTCCGTGCTTGAGATTTTTTCGAATTTTGATTTATGCGTACATCAGCTAGAGCAATTATAAACGAACATAGACCACTAAATGGGAAAAGTCTTTTGTAGATAAAGTCTAAGCTGTGAATACCTATAATTAGTTGAAGTCTGAAAAGAAAATAGAAGATAGCTACTTGCAATTCAATTTGTGTCTGGTGAACAGTTTCGAACAGTTTTGTTTTATTTCGTTTCCATCCAGTGGTCAAAATAATTGGTGATGAGGATGTTAAATAAATGAATGTTAACCAGGCAGTTATACAAGTCTGTAAGCTTAGCCCGCTGGATTTCGCTCTTTTTCTGGATCACTTGGTAGAGCGGGGCTTGCGGGTTTCACTGTACACCTTTAAATAACGAACACATTTGCCAAAAAACTTCTTTATAATGAATTTTCAGTCATTGTACAGTGCAATACGCTTACAAGAAACTCTAAAGTGGCCGAACTTTGTTTTATTTTAACCGAGTTTTTCTTATAAACGATACAAGGAAAAACTTTCTTTCAGGAGAGGAAACACCAGTATTGGCAATGAAGTTGGGAATTCTTAACTGAACTCTAAATTGTTGTTGTTAAGTCTTAACGTTTGTTAACGTCTTCAAGGTTTTTTTTATTGTCTCATACAAGAAAGAGGCTTTGATATTTCTCACATTTAATTTCTTTATTTTCGCTAATTTTGTTTTTAATGTTTTTTATATTTATATTCAATATTTTACCATCACAGGGCAAACACAACGATCTCTTAGTGTACGCCCTCAGTAGCGCTTTACACAACAGATGTTTGCTATGCGATTAGGATCATATACCCATTTTGCATCTCATAGAATACATCAAATAAATAATATTAATTAAAGAATAGTGTATTAATAAATTTTTTAAACTCCAATCGAGACAAGCTAAAATCAATTTCGTCGCAAGGTTCATTAGAAGTTCTTATACACCTTGTAACAACTATAGTTAGTTCCATGCCTCTTATCGCAGAGTCTAGAGATCTTTGGGGGGCGTATATATTCATGAGAAAAGTAACTCTGGTAAACTTACACGGTAATTAATAATTTCGCGGATAAACATGGCTGACGCTGCCTTACACCTGAAGCTTAAGGTTTGCAAGCCTATTATTTTACATCTGTTGTCATATTTAGGAAGTTCTTTGAGAGTATATAACTTACGAACAGCAAATTTTTTTGCACTCTTTCGAATCTGAGTTCTTGTGTATTATATGGGGAATCCCAAATTATGGAAGAGTATTCTAAATATGGTCTGACTAACGAGTAAAAGATGGACTTAAGACTAACTATATCCCGAAAATCTTAACTATTTCTTGTCTGAAAGCCTATCATAGCGTTAGGTTATATGTATGTTTAATGTTAATCCTTAGCAAATTCGAGTTTAACTTAAATAAATTTGAAAATAAACATTAACTGAACTTCCCTATAAATATCAAACTAACGTTGCCAACTATTTTCTCGTTAACAGAATTTGGAAATATTTTTTATCCATCTAAATTCATATGGATTGCAGAGGTGAAAACGGTTTCGTTTGCAAGAATGTATATGTGTATACAAGACGATACATGTATACATTGTGTATATTAAGGATATATGCGTATACACATGTGTATAGGGGTATAGACAGGTTTATATGCATATATACGTAGGTTAGCTGAAGTTAGCTTGTAAGTTTTATTTTAAGGTAGAATGTAAGTTAGCTTGTAAGTTTTTATATAAACCGTCAGTCATTATCCGTCATTAAGTTTTCAAATTTTTACTTAACAGTAAGTTGTTCTTTTTAAATTTTCATTTATATTTTACTCCGTTAGATTAGGTCGAAAGACATACATTAAGAATAAGCTTAGCTTAGAGTGTCCTCCTAGGGCCAGTAAGTTAGAAATAAAACAGTGTTCGTCTAACTAGCTTTAAGTGTTTTTGTCTAGTATTTAAGTTATTATGTATTGAATAATAAAAATGAAGTAAAAACGAAAAAACGTTTTCTTTTATTCGTGGCTTTCCTGTCAACGTTTTTCTCTTTAACGAGAAGGGACATGGCGTTTTTATTAGCTTTTCTTTTAAATGAGTTTTTCTTATAAGCGTGATTTACTGTAGAATGTAAAATGTTCGCCTCTCTTTTTTACGAACTTATTTATTTATTTATTTATTCTTCCGTCTTTCAAGTACAGAGCTTTTTTAAGACTACTGATAATATTAATAACATTACATTTCCTATTAATAATAATGCCTAGTATAAGCAGAATTTAACATACAATTATAATGTAATTTATAGTAAACTCCTACTCAAAAAATTTAAGATTTCATTTTTACATTTATCTCTACTCATATTAAAGTCTATAACATTTGCAACTAAGTTGAATTTTATGCAAGCATTAGTTATAGGATCATTTTGCCCATAGTTTGTACTATGCCTCGAAACATAAAAGAAATCTCTAGGCCTCAGATAACGAGATGGGGTGTAAACACTGAACATGGAAAGCAGCACCGGACAATAAATGTGAGCAGTAATGACGTCATGAGCGAAAAGAACTGAATAATAAGTCCTTCTTACATGCAGTTGCTTTAGATCGATAAGCTGAGGGGTTGGCCTTTGAAATAATATAGTCTATGTGCATAGAAAAAGTCAGTTGAACGTCGAATATAACCCCTAGATCTTTATGCGAACATACTCTTGTTAAGATTGTATTATCAATCTTATAATTATAGATTATAGGAGATAAAATTTTAAAAAATGTCATAACAGAGCATTTACTAATGTTGAAATGTAGTCCATTCAAATCGCACTAATTCTGTACTGATGAGATATCATTTTGCAACTCCATTGCATCGGCCAATGATCGCACTGATTTAAAAGTTCTTAAATCGTCAGCGTATAAAAGGCAGTCGGAATGGGAAACATAGGAAGGCAAATCGTTAATAAAAAGAAGAAACAGAAGAGGGCCGAGGTGACTACCTTGAGGTACCCCAGAGAAATTGAAAATTACTTCCTGAACTTATTAGTTTTACATAACGATTTTTATCGTTAATTGACTCTCAATTCCACAATATTTCTGAACAGGTTCGGACACGTTAAATTGTTAGTAAGACAATTGTTATTGTTTGATGAGGAACGTTGAACTAAGTATCCCGTGTTAATATGTAACTTATATATTCAGGAAAAAAAAAACGATAATTTTCTGAAAAAAATGTATTCCTAAATCTCAGAATTAATTCAAGAATCATGGAGATTTTTAAGGGAAATTTGGATGAGTTAAGGCATCCAGAAATAGAAATCAATATGCACTACTAGTGAATCTTGAACGGATTGACCAAGGCTCGATTGAATGAAATATGCTGGGTAGGGTCGAGAAGCATGTGGAGTATAAAAAGAAGCACCTAAGCTACAACTTCCAAATCGATATCAAGAGATGTGGAAGATGAGTTTTAAGCAAGACCTTTCCGATTGAAATTAGTGTCAAAGTGTACTTGTATTTTGCAGATTACTAGTCAGTATTCTCTAATGGACTTGGAATCGTAACTCCAGCTTAACCTTTCAGAAGATTTCCCCGTCGTAGCAACTAATGGTTGTTGAAGGTATTCCACAGTTAACCCAAGTTCTGAATTATGATTTGTTTGTGAGCTGGATTAAGGGAATTTTTAAGAGGTTTGAGAAATTTGCGTTAAAAAATGCTTTCGAGATGTGTCAGTGGAACTGTTTTCGAATTACGTCTAATCATACAGTATCTAGGTTTATTGCACTCCCTATAGCCGTATGACAACTAATTTGCAAAGCAAAAGCTTCGTTTGCCCCAATTAAATTGCACTGCACTGTAAGGGGTGTCGGACGGACTGTCCGCTGAAATCTTTAAGGCAGCTGGAGATGATCTGGTTAGGCGCATGTACCAGCTCATCTGTAAGATATGGTCGGAGAAGTGCATGCCTGATGAGTGGAATCTCAGTATCGTTTGCCCGACCCACAAGAAAGGAGACCACTTTCACTGCGCCAACTATAGAGGGATAAGTCTCCTGAACATCGCTTACAAGATCTGCTCTGCCGTTTTGTTTACTCGCCTGAAGCCGTTTATAAATAACCTGATAGGGCCATATCAGTGTGGCTTCAGGCCAGGGAAGTCCACCATCGACCAGATTTTCACACTACGGCAGATCCTGGAAAAGACCCAAGAAATGCAAATCGACACCCACCAAATTTTTGTCGATTTCAAGGCCGCATATGACAGCGTGCAAAGGGACGAGCTATACAACGCCATGTCTAGTTTTGACATTCCTGCCAAACTCGTCAGGTTGTGCAGGATGACGATGGAGAACTCTCGCTGCTCCATCAAGGTCGGCAACGAACTCACCGAGACCTTCAATGTCAAAAAAGGATTTAGACAAGGCGACGCGCTGTCATGTTATTTCTTTAACATCATCCTGGAGAAGATCGTGCAGAACTCACACGCCAACACTAGAGGCACGATCTTCCAGAAGTCCGTACAACTGCTAGCATACGCGGATGACATTGATGTGATTGGCAGAACACAGCGAGCCGTCAATGAGGCGTTTGTTGGCATTGAGGCGGGGGCGGCTAAAATGGGTCTAGGGGTGAAAGAGGGCAAAACGAAGTACACGTTGTCATCAAGAAAGGACACACAACATCGACGTCTTGGACAGAACGTCACAATGGGTAGCTATAACTTCGGAGTAGTCAAGGACTTCGTCTACCTCGGCTCCGCAGTAAACAGTACACACAACATCAGTACCGAGATCTAACGCAGAGTTACTCCTGCCAACCGCTGTTTCTATGGGCTCAAGAGGCAATTGGGTAGTAGAGCCATCTCTCGAAGGACCAAGCTGACTTTATACAAGACCTTGATCATCCCAGTCCTGCTGTACGGCGCGGAGGCATGGGGCAATCTCAAAAGCGGATGAGGAAGTTCTTGGTATTTTCGAGAGAAAAGCGTGCGATCTTTGGTCCTGTTTGCGTTGACGGTTTCTGGAGGAAAAGGTTCAACCACGGGCTGTACAGCGACATCAGTCTAGTCAGGCGTCTTAGTATCCAACGGCTAAGATGGATGGGCCATGTAGAGCGTATGGACAGCTCAGCTCCGGCGAGTCTTCAACTCCGAACCCGTGGGACAACGCTGTTGGAGAATGACCTCAACCAACTTGGCATGCGACACTGGAGACAGCTAGCTAGAGGCCGTGCTAGCTGGAGAGGCTTGTTGATTGAGGCCAAGGTCCACCTAAATAAGAAGAAGAAGACTGTAAGGGGTAGCTTATGTTAGGTAGACTAAAGAATCCCTTTAGACAGACCGGAAGAACATTAGTAAGCTGATAGCTGTGTTCTGGCCACTGTCTAATGGTCAATCATGCCAGAAGACTAAGAGTACCCTATAACGACTTATGCAGAAGTTGCATGGACGAAGAAGAAGAGGAAGCAATCCTACACTATCTAGGAACATGCCCAGCACTTGCAGAAACCAGAAGGCAACTATTACTTCAGCTGCCTTGAAGACATAACAAGTAAAAGAACCTGGACATATTACAGTATCTCAAAGCCACTAACTGGCGATAAAGGCGTCAAGTGAAATGATGACCAAACGATCTTAATAGGACATGCATCACAGCAACTAGGTCAGAGAAGAAACGGAAAGGCGAAGTAGTAATGTGATAGCACAATGGACCAACTGGACTAAGTGGAGTGGTATTTCTGCGGAATAATCTCGCAGTCACTTTACCTAACTAATGGGTAGCTTATCGGATTTACAGGATGATTTGCATTGACCGTGTTAATGAATACTTGATCCTATGACATACCACAAGACGAAGCCAAGTCGAATCAAAAGGCTGCAGACGCTCGATATGCAAATATATTCCATAACAACGTGGTTTTCGCAAATTCACACTACAAGCATGTCTGACATCGAAATAAAACTGGATTTCGCTCTCACATATTAATAATTTGTTGGAACACTCCCGACTAAGAAAGGAATCGAATAGACGCGCAAAATTCATACAGACATTAATCACAATTACATCGAACACGACTTTGGAGATGAATGTGGAAACTCAAACTGTCAATGACAACTGTTGCGTCGCCTTTAATGAAATAAAATGCATGTATCCCCAGAGGCAGAAACCTATTGTCGCAAAGTTTCATCTTCAATTTGCTCCAAAAAGTAAAAACACGAAAAGTTCTCCATTTCTTAAGTTCACTCAATAGAAGTGGGCCTGTCCCCAAAACACACACTATAAGACACTTTGCATGCACTCCAAACTTGTGCCAGAAAATCACAACTAGCCTCCAGCACAAGCATGCCCGCCAGAGACCAGCATCAACTTCAATCAAAAATACAACAGAACGAATTCAGGAACTTTTCACTCTCAAACTAAAACTCAATTAATTAATTAGATTCACTACAAAGACAATTAGAGGCTGAATAGCTTCAAGTGACACAAAGATATGGAATCAATTTCAAATTATCCTTCTCCTCCGCTGAGAGTTCCGAACGGGAGGTGGGGGGTGGGTCTTCCCCGCCCACCAATCAATTCCATTTAAATTGAATAGCTGATGAAGTTATTATCTCGGTAACCATCACCACCACATGACAACCCGTGAAATGAAGGCAACAACCGAAGTAAACAAGTGAAATAAGAAATCCATTTGACGGGACAACAAGGATACACTGCCATCAATTTATCATTTTTTGTTGCTAATTTTTTATATTCCTCGTTACTTTTCAAGCATTTGCCAGACTCTAAGGCAACTCGGGCGGGTATCCTTGATGACAGATCTGCCGCACTCGGGCTAAGAGTTCTGAGATGTGTGTTTTCCTTGGATTCAGAGGGTACGGGAGGTGCGGGTGCTTTTCTTGATTTTTAAGGGATCATCTGGTCGAGCTTTTCAATTTTTCACTTTTGTTGACAGGCATTATGTGTGTGTCTGTTTTTTTTTTTTTTTTTGCTGTTTGCCTCCGAAAATTTGCTAACGACATAAGGACTTTAGATGACAGAATGTGATGGTCGTGGGTGTTTGTGTGCGAAGAAGCCGCAGCTGACAAGAATTTTTGTTTCCTTCATGTCTAAAGTGTTACACATGAGTAGGAGGGATTTCAAGTGGCAAATTGTTTTCCTTTCCAGGGAACCTAAGTGATACGGAGAAAACTTGAGCACTTGTTAGCGGGATGATGTTGAGATGTGGTGAATGTTGCATAAATCGATTGTGGCTTTGAAGCGTGGTTATTTAAATATTGATGGGCAGGATAATAGTCTGAAATGCCAGAAACGAGTGAAGGAAAATCATCGGCGAGCTTTGTATTCATTGGACGGAGAATTTATTGGGAGTGTCCGAGACCGGAAGAGGATTTCGAATATGATTAATGTCATTATGACAGCTATGATGCATATCACTTGTGGATTCCCCCTTATTCCCAAACCCATGGAATCCGTTGCGACGTTTCAAAAAATCGCCAACTCATAAAGGCTTCTGAGAGGGGGAGAGACAGCAAATGCAGTCAAGTGGAATGCACCACGCCGATTGAAATTTGTCAACTTTTAAATAGAAATGGAGTACTGCAGAGATAGCCAACTTCGCAGCTGATTGCTCCCTAGTCCATCTACGAATTTGAGTGCTATTTTGACAGATAAATTCATGCATTTTTGACGGTTATTCACGAAATAACATATTGATTTGGTCAATCTGGTTTAAGAACACGTTATAAAAAACAGTGGCAAGAGAGGTAGAAGTCGGGCATCTCTGTAATACTTCATTGCTACTTTTAACTTTCTGTGCGTTTGACAGATGTTCCTATAGAAATTCATTCGGGTATTCCTTATATGCACTGCCTCGTATACGGACGGAATTAATATTGACGACCCCAGCAAACAATACAAGGACAACGATTTTCGGTTCTGCACGTAGAATGTTAGGTCCCTTAACATACCACGTGCAGCCAAAGAGCTCGCGGATGCTCTGGACTGCTACAAAGCAGACATAACCGCAATCCAGGAAGTGCGGTGGAATGGGCCGGGTAAGAAGAGGATGAGAAACTGCGACATCTACTACGGTGATTGCAACAGAGAGAGGCGCTTATTTGGATGTGGATTTGTTGTTGGAGGCTGACTTAGGCAAAAAGTCTTAAGCTTTGTCTGTAAAAGCGAACGCCTCATAACAATCCGCATCAAGGCTAAATTCGGGAACATCAGCCTGATTTGCACCCACAACCCGACAGAGAATAAGGATGACTTCTGTGATCTCGTAGAAAGGACTTATGGTCAGTGCCCCAGCTTCGACACCAAGATCGTTTTAGGAAATTTCAATGCAAGGCTGGGTAAGGAGGACATCTTTGCCAAAGTCATCGGGCAACACAGCCTACACGACACCACATCCGATAAGGGACTCAGGCCGGTGAATTTTGTCACGCGACATAATCTCTGTGTAGCTAGCACGCGGTTCCCACACCTCAACATCCATAAAGGGACCTGGCGGTCGTCGGTATGTCACCTGGAAGGTACCAGTCCACCACAAACTGTACAAGCACACAACGACATGAGTATAGTCTGTCGTCTTCTATGTCACACACTCTTCTTGGGATCAATGTAAAGCGTATAGACAGCTTAGCTCAGTCCCGAAGAATCCTCGACTTAGGTCTTGTGGAGCAATGCAATAAAGGTGGCGTTCACTAGTGGAGAAGGATTTCCACAAATTTGATGAATGAATTTTAAAATAAAAACGGATTTTAAAGTTAAAAAAAAGTAAAAGAGACGGTACGTCAATGTTCGGGCGAGTTTTACACTGCGATATTGCTGCCTCCTATAAGTGTTATGCTCGCTTTTGGATTCTAACTAGTAGCTGCAGGGTGGTCTTGGGGCAACAGGCCAGACATGAGCGTTGTACTCAAGCTTGGAGCGGATATAACCCTTAAAATCAGAAGGGGGAAATATTTCTTGCATCGATTAAAGTAACCTAAACATTTCATAGCATTTTTGGCGACCTCAAATATGTGATCGTTCCAACTAAGTCTTGTGTTGATACACATACCAAGACTGGACATTCTTCCGGTTTCATCGACACATGAACAATTCATGGATATTGGCTGATTATCAAGGGTTCACTTGAGTGACTGCAGACAACATTGATTTTTGAATTCCACTCTATTGTTTTTACCCCTGTTAAATTGAGTGTTCTTAACATACGCTGCTGTTTCAATTCTACGGTCGAAGATCGGGGTAGTTAGTCTTGGAACGAATACGAAGGATTAGATTGACAAAAGATCATTTATAAAAATGAGACACGTCGAAGACAAAACTGAGCCTTATAGAACACAAGCATTTATTTGGTGGATATCAGACTTGAATTGAACGGTTCGATGGGTAATTTCTAATCCACAGAAGAAGAGATTCATCGATAACATAGGCACGCTTTTTCGACAAGGGAGCTCGATGTCAATAATCAACTCTGTTAAATGAAATATCGAGCTTAACGATCTTGCTCTCACCTGGATTGTGCAAAGATTGGTTCCACTTTTCGATTAGATAATTTCGACAGGTCACCAGTGGACCTGTCGCTGCGGAAATTGCACTGCAGGTCATTAAGTAGCTGCCGTGATTCAATATATTGCAGAACCTAACGATTCATCAGCGTTTCCATGACTTTAGAAAGCAGAGACGTAAGTGCAATGGGTCGGTACGAGGTGGGTGACGAAGATTCGCCCTTTTTAGGGACTGGCTGGACAAATGCTGTTTTCCATCTGCTCCGAAAGAGACCAAAAAAGTAGGATAGATGAAAACAGCTTACACATTGGTTCTGCCAGCGAACAAGAACACCTCTTCAGAAGTATGGGTGGGGGGGGGGGGGGGTACCATTCGAGCCAGCTGATTTGTGCACGTCGAGATCTTTAAGTAATCTTGCAATTGTATGACAGGGGATGTGGGTTTGTCCCATGGTGGAAGATAGGTGTAGAGAAATTGGAATCTGGCAATGCTGAAAACATGTTGCAGAAAACGCCGAAAGATGATTGGCTTTGTCGAAAGAGCTGACCGCTGGGATGTCAGTGTAAATGAGCGTGCAAATTGAGGTGTAAGTGTGTCACATAGATCAGCATGACTTCCATACGTCATTATTTGGATGGCGTTGCAAGTGTTGTGGCAAGTGTGAATTTATGGCTTTATTTCACTTTCGAAAGCGAGATAAAGCTACGTGGCGTTAGTTCTTTTCAGAAAGTGGCCTCAGTTCTCAATTGGATATAAGACCAATTTTGGTTTATTTCGATTGCAAAAGGAAATAATGCCAAAAAACCACAAGAAACTGTGGAATATGTGGCTCCCTGCAACCCACCTGCCTGAGTCACTACAGAATTTGAGGGACATAGATACGAGGTACTGCCCATGCAGTTTCTTATTTTCCATAGACTACCAAAGTGTGAAAGCTCAGAACGGTAAGACTCAATTAAATGGAGTCAAAAAATGAAAAATGAAACCCTACGTTAAAAAGGATTAAGATCCTGTTAACGTGCGAAGCGATCCACTCACCTCATACTTTAAATACATCAGACATATCATGGATTGAATTTCCGTCTGCAATTCAACATAGACCCAATTGTAAGATTCGACAGATGTATACTGGTGATGAGAAGGGGATCACTAAGGACAACGTTAAGCAAAAACGGTAGTGGTCGAATCCCGATGAGTCAGCGCAAACGGTGGCAAGCCAGCATTGACGGCGTGTTGTGTATTTGTTGGTGTTGGTATTGACTCATCAAATATTAGACTCTTAGTTCGGACCTATAGCCTAAGGCTTCATCGCTCTGGCTTTACAGCTAACTTATAATTTTAAAAATTATACGTTAGCTTTTTTAAATAAATAAATAAATAATTCGGACCTGTATTCTCAACAATTCGACTGTCGGTCGGAAACAATCGCCCAGAAGCCGTCAGCTTTGGTCCATTGGAGAGGAATTGTGTTCTATCAGGACAACGGCAGGCGTATGTTGCGTTATTGGGAGATCCTTATGCATCCGCTTTATAGTCCGGACCGAGCATTAGTGATAACCAACTGTTCCGGTCCATGGCGAACGATTTTGCTGTTAAAAAAGTTCGCTTTAAGTGAGCCTTATGAATCAAGATTCTTTCATTTTTTTCGGCGGAAGGGAAACACATATATCAGCATCGTATAATCCAACAAAACAGTGCAAATTTGGCCTAAATCAAACCATTTTTGGTAAATTCAGCCTTAAATCTCGTGCAAAAATAATGGATTACTTTTTACCAGACCTAATATTCGTCTCACTTCAGCCAAAAAGCCTTTTTTTCATTATCTGCTCCACATTTTGCAAATCTACTCCCTTTTTTTGGGCAATTTGCTTCACTTTCTGAGCTCAATATTTTCATCCCTGATCCTGAATATGACAGAAACGGAAGTGTGACAAATATATATATTTTTTTTTGAGGTGTTGTGTCATTTCTCTTGTGATGTGTGGGACATTTGTAGTGCATCTTGTATGAGTAACACAACAAAAATGTTTTTTTGCGTTGCATACTCTCCTACAATTGAAAACTCTATAGCAGTGGAAATGACATAATTATTTGAGTACTGACAAAACCTAACTTGTCGCCAAGGACGATGCTATCTGGAAGTGAACTTCTCTCTGTGATTTGTTATATCCCATGCAACAAAATTTACATTTAACAAAATTAGATTTTCCAAGGTTTTTATGAATCAGATAAACTTCATGGAGTACAGCAGGAAAACACGAAATCACGAAGTTGGGGTTGGTTGTTAGTAGTTCACCTATTAATTTCTATATGGGTACTTTTTCCATCTTCTTGAGGTTTGGTTAAACCGTAAAAATGTGGTTAATAAAAAGCTAGGGGACTAGAAAGGTCATGCATTCATAAGCAATCCCCACTCCAATCACTGCCCTATTCATCCATCATCATCATCGTCCGGCCGCCTATTCATCAAAAGCCCCTCAAATGAATGCATGTAGGCGCACTTCAATTCTACGGTTGGGTTGGTTGAATTAACTCTTAACACACGCCAGCATGTGAAATTACAAGAAATCAAATCAAAACTGCTCAATTTCGGTGGTATTTCTGAAATCTAATTTACATCGCTTCATTCCAAGAACCATGCTCCAAGGGTAGAGAAAAGAGATGGGAATGAAATTAACTGAAATCAGCGGTGGGTACTACAGATAACCAAGACATATTCGATGTAGTCCATCAATGTCAAACTGTGTCAAGCGCCAGCGCTCACCAGTGGCAGACAAAGAATCGAACGACTTCGTCCAGGATAACCTTTACCCACCGAAAGGAAGACTGAAAGGTGATAATTCTCAATCAATAGAGTTTTTGTGAATTAGAAGCACTTAGCGTTCAATGTCCAACTCTCAGGCAGCACGTAGCCACACATCCATCGGTCTTATCTGCTCTGTCCCACAATGCCGTTGAATACGTAGCCGCCGATATGGAACGTGGCCATTCAGGCTACCCACAACTGATTGTTGGCAGAACAGCTTTAGCTGGACTGTAATTATGCTAAGCAACCTTGTCAAATTCCTGAAAACAACCAAAATATAATTAATTCAAAAACTCTGCCAGCAGATTTTCGGACTAACCAGGCACGTGGATGCGTGTCAATGTCACCCACCGACCAGCGGTGCGTTGTGAAAAATTCATTTCTCGTGACACTTCACAATGAGTGCGTCCAGCGCAATCACTTCCCACACACGCACTGCGTGCCATCTGTAATTGGCGTAGCAATAAATAATTCTCCCGTCCAGATGTGTCCAGAAAAGCCCACCACCCACCTTATCCCTGAAACAGAGCGGCACATGCGACACACAAGAGTCTGCCGCCCAGATGGACGGGACAGTCGGGCTGATTTATGAAACCCATAAAAAGCTAAATCGCCAGCCCAATTGGACCTCAGTTAATTAAAGAAAAAGAATGACCCTCAAAAAGATTAACATAAGCATAAGAACTTGGCCAGTTGATTGTTATGTGCACTAGGTGTTAGAAGACGAACGGGATAAATTGTAGCATTCGACAGTCGCCCGGAGTACCAAAGTGTCAAAGTTTTCCTCTCGCCATCTCTGTTCGCGGGGTAAAAACGGAATACCAACCACCTTGAGCTTTAAGGACGAGCGACATCGACGAGAATGACGTTGAGAGGCACCAGATTGATGCTACGAGCGATTTTATTACGTCCGGAGATGGAAACATTTCCGAAAAATTCACGACAAAAGGGTAGCAACGCGGGTTGGTGTTAAGCAAGCACACACACACACACACATACGGGAAGTGCGACGGATGTGCGGATGGGAACGAGGGTTTGTGTGGAGGTTTAGGAAGTTATTTGATTACCCCAGACGCAGAGATTGGCGAAGTAGGTGTTAACAATGTTTGGCGTTCACTCTTTCGTCGTCGCTCCTAATATTTATCCAAGCAAGATGCCGATATGAGTTTAGGAAAATGTATCGCAAGAGGAGGAGTGTGGGATGGCCAAGAATACACGAAGAAAAACTTTGTCCCGTCTCAAGATGCTTGTGAGAAGGCACAGCTTACCTGACTGATGAGTGATGATGATGCCGTTGGAGGAAGTTATCCACCCTGCCACGACGGGGGTGGGAGAAAAGTTTGGCAATGTCGAGATGGAGTGCAGCATCTTTTTCATAAAGTTCGCTGTGAAGTGTTATAATTGACGTAAATTTGGAAGCGTAAGTTGTGAGGAACAAGATGATGAATTGAATTTTAAATTTAATGAAATAAATTCTTAAGGAGTTTGAAATATGCCAGACATTTTATCGCTGGTTTCGGTGGGATTTTTTTGGGATGAATGAGGAATGTATTGCATTCCATTTCACTGCGCGCCTATATAAGAACAGCCCGTTGCCCGTAGAGGGCCAGCAACCACTCATGTTGTGCGTGTGTCAGAGTGGAAGGGAATAAAGAATGTAGGGAATAAATTTATGATCCTTAGGACCTCTTTGGAATGCAACTGAAGTTTGGTATGCCATTGAAGTTGTCGAAACGGAAACCAAATCTGAGTGAAACTTCACGAAATGTTTGTGGTATTTTGTGAAAATTACTGAACGACGTACATGTTATCTCGTGGTCACTGGCGCTTTCGTTATTTTGCTACCAGTTCTCTGGTGGAGCAGGAAGAAATTTGAAAATGTGCAAACATTAACCATAGTCGGTCTGCGTTTAAAATGGAAAAAAGTTTTGGATAATGAGAAATCACTAATAATTGTTTAAGAGCCAGAAAGAAAGAAACAGCCCTGCACTCACTTGTTGGCACTATAGAAAGATCCCTCGATTTGCCACTGCCTTTGTCGATGTCGAGGGAGCCTTTAATAACATAGAACCTCATGCAATAACCTCAGCACTCAACAGACTTGGGATCGAAAAACCTATAGTGACTTTCATCCACCGGCTGCTCAACAACAGAGTGATAAGCTCGAAGCTTGGTGATACCACGATCCGCAAATCTGTGAACAGAGGCACACCGCAGGGTGGTGTACTCTCCCCTCTACTGTGGAACATAGTGGTCAACGAACTACTTGTGAAACTAGAAGGGTCTGGGCGTAACGTCATTGCCTATTCAGATGACATTGCCATAGCTGGGAAAAATGTATCCACAATCAGAGATATTATGCAATCTGCACTATCCAAGCTAGTGAAATGGACTAGCCAAAGCGGCCTAGGTGTCGATCCGCATAAAAACAGATCTAGTCCTCTTTACTAGGAAGTATAAAATCCCTAACTTTGACCCTACCACACTATGCGGGACTCCCTTGGTGCTAAGTGACAGCGCTAAATTCCTAGGCCTTACACTAGACACTAAGTTAAGCTGAAAGCTAAATATCCAGGAATGTGTCTAGAAAGCCTAAAAGGCTCTCTACTGCTGTAAAAGGACCATTGAGTGCAAAAGGGGACTGCAACACCGAATGCTTCACTGGCTATTTATATCGGTAGTCAGACCCATACTGCTATATGGGGTCGCAATTTGGTGGACTACACTTAACAAGAGAGTCAACATCACCCATTGTAAACAAAACGAATACCATCATTAAAAGCTACTTTTAACCTTCTTTTACATTCTAAGTCAACATATGGATAGTGGATAGTAAACTTTTAACAAGACGTATTTTCAATGCTTCGCTTAGTAAGTAAGCTGAATGTCGCAAGTACCGCAAACCAGTATAGATATTTTTAATTGTTGAATTAATTGCATTACAGCAGGTAATAATAATAATATGGGTGGCTATACAGTCTGAGGCGGACTTGGGCCTAGCTTCTCAACAATCAATCGTGTTGCGCGTGCTATTGTTCTTTCACGAGTGGAAGGGACCTACAGCTAATGCCGACTCCGGACGGCGAATTTGGGTAGCTTTTTCTAGACAGGAGTACTCTTTGAGCACTGTCAGTGACTCGAAAAAGGTCGAGTCCTGAATTATCAAAGGTGGTGAGTTCGGGTTTCTAACCTGTCACCCTCTGCGTAGGAGTCGACTCACTTACCTACTACGCCACGGCGACCACAGCAGGTAAGGGAAGAGTTACTATGAAATCCAAGATATTTCACACTAATGTCACCACTCAGAACTATCCGACTATCGTCATATAAATCGAAAGTGCCACTTGAGCATATAACACAGGTAGATATCGACGGATTAAGTATCAGTTTATTGAAGATTGACCAATTTGCAATTTTATTCAGATCCTCATTAACTCTTGCTATGCAGTCCTCACGTGGTCCTATGGGGCGTGTGAAATAAATTAGGACGTCTTCTGCGTACATGTGCACTATACCTGTGGGAGATCATTGTTGAACAGTGAGAATAAGAGAGGTCCCAACACCGAACCTTGTGGGACACCAATATTAGTGGTATAAGGATCATCAACACCTATTTCAGCAACCACAGTTTGAACAACGTTTTAACAGATCTATTTGGAGTAATATTAGTTACGAGGTAGAAAAATTAAAATTTGGTTCAAGTTTCGATTCTATTGAAACTGATCGAAGGAACATTCCTTGTAGTCGGCCATATCTCATTAAATTTTAAGGATATCTCTAGATATGATCTAGATGCCTGGCAGTCTTCTGCTACAAATGTATTTTCATCCTCACACAGTCCTGTCTCATTAATTGCTTTACGGATTGAAAAACTAAAAAAATGCTTCTTTGTAAATTTATCCTTTATTCATATGAGCTAACCATTTTTTTTTTGCATTGTCCTGAAGCTGAGCAATGCTCAAGAGAATGCAACTAATTATCGTTTAAAAATCTCCATCAATAGAGACCATGGGCAACAATAAACCAGCGGTGACCACTATTGACATGGTGTGTGTGTATGTGTGTGGTTCTATGCATGCAGTAGCATATATATGTATTCGATATTGAAATTCCAGTGTGTTCTCTCTTTTAAATCGTAACAAAAACCACCTTTCTGCGAAATACTCAAATTGAACATGTTACTGGGTGCTTAACATGTTACACATAACATGCCAACGGTCGGTCGCCACTGCTGATTGATTGTGTCGATAGTTAAAAAGGCAGACTGCGGCGTGTTGCGGCCAAATATAATTTTTTAAGGCGTCCTATAATAATTTAATTTACAATGGCGCCTTAAAAAAGTTGAAGACCAAGTGATAGCTTTTTTCTGATCTTGGGATGAGCAGACCACAAAGAATGAGGAAGTAAGTAGTGATTTAATGCGAGAACTAGATTACGATACTGATTCTTTAAAACGCCAAATAATGGATACCGTTCCACTTTTGAACACAGGACATAGATAAATCTTTGACAAAGTTATTCAAAAAATTGACAGTGGCGAAGGTGGTTTGTTCTTTTTGGATACTCTTGGAGGCACTCGCAAAACCTTTCTTCTAAATTTACTATTAGCACAAGTCAGGAAAGATAAAAGGTTGCTGTTGCAGTAGCTTCCTCTGGAACTGCTCAATGGAGGACGAATGGCGCACTCAGTTCATAAACTGCCCTTGAACTAAGCTTATGATGAAATTTCAGTTTGTAACATTAGCAATAACAGTGAGCGTGGAAGAATGTTGCAAGAGTGTAGACTGTTGATTGGGGATGAATGTACGATGTCTCATAAAAGAGCAATCGAAGCACTAGATCGCACTATGAAAGATATTAAGAGCAACCAGAGTATTATGGGAGGGATGGTAGTACTTTTAGCTGGCGTCTTTAGGCGAACCCTGCCAGTGATTACTTGGGGGACCACCAGCAGATGAAATAAATGCCTGTTTGCGTCTATATTATGGGTACACGTAAGAAAGTTCCATTTGCCTATAAATATGTGAGTTCAACTGCACAATGATGTACAATCAGGGAAATATGAGACTGCTCTTCTAAAAATCGGAGAAGATCGTATGGCGACAGACAGAAAGGGCATTTTTTTTTTTTTTATAATTTGCAGTGCGGCTGAAGAACGAGTCTCTGAATTTAACTGTGCGTCCGAGAGTAGGCTTAAGGGTATACTGATGGGCATTCCTGGCGAGACGAGTATTGCGGGTGAATTCATGGAGAGGAGGAATGCAGTTGGCTAGCTCAATTGAGCATCGTTTGTCACGGACAAGAAGAGACGATACGTCGATGTTCGAGCGAGTCTATTGACTCTGGGATATTGTTGTCTCCTATAAGTTTTATCGCTCTCTTTTGGATTCTATCAAGTAGGTGCAGTGTGGTCTTGGGGGCACCAGACCAGATATGAGCGTTATACTCAAGTTTGGGGCGGATGTACGCCTTATAAATTAAAGCCAAATCAGAAGGGGTGAAATATTTCTTGCATTTTTGGCGAACTTAAATATGTGATCGTTCCAACTAAGCGTTGTGTTGATACACATACCAAGGATGGAAAGTTTTCCGGTTTCATCGACACAAGCGCCATTCATGGATAATGGCTGATTATGAAGGGTTCGTTTGAGTGACAGGAGACAGCACTCAGTTTTTGAAGCATTGAATTCCACTCTATTGTTTTTTCCCCAGTTAATTATGCTGTCAAGATCGGAATTCAACGTGCTTAACATACGCTGCCGTTCCAATTCTACGGCCGAAGGGCGGGGTCGTGAGTCTTGGAACGAATATGAAAAGCTAAGGGTGCTGTCATCAGCGAAGGAATGGATTGGATTAGAAGTAGCAGACAAGAGATCATTTATAAAAATGAGAAAGAGTGTCGGGGACAGAACTGAGCCTTGGGGAACACCAGCATTTATTTGGTGGATATCAGACTTGAACCCATCCAAAACAACTTGAATTGAACGGTTCGAGAGGTAATTTCTAATCCATAGAAGAAGAGATTCATCGATACCATAGGCACGCATTTTCGTCAAGAAAGCTTGATGCCAAACTCTGTCAAATGCTTTAGAAATATCAACGATCTTGCTTTCTCCTGCATTGTGCAAAGACTAGTTCCACTTTTCGGTGAGATAAGCTATCAGATCACCAGTGGACCTGTCGCTGCGGAAACCATATTGTCGGTCATTAAGAAGCTGCCGCGATTCAAAATATTGCAGTAGCTAACGATTCATCAGCGTTTCCATGACTTTAGAAAGCACAGACGTAAGTGCTATGGGTGGGTACGAGGTGGGTGACGAAGATTCGCCCTTTTTAGGGACTGGCTGGACAAATGCTGTTTTCCATCTGCTCGAAAAGAGACCTAAAGAGTAGAATAGATGAAAAAGCTTACGCAGTGGTTTTGCCAGCACAGAAGAACACCTCTTCAGAAGTATAGGGGGAATACCATCCGGGCCAGCGGATTTATGCAAGTCGAGATCTTTCAGTACTCTTGCAACTGTACGAGTGCGGAAGTGGATTTGTCCCATGGTGAAATCAACGCTCTCAAATACAAGTGGAGACAAATTGGAATCTGGCAGTGTTGAGCTAGGTGCAAAATGAGCCGCAAGCAGATTAGCTTTGTCTAAGGAGCTGACAGCTGGAGTGTCATTGTAAATGAGCGTGGGAATTGAAGACGAGGCGGAATTCTTTACGTTTTTTACAAATGACCAACAGTTTTTGCTACCCCTGGGACATTGTAGCACTTTTCAAGGGCAAGGGCATGAGTACACTGAGCCGTGAATTCTGTCAAATTGTCGATAATATAGATGATTTGAAAAATAATGTCTATCCCGATCTGTAAATACATATGGGCATTCGAAAATGGTTGTGTGAAGGGGCAATTTTAGCGCCGACAAATGAGACAATGTGGCAGATAACCGAACAAATTATGTCATACGTGATAAAATAAGAAATCCAAGGATATCCTTATAACTAAAGTAAGTATGAAAGGGAATTTTATCAAGATTTGAATTCATATATATTTGAATCCAATAGGTTTATTTGGGGGTAAGTTGTCGATTATCTCTCCGTAGACAATGTTATGAACACTGAATAAGTAACGACGTACATTTTAAAATTATTACGAGTGCCTTCTCATAAGTTGAGGTTAATAGTTGGTGTTCCGGTCCAGTTAATGAGAAACCTTGACGCACCGAGGCTATGTAATGGTACATGGCTACAAGTCACTCAATAGGGACTCAATATTATAAAAGCAATAATTATGACTGGAATGACAAAGGGACAAAATGTTTTAATTCCCCGTATTCCAATAATGCCGACTGATTTGCCCTTTCAGTTTAAAAGAGTGCAGTTTCCCCTAAAAGCAGCGTTTGCAATGACAATAAATAAAGCTCAATGACCAACGCTTTAAATAGCAGGCATACATTTAGAAAAAAATGCTTTTCCCATAGGCAACTCTATGTGGCGTGCTCACGGGTATCGTGCCCGCAAAATCTTTATGTTTTAGCAGAGGATGGAAAAACAAAAAATGTAATTTATAAAAATGTGTTAAAATAAGATATTTACAGTAAATCACGGTAGTTCGCAGTTAGTATTGTATTTATTGTATTGTATAATTCGGAAAATTAATATCCTGAAAATGAAAAAGGCTACCGAAATTAACTATACCAACTATACCACTATATATACGGACGAAGTAATATAATAATAATAATAATAATAATAATAATAATAATAATAATATGGGTGGCGCTACAGTCCGAGGCGAACCTGGGCCTAGCTTCAGCAACCACTCGTTTCATGCGTGCTATTTTTCTCCCACGCGTGGAAGGTACCTACAGTTTAATGCCGACTCCGAACGGCGAAATTGAGAAGCTTTTTCTAGACAGGAATACTCTTTGAGCATTGCAAGTGGCTCGAAAGGTTGTAAATTCGGGTATCGAACCTGGCAACCTCTGCGTAAGAGTCGACGCACTAACACACTACGCCACGGCGACCCAGGTGCACGAAGTCGCGGGTAAAAGCTAGTCATTTATATAAAGACTATGCTTTTTATGCGTGCCTTTTATGTAGGCCAGTGAGTTTTGCACGATCTTCCACAAGTCTGTACAATTGCTGACATTCGCGAACGAAATTGACGTGATTGGTCGAGCACAGCGAGCCGTCATTGAGGCGTTTGTTGGGATTGAAAGGAAAGCGGCTAAAATAGGTCTGGTGGTAAACGAGGGCATAGCAAAGTACACGCTGTCATTGAGAACGGACGCACAACATTGACAACCTCACTGTGGGCAGCTATAACTTCGAGGAATTAAAGGACTTCGTCTACCTCGGCTCCGCGGTAAACAGTAGAAACAACATCAGTACCGAAATTAAACGCGGAGTAACTCTTGGCAACCGCTGTTTCTACGGGCCCAAAGGCAATGTTCATTTAAAGTTTATTTAAATAAAAGGTATGTACATAAAGACTTACAATTTTTTTAGTACTTTGTATTTAACTTCAAATTAAAAAGATCAATTTAGAATTATGGAGCACCAGACCCCGCTGTCGGAAGACCAAGTCGACTCTGTATAAGACCCTGATCATCCTCGTCCTTCTCTGCGGCGCAGAGGCTTGGACTATATCCAAAGCGGATGAAGAGAAAAGATCTGAGCGCGATCTTTGGTCCTGTTTGCGTTGATGGCATTTGGAGAAGGTTCAACCATGACATGATTCTAGCCAGCTGCTTAACATACGCTGCCGTTCCAATTCTACGGCCGAAGGGCGGGGTCGTGAGTCTTGGAACGAATATGAAAAGCTAAGGGTGCTGTCATCAGCGAAGGAATGGATTGGATTAGAAGTAGCAGACAAGAGATCATTTATAAAAATGAGAAAGAGTGTCGGGGACAGAACTGAGCCTTGGGGAACACCAGCATTTATTTGGTGGATATCAGACTTGAACCCATCCAAAACAACTTGAATTGAACGGTTCGAGAGGTAATTTCTAATCCATAGAAGAAGAGATTCATCGATACCATAGGCACGCATTTTCGTCAAGAAAGCTTGATGCCAAACTCTGTCAAATGCTTTAGAAATATCAACGATCTTGCTTTCTCCTGCATTGTGCAAAGACTAGTTCCACTTTTCGGTGAGATAAGCTATCAGATCACCAGTGGACCTGTCGCTGCGGAAACCATATTGTCGGTCATTAAGAAGCTGCCGCGATTCAAAATATTGCAGTAGCTAACGATTCATCAGCGTTTCCATGACTTTAGAAAGCACAGACGTAAGTGCTATGGGTGGGTACGAGGTGGGTGACGAAGATTCGCCCTTTTTAGGGACTGGCTGGACAAATGCTGTTTTCCATCTGCTCGAAAAGAGACCTAAAGAGTAGAATAGATGAAAAAGCTTACGCAGTGGTTTTGCCAGCACAGAAGAACACCTCTTCAGAAGTATAGGGGGAATACCATCCGGGCCAGCGGATTTATGCAAGTCGAGATCTTTCAGTACTCTTGCAACTGTACGAGTGCGGAAGTGGATTTGTCCCATGGTGAAATCAACGCTCTCAAATACAAGTGGAGACAAATTGGAATCTGGCAGTGTTGAGCTAGGTGCAAAATGAGCCGCAAGCAGATTAGCTTTGTCTAAGGAGCTGACAGCTGGAGTGTCATTGTAAATGAGCGTGGGAATTGAAGACGAGGCGGAATTCTTTACGTTTTTTACAAATGACCAACAGTTTTTGCTACCCCTGGGACATTGTAGCACTTTTCAAGGGCAAGGGCATGAGTACACTGAGCCGTGAATTCTGTCAAATTGTCGATAATATAGATGATTTGAAAAATAATGTCTATCCCGATCTGTAAATACATATGGGCATTCGAAAATGGTTGTGTGAAGGGGCAATTTTAGCGCCGACAAATGAGACAATGTGGCAGATAACCGAACAAATTATGTCATACGTGATAAAATAAGAAATCCAAGGATATCCTTATAACTAAAGTAAGTATGAAAGGGAATTTTATCAAGATTTGAATTCATATATATTTGAATCCAATAGGTTTATTTGGGGGTAAGTTGTCGATTATCTCTCCGTAGACAATGTTATGAACACTGAATAAGTAACGACGTACATTTTAAAATTATTACGAGTGCCTTCTCATAAGTTGAGGTTAATAGTTGGTGTTCCGGTCCAGTTAATGAGAAACCTTGACGCACCGAGGCTATGTAATGGTACATGGCTACAAGTCACTCAATAGGGACTCAATATTATAAAAGCAATAATTATGACTGGAATGACAAAGGGACAAAATGTTTTAATTCCCCGTATTCCAATAATGCCGACTGATTTGCCCTTTCAGTTTAAAAGAGTGCAGTTTCCCCTAAAAGCAGCGTTTGCAATGACAATAAATAAAGCTCAATGACCAACGCTTTAAATAGCAGGCATACATTTAGAAAAAAATGCTTTTCCCATAGGCAACTCTATGTGGCGTGCTCACGGGTATCGTGCCCGCAAAATCTTTATGTTTTAGCAGAGGATGGAAAAACAAAAAATGTAATTTATAAAAATGTGTTAAAATAAGATATTTACAGTAAATCACGGTAGTTCGCAGTTAGTATTGTATTTATTGTATTGTATAATTCGGAAAATTAATATCCTGAAAATGAAAAAGGCTACCGAAATTAACTATACCAACTATACCACTATATATACGGACGAAGTAATATAATAATAATAATAATAATAATAATAATAATAATAATAATATGGGTGGCGCTACAGTCCGAGGCGAACCTGGGCCTAGCTTCAGCAACCACTCGTTTCATGCGTGCTATTTTTCTCCCACGCGTGGAAGGTACCTACAGTTTAATGCCGACTCCGAACGGCGAAATTGAGAAGCTTTTTCTAGACAGGAATACTCTTTGAGCATTGCAAGTGGCTCGAAAGGTTGTAAATTCGGGTATCGAACCTGGCAACCTCTGCGTAAGAGTCGACGCACTAACACACTACGCCACGGCGACCCAGGTGCACGAAGTCGCGGGTAAAAGCTAGTCATTTATATAAAGACTATGCTTTTTATGCGTGCCTTTTATGTAGGCCAGTGAGTTTTGCACGATCTTCCACAAGTCTGTACAATTGCTGACATTCGCGAACGAAATTGACGTGATTGGTCGAGCACAGCGAGCCGTCATTGAGGCGTTTGTTGGGATTGAAAGGAAAGCGGCTAAAATAGGTCTGGTGGTAAACGAGGGCATAGCAAAGTACACGCTGTCATTGAGAACGGACGCACAACATTGACAACCTCACTGTGGGCAGCTATAACTTCGAGGAATTAAAGGACTTCGTCTACCTCGGCTCCGCGGTAAACAGTAGAAACAACATCAGTACCGAAATTAAACGCGGAGTAACTCTTGGCAACCGCTGTTTCTACGGGCCCAAAGGCAATGTTCATTTAAAGTTTATTTAAATAAAAGGTATGTACATAAAGACTTACAATTTTTTTAGTACTTTGTATTTAACTTCAAATTAAAAAGATCAATTTAGAATTATGGAGCACCAGACCCCGCTGTCGGAAGACCAAGTCGACTCTGTATAAGACCCTGATCATCCTCGTCCTTCTCTGCGGCGCAGAGGCTTGGACTATATCCAAAGCGGATGAAGAGAAAAGATCTGAGCGCGATCTTTGGTCCTGTTTGCGTTGATGGCATTTGGAGAAGGTTCAACCATGACATGATTCTAGCCAGCCGTATGTGGATTCAACGCCTAAGATGGTTAGGCCATGTAGAGCGTATGGACAACTTAGCTCAGACCCGAAGAATCATCGACTCAGAGCAACCTAACAGAGGACGCCCAGGAATAAAGTGGCGCATACAAGTCGATGGGGACCTCAACTGAGTGGGAGTGCGAAACTGGAGACAGCTCTCGAGAGATTGGGCCGACTGGAGGCATGTTGAGTCAGGCCCAGGTCCACCCCGGACTTAGGAATGAAAGGAAAAAAAAAAGTTTATGAAAAAGAATAAAATAAAAAATACAGTCAATTATATTATTAAAACCTAGATTCTTAGTTTAATGCCTTAGGCACATATTTATAAGAATAAACTAAATTTATTACCAGCATTGCTACTATCGGTGTGCGAGTAGTCACCCATGAGGTAGGAGTAACTTAAGAAAAACCACAGAAAATAAAACTGGTTTTCATCTATTCGACGAAGGAAAACCATCCAGGGTTAGGAAATTCTCAAGATAAGCAAACTGCTTCTTAAACAACATATGTATTCAGAATTCTTTTAACCACAAAAGTATCAAAACTTTTGGTCAATCTCACTTCTTGCTGCATTTCCAATCACGGACTTTTTTTCTTTACCGCAAGTTGTAACTAAAAATTTAGCATCTATTTAACAGTGAAAGGTCTTAGATATCTCGAAACACCACTACAATAGCTTACAATTCAAAAATAAATAATCAGTCTTGATAATATCTTTTTATCTTCATTTTCTAGATTTCCTCATTTTTTTTTGTTTACTTTTTTTTGTCATTTTCAAAATTAAATATGTATCTTACACTTACACTTAGTAGGGAACAATATACTCTGTCTTAAGCTAATTTAATACATATGCATTGAGAAGAGACTATTCATGCAGGTATTTGTACAAAGGTTTGTAGATCGATACCAGACTGTTCTTCGTTCGGTCCACAGGTGACGATGCTGTCAATGTTGTCCTGCTGGTGATTCGCGGACATCCGGACATCCCTTCCCTTCCTTGCACACACAGTATTCTATTCAATTAAGCTCATTTACTCACTTTGTGCACTATATAGAAAAATATGAGATTCTCTGCTGTTCTACAAGTGATTTGTTTCCCGCATTGTTGATGGTGTCGTTCCTACTCCACATAGGACAACGATGACGATGCCGATGCTGAGATACAACAGACCAGCGAGCGTTTTGGTCAAATCGCAGACACCTGCTCCAGTTCCGCCGATGAGCGTCCCGAGTTCATGCAAACATTTTTGGCAGCATAGTCAGTCACAAAACGGTCACTGTTCCGTGGATGGATGTTGCCCATCTCCTGGGTACAGCACCATGGATTTTTCGTGGTTAAAATTCGTTTGAATGCATCTCGGAACTCCTTGTTGAAAATTGAATAGATAATTGGATTGAACGCTGAATTTGAGTAGCCCAGCCATGAGAGTATCTTGAATGTCTGCCCGCCTATGCAGGTCTTGCAGAATGCCGCCACAATATTCACACAGAAGAACGGCACCCAGCAGATGAGAAATACGCCCATGATCACGCCCACAGTCACGGCGGCCTTATGATCGGACACATGGTACGGCGACGAGTGATGCAGGTTGCGAACTTTGAACTTCTTTTGGTTCTTCGGTCGTCGTATGCTCTTATAGCGTTGCTTCTCGGCCACCTCGCCAGGCCGAGTGACGGCCTTTATCGATTTCACATGCTTCTGGGCGTAGCAGTAGAGTCTGAAAAGGAAAAAAGACACAAAAATTAGAACATCATCTAAGTACATCTTTTCTAAATGAAACTGAATTATTTAGAAGATTAACATGCGAATAAAACCCATCAGCAGCCAGCCTGCGCTCCGCTACACTACCTGTATCTATGGCTGTCCTCGACTCGCGCTCGTGTACCTGCACGATGCCGGGAATGCTTCAGTGAACTGAATTGCTCCAAACTGTGTAGTCTATCTGGGGTGGCTGGGTGGAGCAAATGCGCACAACGCAGACTGGAGCTTCCATCAAATTGGATTTACCAGAACCTGGTGCACCAGGTGGCCGCTGGGGCTACGTGGAGGCTCATGGAAAATTAAAAACTCTGTAAAATAACTCCAATAGGTCGTGTGTGGCTTTGAGGGCTTGGCAAAAAATTATTCTGATGAGTTTGCAAATTGGAAGTCGATTTAAATTGCTCCCCCGGGAGGTCTACGTAATGGCTGCTGGTTAATCCAAGGCTTACCAATGCATTTTTAAAAGCCGACAATGTGATGTATGCATAAGCGCATTCATTCCTTGGGCTTTAAATTGACCACCCATTTCCCATGGAGACGATACCTCGACTCATTACAGGACAATTAAGAGTCGACCTAATGGGGCTAGTTAGGGTTATCCTAGAAAGGATATCGAATGCAGGCGGATGAGAGTGATGGTGGTGAAGGGAGTGAAGGGTGAAGGGAAAACATTCTCCACTGGCCCTCATTTAAAATGGCACAATGGTGTTTGGAGCCGAATGCCTGCGAGGAATTAATTACAAAGAAATGTAGAAACGTGCCAATGTAATGGGGGTCAATGGAAGAGGTTCATGGGCATTGAGAGGCAATGAAAAAAAGAGCAGCAGACAACGAAAAGGAGGAAAAGGAACAAGGAAATCAAGTGAACATTGATGAAGGTCTGATTAAGTCGGTGAGGCAATAAATGAGAGAAAATTTTAAATCTATTTGGTCGGATACGAGCAGACAACGAGGTCAATCAATTTATCATTTAAAGGCGATTGAAATTCTTGGGTTAACATTGTAAGCTAATGCAATTTGACTTGGATGGTGATTTAAATCATGTCTGTCATTTGGCAGTTCTATTTTAAATCTGCACAGCTGAGTATGTGATGCAACGTTTTAAGGAATCCAACTAATCTGTTCGATCTGATTGCCGAATTCGGAATCGGGAGAAGTCACTCGGTCTTATGGTACCACGCTAAGACTGTCCCGATGTTCAGTATGGTAATGCGACTTTCGTAGTTTGTATCATGCACTGTGCAAGGAGATGCACTGTCGTACACTACGAGTTGTACCAGGAGGGATACAGTCCGCAAGAAAGGAGACCACTTTCACTGCACCAACTATAGAGGGAAAAGTCTCCTGAACATCACTTACAAGATTTTCTCTGCCGTTTTGTGTACTAACCTGATAGGGCCATATCAGTGTGGCTTCAGGCAAGGGAAGTCCACCATCGACCAGATTTTCACACTACGGCAGATCCTGGAAAAGACACAAGAAATGCAGACCGATACCCACCACCTTTTGTCGATTTTAAGGCCGCGTATGACATCGTGCATAGGGACGAGCTATACAACGCCATGTCTAGTTTTGACATTCCTGCCAAACTCGTCAGGTTATGCAGGATGGCGATGGAGAATTCTCGCTGCTCCATCAAGGTAGGTAACGAATTCATCGAGACCTTCAATGTCAAAAAAGGATTTAGACAAGGCGACGCGCTTTCGTGTGACTATTTCAACATTATTCTTGAGAAGATCGTGCAGAACTCACACGCTAACACACGATTTTCCAAAAGTCTGTACAAGTGCTAGCATACGCGGATGACATTGACGTGATTGGCAGAACACAGCTCGCCGTCAATGAAGCGTTTTCTGTTATTAAAATGGGTTTAGCGGTGAAAGAGGGCAAAACGAAGTATATGCTGTCATCAAGAAAGGACACACAACATCGACGTGTTGGACAGAGCGTCACAATGGGCAGATATAACTTCGAGGTAGTCAAGGATTTCGTCTACAGTACTCCGCAGTAAATAGTACAAGCAACATCAGTACCGAGATCTAACGCAGAGTTACTCTTGTCAACCGCTGTTTCTATGGGCTCAAGAGGCAATTGGGTATTAGAACCTTCTCTCGAAGGACGAAGCCGACATTATACAAGACCTTGATCATTCCAGTTCTGCTATACGCCATGGAGGCATGGGACAATCTCACAAGCAGATGAGGAAGTCCTTGGTCTCTGGATCTGCGTGCGATCTTTGGTCATGTTTGCTTTGACGGTTTCTGGAAGAGAAGGTTCAACCACTAACCGTGCGGGCTGTACAGCGGCATGAGCCTAGTCAGGCGTCATCGGATCCAACGCCTAAGATGGCTAGGCCATGTAGAGCGTATGGACAACTTAGCTCCGGCCCGAAGAGTCTTCGAATCCGAACCCGTGGGTCAACGCAACTTGAAGATAATCTATGGTGTTTCCAGACGCTTTAAAACTTTGTATAAACAATATGCCTACCTATTAATATTCGGAGGGGTGCAATTCGATGCGTTGTTGCACAGAGAAATCTCTGGCGGCTAAGCATATAAACCTGAACCAGTGTCTTCATCTGATCTTGAGGTCTGATTTCCTATTTGGGTCCGACAACGACAAACTAATCAGTGAATGCTAGTTCTATCCATTTTTGCTGAAGATAGATAGAGAATTTCAGAGACCCAACAGAGTCCTAACACGTAAACGCAAATTCTGGAAGCGCTGTAAGGTAAAGCCCAATCGCCCAAGGCAACAAATTATTTAAAACGAAATCAGGAAATGGAATCATTTCGTGGATGAAATATCATTCACGCGCCATACTGGGTGGGCGATAGCAGATGCCTACGAAATTCATGTGACAAAAGCCAATAAAATAATATTCCTGCGTTAGCGGCACGTTCAAGGTCATTCCTTCAGAGAATCATTCGCGTGCGACTCGTGTCACGCACAACACGAATGGAAGGACATTCATTTTATTGCGAACTTTGGGTAGTGGCAGGTTGGGAAATGTCCTCTTTACATTTATGGTCTAGGACTTTCTTTATTTTCTTCATTCAGCGACGAAGAAGCGCGTGAAATTGTCAATGTCTCAAAAGGAAATCGCGAATTATGGCCGTGAGTACGGTAGCCGTCACTCTGACTCACATCATTTGAATATTTTGTCAGGAGGACTTGAGAAACGCAAACTGAGAAATACAGGACGCACAGACATTGGACGAACGATGTCATAAGGGAGTTTTCGTATTAGACTAGTCTGATTCCAAGGGTGCGCCCGGGCAGAGTGACGCGAGGACAAGAGTGAATGGTATTCCATAAGCTGATTCGAGATGAGTTAAGTTGTTTTTCGACCAGATCATTATTTGATATTTTTTTGCATGTTTTGAAATTTTAACAGCTTTCAGATGTTGAGGAAAATCATGAAAAAAACCTAAGAAAGGAGAAGAAAAATCAAAAAAAAACCTGGTAAAATCTGAATATACAAATATACAAACGTATAGAACTACTAAATATATTTATTTATATAAAAATTTAATCCTCCAATCAAACAGTTAAAAATATATAAATAAATAATAAAATAGCAAATAGAAAAATATAAAAATACATGAATAAAAACAAAGATATATAATAATAAATAAATAAATAATAAAATAGCAAATAGAAAAATATAAAAATACATGAATAAACAAATAAATTATAACTAAATAAATAAGAATAGATAGTACTTAAGTAAATAAATATAAAAATAAATACATAAGAGATAAGTAAATATATAATGTATAAAGAAAAAAAAAGTATGTAAGATACACAAGAAAATTAGTAAATAAATAAGAATAAATGTTTGAATAATTTAATTGGTTGATAAGTGAATTGCCAAGAATATTGCACTTAACTTTAAAACATTATGAAGCTTACATATCCTGGAGGATATCAGTTCAGCATTAGCTCTGCCGTGGACGTCCAATGTACAGTGATACCAAGGAACCAAAAATCTTACCTTGCTCATATCTCAAAAACCGTGCGTTCTACAGCAAAGTGACGTAGGCCGATTTTGTAGCTTATGACTTGATCTAGGAGATGGAGTTGGAGAACGGATAGATCTACCGTTATAAGAGTATCATTTTTATTGGATAAGGCAATTTTTGTAATAGAATAATTTTACTTATCGCCTTGCCGGTAATTGAGAGTGATACAAATTTGAACAATGTGAATTCACGTCAACAGCAACATATCAGATCTATTTACCTTCAAAGCCTATGTAAAATCTCATATAATTTAGGACAGAGAAAAAAATGTCCCTTTTTTTATCAAAGATTTGCTCAAATAACGGAACATTGGTGAATTTTCCAATTCCATCCTCTAGATCAAGTCATAAGCTACAAAAAAGTATGCTGCAATTTTGTCGTAGGATGCACCGTTCTCGTGATATAAGCTGTCGAAAATTCCATACAAACCGCCAGAATCCCTACAGATGTCGATATTTCTACATTGAAAAAATCATGAATGTTGGTTTTACCTTACTCATATCTCAAAAACCGTGCGTCCTACAGCAAAGCGATGTTGATCGATTATGTAGCTTATGACTTGATCTAGAGGATGGAGTTGGAGAACGGACATATTTACCGTTATAAGGGTATCATTTTTGGTGGATAAACCACTTTTGGTGGTAAAATAATTTTAATTTTCGCCTTGCCGGTGATTGAGAGTAATGAAAATTTCCACAATGTGAATTCACGTCGAGAGCAACAATTCAGATCGATCTTCCTTCAAAGCCGATGGAAAATTTCATATATCTTACGCCAGAGAAACAAATTTCCCGGTTTTTGTCAAAAATCTGCCCAAATAACGGTAATTTGGTAAATTTTCCAATGCCATCCTCTATATCAAGTCAAGAGCTACAAAAAAGTATACTGGAATTTTTCAGTAGGCTGCACCGTTCTCGGGATATAAGCTGTCAAAACTTCAATACGAACCACCAGAAGCCGTGCTGAAATTTCTGCTGGCCTGGTGTCCCAGAAAAATGTTTGCCGTAAGAGTCGATTTTTTCCCGACATTGAAAAGTCATCAAGGTTTCTTACATTGCTCATATCTCAAAAACCGTCCGTCCTAATGCAAACTGACGAAGGCCGCTTCTATCTTTTCGCGTGGGTTATGTCGGAGAGACCACCAGCAGAGGAAACGACATACACTCATTCGTCCACGGAGACGAGTCAGCAGTAATAAACACCAAATGTTCATCCGTCCAAGGAAACGGCTCAGCAGTAATAGAAACCACACACTCATTCCCCAATAAAGATAAGTCAGCAGCTATGATCAATACCAGGACGAAGACAGCCCAGACGATCATGCTACTGTCGCCGAAACAATAACAATTCATTTACGAACACAATAAGTATCGAGGCGAGAAAAGTAGAATTAAGATTTTAGTCTAAAGACACGATTCATTCAATAAAGTTCGTTCGTTTTTAAAAACTCGATCCGCTTCAATCTTCATTTAACTCGTGTATGACCCAACATGCATTGTCCGGTGATTATTCCCTCTGCGGTGCTGATTCCGGATCTTTTTTAGGGGATCAAATTATCAGTGCTTGTAGGGTCTAGACTGGGCCAGATTTATTTGGTGATTTGGCAAGTGTTGCCTGTTTTTCATTTGGCATTGACTTTTAGTTTAGTTTGATTATTGAGTTGTAACTTAAAGATAGCTAAGGGAGTACCTATAGGTTATAGCAAACGATGTTAGGGATTTGATTGCTGCCTGGCTATACATAAGGATACAGATATCGCGGGCGGATAAGGTAGAATGATGGAAGATAATACAGTCGTTAGATAAGTGAATTGCTTGCTTAAGTTGAAGATGTTAAGAGAATACCCCACTTCCTACTCCGTCTTCCATTCTGGATATATCTGTGTAGAAGTGTTTATGTTGCCGAATGGCACATAAGCTTCATAGCACAGGTATCCGAAATCAGGGTTTCTCGGGAATATAGAAATAGAACCAGCACTTGGCAATAACAGAAGTAAGTAATTGCGACGGTGAAGACTGAGCGAACTGGACAGATAAGATTGAGCAAAGTTGGTCTGATTGTAATGAGAATAACTTGAACATAAAACTCATTCTTCCGTACATTCAAACCCTGAGAAGGAGCGCTGCAGCCTACTTTAACGTTGAGTTCAGAAAGTCACCATATTGTTAAAAAACATAACGAGTTTTACCAACACGTACGCCGGTGAAAAGAATAACAATTTGGATATATGAAATCGGTACGTTTCATTTCCGAGAAGGAGGCTATTTTGGGAAGATCGTAAAGATACGCAAAATGATCTGGTTTCACAAACTATGAGCAGGAATAGATTTCGTCACACATTTACAAACATGCACTTCTGTGACAACAAGAATCTCGTTCCTGCAGTCAGAATGGGTCAATAGCGGGCTATTTGAACACACTTTGAGTAAAATTTGCATCTATTCAAATGCAGTTGTTCATTGACGAAACCATGATCAGGTATTTTGGAAGGCACCTATGCTAACAGCTCATCGGATTAAAGGGTACAAAGCTTGGATGGCATCTTAGCCACTCGTCTTGGCTACTGTGCAGTTTGCTTTCAACCAGGTAAGTAATGGAAACAGGCATCCCTCTATCTTTCTTACCCAATTCACCGTGCCAAGCCTAGCAACACCTATTAGGCAGGTATACCCTTAAGTTAGGTTAGAGTGGCTAACTACCTACAAGACAGTCACACTTAGGCCAAATGTAGGCCCGTTCTGCTACCACAAACATCTAGTAGATCCTAATTTGCGAACCATCTGGAGCTTTTGACAACTCGATGAAGTTTACTGAAGCTAATCCTGCTTAGCTCTCTCAGAACTGTTGGAAAAATAATGGCTTTCGTTTTACAACACTTATTATGTAGTATAACAAATGGAAATGGTTATTGCATTTTTGCCCAATAATATGATTTCACTTAACATTCCTCAGGGCATGGAGTTACTAATAGGCTGTGTAGTTGTTCTTGCTTGTCATCGTTGGCTTCGGCATCATGCGTCCCAAGGAACACCGGATGGTCTGTCCTAACTCACGTAATCAGGGTCCTAGAGCCCACATCGGGACGTACATTCGAAGCTACAGTCAACAATTCCGAACATCATGCCCCATTAAACTAGCTTAAGCTACAACTGCTTCTACCATTCTTTGGCCCATTTCGCTTGGCTCACTGACGTTGCAAAAATCGATTGTTATCCTGTCCTCACATCAAATTACGACTTATCTAACTCATTGTCCGCACACACCGTTAAGCAGCAATATAACTAAAGTCAAAAACGCTTCGTCACACGCACTACGAGATCCCAAATTAATTTAATTCACACCTTCTCCATCCATCTACAGTGGTTACAAATTAAACGAAAGCTCCATCTTCGCACAGTGAAAACAAAGCAGAAATCATCCTTTATCCATTCGCAATTAACGCTTAATGCGCTGCATAGCCAGGACCTCCATTAAACGGTCATCGTTTACGATTCCCCGGCGAATGTGTATCATTGTACCTTCTCGGCCGTCCTTCATGAGGGTCTCTTTAATTGCCGCTCGTTAAAGGCGAATTCATTTCCATGCCTCGGGCAACCAATCCGTTGTGACGGTGATAACGTGATAATTAATTTCCTTCACCCACCCCAGCCCACTGACAGGAGTGTGGGAAAATAAATATTCAACAACAGTCAACCAATTATTTTTGCCCCGACAAGGTGCTGTGGGGGGGACACACAATGCAGTAGCCTTGATGTCGTTAAATTTCCCCATCTCGTCAGCCAACACATTTTCACCATTACGCGAACTGAAAGCGGGAAAGGGGCTACACTCACCTGCAGTAGATTCCAATCATAACCAAGCACGGAAAATAGAAGCTAATGCAGCTCGATACCACGGCATAGGTGGGCGTCAGGTCCAGTGCACACGTTGGATACTTCTTGCCATTGTCCTCCACTATCAGGGGCTGTTCGGGTCGATGGAGTCCCAGTGAGATTGGTACAAATGAAACAAAGGCTGCTAACAGCCAGATGGCTGCTATCGTGCCCACGGCTACACGTCGTGTCACCCACCGGCCATACCTAAAAAGGAACAAAGAAATACAAAAAATGGAAAACAGGATTAGGTTACAGTTTGTTCATTTTCATTTGTGTGCGATTTTCATGCGGCTCTTGGGTAGGCAATTGCGAGAATTTAAATTTATCATGGGCGAATGCATTCATGTTGATTTATTGACGAGAGGAACAATGTAATTCAAGCGAATGTATTGTTCCTGAGACATCAAGGTTAAACTCGTTCGGAAAATAATGTAGGATATCGTTAGGGACGCAATATACAGTCAGGTCAAAGGTATCTTCAAAAGAGTAAATCCAACATCTGGGATTCATTTTGATAGAAATACAATTTTTTCATAAGTTTATCGGAATGGCGATAAGTGCATGAAGGCCATACATCAAACAAACAAATCTGATCTCCGCTATCAAATGTTTGCGATTGACACTGTTCGTCGATAACATATTTACATATTCACGAATTATATACCCCTAGTTCAACAAACGACGCTCAAGTGAGCTAGCCAACTGCATTGTTCCTCTCTATGAATTCACCCGCAATACTCGTCTCGCCAGGAATAGCCATCAGTATACCCTTAAGCCGGCCCTTAAGCCCATAAGTGGGTCGCCGTGGCGTAGTTGGTTAGTGCGTCGACTCCTACGCAGAGGGTGCCAGGTTCGATACCCGAATTTACCACCTTTCATATTTCACGGCTTCCACCTCTTTCGAGTCACTGACAATGCTCAAAGAGTATTTCCTGTCTAGAAAAAGCTTCTCAAACTTGGCCGTTCGGAGTCGGCATTAAACTGTAGGTCCCTCCACTCGTGAAAGAACAATAGCACGCACAACACACGTGGTTGCTGAGAAGCTAGGCCCAAGTCCGCTTCGGACTGTAGCGCCACCCATATTATTATTATTATTATTATACCCTTAAGCCTACTTTCGGACGCACAGTTAAATTCAGAGAAAAATTCGGAATATGAAATGCTCATACCAGCCTAATATTTCGCACAGACTACAACCCACAATACCTTCGGCCCGTGCTGTGTCTTGACCCCGGACACATAAGGGCATTAGCAATCCCTTGAGCACGCGCAAATTATAAAAAAAAAGAATGGAGACGAGTGGGCAAAAGAAGATAAAGAGAGAGCTAAGCTATTCGCAGACTACTTGGAAGAAACGTTTAAGCCATTCGACGGTCAAATTCTTCCTGTCACTTACAATGGATTTGACGTATACGACGACAATTATGTTCTGAGAAGTGGTACCTTGGCAGAGCTCAAGGAGGAACTAAAAAAGATCAAACCGACAAAAGCTTCTGGTTACGATTTAATTACAGGATTTACCTAAGAATGCCGTTCTTAAGTTACTCTACTTAATTATTGCCGCGCTTTGACTTGAACATGTCCCTAGTCAATGGAAAGTGACAGAAGTTATAATGGTACCAAAACCCGGGAACCCACCAAGGGAAAAAAAAAGTCCTATAGACCTATGCCGTTGCGTAGTGTGTTAGTGCGTCGATTCCTACGCAGAGGGTGCCAGGTTCGATACCCGAATTTACCACCTTTGATAATTCACAGCTCTGCCTCTTTCGAGTCACTGACAATGCTCAAAGAGTATTCAACTTCGCCGTTCAGAGTCGGCATTAAACTGTAGGTCCCTTTCACTCGTGACAGAACAATAGTACGCACAACACGAGTGGTTGCTGAGAAGCTAGGCGCAGGTCCGCCTCGGACTGTCGCGCCACCCATATTATATTATTATTATAGACCTATGTCACTACTCCCGAAAAAGTCTAAAGTATTTGAAAAAGTTCTGCTTAGACGTTTAAGACCCATTGTGGAAAAAAAACAGCTCATACCAAAGCACCAAATCGGTTTTAGAAGGAAACACCCTACTATGGTCAGCTGAACTCTGCCACAATGCGGCAGTATAGGAGCGCACCTTCCGACAGAACTGTCGAACGAATAAAGGAGAATTGAAGAGCGGTCAGTCAGAGAATGGACCTCGTTCACGATATGTCATTCGTTCCTCTATTATTATTTTATTGTTCTGCTTTTTTGTGTGTGTTTGAGTTTATTTTTTTGAAACAACAGTAGAACTATTGAAACGTTTTCCTTTTCTTGAAAATGAACGCCAACACTATTGACCAAGTACATCGTATAACTGATGTTAGAAAAGGCATTTGAACAAAAGGTCGTTTGTTCAGCCACATTTCTCGATGTTTCTCAAGCCTTCGACAAGGTTTGGCATGAAGGCCTGAATTATAGACTATGCCGAACTCTACCGGGGAATCTGTATTTTAGCGAACTATCTGTCTGATAGGATCTTCCGTGTGAAGCATGGAAATGAATACTCTGCTTATAAAAATATAAATGCTGGTGTACCGCAAGGGAGTGTTCTTGGTCCTCTGCTATACCTACTGTATACTAGTGATTTACCACAAGAAGAACAGACTGTTCTAGGCAAATTTGGTGACGACACCGCCATTTTGGTAACAGCCAAAACGGATGAAGAGTCCACAGCAAAATTACAACGTTCACTAGATCAGATACACGCATGGATGAACTTCTGGCGAATTCTCTCTAATGAAAGCAAATCAGTCCATATTAATTTCACTTATAGGTAGTTAATAACTTGCCAATCTTCTTAAATCGTGCCCAAATACCTTTTGGCAATGAAGCAAAATACCTCGGGATGACTCTTGACGTAAAACTCAAGTGGAAGGAGCACGTTAAGAAGAAACGTGCAGAACTTGACATGAAATATAAAGATCTGTACTGTCTTATTGGTAAACATTCCAAGCTTAGTATTGACAACAAGCTGCTTGTATACAAGCAAATCCTAAAACCTGTTTGGACGTATGGCGTACAACTTTCGGGTTGTACCAAAGCAAGTAATATGAGCATAATGCAGACTTTTCAAAATAAGGTGCTTAGAAACATCTTCAATGCACCATGGTACATCAGAAAAGACGATATCCACAAAGGTCTTGGAATGTAACCACTCCAAGATGAAGTTAAGAACTTTGCTTATAAACATAAGCGCCGCCTAGAAGAGCACTTAAACTCTACAGCTTACCCGATCCTTGAGGAAACTAAGAAAAATAAACGAATTATGTTCACAGAGCTGGTAATATGCTTTAATTTACAATAGTAATCTCGTGTTCGCAGCATTGGATGCAGCATATCGTTAGTGTTATTCTTATGTTCTAGTTTTACAAATATACAGAGTTGATAAATCAAAGTACAATCCCGAACAGTGTTGGCAAGTTGTGTGCATTTATTTCAGTAAATACAATTACTTCTGGTCTTCTTCTTCTTCTTCATTTGGGGCTACAGTCCGGGGTGGACCTGGGCCTCAACCAAGAAGCCTCTCCAGCTAGCACGGTCTCTGGCTAGCTGTCTCCAGTGTCGCACGCCAAGTTGGTTGAGGTACTTCTCCACCTTGGTGCGCCACCTTAAACGCGGGCGTCCTCTGTTGCGTTGTCCCACGGGTTCGGAGTCGAGGACTATTCCGGCCGGAGCAGAGTTGTCCATACGCTCTACATCGCCTGGCCATCTTAGGCGTTGGATCCGAAGACGCCAGAAGAGACTCATGTCGCTGTACAGCCCGTACAGTTCGTGGTTGAATCTTCTCCTACAGAAACCGTCAACGCTAACAGGACCAAAGATCGCACGCAAAGCTTTTTTCTCGAAGATACCAAGGACCTCATCCGCTTTTGAGATTGTCCATGCCTCCGCGCCGTACAGCATGACTTAGATGATTAAGGTCTTGTATAAAGTCAGCTTGGTCCTTCGAGAGATGGCTCTACTACCCAATTGCCTCTTGAGCCCATAGAAACAGTGGTTGGCAAGAGTAACTCTGCGTTAGATCTCGGTACTGATGTTGTTTGTACTGTTTACTGCGGAGCCGAGGTAGACGAAGTCCTTGACTACTTCGAAGTTATAGCTACCCATTGGGACGCTCTGTCCAAGACGACGATGTTGTGTGTCCTTTCTCGATAACAGCATATATTTCGTTTTGCCCTCGTTCACCGCAAGACCCATTTTGGCCGCCTCCACTTCAATACCAGCAAACGCTTCATTGAAGGCTCACTGTCTTCGACCAATCACGTCAGTGTCATCCGCGTATGCTAGCAGTTGTAGGGACTTCTGAAAGATGGTGCCTCTAGTGTTGGCGAATGAGTCTTGCACGATCTTCTCCAGGATGATGTTGAAGAAATCACATGACAGCGCGTCGCCTTGTCTAAAACCTTCTCTAAAACCCCTTGACATTGAAGGTCTCGGTGAGTTCGTTTACGACCTTGATGGAGCAGCGATAGTTCTCCATCGTCATCCTGCACAACCTGACGAGTTTGGCAGGAATGTCAAAACTAGACATGGCGTTGTATAGCTCGTCCCTATGCACGCTGTCATATGCGGCCTTGAAATCGACAAAAAGGTGGTGGGTGTCGATTTGCAATTCTTGGGTCTTTTCCAGGATCTGCCGTAGTGTGAAAATCTGGTCGATGGTGGACTTCCCTGGCCTGAAGCCACACTGATATGGCCCTATCAGGTTATTTGTAATCGGCTTCAGGCGAGTACACAAAACGGCAGAGAAGATCTTGTAAGCGATGTTCAGGAGACTTATCCCTCGGTAGTTGGCGCAGTCAAAGGGGTCTCCTTTCTTTTGGATCGGGCAAACTATACTGAGATTCCACTCGTCGGGCATGCTTTCCTCCGAACATATCTTACAGATGAGTTGGTGCATGTACCTTACCAGCTCATCTCCAGCTGCCTTAAACAGTTCCGCAGACAGTCCGTCTACACCAGCAGATTTATTCGTCTTTAGTCTCGATATTGCTGTCTTGACTTCGTCTAGGTCTGGGGGACGGAATTCTCGTCGATCATCGTCAATTGCGTTGAGTGGAACATTCTGCCTGACAGCGGTATTGGAGTCTTCCTCGCCGTTCAACAGTCTACAGAAATGATATTTCCAGATTCTCAGTATCGACTGCGACTCTACTACTAGTTGTCCATTCTCGTCCCGGCAGGCTTCTGTCCGAACCTTATATCCACTGGAAAACTATTTCACCCTCTGGTCAAACTTTCGGACATCGTTGCTGCCGTAGCACCTCTCTATCTCCTCGATTGCGCGGTTCTCGTGCTCTTTCTTCTTTCTCCTGAGAAGCCAGGTCTCGTCCCTTCGTCTCTGTGCGTAGAGCTCACGAACAACTCTCGTAGTTCGTTGCAGCGTTGCTCTGTAGGCTTCCAGCTTCGTTGCATGTGCCAGCCTACGCTCATTGTCAAACCATGGGTTTTTTCCTAGGTGGTGCCAAATCCAGCACATCAGTGGCAGCATCTTTGATGGCTTCTTGACAACGCCTCCAATCTTCTTCGATTGTTTTCGCAGGTGGCGACGAACTTAGAGAGATTCCGGGAGACTCCATCGGCAAAGATCCTGCTTCAGTTTTGTAGCAGTTTTTAGATGTAACTAAAACTGTACAAATTGAACTGCAAATAATTTGAACATTATTGCTATGCCGCTGTTGGTAGATAGTTAGTTCTGAGATTGATCTGAGCGCATCTGTCTATGGCATAGACTTCTGCTTGAATGATACTGATCTGTATGCACAAGGGTTCGTAGTACTTTGTGCGGGGTCCAAATACTCCTGCTCCCGTTCCTTCTTCAGTTCCTGACCCTTCTGTGTACCATTTTACCGTATTGCTGATCAGTCTGTGGACAATGGATTCATTCCACCAGCTATTTTTGGTGCTGAGCTTAATGTAACAATTTAATAATTTCGGAATTTCGGAATGGCCAAGAGTGGTAGCTTTTTGACTAGTGCATCGATTTGTCTCGCACCTGTCTTTTTCTATCCCTTGTTTTGACCACAGGTGATAGGTCGGGAGGTAGGTAGTAAGTGGCTTGTACTTAGGCCAAAGTAGGCCCATTGTACTGCCACGTGGGTTTGTCTGAAAAGAAAGGGAGGATGGGCCGGCGTGGTTATTATGGCAGCCAGCCAGATTTGTCGATGAAATCTTATAGCGATTTGATTGACATCACTCTCACTTCTCTCAGTTTATCGAAGAAGTAGGAGCAAAGAGAAGCTTTCCTAGCTGATGCAAGTGCCGGGCAGCTGCAGTGAAGGTGTTGTACACTTTCTTCATCTTCCTCGTCTAGGCAACTTCTCCAGAAAGTGTAAGTTTACTCAGTGTCCGGTGATTATACCCACTGCCGCGCTAACTTTGGGTATTTTTAATGGTACCAGACTTACAGATCTTTTGGGGTCAAGACTGGACCAGATTTGTTTGGTAATTCGGCACGTGTTGCCTGTGTTCCATCTGGCATTGGCTTCTAGTATGCTTTATTTAGTGAGGTGTAACTTAAACGAAGCTATAGGAGTCCCTAAGTTACAGAAGGATCCGTCAGTGTTGTGGCGATTTTTGCTAGTTTGTCAGCTTGGCAGCTTCTCATAATGTCTCTATGGCCCGAGACTCAACACAGGCGAATTCGAAACTTTTCGGATATCTTGTCAAGAGAGGTGCGACAGCTTATGACTGTTTTTGAGTTTGTAGAGAACGGTGTTAGGGATTTGATTGAAGCCTGGCTATCCGTAAAGATGCAGATATCACGTTACACCTCACCCAGAACTGGGCTCCGCTGATCGCCATTGTTTCCGCTTGAAAAACGCTGAAGTGGTTAGGTAGAGATTAAGATGTTCAGAAAAAATTCCTTCTTCCGTTTTGGATCCGTCTGTCTAGAAATGAATGGCGTTACCGACTGGTATATTGGCGTCATATAACTGGTCCCTTTCCGCAATTAGGGTTTTGACGTTTTTCTCTGAGAAGTAAACAGGCGTAAGAAACTCAGTTTTATGATTTTTTTAACAAAACAGAATTTAGTTTTATTTTGCGACCGTTTCGGTCGTGTTCCTGACATCGAATGAATAGGAGTTCTAGATAAAATGAAGAATTCGCCGCATGCTTGACGATGACAATTTTAAAGAGGTACTTTTAAAGAGATCGCCGGCAGCTCTTACGTTGTAAATTAGTTCTTAGAATTTTATTCATTCTTTCTTGACTACTTTTTCTTTTTCGTCTACACAGGTGAAGTGTAATCCAGATTAATAGAGGCAAGTCCTTGTTCTATTAGGATTCTGGCATGACCGGACGTGTAGTCCTGCCATTGGGAGCATGCTTTCAATCTGATTGTACAGTTGGTTGCTATCTGCTTACCAAGAATATTTAGTGGGGGAAGGTTTAGTATGGTTTCAAGTGTGTCATAGGTGATAGTTGTAATAAATACTGTTTTGAAAACCCGTAACTTGACTTTGACACCGAGCCTCGTCCTTCCTGATTACTGATCTTCCTAGGTGTTTCAAAACTAAACCAGCTCGATCAATTCTGGAGGAAGGCTCAGCATTATTCCTCCCATCATTCGGTAAGAAGACCCGGGATAAACTTCTCCACCTGCTTCAGTGGGACCTCACTAACATGAACAGTAGTTCCATAACCTTTGATTTGTCCAAGTCTTCGACTGGACGCCCGTGTTTAAGGTGGCGCACCCAGGTGGAGAAGGTCCTCAATCAACTTGTCGTGCGACGCTGGACACAGCTAGCCAGAGACTAGCTGGAGAGGCTTGTTGGTAGAGGCCCAGGTCCACCTCGGACTGTAGCGCCATAAGAAGAATAAAGAAGAAAGAAGAAGACATATACAAAGGACTTGCTGACAGCAAAGTATGTGCCGGCCTCTTTGTAGACATATCCAAAGCATTTGACATGGTGGATCACAAAATTCTCTTGGACATTTTGCACCGCGTCGGATTTCGTGGCCTTATCTTTGAATGGTTTTCTTCCTACTTGGAAAATAGAAAACAAAGCTAAAAATTGGTGACACCCTTGGTGGATCTAAGCTTATTTTTTCTTCATCCCAGCATCAGCAGATACTGTCACATACCTATCAAGCGACCGCTGCAGTTCCGTCTGAGAGGATAACTAAGGCATTTGTAATAAAAATATGACTTAGCGTCAACTATCCCAATGTGAAACATTGTACAGATGCAAAAGGAGAGCTGACAAGGCACACTCTATGCGCAGTCCAACGTCCACTGTGACAAGTGTTGATTTAGCCCCATTAACCGGAATACAGTTTTTGTACAAGGACTGAAAGGCTATCAAAAAAGGATAGTCAATCGCATACTCTTGAAGAGACTCCGGAGAGTAAGTTAGGCTGATACCCGCAATCCTGCCACTGCATAGGAGGGTGGATCATTAAAGGCCTATGTTTGAAAACAGGTGGCGTTGCTAGACACTGTTGGCATCACCGTCGTGTACTGGCATCTGCCAAGAAACGCTATGCAACGTTGCAGACAGATTAGTTATTTTTTATTTGTCATCCAGCTCTGTTTTCAAACAAGGCAACTTATTGATTTACTCATGTACATACTGGTCGCATTCTCAATGAGATGCTGATTTCAAAGAGAACACCAGAACGACCAGACAAACACAGCATCGGCGATGTGCCCAAGTCAAGTAGACAGTTGTTCGCACGGAATAAATTCCAACAAAATGTATGTACCTCCTCCAACCATGACGAGTCTTGTTCAGTTCATGCGAAAACATCGTCGTAACCTCCAATGTACGCACGTTCTTTGGCACAGAATGCATTCAATCTTTGACACCTTCGGCACGTAGACTGAGATTGTACACCGGAGTTGTCTTGCTACATGAGTGTCATCCCACGTATAAAGTAATTGGATGTGTTCGTCGGAGATGGGCTTTCCTTTGTCGAAATCAGTAGTAGTTTCCCACTGTTCTGCCGCATGGCTGGATAGTTGGTTTCGATTTGCGTTGTGTATACAATCGACATGGTTAAAGAGACTCTGATGTTTGGCAACTTCGGAAGCCATCCCAAAACCACATTGATTCATTCAGGACCGGGTTGAATCTCTTGCCACGGCTACTGGCAATGCATTAGATGTGAAACGCTCACAATACATTCCAAGCCCAGAATTGCGGAGTGGTTAGCAAATTAATTATGGAAATGGAAAACTATTACATAATACTCCCTGATTGGATGAATGTCCGTCATAACGGCTGCGGCGGAGGTGATTGGTGCTCCCTCTGGCACTGTGTTTGGCTTACCTCAGCCGTAAGGGACCGACAATCGAGAGGGAATACAGATGAGCTCATTAGACTTCGAGTAAGGTGGTAGCCGGTGTGCTCAGTGTACGGGTAAAAATCCACTCGTAACTCGTGAAAAAGATCAATTTCATGGAGAAGCAGTCCTTCTTCCTCCGTCAGGATTAAACGTTGCTGCGTAACTGGATCCTCCTCGCACTTCTTGCGGCGGCGAGCACCAGAATTCGCTTCGATTGACGGGGAATAAGTCAATTTTCCCATCTACTTCGTACGACAGCTTCTAGGGCACACCGTGCCGACATACTATACTCGGGTAGGAAGTGTACCTTCACATCGACGTTCGATGTTACGTGTTATTACGACAGTATCACCTCGGGGCCGCGCGTCCTGATGGGAAGGATGTGTCGCTTTGGCTGAGAACGAAAGTCTGGGGAAAGGGGAGTATTGCCTTGGCAAAACGTGCCACTAAATCTCGTTCACCGGAACGACGGCCGTCGATGACATCCACGACGAGCCGTGGCATGCGAATGGTGGTTCGAATTGAATTATCCCATCTGACACTTTTTCCAAGCATAGCATGCAGATCGAATCTTTATCCCTCCTGTGGGTGGTGCGCGGTGGTTAAGTATTTCTTTTCGTTTTCATTTTTGCTTGGAACAAGGATTATTGGTGAACAGGGGTTGTGTGAGTGTCCTTGTATGAAATATTCAGAATCAATCAAAACAAGTCCCAGATGATTCGAAGCGACTCTTGTTTGCCTTATTTCTATTCGTCCTCCGCATCATTCGGCTGAACATTAAGGACTGACAAGGGCATTCGAAGGGAGGCATGGCAAAATAGGAAACAGCAGCCTGAGTTGGAAGGAATCAGAGGGACTCATCTGATGCTCCAGGAACTGATTCTATAAGCTGTTTGGATTTTCACCTGTTTGTGAGAATAAACGAATGTGGGATGGAGGCTTGATCCCAAATTAAGTTGCTCGAGTGATGAGACCTTCGGCTGATTGCCTTAAGTGGAGAAGTTGAAGACTAGGGAATATTTAAAGGCTCTGGGAATATCGGCCACATGAGATGGTTGCGAGAATCTCTCAATTCAATTGAATGGAATTATTTCAAACTGATATGAAAGTGGTGGAACTGGACTCTTGTTTTATTATGTACTCCCTGTACCGGCGAACTTGGTACCACCATATTCTTGTAATAATATTTTTGCCCACCTCGGCTGGTGATGGTACAGTCGCGGACTAAGGAAATTTAACACTCACTGTAAATTCCAATTCGAGGCTATGTTGCTCTGTGTCGTCCGTAATTTTTTTAGATTTAGATAATTACGGTATTGTATGTATTTTCGCGTGAGTTGAGCCACTGTTGAAACAAATGAGCAAATGACAGCGGAAAGGATGAGAGATGAAATTTTTTGTGGATTTCACTAGAATGACGAAGAATAGTGCATAAGAATATCAGTTCTTCATGGGAAAATGTTTGACAAAACAATTAAATTCCTTAAGTAAAGTTTATAGGCTGAACTGAAACGATAATAAATGACTTTCTTGAAATACCATTGGATAACTGATTATCTTCTTTGATAAAATTAACTCCAACGTTACACAAACAAATCGAACTTTCGGTACATCGCTTTGAACAAATCGTTACATCGCTATATTCAGAATAGTTCAAGGTAGAAATGCACTCATTTAAGTGTGTTTTGAGATTGTTGTTTGAACCGTTTTTCCTGCCCATGAAATGTGTTCCGCGAAAAACCTTATCCATTTGTATAAGTAACAAAACCAGAGACGGTAGGTTTTTTTTGTTTGACAGTATTTTTAAAAGGCCAATGGGATTCAGTATTAATCAACGATATGGAAATAAAGCTGCCCAAGAGCGCAGTGCGAAGTCACATTCTGATGATTTGTCAAATTTATTATATTCTAAAATGCCAAACACTTTTTTACCAGTTTGTTCTCAATATGTATGAGAATATGGGGCCGGAATGTTTGAATTACATCAGAATCGGCTACACGCTGAAGAGTTTTTTTTTTAAATTAATTTTTACTTCAGGTATCCATGACAGACATGTGGGTCGCCGTGGCGTAGTGGGTAAGTGCGTCGACTCCTACGCAGAGGGTGCCAGGTTCGATACCCGAATTTACCACCTTTGATAATACACGGCTCCGCCTCCTTCGAGTAACTGACAATGCTCAAAGAGTACTCCTGTCTAGAAAAAGCTTCTCAAATTCGCCGTTCGGAGTCGGCATTAAACTGTAGGTCCCTTCCACTCGTGAAAGAACAATAGCACGCACAACACAAGTGGTTGCTGAGAAGCTAGGCCCAGGTCCACATCGGACTGTCGCGCCACCCATATTATTATTATTATTATTATTATCCATGACAGACTTACATACTAGACAAAAATGCTTAAAACTAGTTGGACGAACAGTTTTACTATTTCAAACTTATTGGCCCTCAGCGGGCACTCTAAGCTAAACTTAATCATATCCTATGCCCTTAGACTTAAACTAAGAATCTATGCATTTAAAGAAAATTTAATTTAATTGTACAACTTAATATTAAGAAACATTTGGAAAAAAAACTTAATAACAGAACTCGCTATGCTTAAAACTTATATACTAACTTAGCCACAACATTAAAAAATAACTTAAACTAACTTAAGGTAAACTACATGCATATGCATATCTATATATATGTATTTGAATTTACAGTGTATACACATAAGTACACAGTGGCGTACGTATGTGAATACTCATTCTTTTTTTATTTATATATATAAACATTCTTTTTATTATTTTATTTTATTATTTTTTTATTAATTACAGGCTATGTAGGTCGGCCATAGGTTGCCGCTCATAGATTTGCATCTAAGTTGCTGCAAGACAGTGACCGACTGCCCCCCCTTTCGGGGATACGTGCGTTTGAACAAACTCTCCTAATTCCGCAATGTCGTTTGGCATCTTGATTTCGGCACTGAGTCCGCAATGGTCACTGAGGTACACGAATGTGTTCAAACAGTTTACCGTTTGTGCGTCTGTGTCTGTCAGTTGCAATCGTGCGTCTAACAGCAGGAGATCCAAATACGACCCGGTTCTGGGGAACGACGAGATCTCTGTTGCTTTCGAATCGAGTCTATACTCGACACTGTGCAAGCAAAACCAGTTATAAAGCTGGTCCCCTCTGTGATTGGAAACCATGTTCCCCCAATATCCATGTCGGGCATTTAAGTCCCCGGCCAAAATAAAATAGTTCTCCTCCAAGTCCAGCCTCAGACATCGAAAGAGTGAATCGAGCTCTGATATAGTTGTTCTGGAACTAGGGTTTCCAGAGGAGTAGACCGACACCGCAAACAACCTCCTTCCACTGCGGAGCGAAATGCACACGATGCAGGCCTCCAGCTCTTGAAACCTTCGTACTTCACCACTATACACTACTTTATCTTATGTTATTTTTAACGAAGAACACAACACCGCCTCCACCACTCGAATTGGGCTGGTCTCTTCCAGCAACATTATAATCATTGTGCTCCAGTATGCCTCTCCGACTTAGCTTGGTTTCGCTAATCAGCATCAGCTCTGGGCTTTGATCGTCCAACAATCTATAGAGCTCGTTTTTTCCTATCAATGAATTTGCATTCACTGCAAGGATCTTAAAATATTCTCCGTCTTCGCAGTCATTAAGACTTTTGACGTGGTTGGTTCTTTAGCCGACCTGCTCCTCTAACCGTGCCATACGCCATTCAATGGAAGCTTTCCATTCAGGCGCTGGTTCGTGAGCTTTTGGCATTGAGACTGAGTAGTGCCGCAACCTTTGGTAATTGCTGCTTTTCTGTTATCCTCTGAACAGACGCCATTTGGGCATAGCTCAAATGAGGGGTGACGGGTATGGTTGCCCCGAGTGGATTGTTCACTGGGGGCTGCTTCTGCAGAACCGCTTTTGATTTGCGTTCCTGGAACTTAGGGCAACCCCGATAGTTGGCGGTGTGCCCCGCGTTCCCGCAAGTTACGCACTTGAGCTGACTTTTGTCAGCTGCTCCCTCTTTCTCCAGCGGGCAAACCTCCGCCTTGTGATTTTGATTGCACTTGACGCATCGGGGCTGCATTTGGCAAGTCGACGCGGCGTGCCCAAACCTTTGGCAGCGGGCGCATTGGAGAATGCCACCGCGCCTTCTAATGCTTCCCCAGGCGCAATGATAGTCAGCCAAATGAACAATGTCGTTTACCTTATCTAGTTTGCTATTGGGTAACACCTGTACAATGAAGAACGGTAATTTCCGCCCCTCCTTTTTTGCCTTAGCTGAAGGGCTTGACCCCGACGAGCTCGAGAACGTCACACATATGCTCTTTGAGCAGTTGGAAAATCTCCTGCGCTTCCAGCGGTCCGGAGATCTTTAGTAATTTTGACTGGAGTTTTTCTCCTTTTGGCGTAAAGGAGAAGGACTCCATCGTCGAACGCTTTAAACACATTTTAAACTTATTGTACAGGTCTACTGTCTTGCAGCAGATTGAGTGTTTCTCATAACCTTTATTTTTTTGCTGAGAAAATTACCGCTGCCTATGGCTGTCCTACATACCTGTGCAGTTTGTATGACATCCGGTTTGTAGGGGTTTATTGGTGGCACTTTGTCTTTCTTTTGGGGTTGTTGCTGTTGCTGGTGAACTGCTGGCTGCTGATGTTGTTGCGCTTCTGTCTCTTGCTGCTGTGTTGCTGGTTGCTGTTGTTTCTGGACACGCTGAAGAGTACATACATCTATGTGAAGCAATTATTACAACCAACCTGTAAGTTCGACAACGACATTGGCCAAATGAAGATGTTGCTTTGCCCATACATTGGGAGCACGCGACATATGCATGCGTGCGCACAGTATACGATCGCATGTTTTCGTTCTTATGGTCGACTAGACTTTTTTATCAGTTACACCTGTAATTACAACGACCAATCCCCTAATGTACGACACATTTAATCAGAAGTTGAGACGCGAGACTCAAAACCATTCCAAGGTATTGAGAAAAACCGATAAAAATGAAATAAGTACATGGAACTGCTGGAATTCTCTTCGTAGATACTAACGATGGACGCATTATTAATATCAATAATAATAATGGCAACGATTCCATAGAAAAATAGAATTTTGCTTATACGACAGTTAACCTAAATAGACAAACCGCACCTAGTACTTACAAAGGCCGCGTGGAGCGCTTTAACAAAAACACACCAAACCGCAAACCAATGCGTGGTGCATCTGAGCACTCGAAGGCCATTGGGCCTTCACAAAAATAGCATAAGGATCTGCGCGCCGCCTCTAGGGTTCTAGAGCGTCTGAAAGGCATCCCTCAGGAGAAACTCTCCGTGTCGAAGAAAAGGTCCATGGCCAGGGCTATAAAAGTGGTTCACGACCTGGGCGAGGGAACAGCCACTAAGGACTCAAAGTTCAAAAGTGCCAGATCGGCAGAATCGTCGCCCAACCTCTCGAAGAGGATAAAGCAGGCTGGCAGTGTCAAGAGCACAAGAGAGCTACAACGGCCGTATAGCGAGATCATCAAAGGGGATCTCACTTACGCCGTAATTGACAGGAATGATGATAACTGCAGCATCTCTTCCGCCAACTGGAGGAAGATAGAGCGAGGCATCAATCTAACATACCTGAGCCTGATTGCCAAAAATGGCGGTGTGACACCCGTCGCCTTTGATGCCGGATGGCATATAGGAAGACAGTGCAAAGTCTGGGAGAGGTGTGGGCGGGAGCATAGATAGACGTTGTGCATAGGGACGCAATCCCTAGTAGGCCCAGGACTCGTGCCTCGCTACCTACCATAGCTTCCGATGCCGCCTCCATGCTGAACTTCATCCAAGTCTGCAATCCGCATCTTCCGAGGAAAAATTGGAAGATTGCCAAGCTGGAGGAGCCGAAGGGGGATGTCAGAGCGGCTACAATCATCATAAATAAGGAGTCTCTGGCCCCCCTTTCAAAATTACGCTAAGGGTTTATAAAAAGGATGGGGAGGATCCCGCGAAGACGGTGCACCCTGCTCCCATCCTACCCTCTGTTACACAGGCCGGCCCCAAGCCAGCCACAGAGGCTGTGATGGAGGTAGGATGTACTACCTCGGAACAACCGGAGCCCTCTACCTCAAACGACAACAAGAGTGAGGAGGCAACGCCGGCAGCTATTACCCCGATGGAGGTTGTGGCAAAGGGAGCCGGTAACACGAGGTCCGTCCTCCTAGAGAATCGGGACCGGGATGCCGATAGCAGAGTTCTCGGATGAGGTGAACACCACGGTGGTCCATTGCGGCCTCGGCCGCCCTTATTCTCCGCCTCAGCCAAAAGAGGGGAGGATGTTGAACTGGTCAGAAATAATCTGATCTGTGGACTTGGGGCGGAATTATAACTTATTCTCCGTAAGAAACACATTTAATCCAAGAGCCTGTATTCTTGCGAAGTCTACACTAAATGAAAATCTTCTCTCCAATCACAGCGATCAAGATACAGTAACCATATGTCTGGAAGCAGGCATGCAGCAAACATGGTTGACTTCGGCATACAGGCAAAGCTTGGTCATGATGACTGGAAGCAGCGTGCCCAGCACCGGCAGGAGTGGAAAGCAGCTATCGCTCGGACTCGGACCCTGCATGGGTCGTAAGTAAGTAGTAAGTATATAAAAGAAAAATTGTACGTCAATAAGCCAAGAACAATTCAATTCGGCACATTAAAGACATTAAACCTCAATTATGGCTAATAATTATTGAAAATATGGACCATCGGACAGAGGTATGCCACCAAAGCTGTGGGAGCATTTAAGCGGTACATATTTTGTTTCACAAATTATTGTCATAGATTCTTTTATCATAATAAAAAGTGTTAAGACAATTCTCTGAAAACTTTTTGTTTTATTTACAACTAGCTGTACTGTACCCTGCCACTCTTCGCTATGGTATATTGTGCTTACACGCATAAGAAACACAACATAGCATAAGGTTTAAATACGTTTAATTTGGTAATACTTGTGGGTATACAATATTTTTAGTTTCTCCACTCTCCGCGTAAATATAAAGGCTATCTAGTTTACCAACACGGGAACACGCAACATACAATTGTTCGTGTGAAAAGCAATCAGTATCTTAATCTAAACCACACAATTCCAGAGATTGACCTTGAGCTTTATTAATTGTCATTGCGAATGCCAATCGAATGGGAAACTGCAACACTTTGAATTGAAACGGTGTATCAGTCGGGATCATGGGCATTCTAGGAATGAGGACATCTTCACCTTTGAAAGGTCCATTTAAGATCGTTGCTTCCACCACGTTGTTTGCTGATTGATATTCTGGCCCATGATAATTGGCACACCTATTTTCAATTTGAATACATGTGGGAACATTCCAGGCAGATCGAGTGAATTTAAAAATTCCGTTGAGTAATTAACTGCTTCATTTGCCTCCACAACGGTGTCTATTGACTTATATGTAACTTCTTGTGTGGCATCGTGCATTCATCCCAAACAATGAGTTTACATTTCTGCAATACTTTTCCCATACCTGATGCTCTGGAAATGTTGCACGTGGGAGTCTCGATGATTTGCATGTTAAATGGCAACTTCAGCGCTGAATGAGCAGTCCTTCCACCAGGTAGCAATGTCACAGCTGTTCCAGATGAAGCAAGAGCTATGGCTACATCCTTTTTCAATTTGATGAGGAATGTTTTCCCAGTTCCTCCTGGAGTATCCAAGAATAAGATGCCCCCATTCCCGCTAGTTATCATTTGTATCACATGGTCATGGGTTAATTTGCTAATGTTTGATTGATCATCGCTGTTGTAAGTCTGCTCACGGCGCAAGTCCACATCAAATAAAGCAGTCGCAGTTCGGATGGGTGCCGGCATTCCCAATTGACTTAGCACTTTATTCGCAATAGCTAAGCACTTGTCTTCAATTTTTATTAATGTTTCATTAGCTGTGTTTTTTTGCAAGCGTATATACGCCTAATTTTGAAGTGCACAAAAAAACTATCATCGGCGCTTAATGATTCATCATAAAAACTTGGCAGCACCGACGACATTTATGACATTTGCTAAGCAGTCAGGGGTGTAGTCTTGGACGGCGATGGTTGATCTTTGATGGTCACAATCTTCGTTTTGTGACTGTGTAACGTGACCGTCACTTTAAAAGCAAAAACACTAAATAATTATAAAATATAAAAAATGTTCATCATGAAATAATCGTTTACGAATCCAAAACGAAATGTATAGCAGAGACACTCTGGGTATACCAAAAATTACATATTTATGGATGCCAAAATAATTGAAAATTATCTAATACATCAACCAAACCTGCAGGTGTAAGCCACATACAGCAACCTAAACAATGAATGAATGAATTCAGGAATGAACACACACCGCGCTTATTCCTTAAGCGGCGATAGATATGATGAGTAACTTAAGCGGATATAGGATTCGTTGTTAGTGTATTTTACATGCAAATTGAAATTTAGGCGTATATACGCTTGCAAAAAAACGCAGCTATTGTGAATGCCTTCTGTCAATTCCACGGTCATGTCAGAATTTTCAATGCTGTGCAAAATATCCCCAGTCATATGCGAACGATATCTTTCCCATAACTCTGTTGGAGATGAAGGGAAAAAATAAAATGAAAGTTTGGACCATGGAGAGAGACATCACTTGCTGTTGGCTAGTATGGCGGGTGTTCCAGCAGATGGCACTGCGGTCAGTGCACCGGGAACCGTTAAAAAAACAATTTTATTCGCGATCGCGGGTATAGTATTGACATAAAAAGTGGATAAAAACCAAGCTTATACCTGACTCTATAGTGTGTCAAAATGTCAGCTCAAGCGGTTCAGTAGTTTTCAAATGCATAGATCTCGGAGGGTCGTACGCAACATTTAAATATATATAGATTATCATCGTGCGTTTTCGTTGGACCACCCTTAGTAGTATATTTGCATGACGGAGCCAGTCGCTGGATTGGCTGGAGTAGTAGTAGTAGTATGGGTGACGCGACAGTCTGAGGTGGACCTGGGTCTAGCTTCTTAGTAACCACTCGTGTTGTGCGTGCTATTGTTCTTTGACGCGTGGAAGGGACCTACAGTTTAATGTATCGAACCTGGCACCCTTGGCTGGAGGGTATGTGATAATAACATTAATAGTACCTCCTAATTGCTTCTGTGATGCTCAGGCAAGCAGTTCTCTGAAATCTGGTTAATGCCTTTAAGGTGTGGTTTACGGGGAAGCCTTGCACTAGATGAAGTAGCCATATGTTAAGATTGGTCTGAAAATTGCACATTCACAGAATTGCTTTGGGACTTAGTCTCCAATTCACTCTTTCATTGACATTGAGTTTCCAGTTAAGAGTGAGGGATGTGCATTCAACTACAGAAGGAGTCTTTTTTGGAGCATTTTGGGGGTTTATCCCTATTCTAAAATATTTCGCTCATCTAAGTAGGCTTTCATTTCGCATTCTTCAAGCTCACTAATTGTAGGGAGAAATTTGCCACGGGCTATTATCACGACGTAGTTAACATAGGCGATGGCCTTGGTTCCAGAATATTTCAACTCTTCAAGGAATTCCTTAATGACTAACAACCACCTAAGGGGTGCGATATCTTCACCTTTTGACGCAACAAATTTTGTAGAGCTATCGCCTAAGGTTTTATTAGCTATTTTTTCGCTGATCCAGATTACGATACCTACGTATTCACAAACCACAAGAAAAGATATACGGAAAAAGCGATGACCGGTTTTAAACGAAGTAGTGAACATTTTAATAATTTAACACCCATAGATTTCTATAGATGAACTTCTCAAAAAGCCACAGAGCATTGCCGTGTCATCATCCGCCAAACTGTCATCAATTTTATAAAAATTTAACGATTGTCCTAAAGAAAGGAGACCCTCTTAACTGTCTAGTGGTCGACGAAGGAAAGGCAAAGTTTATGTCCACTAGCACGACTGGATGGCGCAGTTGTTATAGCTAGTGCCACTGGTTAGCCAGGTCCCCGGTTCGACTCCAAGTGAAAGCAGAGTTAATACGCCTTAGTCTAGTTTTCAAATCTGGTCCAGTTACCATTTGTCGTTGGGATCAATTTAACGGCACTATCACTGGAGTAGTCAATTAGTGCTCGTAGTCTGACTATGGGTATCACAATGGACCAATAAGTGTGCTGGTGGAATTCACTAGCAGCCCAACTACCTAACCTAACCATATGTCCACCAACACCAACTTCTCGGACAAAACATTACCATAGACAGCTATAGCTTCCAAGTAGTGAAAGATTTTGTCCACCTAGGCTCTGAAGTTAACGCGAACAATGACACCACCGCAGAGATAAAACGAAGCATCACGCATGCCATCGCTGTGATTTTGGGCTTGGAAAGCAATTGAGGAATAAAGCCATTTCTCCAAGAACCAAGATATGCCTAGATAAGACCTTAATATTCCCAGTCGTGGACACCAACCAAAGCGGACGAGGAGATTCTTGGGCGTTTCGAGAGGAAAGTCCTTCGTAGGATCTTTGTCCCGTATGTACTGATGGCGTTTGGACGAGGAGGCTGAATGACGAACTGTACGAGCTTTACAGTGACATCGATCTGCTCAAACGAGTTCGTCTCTCGTCTCAGAGGTCAAGGCCAGGTAGAGCGAATGGACCCCAATGCACCGGCCCGGATAGTCTTCGATTCCATCCCCGAAAGACAACGCGGAAAAGGAAAGACCTCGGTTCCGGTAGCGCACGCAGCTGGAACGTTAGCTGAACGTGCGTGCCTGGAAGCAACTTGCACAAGACCGTGCTAGATGGAGAGGCATGTTGGCTGAGGCCCAGGTCCACCCCGGAATGTATCGCCAGCCAAAGTTGAAGAAGATTCATCACCTGTGATGGATAACAATCAAGTACTTGCACATCTCGAGGCTGTGCGAAGGATTAGTTAAGGTCAATCGTGCTTGGGAATTTGTTCACTATGAGGAGGTAGTAAGTTAAAATGTAGATATAAATTAATTTGTTTTCAATAAGAAATTCTAAAAAAAAATATTTCTTAAGCGGAGCTTATTCAGGTATCTTTAAAGACAAGTTTCATTTCAAAATAATTTATTATCTATGAGTGCATATGGGGACTAAGGAATGGACATGGGATAGGAAAGGAATGCTGGTGGGTGTCAGATGATAACTCGAGGGTAGACAGGGACTGTAGTATGTAAACAAGTGGATGCCCATACGAGGTGCCTTATATCGTCAGGCGATTACGGTGCTCGTGCAAGGTGTTGTATGACGGTCGCTGATGTGAGTTTTGCAACGTGTCATTTGTTAACTTGTACCCTCCACCGTCTGATACTACCGCCTTACCCTTAATTACTACTTTTCTTTACTATAAGACGGATCAAGGTGATAAACGATCAGTCAGGCTGTATGTTCCTTTCTTGCCGCACATAGGTATAATCCGTACATGGCGACAATCCAGCCTGACAACCAGGCCGCCCATTCTCCGCTACTAGTTGGACCGATAATGAACACAAAGTAAAACACAGGAAACAAAACATGCGAGACCGGAGCTCCCTCACCGGCTGGATGGTGTTCCAGTTGCATAGACACCTCCTGGCGTGTTAAGGCAGTTAAGAATCCTTGTAGTTCCTGTGCGCATGAAGGCTATAACTCGTAACATTAATATTACTAAAAACCCATCTGAAGATAGTAAATTCCTTTATAACTACGAGCATTATCACCCTTAAGTATATCTCCCCACTAACTACGGGTTGTTCACTTATCCTCAACAATCTTTTATGTACGCAGACTTATGTCTAGGCAGAGGGTTTTTGTTCATACTGCAAGCACTGTTAAAGCCATAAAAAGAAATATGTAACAAGAGTTAAAAGCGCCTAAGTGTGGTTGTGTTAGAACCCCTAAGTGGGCTCTTAGCAACAATCTACGGATAAAATAATCCATTAACACAAGAACAAATCATTCCTTAAGAAGTGGAGAGTCGAGTCGAGCGAAATGACAGTAAAACTCACAACAATAAAACGGAATCGTTAAGTGAGTTGTGAACCGCAGGACGAACAAATGCAAACCCAAACGATCTCGTAAAATATCCAAGTAAATTCTTATATAATGCAGAGGACCCAAAGGCACTGCGGAATGTTTATGTTCGTCCCTTCAGTCCGTCAAGAGCCTTTTAAAATCACATTTTTTCAAAAAATCACTCGCAATGGGATATGCACTGAACACCCGCATGTGGCATGTGTACTTTAACGATTGCCTTTTGGGAAGTATGCTTCTGGCGGATGGTAGAATTTCGAATGGCATTTAACTTTGACTCAATATATTTTCATATTGATTCGATTTTAAGGCAAACAAACGTTCGAAATGGATTTATGATTGTTGACGTTTAATGCTTCCAGGGGACTTCAGTAATGGTCAGTGGCAGTGGATATGTATTTAACTGTGACGGAAATTTTGCTTATTTTAAGAATCAATTAGAAGCACCTGGTTCAAGTAAAGGGTTTACTTACCACTTACTGTGGCGGTTACTGCCGCAGTGTGAATTTTGAAAATCCTTAATCTCATCATCACGAAATCAACATTCATTCTTTGCCGTCTCGAACTTTGAATTTGTATTATCTGTATTGATACCTGACATCGAGGCACATTTCCTTGTCCACCTCTATTCGCGTATCGGGGTCAAGCCCTTCTCCACTGTTAAGGCACGGAAAGAGGGCGGAAATTGCCCTTTTCGCAGGGTGACTTCGATTCATTCATGAGAAGTTGCGATGCCTGGAAGTTGAGTATCAACTACCGGAAGCCGGAAACCATTCTGTTCCGGACGCCATTGTATAAGGCTTCGGCGGATACGAAAGAGAATTGGCGAAAGTTCTCAATCGTTGGGCGACACGGGCAACCACTATCGCAAAGGACTGTAGTCAGATACCTGGGGATCTGGCTAGTTCAGTATCTATATTTTAACAAACATGTAGATGCTGCTCTGGCCAGGGCCCGAGGGGCCTTAGCCCTTACAAAGAGAATGTTTTACAACAGCCAACTCGATGCGAGGGTGGAGGTTATCTGCTACACGGCCCTCATCCGGCCATACCTATGGCTGTCCCGTGTGGTTCAACGTGAGTGCAAGCATAATGGAAAAGATTTGGTTGTTTGAGATAGCTTGCCTTCGCCTTTATAGAACTCCTGAGTTCCAGTACATAAAATTCTACTCCAACAAGGTCTCATACAACAGGGCAACCCTGATAAGAGTGGACAATTTCCTGGGGATCCGAGCTGATCTGAGTTGAGCGATGAACTCAGTCAATAACCTGATCTCTGGTGCTTACTACCGCAATCCATTATACCACGAAAGGGTACGTCACAACGGCTTCGTTCCCCCAGAAGCATTCCTCCATTTAGACAAGAACGGACTGTTACAGAATATAAATGCGGTACCGCTCACCTTCCACATAGCCCGTTCGACTGTGGATGGGCGACTCAACCACGACCACTCCGTCGCACAACGAGCTGAGGAGGGTCTCCTCCGTGATGAACCGGCGGTATCCAGGCAGGACATTCGCGATGTTTCTGGTGGCTGGCAAGCGAGAGAACTCCCTCATCGACGTCCTATAGACCCCGATTAGAAGGGTTAGTTCAGACCCTCGCATTAGGAGCAGTCGGTTCCATGTCTTACAGTGTTTTAAATGTAAATATTTATTACATTTAAAACACTGTAAGACATGGAATGTATATATATATTTTTTATGGCCGACGCACTTAAAATAGGGTAGTACTTTTTTTTAATGTAGAACTAGCTGAAAATAAATTTAAAAAAAACAGTTCTTCTCACCAAAGTCAGAAAAAAGATTCAACCTTTTCATGTTTTCGAATTAATAAGGCATTGCTTACTGTCTGCCCCTAGTAAGCGGGGTCTTCAGTTCGGATCTTAGTGAAAGCAAAGTTAACACGGTTTTATCTAGTTGTCAAATCTGGTCCAGTCACCATTTGCCGTTGAGATCAAATTAACGGCGTTATCACTGGAGTTGTCAATCAGTGGTAGCAGTCAGACTATGGGTATCACAATGGACCAACATGGTCTAAGTGTGCTGGTGAATGCACTTGCAGCCCGTCTATCTAACCTAACCACTAATTTCAGCCCAACGCTGCCTGCAAGCAATTTTGGATGTTTATAGCTTAACCATCTGCTCTCATTTCGCTTTTTCGATGAACCGTAAGGATAATCGTAGCCATATGTATTTGCATAGAGTGTGATCAATTAATAACCCATTTGTGAATCATTTAAGAATGTTATTTTTCTAGTTATAACTAGCTTTTACTCGCGACTTCGTCCGCGTGGTATAGTTACTTTGAGTAGACTTTTCCGTTTTTAGGATACTAATTTTACATTTACAATACAATACATACTAACTGCAAACTACCGTGATTTACTGTAAATATCTTATTTTAACACATTTTTACTACATTTTTTGTTTTTCCATCCTCTGCTAAAACATAAAGATTTTGCGGGCACGATACTCGTGAGCACACCACATAGAGTTGCCTATGGGAAAAAAACAAGTTTTTTCTAAATGTATACCTGCTACTTTAAGCTCTTGTCCTTGAGCTTTATTTATTGTCATTGCAAGTGCTGCTATTAAACTGAAAGGGCAAATCAGTCGGAATTATTGGAATACGGGGAATTAAAACATTCTGTCCCTTTCCTTTCCAGTCATAATTATTGCTTTTATAATATTGCGTCCCTATTGAGTAACTTGTAGCTGTGTACCATTACATAGCCTCGGTGCGTCAAGGTTTCTTATTAACAGGACCGGAACACCAATTTTTAACCTCAACTTATGAGAAGGCACTCCTGACAATTTTTAAGAATTCAAAAATTCTAAAGGGTACGACGTTACTTATTCAGTGTTCATAACATTGTCTACCGAGAGATACTCGATAACTTACCCCCAAATAATCCTATTGGATTAAATTCAAATCTTGATAAAATTCCCTTTCATACTTACTTTAGTTATAAGGATATCCTTGGATTTCTTATTTTATCACGTATGACATAATTTGTTCGGTTACCTGCCACATTGTCTCATTTGTCGGCGCTTAAATTGCCCCTTCACAAAACCATTTTCGATTGCCCATATGTATTTGCAGATCGGGATAGACATTATTTTTCAAATCATCTATATTATCGACAATTTGACAGAATTCACGGCTCAGTGTACTCATGCCCTTGCCCTTGAAAAGTGCTACAATGTCCCAGGGGTAGCAAAAACTTTTGGTGATTTGTAAAAAACGTAAAGAATTCCGCCTCGTCTTCAATTCCCACGCTCATTTACAATGACATTCCAGCTGTCAGCTCCTTAGACAAAGCTAATCTGCTTGCGGCTCATTTTGCAGCTAGCTCAACACTGCCAGATTCCAATTTGTCTCCACCTGTACTTGAGAGCGTTGATTTCACCATGGGACAAATCCACTTCCGCACTCGTACAATTGCAAGAGTACTGAAAGATCTCGACGTGCATAAATCCGCTGGCCCGGATGGTATTCCCCCTATACTTCTGAAAAGGTGTTCTTCTGTGCTGGCAAAACCACTGCGTAAGCTTTTTCATCTATCCTACTCTTTAGGTCTCTTTCCGAGCAGATGGAAAACAGCATTTGTCCAGCCAGTCCCTAAAAAGGGTGAATCTTCGTCACCCACCTCGTACCGACTCATAGCACTTATATTCTGTTGGGGATCGCAAACTTTGGAGCCAAAAAAAAAAACAACATTCATACATTCATACGTTGATGTTCAAAGGCACGCGATTGTCACTTCCTACAATAAGTACTTGCCCCACTGTTTTTCATAATTCGCACATTCTCCTCTTTGGAGCAACTGACAATGAAAACTCGTCACTCAAAATTGCTTCTCCAGTTTGACCTACCAATGCTGGCATAAGACTGTGAATCATCTCCCCTAAGTAAAGACAACAAGACCAGAAAGAGCATAGAAGCGTATTCAGGTGATTGAGATATGGTTCGATAAAAGTGTGTAAGAAATATCCGAAATGAAAGCCGTAATGAAGTTAGATAAATCGTTGTTGAGTCCCAGTCGATACTGAGAATTTGGAGGAATCATTTCTGCAGATTCGGGCAAAATGTCGCACTCCATCTGAAGGATGATAAACGAAAATGTCGACAGATGCTAATGTTTCGATTGAAGTCGAACAAAAGCTGCTGAAGACAGGAAGGACTTTGGTCGTCACCTGGATCATTAATTCGAACCGAATCTAACATCAATTCATCGCATCTTACAGGAAGAACAGTGTGAGTTTTCGGTGCTCCATCGAGGGCCTCAACACACTGGCGGAGACCTTTAAGATAGTCAAAATTGGCCAGGGCAGAGTGACCCACTATCCGGCGATCTTTTCAACATGGGTAATTCATGACGGTAACATTCTTTAAGAGCACATATTTGAAGATGTCCACAACTGACTGCACAACACTAGAGACAAAGTAAGTCTTGAGGTTTTTGTGGATCTGTCCCCAAATAAATGGAAAAAGCTTATGATAGGCCTGTCCTGCATTGCATTTCATTTGCCTTTCCAGATGACATGATCCCTCATATCATCGCGGAGGAGATTGGTTTTTAGGAAAGCGTACAAGAAAAACTATGCAAATACTGCCATCAAAAGCTCCTGATTTGATTCCAGCCTCATACTGAAAAAACTGCAAAAAAAAATGTATGCCAACATCTTCAGCTTGATGGATTCTTATCGGAAAACATGATTGACACTGTCTCATCCATCTACACTGCCTGTCATCATAAATCACAATAAATATCTACGAGCGAAACAAACGCGCCGCTTTCGTGCCCTCCTCATCGATCAAGCAACTCTTGTTTCTCTCACCACGTCAACTGCGCCTCTCACACAAGGGGGCGGGCTTTGGTGCTCGTGCGAGACGTCAAACCAATGCTGAATAATAAGCTTCATTTGTTAATCAGAAAAGGCCTTGTGGGAAATTTAATATTGTCTCACCAAAAATTTAAGTTTTCCCTTAACACAGTCAGTACGCCGCAGCCGTCTGCGGGTAAGACATGGCCCTTGAACCGCAGTAAATGCCGGTGTTAAGTAGATTTAAGCTCCTTTAGGACTTTATTCTGAAAGGATTCATTCCACCGAAATCTTCTCCGACCCCACAGAAACTATTGGCTTTGAAGTCATGCCATGGGGGTACTTCAGATGGCTTAGTTGTACGAAGAAACAACAACAAGCCACCTTGTGGTGGAGCATCCTTTTCTCGCTAAGCATTCAATTTGAATCGCGTGGTTGTTATTTTTGATTTTAGCTCTGCTCTTTCAGTTTTCCTTGTGCAAAAAGGAGGTGTGAACTGAAAAAAAAAACACTTTTAACGAAGTTAAAGCCCCAACCCTTAGAAGATAACCGATACGGCGGAGGAGGCGGTGGTGGGTATTCAATGTCAATATTTGTGAAAATGGATTCAAAGGCTGCTATTACTCGATATGATTGGGGGAAGATTCCGTGCACATACATAAGTGTATGTGCGTGGTGGTATGTGAGGTTCTGGCACCTCCTAACAACTGCGCGCATATACTTCGATTCGTGGTTATTTGCATGCGGCTGGGTGGGTATTTAAAGACACGTGATAAATTTACCTTCTGCTGATGAAAAGGATAACCAGGCACCCAGGGGGTGATGTAATGAACTTGTCGGTTATGAATGCGGGGACATCTTGTTGTATCTCGATGCATAAAAAAACAAATTTACTTCATTTGCATCTAACGACATTTATGAAGTGGTTTTGGCAACGAAAAAAGGGGAACGTAAGGAAACGGAGCAGTTGGAACGTATAAATTAAAGATAAAGAGCGTTCTTATTTTATTTTCCCTCTATGAGGAACTTTCTTTAAATTCAAATCCGATCTTGCTTCGACCACTGCTTTCTTAAAACTAAACTACTTTCCTTAACCTATCCTAATTGCTCCATGTCGATTACCAATGGCCTTGACACAATTGCGTCCCACGATGGATAATCGGCGACGCTCACACGGTGGTGTCGGCTTGCATCGCTGTGCCTGGTCCCACGGTTTGATTGGCTTGAAACGCTGACCTAGCGTCTGGCTGTTTGCACACTTTTTGTTGTCTGGCTGCTTTTACACCTTCCGGCGTCTGGCTGTTCGCTCCCATTTGTAATGTGAGTGCGTGTTTACTTATACCCACCATTGTCCATTGATTTTCAAAGGGATGTATTAGAAGTAGGCCAAATAGAGTAAGTCATTGTTTAGCAGCCATTCGATTATACGAGTTTTACCCCTTAGATAATGACTATTTTAGAACGACTGGAAGGCGCAGTTGATTAAGTGTCTCTAGATGCATGTACCTGCCAAAGCTGCCCGATCTTGGGAAATTTCCCTTTTAGGTTTTGAAATGAGCTAAAAGTGAAAAAGGGTACCTTTTTGTCTTCCAGAAGAAAGTAAAGGGAATTTTCGCTTTCTTTAAATTCACTGCAATTTTCTTATTCTTATTATATTAGTTTGGATACTGTGTTCGTAGGGCAGGAAGGTGACAGTCTCATTTCGGATATAAATTAAGAAGACCAATTATTTATAAAATCGAATATTCGAAGCTTTAACAAAACATCTGTTTTACAAATGATGTATACAGTATATTGTTTATGTTTGATAGACAATGGTTCAATACCATGACTATCGGCGGTATTACTAGTACACTACTAGAACACCAAGATTGTGAAATATTATTAGCCTTCCAAGCTGACTCAAGCAGACATTTCAAATCTTTCTTAGCTGTTGAATTATATGTGACCTGTTCTGTTTTTATTAGTCGATATTTATTCCGAAAATGATGCTTACTCTAACATAATGGTTCTAAATAAATTTACTTCAAAATACATTGCGCATTGCTTATTCTGCAAATTTATGGTAGGTGCATAAAACAAACAATATAATGAAGAATTGTTGTGTTATCTTATAATAAACTGTGATGAACTCAGTTCAATGACGAGCATGAATTAGTCTGAGTCAAACTCAAGTGTGTGGCTGCAGGCAATCAAATGTTGAGTGAGTGAGTGAGTGATGTTTGTTGTTCACAACATTCAATTTTCAATACAATATAAGATTTCCTTCCAACGTCAACATGAAGTTATCTCTTCAGTGCTGGATAAAACCTTGAAGCTGTAGAGGAGAGTCCATGTGGGGCGTCAGTTGGCGTTATTACAATATTTATAAAAATTAATTCTATGGTTACATAAAAGACAATAGAGAATCTGCGAGGCCTAGAGGCTTTTCTGCAGAAGATTATTCAAAAAAAGGGATTTTACATCTAAAACAGAGTAATTCTCATTATCTTGGGAATTTAGATTATTATACAGTTTATAAGTGAATATGATTCAATAATACATGTTTCTTTATTTTTTTTTTTCCTGTTGTGCGCCGGCTGTGTACTCAATAGGGAGCGTGGAAGTTGGTTGTATATTCTTGGCACCGCAAATGAAAGTTGCTTTCTTCCATATGAGTTGTGTATTCTTGGTATTTTCAGTAGTCCATTTGCCCTTTAGCTTGTATTGACGCCGTGATCAATCGCTTGTTTGAAGCGTTGGTCATTGTAGGTCTCGTTAATGAAATTAAAAAGAAAAAAGTTAAGTTAATGCAATGTTCGACAGTTGTCAACAGATGAAAACACGCTTGACATTTGAAGACGAGTCAATTACGCAAATTGAGTTCCTAAGCCCGCACAAAGTATTTGATGCTCGAAAAAGTGCAAACACAAATATTGCTGACATTATGAGGAAGCAGTTACTGAAGTAGAGATCGAATTCAGCAGTATAGCCGACAAATTTATTAGATATGGCATCATATTTGCAACATTATGAATTTTAATGATGAAGTGCTGTTTGTAATAAGGGCAAAGAACAATGACGAATGTCTCTAATTGTTTTACCAAAAACACTTTTCTTACCACGTTATAAAAAAATGATATTTATTATTACTACGAGGATACAACCTATGTCTTCCGTGGTCAACAGCAAAGAGAAAGAGCTTAGGCAAGCAATCAGACGATTAAGTCTTACGAATATCAAAGTAAAGGAGAATGTACAAATTTAGAGCTTGATTATAGCAAAAATGAATTAAGGAAATGTCAAATATTTTTAGACCATTTACAAACAGGGTGTAGCGTTAATTATGTAAAAATATTAATGTACATAATAATAAGTGAAAATCTACGGTGTGATGTTGAACGAGTACTCAACAAGTGCTATTCTCACATATAAGAATATTATCTAAAATTGCTCTGACTTTGCCACGCTCGAATGCGGAATCAGAAAGAATGTTCTCCATCTATAACAGACGTAAAATGCTTGAAAAGGAATTAGAGTGGACTCCCCCTAAGTCGAGTTGTCACGGGATGACATATTTTGTTCGAGTTAGGGGGAGTTTTACTTAGAGAGAGGTTTTTGTAAGGAAAATTGAGGGAAATGTATGTAAAACATGTCGAAAAAGTTTTTAGAGAGAGTTAGAGAGAGTTTCGACTTAGGGGGAGTTCGACTTAGGGAGAGTTCACTGTATCTGGGATATGAAATGATGATGAATGAAGAAGATCTCCATTTTAAAGGGAGAGAATCAATTGTTATGCATTTTCTATTAAACAGGACCATATAAATTTACAGAAGCAAATACTACTTATTTAAAACCTGGCAGCACTGGTGCTTGCCCACGGTTAGTTGGGTTTTCAAACCTGGTCCAGTCACCATTTGACGTTGGGATCAAATTAACGGCACTATCACTGGAGTGGTCAATCAGTGGTAGTCGTTTGACTGTGGGTATCACAATGAACCAACATGGTCTAAGTGTGCTAGACAAAGCAATTAAGATTATTGATTGTACAGGCTTCAATGAAATGACAGTAATGACAATGGGTTCACCATGAGTTTGCTGAATACGAAAAGTATTCACGTGAAATGAAGGAAGGTTGTTCATGTGAGTGATCAGAGTAACGCCGAGTGTACTAGAATCATGTATAGGAGATCGATTTGGGCTTTTCTTCGACCTTGTTACCAATACCGAAAATTAATTCCGCTATTCGATTCGAAAGCAAGAACAATTTATATCCTTGTGATCCAAAGTTCGTTGATAGAGAAATTTTGAAAACCACTTGAAAGCGATAAAAAGATGGAGATGGAGTGTGTTGCTGCAAATTCCAAAAAAGAAAATTTCCAACTTATAAAAAATAAGTACCTGGAAACTCTTGTTGATATTTAAGTGAAAAACAGCACGAAGAAAAACTCTTCAGAAATCAACTTAATTTTATTTCCTGTAATTTAGAGTTGTTTATAATATATACGTACATAGAAATAACTTTTCACAGTTGCTGTTTTCCCTAAGGATTGAGCAACGAATTAACAAATTTTAGATTTTTATAAAGAAAATATCGACTATCGGACTTTAAATTAAATGGTAAACGGCTGCTCCACATAATCTTCTTTTTTGTACAGAAGACCATGAGAGCATGCATGAACCCCCTTTTGACAATTTTAAATAGCTGTCTCTTTAGTCAGAAATTTATTTGACATTTATACCTTTCAAATATAATTGAGGGTCCGATGACACATCATTACGGACTCGATGATAGAGTGCCTTTAGGTCGTATTCATGGTCACACTCCTTCTGTACGATGTATTGAAATATGTTTTTTGTTATATTAATAGCCTTTGGTCTATTAAGGAGATAAACCAGTGTAAATGACCACTTTACATCGCAAGCAGCGCAACTTGAATTAAATGCATCCGCTTATCATTATGGATATCTATACGGACACCTCTACTTTGATTTTAACTCAATAATTTGAAGATAGGAATTAATTTCAACCGATTTAATTCGGTACATCTTTTTTCATTTGAAGAAGAGAAACTGCTCAAAATGAACCCATTCTTTTCAGCTTCTATATTCGAAAAACGTAAAAATATAAAAACTTCCAAGACTCCAAAAATTAATATTTCGTTTGTTTTCAATCGCAATCGGTTACTCATGGAAAGTACCTTAAACCTTAGTATCTGCAAGGGCCCGAGGCGCTTTTGCCCTTACAAAGAGACTGTTTTACAACAGGCAACTCGATGCGAGGGTGAAGGTTATCTGCTACATGACCCTCATCCTGCCAATGCTCACCTATGGCTGTCCCGTGTGATTCAACGTGTGCGCAAGCTTTATGGAAAAGATTCGGTTGTCCGAGAGGGCTTGTCTTAGGGCTTGCCTTCGCCTTTATAGAACTCCAGAGTCCCAGTACATACAATTCTATTCCAATGAGGTTTTATACAACAGGGCAAACCTGATAAGAGTGGACAATTTCCTGGTGAAGTTGACTCGTGGTCATACTGCCAAAGCGATGAACTCGGTCATTAAACTGATCTCGGGGGCTTACTACCCCAATTCACAATACCATGAAAAGGTACGTCACAATGGCTTCTTCCCCCAAGAAGCTTTCCTGCACCTGGACAAAAGCGGATTGATACAGGATATAAATGCGGTACCGCTCAAAATAAATAACTGAACTTCGTAATTTTTTTTTAATATATTCTCTTTATTATATATATTCTATTATAATTACGGTTTTAGTTCTTTATTTACTATTAATAATACGGCCGCTGTCTTAAGCAGGGCTGCACCGTACTATCCGGATGAGAGTTTACTATGAACTACCACTCAGATCGAATCGAATGCCCGAAGAAGGTTTTGTTATTTTTAATATTTCAACACGGTCCCCCAATTGACTTGATTGGGCTTACATTCTTCAAGAGGTCAGCCGAATGCATTGGTTTTATTCTCCCTATTTCTCAATAGGTTAACCGAATGCATTGGTTCACTTTCCTTGTTTACTCTTTCGGTCATCGTTACTTTTATGGGTCACATAAAAGTGATGACGATAAGAATTTATGGTGTGCAATTGAAGAATGCAAACACAAGCAAGTATGGTGACACATTGTATATTTTTATTTTTAAGAATTACGACCAATACTTAACTCCTCCTTCCTTAGAGAAAGTTTTCTCCTGGAAATTTTGATTTGAGGGTTTCGTTTGTTTTTTTCCTTGCTCTTCTGTTAAGCTATCAATTTTAATTTTAATTTTACCGGTACTTCTGACATTCTTGTACATTACGATTCCAATGATACTTATACCAATAATAATTATTAACATGGATGTACCAGAGATTAAATAGGTTTTTACTTTGTGGTATTGAACTAATTCTAGGTTATGTCTATTTTCAATTTCTTGTAGTTCCTTAAATTTTGTAAACACCGTATTGATGGTGGCATTTTCTTTCATTATTTCTTCATAATAGAATTGAAATGTATAATTAGTTTCTTTGTTCTTAATTATAGCGTCATTGATTTTAATATTACAATTCTGAATATTAACAATAAGATTTCCAGCAAAAGTTAAATTTCTAGAGTCACAATTATTTTGTACGGTTACATTTTTAGCGTTTTTAATAATATAAGTTCTTTCGTTCAGATTAATAATTTCAAAATTATTATTGATCCTCATTAAACAATTTTGCTTACTAATACAATCATTTCTCTCTTTTAATTCGTTAACATTAATTTTCTCCTCGTTATATTTATACTCTTTTCCTTCGTTTACAATTACAACAAAGGGTTCTAAGTCAACTTCTTGTTTTTCTCGATTTGGTATTGGTACGATTATTTTAATTGGACGTGTTATAATCTCTTCTGGTATTTTCAAAGCTATAATAATGGCATCATCTGTATATTTCATTACCCCTGACTTAATATTTCTTAATTTGCTCCAATTCATATCTGTCATGATTAGTTCGTCCTTAGTGAGTAAGCTAGGGTGGGTTATTCCCATTTTCGCTGCAGCTATCGTGTCTAACAAATTATCAATTACTCTTTCTAACATCTGTAATCTAGTTAGTATTTCGGTTCGTTGTAGGCGTTTAAGTATCGTATTTTGTAACTGTTGGTTTTCATTCTGATAGCGTTCTATTTCTTCCCTATCTCTCAAAACTAAGTCTCTTATGTTTTTTATGTTTCCGTTTAATTGAGTATTAATTTTGATTTGCTTGTTTAGTTCCTGAATTGCATTCTGATTGTTAGTGTCAGTAGCTTTTATGTGTTCTTCTATTTCTTCCCTATCTGAGTTGTCCATAGTACCGAACAACCATTTCTGAGCCGTTCCTACTATATTTACGAGACCTCTTTTTGATCTTGTCTTATGAGGCATGATACTATGTATTTTTGTAAAAATTGTATTACATTCCTTTCTTATTTCTGAGTCTTGTCCTACAATTTCAAATTTTTTTATTTCCTGTAAGGTGTCTATCAACATTTTTATTTTTACTATGTGGATGATGGTTTGGGTTTGGTTGATGATTTCTCCTTCACCCATGCTTATCGTTGTGAATCCGTTGTCACTTTCGATTGGTGTTATTACAAGTGCTGCTTGTACTAGGTTCATTGGTGTCATCAGGAGTAGCAGCATCAGTGTGAGTACCTACAAATTGTCTTGGTCGTTTAATATTTGATGTATGTACTCTATCTAGGTTTTTAAATCGAAAATTGGGTTCATTTTTGTGTCTCACATGTTTATAATTCTTTATATAACCAAATGATCTTCTTTCTATATAATCTTCCCTATCTTGGTTCCTTTTGTTTATAACCTTGGTTTTTTTCATTTTTAGCTTGGTTACTAATGCTTCTATATTTGTATGTTGAGCCTGTTCTGGTGACATACCTATCGTAGTATGATACCTTTTGTTATAGATTTGAAAAGCTCTAAACATTTTGGTATTTACTGATTCTGCCTGGTTCATGCTAAGTAGTATCTCAGCTATAGTACTATGTAAGCGTTCAACGTCTGCATTGCCTGTATGTGAGTTCGGTTTAGTGAAATGCACTTCGATATTTCGTTCCCTAAGAAATTCTCTGATGTATGTTGTATTAAACTCGTTATCCGTAATTATTTTATAGGGTGGACCTTCTCTAGTTAAATGTTCTGTGATAGCGTCTGTTTTGTGAATGTGATTTTTACTTTCAAGTCTGTATACATACCCTTTCTTTGTCAGCTTGTCAATCATTGTCAAAAAAATGTGTTTATGAAAATGGTAGATATCTATGTGAACTATTTCGTTAGGTTTACTAGGTGTTTCTGTTACTTTGAATTTCCCTTGAATAGGTTTCCTCTCGTATTTAGCCTTTTGACATACGTCGCAATTGTTTATAATTTGTGTAATTATCCTTGTAAGTTTAGGGTAGTAAATCTGTTGTTTTAACGTATTGTAGGTCTCTATGATTCCTGAGTGTTGACTTTCCCTGATATGGTATATGGAGACCTGTTTCCTAACTTCCTCCTCCGTCCTTAAGTCTCTAACTCTCCGTGTTAGTTTAATCAATTTAACCTTTCTATTTCCTGACTGCAAGTTCATGAGTAACCGTTGAATTTTGTTAAAGTCAGATTCTTGTACTTCAGAATAAATACCGCTAACTCCTGGGGCAATTTCTTTGAGTTGTTCTGTTATCGTCTCAATAGGGTCCGAGGCTCTGATATATAAAATTCTTTTACCATTTAGTGTTTCCACTTTTGGTTCTTTGTCATAACTCACAATAATTTGTTGTTTATATATATTGACAATACCTTCTTTAATAGGTATGTGATCAGATTGTCCTTCCGCTGTCGATTGACCCGTTCTGCTATCAGAAATTTGATTCACTTCATTGTTTTCTTTCTCAATTCTACTTAAAAAGTCGGCCACTCGATTTTCTTGACCTTTGAGATATTCAATATCGTAATCAAATTCTTGTAATTTAAGTAACCATCGTTGGTTGCGTTGTGAGAACTCTGCACCATTATATTTTTTATTCAAATATTTTATGGGGAGATGATCAGTTGTGATCTTGAATTTATTTCCCCACAGATAGGGTCTTAGTTTGGATACACTCCAGACAATGGCTAGAAATTCTTTATCGGTTACGGAATAATTTCTTTCATGCTCGTTCAGAGTCCTAGAGATATAGCAAACCGGTTGTTTGTCCTGTGTTAGGACAGATCCGATGGCAAAGTTACTGGCATCGGTGTATAAATGAAATGGTTTTTCGAATTCTGGAAATTTTAGGATTGGTTGTGTTATCAATTTGTTTCGGAGTGTTTCAAACGCATTCACGTATTCAGGATCACTAATATTTATTTTGGTGTCCTTTTTGAGATACCTAGTCATTGGATATGCAATTTTTGCATAATCCTGAATGAATTTCCTGTAGTAGCCAGAGGCTCCTAAAAAACTTCTAAGTTGTTTTTCTGTGTGGGGTAGTGGGAGGTTTCTGATTATACTGATCTTATTACCATTAGGCATTATTCCCTTTGGTGTTAATATGTGACCTAGGAATTCGGTTTCCTTCTTGAGGAATGAACATTTGCTAATTTGTAGTTTTAAATTATGTTTCTGCAAAACTCGAAGGATGTCTCTGAGGTTTTTCATATGTTCTTTTAGGGACGTGGAGAATATCAAAATGTCATCTAAATAAACGACACAAATTTTGTTTATATATTCTCTTAGTATGTGGTTCATTAGTCGCTGAAAAGTGGCTGGTGCATTTTTAAGTCCAAAAGGCATACGGACATACTCGTATAATCCTTGTGGAGTAATAAACGCAGTTTTCGCTATGTCAGCTGGGTGCATCAAAATTTGATGGTAACCTTTTGCTAAGTCAAGCGTCGAGAAATAGACCGCTTTTCCTAACTTATCGAAGAGGTTTTCTATATTTGGCAGAGGAAATCTGTCATCTTCAGTAATTTCATTTAAAGCCCTATAGTCAACACAAATGCGGTACTGTACTTGACCATCTTTGTCTGGCTTTTTAGCAACTACAACGATCGGAGAAGCATGTCTACTCATGCTTCTTCTTATGATACCTTGTTTTTCCATCTCTTTGATTTGCTTAGCTACTTCTTCTTCGTGTTTCTTTGGTAATCGGTAACTTTTTGCATGTAGTGGTTTGTCTTCTTTAAGGTGAATTTCATGTTTTATTTCCGAGGTATGAGTTAACATGTCGCCTTCCTTATATTGGATGTTTCTAAATTCGTCTAGCAGTGAGGTCAATGCTGTCGTTTCTTCGCGATTAAGGCTGCCGAAGTCAGGATTGCCTTCTTCTAGGTAGTTGCATGCCAACTCGTGTCCTCGTTCTATCTTTAGAATGGTCTGATTTTTTAAAGTTATAGTTCCTTTCTCAAAATCAATGGTTTCAATGATATTTTTAAGGACATCCATTCCTAGGAGTATCGTATAGTTTTTATTTTCTAAAGCCTGAGCGTAAGCTTTAATAAAAGTATTATCGCTGTAACCGAATTCTTTTGGTATTGGAAACTGAATTATTGCAGTATTCCTGATTACGCTACTATTAATGGTCTTTATCTCTAGCTGTCGGGTGTCTAGAATTTTATACGGTGTCATGTCGAGTTTACTAGTATTTATGATAGTCATAGCACTGCCAGTGTCTACTAAAATATAGTGTCGTTGGTTCTGAATTTCAGTGGCGACTGTCATTAATTGTCCGAGGCTCAGTTCAGAAAAACCGGCGGTTCTACTGAGTTAATGTCCTGACGGATCGGTTCCTGACTTGTTTGGATATTATTGGTATCCATTGGTTCTAGTCTATTCTGTCTATTCTGTATGGAGTGGTTCTGGAAAGGTCTCTGTGAAGTAGTGTGATTTTGGTAACGATACTCATTTTGTCTAAACCTTCCCGAATGATTTTGTCCACCAAAATTATTATTGTGACCATTATTGTAACTGGGTCGTCGTTCCTTGTCGGGGAGACTAAACCTATGATTTTTGTTTTGGTTATTGTAATTTGCCGTTGTTCTAACTATTTCACTATTCCTTAAATTTCCATTATCGTATCCTATGTAGGAGAATAAAATACTCTTTATTTCATGTAAATCATACAGATTCCTAATTTCTCTGGCTAAATTCCCTATTGTTAATTCTCGTATTTTGTTTATTATAATATTATAGTACAATAGTTTTTCTTGTTCCTGATTGTCACAGAATACTACATATGTATTTACTTTGCTTAAAAGGTATTCTAATTTATTGGTCAAATCATATATTGAACTCACTTTCATATTGCTGATTTCCTTCGTAAGATCGCTGCTGCTGATGACCGGTCGATAGTGTTGTTTAAATAACTCCTTCGCCTGTTCCCACGAAGTGACTCCATTGATGATCAGTAGGTCCATAGCTCGACCTTTGATTTTCACTTGTTGTATGATGTTCCAGGTGGCTTGGTAATCTCCAATAGTATTCCGAAGGTGGTTCTCTATCATTACGATGAAGTGCATTAGGGATTCGCTATCCCCATCGAATTCGGGTAAGTATTGAATTTCCCGTAACACGTTGCTCCCATGACTCGGCTGTGGTATTCTCGCCACTATAGCCATTATACTATTTAGGATATCCCGGTTGGATACCTCAGGGATGACGTTTGGATTTTCTGCCATATTTCCCGTTTCACTATTACTATATGCCAACAACTTCCACTACGGTTTTAGAAGGGTTTCACTATACACAATCTTTTCCCGTGTTTTTTTTTTTTTTTTTTTTTTTTTTTCGTTCGTCGAAAATTGCGGTTAAGGAAATGCGAATTGAACTTTCTCAATGTGGATCAGGATAGTTGTACCTGATCCTACCGACTGCGCCAAATAAATAACTGAACTTCGTAATTTTTTTTTAATATATTCTCTTTATTATATATATTCTATTATAATTACGGTTTTAGTTCTTTATTTACTATTAATAATACGGCCGCTGTCTTAAGCAGGGCTGCACCGTACTATCCGGATGAGAGTTTACTATGAACTACCACTCAGATCGAATCGAATGCCCGAAGAAGGTTTTGTTATTTTTAATATTTCAACACGGTCCCCCAATTGACTTGATTGGGCTTACATTCTTCAAGAGGTCAGCCGAATGCATTGGTTTTATTCTCCCTATTTCTCAATAGGTTAACCGAATGCATTGGTTCACTTTCCTTGTTTACTCTTTCGGTCATCGTTACTTTTATGGGTCACATAAAAGTGATGACGATAAGAATTTATGGTGTGCAATTGAAGAATGCAAACACAAGCAAGTATGGTGACACATTGTATATTTTTATTTTTAAGAATTACGACCAATACTTAACTCTCATCTACCACATCGCCAGATCAACTCTGGATGGGCGACTCAACCACGACCGTTCCGTCGCACAACGAGCTGAGGAGGATCTCCTCCGGTTCAGTACGGCGGTCTCAAGACGGGACGATCGGGATGTTGCTACGCAGCACTAAAATTTCTGGTGGCTGGGGAGCGAGGGAACTCCAGCGTCGAACCCCTTAGATCCGGGTTAAAAAGGGTATTGTGTATCCCCAAATGGGGGAGTAGTCGGTCTCTGTCTGCCTTGCGGATTGGATGTAGGTCTATCTGCTGCATCATATGGTCGACTTTAACATATTAGGGTAGCTTTATGGTCAACTACCTAGGTTCAATAAAAATATTAAGTAAAAAGAAAAAAAAGGTAGGTATACACTTACACTTGTTTGTACTTTTGTCTATGCATTTGTAAATATGTATAAAAGTTTTAAATAAAACAGTTCTGTCATTAAGTTTTTTGATACATTTTCTTAATTTAAAATTGTCATTCAATATCTTATGTTAAGCGTAAATAGATAGTTTGTTAGTTTAGGTCGAAAGACATAGAATAAGTATAAGTTTAGCTTAGAGTGACCGCCGAGGGCCAGTAAGTCACATTTAGCATTACTGTTCGTCTAACTAGTTTTAAGCATTTTTCTAGTATTTAAGTATATCATGAATTCGCAAACAAAAATGAACTAAAAAAAAGAGCTTAGTATCTCCGCTAACTAACCTACACGGCAATTCAGTTGGAATTTTGGGTATCGCTTGGATTTTCTTACGGTTTTAAGCCAACAACACCCATATGTCGAATCATTTTACCCATCAGGTCATAATACAAGCTAATCAAATTATAGTCACAACTCTGTCGTCGAACATCCTTACAAGACATAAATTTTCCATATTTTAAGCGTTCCTCCACCCTAAGTATTTTTGTACAAACTACTGCATAACATTGGCAGACTGTACCATATTTTCTCCAACAATTTAGTTAACCGCTGATATTTGTGTAGTCAACGTGTTGAGTTTCACTAAGAAATCCTACGCGGAGGTGTTTACGACACTTGATATAAGATATATAATAAACCAACAGATATTGTGCAACAATTATCCTTATACTGTGCAATAAATATATATCAAATTCGTTTTGATTTTCTTCAATATATTACACAAGCTTGCAATTTTATCCATAGACGAACAATAATATCATGCAATATCAAATATTGCACAAAAATATTGAACCGACTTACTGTCCATAAATCGACTCTTTGCTAGTCGATAACCCACTTAAGTCAAACTTTGCGATATGTTTAATACTCATACTTGTTACTTTTTAAGCTTTCAACTTTTCTAATAAGTATCAGCGATTGTCATGCGATCATATTTCTGTGACTTGAGATATTCTAAGAAAAAAAGCAGTGCGAGTGTGACCGGCAGAGGTAGAGATGCGATAATTTTTTGAGACAAAAAAAATCTACTCACAAAAAAGGGGGTGGCTGTGTGTATCGCCACCGCAACCCCAGCGATATGGATATGTTTTTCTTAGTATACGAGTACTACGAGTACTACGTTTTAGACTACCGATTGTTCATATTGACAAAGCCGATACGGTGGTATGTGCAGCCGCTTATGGACAAGAAAACCATCGCTTACTAGTTGCGGTGTATCGCTGCAGATCTCTGATATGTATTTACTCCAACAGCCAAAGAATGCAAAAAAGGGAGGAGAAGCAAAAGAAAAGAAGCGGAAGTTGGTACCTAATTCACATGCGTTACTTTGTGTTGGTAGTTAAATAGAAATCCATCGCATGTTAATCCCCTTTATTCTTTTAGTCGTGCCATTCTCTTAGTGAGTCTCATTTTATGCGACTAAGGATCTACATAGAATAGCGCTGAGGGAGACAAAGGTCACATAAAGTGACTAAGAGAATACAAATTTGTGAAAGTGACACACATTTTTTTGATGACAGGACTAAGAGAATAAGGGGGCATGTATAGAGGCGTCGCATCTGGATGTTACAATTAAATTGTTTGTCTTCTTATCATCATTCACTTTGCACCATGCACCAGCTCATCTGTAAGATATGGTCGCAGGAAAGCATGCCCGATGAGTGGAATCTTAGTATTGTTTGCCCGATCCACAAGAAAGGAGACCCTTTTGACTGCGCCAACTATAGAGGGATAAGTCTCCTGAACATCGCTTACAACATCCTCTCTGCCGTTTTGTGTACTCGCCTGAAGCCGTTTATAAATAACCTGAATCATATCAGTGTGGCTTCAGGCCAGTGAAGTCCATCATCGACCAGATTTTCACACTACGGCAGATCCTGGAAAAGACCGAAGAGCTGCAGATCTACACCCACCACCTTTTTGTCGATTTCAAGGCCGCATATGACAGCGTGCATAGGCACGAGCTATACAACGCCATGTCTTGTTTTGACATTCCTGGCAAACTCGTCAGGTTGTGCAGGATGACGATGGAGAATTCTCGCTGCTCCACCAAATTCGGAAACGAACTCACCGACACCTTCCGTGTCAAAAAAGGTTTTAGACAAGGCGACGCGCGGTCATGTGATTTCTTTAACAGTGCAAGACTCACACGCCAACACTAGAGGCCCGAACTTCCAGAAGTCCGTACAACTGCTAGCATATTTATATTATACATAGATTGGTCGAACACAGTGAGCCTTCAATGAAGCGTTTGCTGGTATTGAAGTGGTGGCGGCCAAAATTGGTCTTGCGGTGAACGAGGGCAAAACGAAATATATGCTGTTATCGAGAAAGGACACACAACATCGACGTCTTGGACAGAGCTTCCCAATGGGTTGCTATAACTTCGACGTAGTCAAGGACTTCGTCTACCTCGACTCCGCAGTAAACAGTACAAACAACATCAGTACCGAGATATAACGCAGAGTAACTCTTGTCAACCTTGTGGTCGCCGTGTCGTAGTGGGTAAGTGCGTCGACTGTTACGCAGAGGGTGCCAGGTTCGATATCCGAATTTACCACCTTTCATATTTCACGGCTCCACCTCTTTCGAGTCACTGACAATGCTCAAAGAGTATTTCCTGTCAAGAAAAAGCTTCTCAACTTCGCCGTTCGGAGTCGGCATTAAACTGTAGGACCCTTCTGTGTGGTTGCTGAGAAGCTAGGCCCAGGTCCACCTCGGACTGTCGCGCCACCCATATTATTATTATTATAACTCTTGTCAACCGCTGTTTCTATGGGCTCAATAGGCAATTGAGTAGTAGAGCCATTTCTCGAAAGACCAAGCTTTTTTTTATACAAGACCTTGATGATCTCATTCCTGCTGTACGACGGGGAGGCATGGAAAATCTCAAAAGCGGATGAGGAAGTCCTTGGTATTTTCGAGAGAAAAGCTCTGCGTGCGATCTTTGGTTCTGTTTGCGTTGACGGTTTCTGCAGGAGAAGATTCAACCACGAACCGTACGGGCTGTACAGCGACATGAGTCTAGTCAGGCGTCTTCGGATCCAATGGAGGCCATGTAGAGCGTATGGACAACTCAGCTCCGGCCCGAAGAGTCTTCGACTCCGAACCCGTGGGACAACGCAACAGAGGACGCCCGCGTTTAAGGTGGCGCACCCAGGTGGAGAAAGACCTCAACCAACTTGGCGTGCGACACTGCTAACAGCTAGCCAGAGACCGTGCTAGCTGGAGTGACTTGCTGGTTGAGGCTAAGGTCCACCCCGGACTGTCATCATTCAATTAACGACTTTTATTTTGGAGAATTCGAACAAAATTTACAGATTTTTTTCAAAGCCAAGTAACATTTTGTACGTACTCAAAAGTAAACGAGTGCTTTAATTCAACAGACCAGGTGCAGTCTACTTTATTTCCGCACCCTAACTTGAACATTCCACAAATCGAACACAGTATTTGTTCCCACGACTAAAGTTGAATAACTTATGGACCTTTGACTGTATATCTTAATATGCTCAAAAAAAAATCGAGTGCTAACAGTCACAACAACAGACACTTACTTATTAGTGCTGTGGTAAGAATGACACGCATGTCGCAATAATGAATGGTGCATTTTAGTTAATAAGAGTTATACTCATGCTAAGAGCGGGTATAAGCCTTCAATATTATCATTGTTATTGCAGCGTCATCTCGTCCCGAAGAAGAAGCCACTTAGAGTCTTTACGACGAAACCTGTCCAAGCTAAGTAACATTAGTGTTAGGAATATGATAAACTAGAACTGTGTGGTGATACAAGGGGCTGGTCTAGGATTGGCTTAATTGCGACTGTCATCAGAAATCACACACTCCAGCCTAACCTAACTTTTGGGATGCGGAATAGTTGGCCTAGCATCTACAGCTACAAGTCATGTTGCGAATGCTTATGTTCTCTCATGATTAAAGGGGTTCTACAGTTTTATGTCGACTGCGAATGGTGAAGTTTGAGAAACTTTGTTTGAGATAAGTGCATGGTCATGAGCATGGTCTGTAACTTCAAAGGTGTGGGCCGTGAATTATGATTTTTTTTTAGATAAAGCGCGGTAACTGTCCGTTTCATCTACATTGACTTTCCATTCGTTATTCCGATATAATGTGATCTTAAATTCGGAATCAATAGTTTCCTTGAGAAGACGATACAATTTATTATAGTTAGTAATGCCGACGACATTTATAGCCGGCGGAGGACGTGGTTTGCCTTGAGACGTTTTTTCTTAACTGAGAGAGAACATTTCTATTCTCCTTAGGGGTCTCAATTTCCGGCGAAGGCCCAGCTCTTCCTTTCTTACTGGGTCTTTTCTTTGACGCCCGATTCATTTCAAGCTCCAGCTCGTCTTCATCCGTATGGTATTTAGGACTAACCACACGTGGAGTTTCTTCACGTTCTTCTTGAGGTTTTGGATTCTTTAGAACCTCGTTTTTTTTCTTAATAATTCGACTTCTTTTTTAAGTTCCTGATAAAGAAGATCCATTTTATTTAGATTTTGACGGAGTTCTTTGTTTTCTTCCGCCATTTGTTCCAGTTTCACTGAGTCCCGTTTGTCTTGCGATTGCTCCTCCGGCGGACTCCTCTTTCGGGATACGCACGGCCTTGAAGGTGGAGACCGTGTTACCCTTGAATTCTTTGCAAAGGGATTTATAAGATGCAATAATTGGCTCTCCCCAGAATCTAAAGAGCCGACGTCCGAAGATGGTGGATTTTCCATTGAGTCTGGACTACCAGCTGGTGTATTGTATCTATTAGTTTTATTCATTGTTAGCATACAATTTAAACAAGGCACCTCTTACAACAGGCATGCCTACCTCGGGTATATCTAACCCCTAACCCGAAGGGGTTAGGCATTTGCTGCATTATGAAATGCAGTCGTGTCGAGGAATGAAAACAGAACCCGCATTACTCGCCACGGCGACCTTAAGTATTCAAATTTTAAATTTAGAAGAAAAATCGATTAACCCAGTGACATTGCAATTTACAAAAGAAAACGCCTAAAACAATGATTAAACTACACTTGCCCTTGCCAAACCCTTACTTGACTTTGAAAGTATCACAATAAATAAACTATTAATCCCCACTTGGCTGTGCCATCATCAATAACATGGCCCTTAAAGTATGAACAGACTCTCGAAGCAAATCCATCAATAAAATATGTACACCATGTTCGGCATCTTCTCCCTTGTTTCCAAAATGCAGACACGTGTGGAAGTGATAAATTCAAAAGCTTACCACTAAATTAGTGAGCACAGCATTTACACACATAAACACAAACATAAAATAAGAACAATGACTTACCTCAGTGGATCCTTTATGTGTATATACCGATCCATTGAAATGGCGCACAAATTTAAAATAGACGCCGTAGAGCACATCACATCGAAGGCTACCCATGTATCACAAAACTGGGCCCCAAATATCCAGTAACCTAGAAGACAGAAAATAAATGTTTCACGTTAGGTAAATGTTGATTTACATCGCTCACAAGAGCAGACACTACGCTAAACCACGTACATCGTACAAAGCAAAATCAGACACCCCCCACCCCGCCTGATGTCGTCATATTTTCAAACAAAATATAAGCTCCCAAGCTTTCCATCACAATGGGTGGTGGGTACGACAGATGGAGAGCCAGCTACACACAGACACCGCCAGGTAATGGAAGTATTCTAAAAGTAATGTCTAACCATCATCCCCTTTGTTACAGGAACATCGTTTTTTACACCAATACAGTGACATCGTGACATGATTTAATTGAACGACATAAAAAGGATGTAAAAATAGAGTTCTTCACCATCGATCGCCACATTCATTATCTCGTTGCCATCACTTTTGAAAAGTGAGGAGTCTCCTGCGGCATAAGGGTGGCAGGATTTTACAAAGACTCAAAACAGAAAATCCGTTTCAATTCGTACAACTTGAACCGAGTGAGGATCCGTAGCGGATGTTTAAACATGCAACTTGTCGGCTTCCTTTGTGAGTTTCACTCCCTCTAGTTCACCAGAGCGGAATACTTACTTTTTGCGTGGTGTATCTGTTTCTGTGTTTTTATCCAATGGATTTGCAGTGAATTTGTTTCGGTTGATTGAAGCCTTTGGATGTTGGATGAGGATAGCAACGAATCTATAGGGGCTCGTCGTTTCCGCTTGGTCTCGCACCACCATTTGATTGAATTTCAAACGAGACTGGAACTGATTGAAATTTTTCCTGAAATAAATGGTGTACAGCTGACGCAGTAGTTTCATTAAATGATGTCAAGGAACGTCTGCTGAAGAGCATCCGTGACGATGGAGGAGGAAATCATTCGCTGTGCCAGGAGAAACTGGAAAACGTTGTTGGGGTAGGCAAATATTTGCGTATAACAGCAAAGTAGAATGTAAGTGAAACTAATCCGTTGGGTAGCAATGGAAATTGTTGTCTAGGTGGACGTACGCTTGTATGATGAACAAACATTTATTTTTGAGCTTCAATTGGGTCACACACTATTTGTAAGTTCCTTGCACAGATGTATGGACACCGAAAAAAATTCCTCAGTTGCATCGTAGTGCAACTTAAAATGATAGTTTAACAACGATGGACTAAGGAGGGGTGCACGTTGAGCTATGATACAGACTATGGCGCACAGGTGCCAGGTAAGAGGGGCGCTTTATACTGCTGTCATCATTCTCGTAAACGTGTGAAAGACGCTGTGTTTACGCTGTTAATCTTTCCAAAAGAGGACAACATTAGCCTATGTACGACGGAGGATTATTTAAATAAATTCTAGCCGAATGGATTAGACTTGCCACCAAACGACATGCCAAAGTTGTATAATTTGTATCAAAAAACGCAACTAGTTTGCAAAGTGTTGATGAAGTTTGAATTAGTCTACATACTAAACACTGAACATTCAACATAGCGTCTAACTAATTTAAAGAGCGATTTTCCTTAAGAATCTTTATACATTTTTCTAACGACAGAAAGCTAGAACCTGATTATCTGATGTCAATGGGTATCTGCTGAAGTGAATTCAAAGAAGGGAAGCAAGAAGTGTGGAAAAAAATATACTGTTTCATTCTTTATATTTCTTCGAAAATCGGGAATTTTTTCTAATCAATCTCAGCGGGGAAATTTCGTGTGCAAAATAAAGTTTAAATCTGTGTTATCTCAGACCTTCCTTATATATCCATATTTTGGCACTTTTTGTTTTTTACAGTACATAGAAAAAAAGCCGAAAATGTACACAGAAATAAAAGACGAATAGGGCCACGTCTTGACACTACACTTAAATCTAGCTCATGGCCAAGTCAAACTTAAAACTTAAGTTCAACTTTACCTATTCTCCGTTGCTCGTAAGCATTTAACTCGGGTTCAACTATGATACGGTTTTATTTTAAATGCAACCAAATTCACTTAGACGCTTGGATGGCGCAGTTGGTAGAGTGCCTGCCTATGGTAAGCCGGGTCACCGGTTCGAATCCCAGTGAAAGCAAAGTTAATACGCTTTTATCGAGTTTTCCAATCTGGTCCAGTCACCATTTGCCGTTGGGATCAAATTAACTGCACCATCACTGGAGTAGTCAATCAGTGATAGTATTCTGATTATGGGTATCACAATGGACCAATATGGTCTAAGTGTGCTGGTGAATTCACTAGCAACCCAACTACCTAACCTAACTTATTTTCAATTTTAAATGTCCAATTCGTTATTTTAATATGTAAATGAGAGTTTTATTGTGCGTTTCATAGATGGCGCCAATCACTGATGCAAACGAGGCTATTTGAAAGAAATATCCCTGCATTTGCCATAACAGTCTTCGGTAATTTCTTAAATCCTGGATTCACTCGAAACGTGCATTCCTCTGGAATTACATGCTCTGTTAATAAATTCTTATCAAATAACACATCAATATGAGAATGGTTGATTGGTGGGGGCCCTTGAATTATTATTTGAAAATAAATTTTTATTAAAATTTTTTACTAGCAACGGAAAACCGTACTTATTGAAAGCACATTCTAATCTCGTGCAACCAAGGACTTTACCGTGATTGTTGGAGATGTCTTGTTTAGAGGAAAACGTTTATACAACGAAAATTTGTCTAGGCTATTAAAACCTCCACATTATCATCAATTAATGCGTACTCCATAATATAGTTTTGAAATTCAGCACTCATCTTTTTTATTCACTTAATTCTCCACGATGTCACTTCCAGTATTAAGGTACAACTTTAAGTCTTATGATCCAAAATTTCTTCTATATAATTTTTGTTAATTTTGCGATATTATAAAGCCTTAACCACGAGGTATTCTAGTGATAATCGATTATTGCAACATCTCGATAACATTTCGATTCTCAACAAATCATTCGAATTACTACCATTACCTACTAACGCGTTCGAATAACTACTAACTAATTACTAACACAAGAGAGCTCGATTCGGTTTTTTTTTTTTATTTTTTTATTAATGATACGAGAAGGGAAGTAATACTTGAGTTCATTTACCTTGCGTTTTTCTTGCCCGCTATGTTCCTGATTAGTATTTCTCGACGAGAACTATTTGTTACTTGTTTTTGCACTGAAGTAAGACATTCATCGAGTTATCTTGTGTTAGTAGTTAGTTATTACTTAGTAGCCTATCTACTGAGTTAGTTATTAGTTAGTAATCATTCAAAAGAGTTAGTAGGTAGTAATTAGTTAGTAGACTTAAATGTGTTAGAAGTAAGTGATTAGTTAGTAGTGATCATTCGATTATTAAAATATCTTATTATGCCCATCACTACTTCCTACTTGCAAAGGTCTTTGCATTTTTTATGATGGTAATAATTTCCCATGTTCTTTATACGATTTATCATTCTCACAGATTTCACTGCATAGTACAGGATCGGATACGGATAGTTGTAATCATGTTATACAAGAACTGATCAATTCCGTGAATGAGCTAAAAAAATAAGGACACTGAACATATAGAATCTACTACAAATAAGGGCTTGAGGTGTCTTTATTGCTTGCAGAAAAATTTTAGACTGAACCAAAAAATGGTTAGTAATATAATGAATTGACTGAAGTGGTAACAGAACAATTGGCAATTAGCGGTTTTCCAGAAGGAATTATGCCTTGGAGATACGCAACTCTACAAAATGAAACACGGAAAACAGATAGTCGCTCACTTCATTTGGAATCTGACATCGTTAATGAAACATGGTGTATTAAGAAAAGGAGAAGAAGTATTTAAGTGATCGGTTTTTTATGACAGTGGTCATTCTTGTGAGGGTTACAGTGAGGATTTTCAATTCAACGCTATATGTCTGTATTCAAGACACGGTCGACTTTTGCTTCAAGAGAGTAGAAATTCCAAAACGCTTTTCAGCCCCTGCTCGTATCATCAACTTCTAGAGAAGTTCCTGTTGAGCCTGATAAGGCTTTGCAAGAGTAGACCATATTTGTTTGTAGTGTGGTATAATGAGCCATCAAACAGTCATCAAACGACAAAAGAAGTGAATAGCTTCTCACGGAAAGAGCTTTAAGCTAGTGATCTAGAGAATTCGTCAACCGTCGCCTTGAAAACTCAGATATACTCAGTCACAAAATGAGCACACAGCCTGCGTCCTCAACAACAATTAATTTTCAATGAGAAAAAGTTTTAAATAAAGTTTCCTAATAATAATAATTTGTGTGGCGCTACATTACGAGGGGGATCTGGGTCTAGATTCTACAGCAACCACTCATGCTGAGCGTGCTATTATTCTTTCACGACTGGATGGGATCTTTATGCCGACTCCAAAGCTTTTTCTAGACAGGAATACTCTCTGAGCACTGTCAGGGACTCGAAAAAGGTGGAGCCGTGGAAATTCGGGTATCGAACCTTGCGCTCTCTGCGTAGGAGTTGATGCACTAACCCACCACGTCACGACGACCCACCCAATCTTAAATAAAGCTGTCTAAAGCACGCATATCTCAAAAATTATAGGCAGAGCGTGTCATAATGATATTATTAATTCCTTAAGGAAACTTCGTTTAAGACATTTTTCGTTGACGTCACGTTTGAATTTTTACTGATAACTAAATGCTGTATTCACACTTTTCCGACTGACTGACATGACTGAAAAGCTGAACGAACATCGCATCGAATTATTTCTTCTTCTTCTTTATTGGCGCTACAGTCCGGGGTGGACCTGGGCCTCAACCAGCAAGCTTCTCCAGCTAGAACGGCACCTTAAACGCGGGCGTCGTCTGTTGTGTTGTCCCACGGGTTCGGAGTCGAAGACTCTTCGGGCCGGAGCTGAGTTGTCCATACGCTCTACATGGCCTAGCCATCTTAGGCGTTGGATACGATGACGCCTGACTAGACTCATGTGCGCGGGCGTCCTCTGTTGCGTTGTCCCACGGGTTCGGAGTCGAAGACTCCTCGGGCCGAAGCTGAGTTGTCCATACGCTTCACATGGCCTAACCATCTTAGGCGTTGAATCCGAAGACGCCTGACTAGACTCATGTCGCTGTACAGTTCATGGTTGAATATTCTCCTCCAGAAACTGTCAACGAAAACAGGACCAAAGATCGCACACAGAGCTTTTCTCTCGAAGAGACCAAGGATTTCCCATGGCCTACAGCAGGACTGGGATGATCAAAGGCTTGTATAAAGTCAGCTTGGTCCTTCGAGAGACCTACTACTTCTCAATTGCCTCTTGAGCTCATAGAAACAGCGGTTGGCAAGAGTTACTCTGCGTTTGATCTCGGACTATTTACTATCTCGAAGTTATAGCTGCCCATTGTGGCGCTCTATCCAAGACGTCGATGTTGTGTGTCCTTTCTTGATGACAGCATATACTTCGTTTTGCCCTCATTCACCGCTAGACCCATTTTAGCCGCTTCTGCCTCAATGCCATCGAATTATTTCTATGCTTCTGTATTAGATCACATGAACAACTACCTTTTATAAAGCAAACTTCTTAAATATGTCTTGTGCAATAAACGAGAGTAACTCAAACGACAGCTCTCAGTGAGAAAGGCTGAGATCCAATTTCGACATCCCTCTCAACACATTATTTAATAAAAATATGGTGAATATACAGTATATTAAACGATAACCTTAAGATCTCTGCTCACTGCTCACTTTCGTACATTGACATTTGCTTCTTCAACTCTTTGCTAAAAGGGTCGTGAGTACGAGACAAGAAATTTGGAAGGCTTACAAATAAAAATCAATTCAAATGCTATTGTAGTCTTTCAATAGAAAATAACCGATTTTTTTCCTAACTGAATTCTATTTTGAACATTTCAACATTTGAAACCTTAGAAAGGATTATGGTGATGTCTTCTTTTTAAACTGACGTCAGAAAGTAATGAAACCACTCCATCCGAGGGAACTTACATAATTCAGATAGCACTACTCCATCAAGAATCGTCACTGGAATTGTTGGTGACAGTGCAACCATCAATTCAAACTGTATTTTTATGAGTATCTTAACTTCACCAACAAACAGAGATGATTTATTTCAACGATGGGAACCAGGAATATGTCTAAGGTTGAATAGCGGATTCTCCGAATCAGTAACAATGCACATACAATATAGACACAAGATAGACAGGTGCATCTGTCTCAAGGATGAAATACCATCCATTGTGTCTTGCGTAAAAGACATAAAATATTGAAGTGACAGTAGTTATATAACAAGTAAAGGTAATGCCGAAGGGTTACGAGTGTCAGCAAATTCTAAGGGAATATTAAATGTAAGTTCACTGGCAGATCGTTTTGTGCCATACGGATATCTGTAGAATTCGGTTCCTCAATGCATTATACTTCTTTGGTGTGTAGTTTGATGGTATCAGTTTTGAGGACTGCTTGACATAAGGATGTTAGTGTGAATCATCTCTGTGCTACATCTGACATTATCATGAACATTTTGAGGTTACCAGTGTATGTATGAAAAGGGAGAGGAGAAGTAGTAGATTATGTCATTACTTCAAAATATGTAATTTTGAAAGAACACCAACGATTCAATATGACCGTGAGCTTCAAAGGAAAGTGTACATAGGTGCCAAAGCATCGAAAATTAATATGTTCTGTAGTTCTTATTCCAGGATCCAAACATTGTCCGCACAAGACTTTATTTGGAAAGAGGAATGGTACAAGTGCTGCAGAGAAGGGAAGCGGTCAAGTTGAGATCGTGTCAAATTTTTGATGATTTTTAATTTTCCACTTTGGAAGTGCGGAATTGGGGAAAAATTAAGATATTGATAAAACTATGTAATTACCCTGAAAAAACGGGGACGTCATCGGATAAACCCGGCACAGTAGCAATTTTTAAATAAATCGCTTCAAAAAATGTTTGTATACAGTCACTGATATGTGTAATAAATACTATTTATTGAGATCTCGAAATATTTTGTAGGTTTCCAGAAGAACTACTATTTTTCGGCCCAGAGTGGCTTAACCCCTTAATAAATTTGAATATTTCAAAACAAAGTCTGTTTTCCTAAAATAACTCTCTTTACCAATATGAAATAATATAACATGAAAGGGATTTTTGTTTCATTTTCTGATGGAATCAAACCGCTTCTAAAACATCGGTTCTTAAAAATTGTTAGAGAGTATAAAGAAGTATAAAGAAGCCACTCTTTACATATGTATTGACTAGGCATAGAACTTCTCGCACGTCAAGTTGAATTATCTTTAAACAATAAATCTTCTACTTCTTCTTTATTTGGCGCAACAGTCCGGGGTGGACCTGGGCCTCAACCAACAAGCCTCTCCAGCTAGCACGGTATCCAGTGTCGCACGCGAAGTTGGTTGAGGTCCTTATCCCCTTGCGTTGTCCCATGGGTTCGGAGTCGAAGACTCTTCGGGCCGGAGCTGAGTTGTCCATGCGCTCTACATGGCCCAGCCATCTTAGGCGTTGGATCCGATGACGCCTGACTAGGATCATGCCTCTGTACAGCCCGTATGGTTCGCTCGATAGCACGCAGAGCTTTTCTCTCGAAGAGACCAAGGACTTCCTCATCCACTTTTGATTGATTTTGGGTTGGGATGATCAAGGTCTTATATAATGTCAGCTTGGTCCTTCGACAGATGGCTCTACTACTCAATTGCCTCTAACAATAAATCTATCATCCTTTTTGCTCAAGCCTTTAGAAAAACTGACTGGCTTACGCATCACACACAGTCGTAGTAAGTCAAATGTCGACATCCCATATTGTCTAAAGCAAATGCAAGGTGATTGAGTAATTTTTGACCACGTGCTTACCTGCGGGATTGGAAGGAAGAAGAGGATATTTTTAATTTTCTGAATAAAAAATGATATTTTGGATAATTTCGATACAGTCACAGAGGCCCGTTTGCTGATACTCATCTTAACGATTTAAGTTTCAATTATAATTTTAGGATGGTCTTACTGGCTTGCACGAATCGATAAGAAGATCGTAACGCTGGTTAAGTATAACTTAAGCAATGATGAAGAAATAGTGGATCATATGAGTTCAATTTGTACTTGAATACTAAGGCCGGTAGAGGACCAGGGCCTAGCAAACCATTCATGTCGTGCGAGCTGTTTTTGACTGACTTGTGGAAGGGACCTACAGTCTTATGTCGACTCCGAACGGCCAAGTTTGAAAAGCTTGCGTAAATTGGTTGTACCAGGAATCGACCCAAAGCAGGGAGGTTCAGTAGCCTACACAAACCGACAGCGCCACGACGCGACCGATGTACAGTGGTCCCGAAACGGGTTCACCGTCTCGAAGTTATTTCTTAATAGCAAATTTTACTTTATTAGCCAGTGACCAAGAGATACATTTTTGTGTCAGACAAAAGAGAAAGGACCAAAAATGTTGACAGAATAAAAAATTAATTGAATATGCCTTAGCCTTAGGCTATTGATTCAAAGGCTTAATCGCTCTGGCTCAAATAAATAAATATAATCAAACAAGTGACTAGACAGCGCACACTGTGAAATGTCTGTATGAATATAATATAAAAATACATCAAGGAAGGGGCCGGACAAAAATTAGAGGCCTATTCGGAAACGCAAACTTTGCAAAGCAAGAGCGACAAAGCAAGGGAAACGTCAAAAGCATAAGATGGCAAGCATACGATCGCAACGCATGCTTTCGTCGTTTGCTGACAAATTATGAACATTTTGAATGTAACATCCTTAAAACTTGGATGGATGGGTGTAATAATATTAAATATTAAAAAAAAATAAATAAAAGGGTTTTCAAAAAATACTCTTCACATCTTGGAACGGTGTATAAGTAAGAATCTAGATCATTTTGAGATTGCAAACAGTTTTAAGGATGAAATCTTTTATAGCCATTGCAACTCGAATATACCTTGAAGAAGCATTTGGATTTGGAATGCTGAAAAACGCATTTCGCGAGTTGAAATCTTTGCAAGGGTCTACACCAGCCCAAGTATTTAGTAACAATCTCCGCAGCTCTGCATACTCATATCTATTATTTATTGTGAACATGCTCCTGATGTGCATAATCAGGTGATTGATTGCTGACAATCATATTGGCGCTCCACTTGCAAGCCGATAAGACGTAACTTTTCAAACTGCTAGAGCCTGCGCTGAAGCGAGACAAAAACGAGATGATGCCGTATGTATAAATGATAGAAAATTTTACCAGACGTTTTTTCTGTAAATACTTGATTTTCATACGCATAAAACTTAAGAAAGTGCTGGAGAACATGTATTTACTAGAGGACAAGGTACTTTGATAGATAGGCTATTCTGCTAGTGAATTCACCAGCCCACTTAGACCATGTTGGTCCATTGTCATACCCACAGTCAGGATATTCTACCACTGATTGAGCACTCCAGTGATCATCATCATCATCATCTTCTGACCCACATGATCCACTAAAGGGGTCGCGGGGGTAAACCACGCACGATCCTCCGCCATCGACTCTAACTCATCAGAGGTTATGCCCAAGCGTAACCAGGCGAGCTTATGGATTTGGTCCAACCATCTCATCTTGGGTCTGCCAAGTGGTCGCCTACCTGATGGATTCGCATTCAAGGCCCGCCTCGGAAGTCGAGATGGTAGGGAAATTCGTGCTACGTGACCAAACCAACGAAGCATAGCTCTTGCCTTAAGAAGCAGCTGCTCAACGTTGAGTTCTACGCTCACTATCGTGTTTTTCATAATATCCCGGCGAGTAATTCCCGCAACAGCATAAAGAAATCTCATCTCAGCAGCTTGTATTCGCGATCTAATTCTTTCGACCATTATGCAAATTTCATGACCATAGGTGAGAGTTTCAATAAATACTCAGTTGAAAACTGCTAACTTGGCTGTCACACTAACCTCGGCCTTTCTGATTACATATCTCCCAAGTTGTTTTAAAACTGATCCAGCTTGACCAATACTACAGGAAATTTCAGCATTAATCGTCCCATCATTTGTGAAGAAGGCCCCGAGATACATACACTTCTCCACCTGCTTCAATCTGACTCCACTAACATGTAGAGTGCATTGAACAGGCGTTCTGGAAATTACCATAACCACTGATTAGCCCAAGTTAATCTCCATCCCAGAATCAGCACATACGGCCACAAACCTATCGAGTGCGCGCTGGAGATCCATCTAAGATGATGTGTCATCTGCACTCCAGTAATATTGTCGTTAATTTGGTCCCAACGGCAATTGGTGACTGGAACGGATTTGAAAACCAGATAAAAGCTTATTAACTGCGCTTTCGAACTGGTGACCCTGCTAACCAGGGTCAAGCACTTAACCAAATGCGTCATCCAATCGCCCACTTACTAGTCTCGGATGAATTTTACCAGTCAATTCTTAATATCATATGCATAAAAACTAGTAAGTACTTATACTTCCGTAGTATTTACTTGACTTCCTTCAAGTCGCGAGTCTCATTTTGAAGCAATTAGATCGCTATATTTATCGAAATGGCTAAATCTATACGAATTAATTCCGAATTACTTTACAACAAGCGAAGGGTTACAAAGTCTAATTTTAAAATGCTTTACCGTTTTGAGCAGGAAAACCTAGAGTGGTGAAGATCTTTCTATGATACATTGGGGATTCTGGTTTTCAATTTGGCATTGCTGAAGATATTGGCGTACATCAGAGAACTGTTCCTATAACAGTGAATTCAATTACAAGGCTTATAACCGATAAAGCCTCTCATTGGATAAAGTTTCCTTCCAAATTCTGTGGAACACTTGAATGCGAAACCTGATTGGCTTAGCAAATAAAGTACAGATTGCATTCGGCACAGCCAGTACAGTACAGGCTTGGACGGTACTCATGTAGAAATAATAGCTGTGGTTTTTTGCAAACGTATATACGCTTAATTTTTTTTCAATTTGCACGTAAAATACACTAACAACAAATCCTATATCCGCTTAAGTTACTCATCATATCTATCGCTGCTTAAGAAATAAGCGGGGATACAAACAATGCTTCCAAACATTATTTTCTGTGTGTTCATTCCTGAATTTATTCATTCATTGTTTATGTTGCTCTATGCAGGCGTGGTTGATGTATTAGATCATTTTTAATTGTTTTGGCATCCATAAGTATGCAATTTTTGGTATACCCAGAGTGTCTCTGTTATACATTCCGTTTAGGTTTCGTAGACGATTTTTTTCATTTGATGAACTTTTTTTTTTTATTTTACAATTATTAAGTGTTTTTGCTTTTAAAGTGATTGTCACGCTACACAGTCTAAAAACGAAGATTGTGACCATCAAAGATCAACCATCACCTTCCACGACTACACCCCTGACTGCTTAGCAAAATGTCAAAAATATCGTGGGTGCTGCCAAGATTTTATGATGAATCTTTAAGCGCCGATGAGCGTTTTTTTGTGCACTTCAAAATTAGGCGTATATACGCTTGCAAAGAAACACAGCTAATGAAGCTTTACTTCCATTCGGAAGAGTATATTTATCGGAAAGGATATGCCTTTTATCAGTATTCCAGCAACATGTGATGCAATGAAATGCTTCACAAGTGTGGATTGCCAATGGCCAGAGTCAATTCTCAAAGCAATTAGCGAAATGATTTCAAATGAGTACATACCACCAACTGAACGTTGACATGGTAGTATTTACTTGAATGAATTAAGTATTTACTAGAATTATTTTCTGGCATGTCAATACTCATCCTTATGCATACCAAGTCTAGTAAATTCTTAAAATATAAGATTCTGCTAGTAACACTAGTACCTACTAAGACCTTTTACTACTAGTAAACACTTAATTCTTATGGATACGGCCAGATGAAGTGACATTGCTCTCAGCATAGTGATTACCCCAATAGTACACATAGTGCACATGTAATCAAAGACAAAACAATCCTGTTTTTCTTTATTTATTCAATGCAAAAACCAAGATGATTTTGACATTTGCTTAACTTCGCAACAAAAGATGGAAGGAGGGAGACATGGGTATACTTTTCCGAATAATATGCTTTGCATAATTTGCGCAAAGTTTGCATTTCCGAAATTGTATGTTCGTATTTGTATAGCTCTGAAAGAGTTCCCGGAAATGCATTTGAAAAGTATGTACGAGAAATTCAATCAAATCAATATTCTGACCCACTTGAGCAATTGGATGTGCTGATTGCTTTTTAAATAAGAAATAATTAATATCGAAACTAAATTAACTACTTTATCAATGTTCATCAATGCAATTCGGGGAACCCTACCATGGTAAGTGCCTTAGGTTCCACTGTGCGACGTCTTCTTGGAACCATTTTTGATCAGATTCGTTCATTTCTGACAAAAAAAAGTTTCGACATCATTGAACGATACTGGGCACTGAAATCTTAACTGCAAGCAGGGCATAGCTTGTAAATGAAGGTACATTTAAAATGGGCTTCGTCGATCCGACGAAAGGCAATCTGGTATAAATACGGTTAACCGTGTAGGTCTAATCATACAAAACAGTGCATTCTTCAGAGTGCATTGGCAAGTTTTGCAGTCCCTAAGGTTGCTCATCGCAATGAATATGTCAACTTAGCGCATTAACATACTCATTTGACCAGAAATAAATTTCATCAGCTAAGGCAACTTTTCGATAAAATAAAGTGATCGGAGGACACGAAAAGCATTGTTTACAAATCACGTATTTACTTGCAAGCGTTGCTCGGGTTCAAGATTATCCATGATTAAATGGCCATGCTAACTGAGCATGCTTGACTTTCAAGCTTTCTCAAACTTTAGTTATCCTGTGGGATGATGGCATGGAGGACAATTGGAGTTTTATAAATACAATCCTTGGTCCCCTCGAGAGAAAAATTCTGCGTTCAGTCTTTGGTCTTCCCTCCGTTGATTCTTCTTGGAGAAGAAGATTCAATCATGAAGTCTATGGACTTTACAGCGACATGAGCCCAGTCAGACGTCTACGGAGTCAACACCTAAGATGGCTGGACCATGAAGAGCGCATGGACAATACACCTCCGGTTCGAAGAGTCTTCGACTCGGAACCTGTGACGCCCGAATAACGTCAACAACGTCAGCACAAAACTCTAGGAAATACTGTTGTGTTGATATTTTTTCCGAGAGTATGCATCTCAGAGTCGCTATGTCATCTGATCCCGTCTGGACAGACCGTGCAACTCTGCTGATGCATGCATTTATGTAACACTCATAATTTAAATGAATAAAATACAGATTCCGTCTTAAAACTCATCTCATGCCGTCTTGTCTTGTTATTTTGTGTAGTCTGGTCTCGTTATTCCCGCGGTTAATGTGGCGCACGCAGTTGGAGAGGACTTTAACTAACTTGGTGTGCTGGACTGGAGGCAGTCAGCCAGAGATTGTGCTAGTTGGAGAGGCTTGGCGGTTGAGTCGTACTTTAGCGTCAAAAAAGAACAAAGAAGAATAAACACATTAACGACGGGCAAAACATATTTCAATTCCGTTTCATATTTTCAATTTATTACCAAGACCGGAATTTGTTTTGTAAATGTTCAGTTTTCATTTTTTTATGGCACTGTTCTTTTTTCGCAGTAACACCCCTTAACTCACTAGCCTCCCTTGACTGATTGCACGATTCAAGGACGGGCAGTCAAGTGCGTGCACGAAGAGCCATTTTTTCCTTCAGAAGATGATGAATTTCCATTTTCGCTGCCTTCCCATGGATTTTTTGAAATCCAATAAATACCATCCGGTCTCTCCTACCATCCAAGAGAGCCTCATCCATTTTATCAGCCAAACGAACCATAACCAATAGTATTTTATCTTAATGAACCATCACAGATCCCTTAAAGACACCTTCCGGAAGCCCATCTCCAAGTGATAAATCATAAATAATCCCATTAACCCACACTTGAATTCAAAAATTTGCATAATATCCTCACCGGAACACAAGGAACCCAAGGCAGCCGCATATTTGATGAGCACCAGATATTCAGTGCTGTCACCCCTCCAACGGCACTCTTTCATTTCTTAGCTGCCACCATTCATCCACACCTGCCTTTAGGGCTTTCATTAGGAGTCGACTTAAATCAAACTTAAGGAGGAACTTTCAAAAAACTTTGTACTTACCCAGTAAATCATTGACGCCAGCAAATGTCATAACTAATGAGGCAACAAATAAATCAGCGATAGCTAATGAGGCCAGAAACAGGTTGCCGATCCTTCGCAGACTTCTCTCCGTATAGATGGCGAGGCAGACAAGTATGTTCCCCGCTACCGAAAGGAATATGAGTAATGACAGGAAAACACCTGCAAATACATTGTGGTTCACATTAGAACTGTGCAACGCTCCATCAGAAATTCAACACGAAAAAATGAACAAAACAAAGAAAAACAGAAGAAAAATTGTATGCCATGCCATGCAGTGCAGGACATGCTATTCATGGGATCGGTCAGGATACAGATTCTAGTGATAAACATGCATAACAAGCTAGAATATAGAATGATGAGGGAGGTAGTGCAAGAGTTGTGTACGCAAAGGCAGAGCATGAGTCTACAAGGATAAATGGCTTTTAAACTTGATAGACATTCAACGACATTTACTTTACCAACAACTAAAATCGATACAAGTGACACCGTATCCGGATCCTCACCCACAACTGTGTCGCCTTCTGTTGGACTTCGCCACGTTGTCTCATTGTAATATGACGTCACCTGTAAGTAAAAAGAACAAAAGACCGTGTGAGACTCTGGTAGGGACATGCGTTTGTTATGAATTTTTTAATAAACATGGTGACTTGGTGGAAAGATGCATTGTTTTGTGGAACAATTGTTTTCATTTTTGGAATGTCTGACAAAGGAGTTGGCGCAATTTGAAAGCTTTTGCTCTATTTTAGTGCATTTCTTCAAGGAATTTGAAAAATATCGATGCCATTCGAAGTAACTGGCGCGTTCAGTAACACGGTACAATTAGACCCTATCAGCGTCCAATGTGCTGTCACTTCCTTCAAACTCAAGGAGTTCTTAGACCTCTCGATTGCCATCTAGCGGAAGACTATTCCCATTTGATGTTTGTTAGTGTAATAGACACGTACTACTGGCTACGGTACCGAGGTAATTGAGTGATGTCTCATCTTCTTCCTCTTCTCCACAAATAATGGGTAGTCTATTCGTATTTCCAATCGAACCTTGTTCACAGACAATTCATGATTCATTCATTCATCTTCATTCTTTTTGTAGCCAGCCTTTTTTAAATGGTTCAAAACTGTTTGATGATGAATGTTTAGTTACTTGGCGATATGTGACGGGCCTGGTCAATCTTTTCCATAATTACATCGACTTTTACAACGATAGGTCGACCAGAGCGAGGTGCATTTTTAACATCGAAATTTCCAGAACGGAAGCGAGCGAACCATTGTTGTGCTATACGAACTGATACAGCATCGTCTCTGTAAACTTCACAAAGTTCATCACAAAATTTTGCGAATTTCTTCATTATTTTCACTCATTTTTGAAGAGCTGTTACATTTTTTCAACTTCACCGAATTTAATTAAATTTGTTTGGTTGAATGAAGCTTAAAATGTCACCTTTCCAATACTATATGGTATGACACAGTCCAACGACATCTATTGACAAAATACGAAAAGACTTGTTCGACTACCCATTACAACAAACATCTTTTAAGGGTAACGGCAAGGCAAGTTATTTGGTAGAGAGATTACAGCAAGGGGGTTCTCTCTAACTTGCTGTGGCCACTGGTAATCGACAATCTGTTAACAGATCTTCACAGATCTGGTTTTACCACAATAGGTTGTGCTGATGACCTGGATATTATTATTAATGGTAAGCACGAAGCGACACTAACTAGGATAATGAAGAATGAAATGTTCCAAGCTGTGGAATGATGTAACTTAGAAGGTACACTTATTAATCCCTGCAAGACCGTTCTAGTGCCTTTCCCAAGGAGGTTAACTTGAACCAATAATAATTAACAACACCACTCTGGTCTATTCCAGAAGTCAAATATCATGGGTTAATCCTGGACAAGCAATTCAACTGGAATTCACACATCAAGACAGTCGCAGAACGTGCTACTAGAGCACTAGAGCACCAGTAGACGTCGATACGGCAGGACTTGGGGTCGTTCTCCCAAAATTATACATTGGTTATACACTATGCTGACAAAACTCATCATCACATACGCTGCCATCGTCTGGTGGCAAAAAACCACTCCAACAGTGAACGGCAAACAGATTGCAGAAGGTGCAATAAGGTGCCTGTCTTGGAATAATAGGTGCCATGAGCACCTGCCCCACAACAGCTCTAGAAGCTATAGTCGGGCTAACTCCCCTACCGACCTTCATCAGGAATATTGCTGCCAAATACGCTATTAAACTGCAGCAAGAGTACAATTACAAACCATGTAACCTAACCGCTCACCAAGACATGTTTTGTACAATGCCGAATACCATGGTCAGCAACATTGTTACGTTAGACTTTTTGAAGTTGACATATTGGCCCGCGGAAAGTGATCCAAAAGTATCCCAACACAAAACCCAAGAAGTCAGGTTTGGTTCACAGAGGGATCAAAGATAGATTCTGGAGTGGTTGCAGGAGTTTTTGGACCCAATAGAAGGATTTCCGTACAAATTAGGTCGAGTCTTACATCGTTCCAAGCCGAAATCCATGCCATCGAGATCTGCTCCAGACATAATCTCCACAAAAGTATCAGGGTGCAATAATACATATATTCTCAGACAGTCAACCAGCACTAAAGGCACTTTCGTCCAATGTAATCGACTTCAAAACAGTCAAGTGCTATTATGACGCTTTGGAATCCCTTGTCATACACAACAAAGTGGAACTTGGGTTGGTCCCTGGACATAGAGGGATTGCAGGCAACGAATCCGCAGATGAGCTCGCGAGTCTGAATCAGCGTTTATCGGTCCATAACCGTTCAGCAATGTCAATTGGACAGCAGCTACAACTCTGGTTAACGAATGGGAAAACAAACATCGCCTAGACCAGCCCTTTCCAGCCTAATTCATTTTTATTTGAATAATTCATAACAGACTTAAATTCTAGACATAAATACTTAAAACTAGTTGGACGTCGCCTAGACCAGTGGACAAATGGTCATGGTCTTAGGCAGTCCAAGAGGTTCATCAGGCCTTATTCATATAAGGAAATACTCCATCTTAAGGATAGCTTAAGATTGTTAGCAAGCTTTCTTACCGGTCACTGCGGCCTGAAATGTCATCTTAACAAACTAGACCTGTGTCAAGACTGGCTTTGCCTCGAAGAGGATGAGACTTCCGAGCACATCATGTGTGAATGTCCGGCAATAATCTGGTTAGGGAAACGTATCTTCCATAGGAAGGTACTAACTTCAGTGGAATTAAAAAATTCCTCTACAAAAGATTTACTGCCTTCCATGAGGGAAGTGGTTTGTCTTTTGCCTTAACTACAACCCTTCGATACAATAATTCTATCCTGGTCGCGGTGTCGTTGCCTACACGGGATGGGTTGTACAAGAGCAAAAAAAACCCATGATGGACATCGATCGCTTTTGACAAACCGAAAATAAAAACGCATTCATCGGCATCCTGTCCTGTCTGTAATAATATAACATAACATTGGTAGCTCTACAGCCTGTGAACCTTGGTGTGGTGCAGAAGCGATGCCTATAATTATTATAAAACCATACAGCCTTTGAGAACCCTCACACATCAGTAGAAGCACATGCTAATTTTGCTAATTAGAATGTAACCAAGTCTCGACAGTTTAGAAACTTGTTTACTTTCAATAATGATAGTCAATCTTATGCTTTTCGTACAAAAGGGAAGAAGACCCTAGGAGCACCACGTTTGAGAAGTAGAATTTAATATAAATTGTAAATTGGGTAAGAAGAGAAACTTTGTTGTGAGGATGCTAGCGACGGTGTTGGAAAACTTTAATTTTCTTCATGCATAGTGGACCAAAGGAGTTACACCACTTTTGCGTAGATTTACCGCAAAGTTCTCAACTTCAGGTTGTACGGCGTAATATAATGTCAAACAACAGATGGGGCTGGCGAATTAATTGAGGAACTGACTCCATAGGAATATGTGAAGATCTGAGAAATAAGCCATATTGACATAATTAGTAGCACCTAAGAATAAACAAGACGAAGTCTAACTTCTTCTTCTTCTATTTGACGCTACAGTCCGGGGTGGACCAGGGCCTCAACCAACAAGCCTCTCTAGTTAGCACGGTCTCTGGCTAGCTGTCTCCAGTGTCGCACGCAAAGTAAGTTGAGGTCCTTCTCCACCTGGGTGCGCCACCTTAAACGCGGGCGTCCTCTGTTGCGTTGTCCCACGGGTTCGGAGTCGAAGACTCTTCGGGCCGGAGCTGAGTTGTCCATACGCTCTACATGGCCTAGATATCCTAGGCGTTAGATCCGAAGACGCCTGAATAGACTCATGTCGCTGTACAGCACGTACAGTAGGTGGTTGAATCTTCTCCACCAGAAACCACCAACGCCAAAGATCGCACGCAGAGCTTTTCTCTCGGAGAGACCAATTACTTTTTTGAGATTGTCCATGCCTCCGCTCCGTACAACAGGGCTGGGATGATCAAGGTTTTGTATAAAGTCAGCTTGGTCCTTCGAGAGATGGCTCTACTGCTCAATTGCCTGTTGAGTCCATAGAAACAGCGGTTGGCAAGAGTGTTTGATCTCGGTACTGATGTTGTTTGTACTGTTTACTTGCGAGCCGAGGTAAACGAAGTCCTTGACTACTTCGAAGTTATAGCTCCTATTGTGACGCTCTGTCGATGTTGTATGTCCTTCCTTGATGACAGCACATGCTTCGTTTTGCCCTCATCCACCGCAAGACCCATTTTAGCAACTTCCGCCTCAATGCCAGCAAACGCCTCATTGACGGTTCGATGTGTTCTGCCAATCGCGTCAATGGCATCCGCGTATGCTAACAGTTGTACGGATTTCTGAAAGATCATGCCTCTAGTGTTGGCGTATGAGTCTTGCAAGACCTTCTCCAGGATGATGTGAAAGAAATCACATGACTGATTGACAGGACTTGAAGTCGAACAGTGGGATAAATTACTGGTGCGTCCATAGAACCATAATTTCATACACTGATAACAATTTGCACACTATAGAGTCTTTTCTTCTTGTCCATGCATGCCCTGGTTGGAATTGGACGCAAATAAACAAGTTTTCATTCAGTAACTGCCGCCTGGTATGAAGACCAAGTTGATTGAGGTGATCCATGTGCTCTAAATGACATATCATTTCGCGCGTTGGATACGTATACTTGTCAACCACAGAGTTGATTAAATTGGCCCCACAGAAAATAATAGATTTGTGTCAAGTTGAATGATCGCGGCGGCCAAGGATGGACCTAGTTTGCAAATTTCTCTTTCACAACTTTGGGCGCTATGTCACTTGTATGTACACGCCACATAGCGCGTGTTAGAAAATCGTTCAACAACGTTCGATAACCTAGTCCATTGATGGTAATACTGTCTTCTGGCTTGTTTCGAGAAAAATTAAGGTCAGATGATGCTGCCATTGCCCACAGTGGAAGGTGTACGCGGGATAAATTTTCTTATTAGTGAACTTAAACACAACTGTGTTTTTCTATCATTTGCAAAATTGAGTTTTTTAATTTAAAGATGAAAGGAAGACCCATTATTTTGAGTATGTTTGAACTTGTTTGATGCCTCAGAAGAAGTAATACAAAACTTTACGTTTAAATTTGCAATCACCGTGAAAGCTCCTTTTACGGATACTCTCTTAGCCGGACAACCCACTTGAGCGGATTATTTCTCATGACCTTAGAACATGAATTGAAGTTGCATACATTCCCATGAACGAGGAACTCTCTTAGCAAAGGGCATAAGTGCTGCGACCGTAGCTGTCCGTCTATGGGAGTTTTCACTGTTTTAATACACTTGATTTTATTTAAATTGAAAATTGTAATATTAATTGAAATTGAATAAATTCAAAAAATCGAGTTGAATATTGAGCAATAAGCATGAAAACACATTTTTTTGGCAATTTTGACGACTGCTGAAATATAACAATTACGCACAAAATCGATCGTTGCTGCCTACTCAAATTTTGGCATTATAGTAACACCTCGATAATTCGAACTATTTGAGATCTACTCTTATTCGAACTACGTAGATTTTTGAATTATTGGATACTTACAGTTTTAACTAGAAAAATGCGTTTTTTTTTGCAGAAATAAGAATTAATGACTTGAGGAATGAATTCTGTTTGTCGAAGTTAAATTAAAGTTGATTGGAAAAACTCATAGTCTTCATCGCAAAAATATGTTCTCGTAATATTTCTTAGTAATGCCTGAAACAAATAGTGCGCTGCGCCAGCCGATCATAGAGATCTCCAACTTCGGCCATTTTTCCCCTTGTCCACACCGGAGAAAAATGCAAAATTATTTGTATTACCTTGTATTTCACAAATCCTCTTACACAAACCATGGATCCACCACGCAATGGCGGCCGATTCATGGATTTTAGTGGGAAATTGCTACAGATTCGTGAATTTACTGGGAAAATTGGTGGCAGATTTTTGAATTTGCCCACAATCCATGTACGATCCATGTAACATACATCGGTAGGTTGTTCGGAGGGTGTACAAATGTTGACTCGTATTTTCAAGAGAATTTTCTTACATTGTAATATGGACATTCGTGAATATAAATGTATTGCAATGCCCATTTAACTGGAACTATTTGTTCTCAAATTAATTCTTAAGTATATATACAGCTTATTCATAAATCATACCTGAGAAATTAACTCAAAAAATTAAGTCCGCCTTATACGCTTAATTCATGAATTCTGAAAAACTCATGAATTCAATTTGAACAATTTGTTAAGAACTATGCCAAGACATTGCAACTATTACTAATGCATAAAAATGGTTGTCAAAACTTCTTATTTGTGATTCACGCTTTAATAATATTTTTATTATTAGTATTACATGAATGTATTTTTCATTTTTATTCATATGCAAAAATTCACAATATGTTGTGCATTCATTAATTATGTCCTAGTGTCTCAGAATGTAATTTGCTCAAAGTCTTAATGAATCGACTTCATGAACATAAGCTTTCTTCGTTCGTTTACCCCTCCATTCTGTGTTGAAAATTTAAAACCGAAATTTGAAAAAAAAAACGTTCAAATAGCGAGCGAATTTTCAAATAAGAACTCTAATTAACCCCATAACTAAGGAGGGGAAGGGTATCAGCTGTTCCACAGCTGTTCTCAAGAGCTCACACGTATTCACAGACACTGGACGAAAAGCGTATAAAAAAACGCTGTCAGATGAAATCAAGGGGCAAGGGAGGTAGAAGTTGGATATCTCTATTATAGGTTATCTCTGGTGCGATGACGCAATGCATTGAAATAAATACTCAATTTATGTGCTGTTCTCTCTCGCATCTACCCGATGAAAAATATTGCTGCCTTTCTGGATACACTCATTTGAAATGACTTTTGTCGTTAAATTATTTTTAATCAGCTGTCTTCCTTTTTCAAATGACAGTTGACACAAAATATTCTCAATTCGGAAGAAAACTCTCAAACTGGGGAAAATCTCTCTCACAGTGCACCCCTCTGTCAAAAAATATCCAACATTACGTTTTATTATGATCCTCTCATCTTTCTCAATTTTCACTAACGCAGGTCGATGCTGTATTTTGTGGTTGGCCATTCACGTCAGCGCAAAAGCACTATTGTGTTTCAGGCATAAGTACATTTAGCTCTGCAACTGTCAAATCAGTCAGCAAAGAAGCCACATAACATTCGAATTACAGAGTATAAAAAGTGTAAAAAATAGGTGTTCGAATTAGTTGAGCGTTCGAAGTATAGAGTGTTCGAATAAGCTAAGTATTACTGTATTCTAGCTACATTCCGAACGTAGACAGAGAATACATATTGCAACTCTGTAGACAAACGAATTCCATTTTATATCATCTCATCTTGATCAGCATGATCCACCACAGGGATTCCGGGGTTAAGACACGCACGAGAGATCTCTATGCCACAAGAGCAACCAGGTGAGCTTTTCCTCCAACCACATCTTCCTGGATCTGGTAATCGATCGAACCGCATTCAAGGCAGAAGTAGTGATTATTGATGTTCACAAAATATCGAGGTTGAGAGACTTAAAAAACATCGGCCTTCGATGTTGGATGTTGTATTTTTCCCATATTATTCAAAATCCCAATATTTTTCAAATATTATTGAACATCACAACATTTTTCAAATATTATTCAAAATCCCAATTAGTACTTGGCGTCACGTGACCGTGATGGTGTACCGTCCAACCGTACCCCTTTCCGATCGAAGACTCAGCTAATCAACATTGACTTCGTCTTGCACTGCCGTGTTTTTCTCAGCCTATCACGTCAAGTAAATCCTACAAGCGCACGAAGGAATCTCATCTCGACAGCTTGCATTCGCGCACTTTCTCTTTCGGTCATCACCCATTAATCGCATGGCTATAGATGAGAGTTGGAACAAAGACTTAAGGAGAAGACCGCTACATACATATTCCAAGCTGTTTCACAATTGTCCCAAAATACTTAAAATCCTCTACCTACTCCAGTAACATACGCATTGAACAGGCGTTCTGGAAATAGGTTAGATTAGACTAGAAGCCCCCCTAGTGCATTCACCAGTGCACTTAGACCATATTGTTCCATTGTGATACCCACAGTCAGACTACTACCACTGATTGACCACTCTAGTGATAGGGACGTTAATTTGATCCCAACGGCAAATGGTGACTGGACCAGATTTGAAACAGGTAAAAGCGCATTAACTTTGATTTCACTGGTTTTCGGACCGAGGACCCCGCTAACCAGGGGCAGGCACTCTACCAACTGCGCCATGCAATCGTTGAACTGGAACGTTCTGAAAATAACTATTACCTCCAACAAACGCTGAGAATAACACTACAAAAAAGATATGACGTGATGTCTGCACCCTTGCGAAGAGTGAAGGAGCATTTTGAGAATGGCCACTGTGTTGTTAAGGTTGTTGGGTAGTATTGGGGAGCAAAAGGTTGTAACTGACGTCAACAACACGTGGTGTTCCCAAGCGGTCTGCCATACAGGTACAAACCGCGCCCGATGCTATTTAATTACGGTGATCGGACGAGAACCGATTTTTTCAGCATGGTATGGTCGTTGACAAAAATGTAAGCTACGCATCACGACCTCCAGACAAGTTTGAAATACTTTCAGTAGATTCCCTATGTTTTTGCCATAAGTATGTAAATCAGGTGAAGGGAAATAAGTCACTGGAAACTAAGTCAATTGACGGACTTCCACGTGATAAAATATCTTCACAGAAATGCGTTACTTACGACAATGATGATAGTCCATTGGCCAGGCTAAATTATCGCTCAATAAAAGTCGGGCATTTCAAAAGGATAGAGGAAACTCAGAAAATTATTTCAACCTCTGGTTTGGCGCATAGCAAGTTTTCGCAGCCGCAGTGCTTGTTGAGGTCTTTGACCTTAAATCTCCTAATACCCAAAAACATTTCTATATCTGCACAAAAACACCTCGCAAACAATACGTACGTACGCCACAGTGACCCCTGCATATGGTGAACCAATTGGCGATGCCCAATTTGCTACACTCTCCACTGAAATTGTATGTCGACCGCAACAACAAACTACATTCAGTTTAATTTATTTTCACCCACAGCCACACATCCTGGTTGTACCACATCACACAATGGAAAGACCCAGAGCATAGCCAGTGGCATTTTACCATCAATGCCATTTCAAAATTTAATTAAATCAAAAATCATTCACTCCGGCACCGGTGACAGGCATGTCCTCTGGCGATGATTGTTGCCTAATCGAGTTAGAATGAATATCCCAGCACCAACAACATTTCGAATAGTTTTACTGAACAAAATCGTTAATTGATCCGATGCGACCACTGTGATTGGCAAGCGAATTGAGATGTTGTTTCCCTCAATTGCTCAATTGAGCTGCAGTAATTAAATATTTAGATGATAATCACTCGCAAAATGCTTCGCTTCAAGGACCTTGCCGAATTTCCGCAGCCGAATTCAATTTAATCCTAATTGCACAAAGGAAGCGATATGCCTTGGAATTTCATTCAAACTGAATTGTTGCAAGGCATGCCATATTTCCCAGCAGATACCCAATCGCTGGCTTGTAATCTACAAAATGTGCATGTATCAAAGCATCGTTATTGCTGCAGGCTACAGTTGAGGGAGATCAGTGTAATTACTGCAGGATTCCGTTTCCATTATTGGTTTCGATTTTATAGAATGTAGAATCCGATCAACTAAGTAATGGGATGAGCCCCGAGGTCAAATGTGTTGATTCGAAGTCAGTTTGCCCAATAAGCTACACAACAAATCCGGCTTTGTATTAAATCAGATGTTCCCACTTTTGCCTGCTATCAATAAAGGGAAACTTGAACTTCTTTCCCTAAAGTTGAGTGTTGATAATTTATCCTTGATGTCCTTGTATTAGAGTTATAAACTGGTTGCGGAAAAATGAAGGGGTATGCCGGGAACATATGTTCGGTTTGTGGAATTAACTTTCTCTAGTTAAATTGTTAAGAGACATTTTATTAAATATTATTTGAGACATTTCGAAGTAGGTACAGCGAAGTTACGAATTATCGTGGTTAGAATATGAAAAAAAATATTCTTTTAGGGAGACTGATGTCTCTTTATTCGATTCACACTTAACTCTCAATTACATTTCATAATACACAAGTACTTATAGCCTAAAAGTGCACCGATAGCAAATTCAATATCATGGGAAAATATTCCAGACGGGAATATTATACCTGATCCGGTGCAAATGCACATTCTAAGAAATACGAGCAGACGTATGAATGTTGCAATGTTGCATGTACGCGGCGCGTGTGCTGATTAAGCAGAAAGTAGTGTGTTAACTGCGACGTCCAGATGTGACCCCCAGTTACTAGCAAAGACTTAGACCTAAGTGCAGTGCTTTAGTTTAGTTTAGTGAAATTATCTTAGATATTTTCTGAAGCATCAGTCGATTTAACCCTTACACCCTGAAAGATGATTGCACGTATCTGTTGTTCTTTAATAATGCGTTCAGTTTGCCACAGTGGATGTGGATTCGGTGGCATAATGGGCGGAATGACGAGAGCGGTTCGTGAGCTCTACGAACTTAAAAGAAGGGAAGTGCACCGGCTTCTCAAAAAGAAAAAGAAAGAGCATTAGAAGCTCGTGATCGAGGAAATTGAGTGGTGTTACGGCAGAAATGATGTCCGAAAGTTCTACCAACGGGTGAAACAACTATCCAATGGATACAAAATTCGGACAGAAGCCTGTCGTGACGCAGAGGGACAATTCGTAGTAGATTCGTAGTCGATACTGAGAATCTGGAAAGATCACTTCTGTAGACTGTTAAAGGGCGAGGAAGACTCCAATACCGCTGTCAGGCAGAATGTTCCACTCCACATAATTGACGATGATCGACGAGAATTCTCTCCCCCCGAACTAGACGAAGTCAAGATAGCGATATCGAGACTAAAGTCGAATAAAGCCGCTGGTGCAGACGGACTGTCTGCGGAACTGTTTAAGAGAGCTGGAGATGAGCTGGTAAGGTACATGCACCAACTCATCTGTAAGATATAGTCGGAGGAAAGCATACCCGACGAGTGGAATCTCAGTATCGTTTGCCCGATCCAAAAGAAAGGAGACCCCATTTAACTGCGCCAACTACCGAGGGATAAGTCTCCTCAACATCGCCTGTAAGATCCTCTCTGCCGTTTTGTGTGAGCGCCTGAAACCATTCGTCCACAACCTGATATGTCCTTATCAGCGCGGTTTCAGGCCGGGGGAGTCCACCACCATTCCAGACCAGACTTTCACACTGCGGCAGATCCTGGAAAAGACCCAAGAGATGCAGATCGATACCCACGAACTTTTTTATCAATTTCAAAGCCCGCATATGAAAGCGTGCATAGGGACGGGCTATACAACGCCATGTCTAGTTTTGACATTCCTGCCAAACTCGTCAGATTGTCCAGGATGACGATGGAGAATTCTGGCTGCTACATCATGGTCGGTAACGAACTCACCGAGACCTTCAATATCAAAAAAAGTCATATGACTTTTTTGAGATTATTCTTGAGAAGATCGTGCAGAACTCACACGCTAACACAAGAGGTACGGACTTCCAAAAGTCAGTCCGTACAAATGCAAACATACGCGGATGACATTGACGTGATTGGTCGAACACAGCGAGCAGTCATCGAGGCGTTCGCTGGCATTGTGGCGGAAGCGACTAAAATGGGTCTAGCGGTGAATGAGGGCAAAACTAAGTATATGCTGTCATCAAGAAAGGACGCACTACATCGACAACTTGACCAAAACGTTACCATAGGCAGCTATAACTTCGAGGTAGTCAAGGCCTTCGTCTACCTCGGCTCGCAAGTGAACAGTACAAACAACATTAGTACCGAGATTAAATGCAGAATTACTCTTGCCAATCGCTGTTTCTTTGGGCTCAAGAGACAATTGAGTAGTAGAGCCATCTCTCGGAGGACCAAGCTAACTTTATACAAGACCTTGATCATCCCTGTCCTGCTCTATGATTCGGAGGCATGGACAATCTCAAAAGCGGATGAAGAAGCACTTGGTCTTTTCGAGAGAAAAGTTGTGCGTTCAATCTTTGGTCCTGCCTGGGTGGATGGTTATTTGAGAAGAAGATTCAACCACGAACCGTACGCGACATGAGCCTAGTCAGGCATCATCGGATCCAACGCCTAAGATGGCTGGGCCATGTAGAGCGCATGGACAACACTGCTCCAGCCCGAAGAGTCTTCGATGTCTTACCGGTGGTGCAGGACCTCAACCAACTTGACTAAAGATCGTGCCGGCTAGAGAGACTTGCTGGTTGAGGCCCACCCCGGACTGTAGCGCCAAAAGAAGAAGAAGAATTGAAGAAGCATTCCAGCGTTTGATATTTGCCTCTCTTTTGAGTTAAGGATAATACTCAGTAAGGAAGTGTCTTGAGATTGAACTGATCCGACGCCAAGTTTTTCAGCATTGACGAGCCCACAGATAACTTGGCTCCTGCCCTAGTTGGACAAGCTTTACGTTCACACACGACTGGGGAGCCAGCAAAACTGATGTAGCCCACAGACATTTTGAATACCTTCCATTCTTGATTCACGCCATGAGCTGCATACTTTGGAATAGAGCAACTTTGATTACAAATATATATTTTAATTCGAGATGTTTTTTCATTTCATTTATATATATCAATGCACATAAATTTTACCCACAGAAATATTGAAAATCTACCAGTTTTCATTAATTCTGTACAAATACCGCACGATAATAAAGCAAAATATCTTGGTATGACACTCGATGCGAAACTCAAGTGGAAGGCCGGAGAAACGGCATGAGCTTGAACACCGGTATAGAGAACTGTACTGGTTACTTGGAAGGCACTCCAAGCAAGTACTAAAGCTATGCTATATGGACTTACGGCATACGACTATGGGGTTATACCAAAGCAAATAACAGAGGAATTATTCAGACCTTTCAAAATAAAATTATACGGGATATTGTGAATTCTTCCTAGTATCTCAGGAATTGCGATATAGAAAGGGACCTAGGGATTACGACCGTCGACGAAGAAATACCTAACTCCGCTCAAAAGCTTAGAATCAGATTTCGTGGTCATTGTAACAATGCCATCCTCCAAACTTTGGACATGAGACGTTCAGTACGCCGACTCCAGCATACGAGACCTCTCGATTAGGCGCAATAGTAATAAGCCATCCTAACGATGGTCATGGCATGTGATTTTACCGAAGGTCTACAACATGCGAAAATATCCTTAAATGTAAGCTACTAGATAAGGAAACTTAGTTGTAGTAAGGAAAAACCAAAAGGGAAGGGTGTTTTTAGTCAGTAAAAATCTGACACTGCTATGTGGACACGTTGCACATAGCGTCTTGGTGAAGATTTTCGCCAACCCAAGTAACAAAAAAAAAATTCCTAACGAAACGGTGTGTGCGAAAGCTCCTAGAACCTAGAACATATGCGCCACATTAACTACTGAGAAATATTATGACGAATTATCCGACAAATGCACGATATCATTTTTTCTAATTTAAACCAATGTTTAGCTCTTTCATTTTAAGAATACCAGTAACTTTCTATCGCTACGTGAAAAAAAGTAAATTAAAATTTTAATCTCCATGCAATCCATGCAAGTATTCCTGTATATACTCTGTACATCAAGCTGTGTCCTTCGCCAGAAAGGGCCTCATACGGATAACTTTTCTCTCAAACATTGCATGAACAAAAATAATATACCATAATCCGTAGATGCACTTTAATGAAATTGTGCAGGTCTTCACGAACCGAAGTAGAACGACAAACTTCCTCACTTAAAGTGATTACTTTTGAAAATTTTCTAATTCACGCAAGGATAACTCATAACTAGAGCGTGCATCTTACTTACCGAGTATTAATCATCCAAAACGAAAGAAGACTCTAAACCGGATTCCAATTAAGCACTCTACCCCCCACCAAGAAAAAAGTGGAATCCCTTCACCAAACACAAGTGCAACTCAAGGGTCAACCCACCACCGTCTCAACAATTAGACGTGATCACACACATACGTACGTCATGTGGCATTGCGAATACGGTGTCAGTTGGAATTTAATTGGAAAACTTTTCTAATAAATGAGTGGAAAATAGAGAAAAATGAAAACCAATCTGCTGAAAGAAGATTCACAGCAAATGCGAGGAACATTGAGATTCCATGACAAAGGAATGTCGGACCATGAGCGTGGTCACATACACAGCCCCCATCGAGGGACTCCCTATTTTCGACTGCAGCCAAAGGACACTGCGAGGCTAATGAATCCTGACGAGAAAGAAAAATTGTAATTTGTACCCAAAATTTCCCCCGAGATAGGAATTGAATTATTTCATATTCTTCCATTCGTGGCGCATTTTTTCCTTCCTCTCCTCTCACCATCAATTCCTTTCCAGCCATTGCGAACACTTGGCTTGAGGACATGTGAACGTGTGCAAATCGGTTGGGTTGTGGTGGACCAAGGAGCGACATTTACATCTTTTTTTTCCGCTGGCGTCGAGGGAGCCAGAGCCTAGTACATGCGTTCGTGCCGTGCAAGAAGGGCGAGAAAAACAATTCCAAAATGAAATGACACCCGCAAGGAGGATGTGGTCCCCTGGCGAGGTGCTTGCCACTACTAGACATACTCGAAGTCGTCCTCATGAGGCTTTTGTGGGAAATTCAATCCAGCACTTCTGTGGTTTCCCATGTAGATTTTAACGAAGTTTTTCAATTTTCAATTTTTTCCCGACAAGTATTTTTCATGTGATAACTACGGTTTTTTTTAGTGAATGCAGCAGCTCTTGGGATGGTTCTTTCACATGTGCAGTTTATGCTGAAAGTTTTTCAACCAAGAATTGTTGGACATTGCAATTAGAATTTTGATGTTTTTTACATTCCGTCGGATGAAGCATTCTTTCATACACGAATCTAGGCGTTATCAACAACGAATTCAAAATGTGTCAGGTCCTTCAAACTACCTGATTTTTTAAGAGCTTGGCTTTTAACTGTCAAACATTAAATTTGGCTGTCATGGAAAAAACAGTTGGCGGTAGCTGTGATATATGTACCTACATGTAGTTGATTTAATAGAGACTCGTCTTTGCCTCTGTTGAACGGACGGTATTGAAGAAATGATTGGCCGATGATAAGTTTAGCATGTAATAAAAGTAGTAGAAGTTATTTTATTAAGATCCCTTGAAATTGTCCTCACATATCTTGGACAAAATGGGCCGAGGGTTTTTCTTTACTTTCATAATATGTATACCAACTTGTTTGTGGAAACTGTGGTGTCCAAGAAATATATTGCGCCCCGTACGGAAAACTACCATCTATTAATGAGCCATATGCATGAACCTAAACAGATACGCCCAAATGTTGCATCCATGGACTTATACAGTAAGGCGACCATATTTAAATCAGCCATATCCATGAACCCAAACAGATACGTCCAATTGTGATATCAGTGGATTTAGACAGTTAGGCGACCATATTTAACTCAGCCATATCCATGAACCCAAACAGATACGCCCAAATATGATATCAATGGATTTAGACAGTTAGGCGACCATATTTAAATCAGCCATATCCATGAACCCAAACAGATACGTTCAATTGTGATATCAATGGATTTAGACAGTTAGGCGACCATATTTAAATCAGCAATATCCATGAACCCAAACAGATACGCCCAAATGTGATATCAATGGATTTAGACAGTTAGGCGACCATATTTAAATTAGCCATATCCATGAACCCAAACAGATACGCCCATATGTTAAAGGCAGCCATATCCATGGACTCATACAGTTAGGCGACCATATTAAACTCAGTCATATCCATGAACCCAAACAGATACGCCCAATTGTGATATCAATGGATTTAGACAGTTAGGCGACCATATTTAACTCAGCCATATCCATGAACCCAAACAGATACGCCCAATTGTGATATCAATGGATTTAGACAGTTAGGCGACCATATTTAACTCAGCCATATCCATGAACCCAAACAGATACGCCCATATGTTAAAGGCAGCCATATCCATGGACTTATACAGTTAGGCGACAATATTTAACTCAGCCATATCCATGAACCCAAACAGATACGCCCAAATATGATATCAATGGATTTAGACAGTTAGGCGACCATATTTAAATCAGCAATATCCATGAACCCAAACAGATACGCCCAATTGTGATATCAATGGATTTAGACAGTTAGGCGACCATATTTAACTCAGCCATATCCATGAACCCAAACAGATACGCCCATATGTTAAAGGCAGCCATATCCATGGACTTATACAGTTAGGCGACAATATTTAACTCAGCCATATCCATGAACCCAAACAGATACGCCCAATTGTGATATCAATGGATCTAGACAGTTAGGCGACCATATTTAAATCAGCCATATCCATGAACCCAAACAGATACGCCCAATTGTGATATCAATGGATTTAGACAGTTAGGCGACCATATTTAACTCAGCCATATCCATGAACCCAAACAGATACGCCCATATGTTAAAGGCAGCCATATCCATGGACTTATACAGTTAGGCGACAATATTTAACTCAGCCATATCCATGAACCCAAACAGATACGCCCAATTGTGATATCAATGGATCTAGACAGTTAGGCGACCATATTTAAATCAGCCATATCCATGAACCCAAACAGATACGTTCAATTGTGATATCAATGGATTTAGACAGTTAGGCGACCATATTTAAATCAGCAATATCCATGAACCCAAACAGATACGCCCAAATGTGATATCAATGGATTTAGACAGTTAGGCGACCATATTTAAATTAGCCATATCCATGAACCCAAACAGATACGCCCATATGTTAAAGGCAGCCATATCCATGGACTCATACAGTTAGGCGACCATATTAAACTCAGTCATATCCATGAACCCAAACAGATACGCCCAATTGTGATATCAATGGATTTAGACAGTTAGGCGACCATATTTAACTCAGCCATATCCATGAACCCAAACAGATACGCCCAATTGTGATATCAATGGATTTAGACAGTTAGGCGACCATATTTAACTCAGCCATATCCATGAACCCAAACAGATACGCCCATATGTTAAAGGCAGCCATATCCATGGACTTATACAGTTAGGCGACAATATTTAACTCAGCCATATCCATGAACCCAAACAGATACGCCCAAATATGATATCAATGGATTTAGACAGTTAGGCGACCATATTTAAATCAGCAATATCCATGAACCCAAACAGATACGCCCAATTGTGATATCAATGGATTTAGACAGTTAGGCGACCATATTTAACTCAGCCATATCCATGAACCCAAACAGATACGCCCATATGTTAAAGGCAGCCATATCCATGGACTTATACAGTTAGGCGACAATATTTAACTCAGCCATATCCATGAACCCAAACAGATACGCCCAAATATGATATCAATGGATTTAGACAGTTCGGCGACCATATTTAAATCAGCCATATCCATGAACCCAAACAGATACGCCCATATGTTAAAGGCAGCCATATCCATGGACTCATACAGTTAGGCGACCATATTAAACTCAGTCATATCCATGAACCCAAACAGATACGCCCAAATATGATATCAATGGATTTAGACAGTTAGGCGACCATATTTAAATCAGCCATATCCATGAACCCAAACAGATACGTTCAATTGTGATATCAATGGATTTAGACAGTTAGGCGACCATATTTAAATCAGCCATATCCATGAACCCAAACAGATACGCCCAAATATGATATCAATGGATTTAGACAGTTCGGCGACCATATTTAAATCAGCCATATCCATGAACCCAAACAGATACGCCCATATGTTAAAGGCAGCCATATCCATGGACTCATACAGTTAGGCGACCATATTAAACTCAGTCATATCCATGAACCCAAACAGATACGCCCAAATATGATATCAATGGATTTAGACAGTTAGGCGACCATATTTAAATCAGCCATATCCATGAACCCAAACAGATACGTTCAATTGTGATGTCAATGGATTTAGACAGTTAGGCGACCATATTTAACTCAGCCATATCCATGAACCCAAACAGATACGCCCAAATATGATATCAATGGATTTAGACAGTTAGGCGACCATATTTAAATCAGCCATATCCATGAACCCAAACAGATACGTTCAATTGTGATGTCAATGGATTTAGACAGTTAGGCGACCATATTTAACTCAGCCATATCCATGAACCCAAACAGATACGCCCAAATATGATATCAATGGATTTAGACAGTTAGGCGACCATATTTAAATCAGCAATATCCATGAACCCAAACAGATACGCCCAATTGTGATATCAATGGATTTAGACAGTTAGGCGACCATATTTAACTCAGCCATATCCATGAACCCAAACAGATACGCCCATATGTTAAAGGCAGCCATATCCATGGACTTATACAGTTAGGCGACAATATTTAACTCAGCCATATCCATGAACCCAAACAGATACGCCCAAATATGATATCAATGGATTTAGACAGTTAGGCGACCATATTTAAATCAGCAATATCCATGAACCCAAACAGATACGCCCAATTGTGATATCAATGGATTTAGACAGTTAGGCGACCATATTTAACTCAGCCATATCCATGAACCCAAACAGATACGCCCATATGTTAAAGGCAGCCATATCCATGGACTTATACAGTTAGGCGACAATATTTAACTCAGCCATATCCATTAACCCAAACAGATACGCCCAATTGTGATATCAATGGATCTAGACAGTTAGGCGACCATATTTAAATCAGCCATATCCATGAACCCAAACAGATACGCCCAATTGTGATATCAATGGATTTAGACAGTTAGGCGACCATATTTAACTCAGCCATATCCATGAACCCAAACAGATACGCCCAATTGTGATATCAATGGATCTAGACAGTTAGGCGACCATATTTAAATCAGCCATATCCATGAACCCAAACAGATACGCCCAATTGTGATATCAATGGATTTAGACAGTTAGGCGACCATATTTAACTCAGCCATATCCATGAACCCAAACAGATACGCCCAAATATGATATCAATGGACTTATACAGTTAGGCGACCATATTTAACTCAGCCATATCCATGAACCCAAACAGATACGCCCAATTGTGATATCAATGGATCTAGACAGTTAGGCGACCATATTTAAATCAGCCATATCCATGAACCCAAACAGATACGCCCAATTGTGATATCAATGGATTTAGACAGTTAGGCGACCATATTTAACTCAGCCATATCCATGAACCCAAACAGATACGCCCATATGTTAAAGGCAGCCATATCCATGGACTTATACAGTTAGGCGACAATATTTAACTCAGCCATATCCATTAACCCAAACAGATACGCCCAATTGTGATATCAATGGATCTAGACAGTTAGGCGACCATATTTAAATCAGCAATATCCATGAACCCAAACAGATACGCCCAAATATGATATCAATGGACTTATACAGTTAGGCGACCATATTTAACTCAGCCATATCCATGAACCCAAACAGATACGCCCAATTGTGATATCAATGGATCTAGACAGTTAGGCGACCATATTTAAATCAGCCATATCCATGAACCCAAACAGATACGCCCAATTGTGATATCAATGGATTTAGACAGTTAGGCGACCATATTTAACTCAGCCATATCCATGAACCCAAACAGATACGCCCATATGTTAAAGGCAGCCATATCCATGGACTTATACAGTTAGGCGACCATATTTAACTCAGCCATATCCATGAACCCAAACAGATACGCCCAATTGTGATATCAATGGATCTAGACAGTTAGGCGACCATATTTAAATCAGCCATATCCATGAACCCAAACAGATACGCCCAAATATGATATCAATGGATTTAGACAGTTAGGCGACCATATTTAAATCAGCAATATCCATGAACCCAAACAGATACGCCCATATGTTAAAGGCAGCCATATTCATGGACTTATACAGTTAGGCGACCATACTTAAATCAGCCATATCCATTAACCCAAACAGATATGCCCATATGTTAAAGGCAGCTATATCCATGGACTTATACAGTTAGGCGACCATACTTAAATCAGCCATATCCATGAACCCAAACAGATACGCCCAAATATGATATCAATGGATTTAGACAGTTAGGCGACCATATTTAAATCAGCAATATCCATGAACCCAAACAGATACGCCCAAATATGATATCAATGGACTTATACAGTTAGGCGACCATATTTAACTCAGCCATATCCATGAACCCAAACAGATACGCCCAATTGTGATATCAATGGATCTAGACAGTTAGGCGACCATATTTAAATCAGCCATATCCATGAACCCAAACAGATACGCCCAATTGTGATATCAATGGATCTAGACAGTTAGGCGACCATATTTAAATCAGCCATATCCATGAACCCAAACAGATACGCCCATATGTTAAAGGCAGCCATATCCATGGACTTATACAGTTAGGCGACAATATTTAACTCAGCCATATCCATGAACCCAAACAGATACGCCCATATGTTAAAGGCAGCCATATCTATGGACTTATACAGTTAGGCGACCATATTTAACTCAGCCATATCCATGAACCCAAACAGATACGCCCAATTGTGATATCAATGGATCTAGACAGTTAGGCGACCATATTTAAATCAGCCATATCCATGAACCCAAACAGATACGCCCAAATATGATATCAATGGATTTAGACAGTTAGGCGACCATATTTAAATCAGCAAAATCCATGAACCCAAACAGATACGCCCATATGTTAAAGGCAGCCATATCCATGGACTCATACAGTTAGGCGACCATACTTAAATCAGCCATATCCATGAACCCAAACAGATACACCCATATGTTAAAGGCAGCCATATCCATGGCCTTACGCAGAAATTCATTCGACAAGACATCACACCTTTCATTTACTCAATTTCAATGCGAAAATAGAGGTTACTAGCTGGATAGACCCGCTTTGCAGGATTCTTTAGTCTTGAGGTATGTACGTAAACTGCTGCAACACTTCTTAAAATTGAAAATGTTCTTGTCACTCCAACAATAATTTCAAAATTGCAGGAAAAAAAAATAGAGACTAAGGAAAAACCAAAAAAGATCCGTTGAGTGCCAGTCGAAACCAGAAATGAGGTATTACACAGATGCCCGACTTCTACCTCTCTTTCCCCGTAAGATTTATGAGGACTGTTTTTGTCAATGAGGCATCCTGTGTCAGATATCCATCCGCGATTTTGTTTGAGCAAGCGTTTGAAGCTTTAGCAGATGTTTTATAGTAGCGATAGGCGTGGAGGGTGGGTCTTCACCCGTAGGATGGTTGAATGTCCAGACTGCAGTTCCTTCCACCTGCTCAGCGATCTTAATATGATCGGCGAACTAGCCAATTCGTTCTATCGGAGGCAGGTTTAGGAGTATGTTTAATGCTTCGGCGGAGGTAGTCCTTAGCGCTCCGCAAATGCATACGCAAGCCATGCTCTGCACTCTAGCGAGTGAGATAATGTTGATTCTTTTATCGAGTGCGGTCCACCAAATTGCGACGCCGTACAACAGTATGTGTCTGACTACCGACATAAATAGCCAGTTAACCATTCGGGGTTGCAGTCCCCATTTGCAACCAATGGCCCTTTTATAGCAGTAGAGAGCCGTTGAGGTTTTCTTGACACGTTCCTGAATATTTAGCTTCCAGCTTAACACCGTGTCTAGGATAAAGCATAGGAATTTAGGGCTGTCGCTAAGCACCAAGGGGATCCCGCAAAGTGTGGGAGGGTCAAAGTCAGGAATTTTATACTTCCTAGTAAAGAAGACTAGATCCGTTTTTTGCGGATTGACACCTAGGCCGCATTCGCCAGTCCAAATCACTAGCTTGGATAGTGCAGATTGCATAATATCTCTGATCGTCGATAAATATTTCCCAGATACAGCTATGACAATGTCATCTGCATAGGCAAGGACCTTACACCCAGACAGTTTTAGTTTCACAAGTAGTTCATTAAGCTTGCGAGAAATCAGTCGAAAGCGATAGGCGCTCTTTCAAGACTCATGTCGAATATCGGCGGCCCGCAGCAAGGCAAACGATTAATGCTTGCGAGAGTTGTGACTTCCATACAGCTGTATGGGGCCCAAATATTGTCTGATGTTGCGAACAAGAAGACACACATGAAGGAAATCAAATCTGTGTACAGACTCTGTGCACTGCGAGTTAGCAGTGCATTTCGAACGGTATCCCATGACGCGATATTGGTACTATCCTCTATGGTACCATTAGATATCCTAGCTTTAGAAGCTAGACGGCTTTATGACAATCGCTTGCAAGGCGGGCCAAACACATATCATGCAGTATTGAAGCGTGGCAACAACAATGGAACGAGTCCCAAAAAGAGAGATGGACGTACCGGCTAATCTCAAGGATATAAAGTTGGGTAAATAGAAAAGACGGCGAACTGAACTATTATCTTACACATTTCTTGACTGGTCACGGTGGTTTCCGGGAATATCTATTCAAGCGAAACCGTGACTCGAGTCCGGCCTGTCCTCACTGCGTAAACGCGGCAGAGAGCGTGGAACACGTCTTCTTCGAATGTGCTCGATATGCAAACGAACGAGTTGTATTGCGGGACGCGTTTGGTGAACCGCCAACACCAGAAAACATTGTTCAACATATGTTGAGCTCTGAAGACCTTTGGTCTGCTGTGAACGCCACAGCAGTACGAATAATGTGCGATCAAGTTTCTTAGAACGGCAGCGGAAAGCGAATTCGCTAAGCGACACGTGACGAAGGAAAAAGGCTCGAATCCGTCCCTCGCGAAGTAATACCTAGCGGTAGTTCCGCGAGAGAAGTTTCCATTGGAGGGGGTTTTAATCAGTAAGAATCTGACACTACCAATGGACGTCGGACCATTGGTGCCTATGCAAGGTTTCCACCTACCCACGAAAAACAAAAAAAAAACAGTAGCTCGTTAACCACTATGTTCCACAGTAGAGGGAAGAGTACACCACCCTGCGGTGTGCTTCTGTTCACAGCTTTGCGGATCGTGGTATCACCAAGCTTCGAGCTTATCACTCTGTTATTAAGAGGCCGGTGGATAAAAGTCAATATAGGCTTTTCAATCCCAAGTCCGTTGAGTGCTGAGATTATGGCGTGAGGTTCTATGTTATTAAAGGCTCCCTCGATATCGACAAAGGCAGTGAGAGTAAGTTCCTTGAAATCGAGGGATCTTTCTTTAGTGCCAATAAGTGAGTGCAGGGCTGTTTCCACAGATTTGCCTTTATTGTAAGCATGCTGAGAGATCGAAAGTTTGTCTGTGACTAAGTGTCGGATCAATACATCGATCAATTTTTCCAAGGTCCTTAGAAGAAAGGTGGATAGGCTTATAGGGCTAAAATCCTTTGGGTTGACATTTGAGCATTTTCCAGTCTTGGGTATGAAGACGACAGTAGTCGTTCTCCAAGTTGTGGGTACGTGGCCTAGATCTAAGCAGCCTTGAAAGATGTTGACCAGCCAGGTCGAGATTAGGTCTGCAACTTTTTGCAGTTCTGCCTGAAAAATGCCATCAGGTCCTGTCATCTTGTAGGCCTTAAGGGCGTTGATGGCCCACAGGACTGTGTTTTTGGTCACTCTCAGGGAGCTGAGATGGGGGTGAGGATGACTGGCTGGACTGGTTGAAAGGGGAGGGGTGTATTCCCCCCAATCAATGAGAAGACCTAGACTCTCCAGGCTGGAGTTACTCCAGGTTCTATCAGCCCTTTGAATCAGGGAGGGCTTTGCTTATTACTTCTGAAAAGAATCACAGAATAATGATTGAAAGTCATATTCAAATCTGTTCGCCTATTTTGTAGCAATATGTGTGCAAAGCAGGACAAATCGGGCTAAATCATATAAAATGGATTTAAAAGTCGAATAATAGGCCGAATAACAAGGAAGGGACCTACAGTTTAATGCCGACTCCGAACGGCGAAGTTGAGAAGCTTTTTCTAGACAGGAATACTCTTTGAGCATTGTCAGTGACTCGAAAGAGGTGGAGCCGTGAAAAATGAAAGGTGATAAGTATAGAGATTAAAAACATAAATGTAAGTGAAGTGCAATTGGACGGAATGTTTTGAAACGTTTTAACCGCAAGTATTTCTATTACCCATTTTGTTTAAATTTTGAATCACAAAGCAGCATTATATGTCAAATAAAAACATGGCAGTGTAAAGAAGTTTCCTTGAAAGTAGTTCTTCTCTATCTGTCTCAAACACAAACACTCCTCGACCATGAACAGACGAGCTGCACATTGCCGCTGGGAATACCACAATGCGGCTTGAGGATACAGCTCTCGTTTGTATTTCTCGCGACAGATTTGTGTACTTACTCTACTTAAGTGAAGTTTGTGCAGCTGATGACAAAAACCCAGGCACCAGCGAAAGTGGAATTTCTTCGTAGAATTAAATAGACTCTTACAAGAAGTATCAACATCCACACATTTTGCTGATCCTATTTGTAATCAGAGTGTTGAAGCACTTAGACAAGATTATAAACTTAACATTCACAAAATGTGATAGACCTACAGTCCGGATGGGAACAAAGTAATGCTTTAATTGATGGACTCACTTGGTTGTATTCCTCTTCTAAATACTACAACTCATTCGAAAACACTCGGTGGGATATACCGATGCCTAAGTGTACCCTTTGCATGAGTACATGTGTTTACTTAAACAGACTTGTCTAAAGGATATGAAAAATTGATTGCAAACAAATGTTTAAAAGCTCGTTTGTTGAGTAGTTTTGTAAATACGAGTGCTCTTGTGAGCTTAACGTGTCTGACTCTCTGAGCATTGAATCAATGTTGAACGCAAGCAAATGGAATATGCTTTGACTGCAATTCTGTGAAAGGGTAAAGGGTTCATTAGTGCGTTAGTTAAGTGAAAGGCAATCATCGTTGTAAAATAAAGTACATGTTGATCACCAATCTGTGGTATCTTACTCTCACCTGATCCATCATTTTCCTCATCGTCAACATCGACCTTCCCCCTCAAACTCCTTCGTATCGTGTTCAAAATGGAGCTTTAACTTGATGAAAAGTAGCCAACTAATCAACAATATTATCATGAAAGGATGACCATCTACGGACATGTGTTGAGTAGACCCCATCTGTGAATCTAATTAAGTTGATGGGAAAAAATCAAACACTTACTCACTTCCCGTTTGCGGTTTGACTAATGACCACCACAAAAGTCGCAACCCTAACCAAGAGCAGAGGACCCTCGCCTTAAACAACGCGTTTTCCACTAATTAACCGCACTGGTCCTTGAGTTTTTCTAAGAATATATGCATGTTAACAGGGTTGAATGAAGCCGAAAGGCAGCTCAGCAGTACCCCCACATCCCGGTTGTTTCAGAATATTCTTGTTGCAGCTTTGTAGTAATTAACTAGCAGCAAAAGCCTGGCATGGAAATATTAGTCATTGGCTCCGCTATCGATGTCTAAAAGGTCCTGTGTAGGAGCCACCGTTTTCGAGATTTGGGCGCTTATTCAGAAGCGTGTTTTCGGGATTCTTCCTCTCCTAAACCGCCTCCTACTTCGCCTATTGGACTCCTGTGGGCTGGTATTGGGGCTAACAGCAAAAGCCTGGCATGAAAATATTAGTCATTGGCTCCGCTATCGATGTCTAGAAGAAAGGTCCTGAGTCGGAGGCACCGTTTTCGAGATTTGGGCGCTTATTTAGAAGTGAGTTGATATACAGTGGACTCCCCAAAAGTCGAATTGTTACGGGATACGAAAATTTGTTCGAGTAAGAGAGAGTTTGACTAAGAGAGAGGTTTTTGTATGGAAAGTTCAGGGAAATGTATGTAAAATATGGCGAAAAAGTTCGAGTAAGGGAGAGTTTCGACTTAAGGAGAGTTCGACTTAGGGAGAGTCCACTGTATGTAGATGTAGATCGAGTCGTAATATTACTTTGAAACCTTCTGTTCATACATGTCTAACAGATTAAGATTTGATTTTTTTTTGAGGTAGTTCGATTTATTTATGTACCATATTCTTACAAATTAATTTTTTTTTTACAAAAATCGTTTAAGCTTCTCTAGGCCAGCTGCTCGATTGAGATCATTTAGGTAGTTAAAAATTTCTTTATTTTTGTTTTTTTTTTATCGATCAGTTTGTTTGTTAAAAAAGTAAGTTAAGGTTTTTTATTCTTATCACAGTAGTTTTAATAGAAAGCGTATTTTTAAAATTTGGTTACGACATGACACTGTGGTTTTATTAAACTCGTTCAGTTCGTTTATATTTCCTTCACAGTTAAGCAGAACTCGAACTTCCTGTTCGCACATATAGTTGTTGTTAAAGATATCCCGCCTTATTTCGCATATTTATTTTTCTTTCCTTGAGGTTGTATAAACTGCAATAGATACGCCGATCGTCTCGGTGTGGTCTGAAATTCAGTCCTATCAGCTCACCTCTCATTTGAAACATGGCTGATAACAATCCAAATTCATTTTCGATGCGGAAGTAATAAAATATATACAGGTTGAAATAAATACAGGTTGTGGTTGAGTCAGCTGTATATTAATCTGTGAACAGAAGATGCTTCGGTTAAGTGATCGGCCGTACACTGTTCATCCACCTTCACAAAGCTCGACTCTGCGGTTGTTTGGCAGCTACTTGCGAGTTCATCCTACTTTTTTATCAAACGTTTTGTTTACGAATCGTTTGCAGCGCAACGATTTTTGGGAGCCTCTCGTCTGGCATATTTATGACCTTTATTAGATACTTACCATGAGATAGATGTTAGGGTTTTAATGAAGAGGTTGTTGTGCCCAGCACTGCACCAACATTAGACCACACATGTGACAAAACATATAAGTAGGCCACTAATGCCAAATCAAGTGTTACTATTCTCAAATGTTACGTATTCTTACAAGAACATGACTCACAAATGAATGCAAGAATACAGGTCAAATGCAACAGTGCAATGGGGCGTCAAATGACAATTGCACAGGTCACGTATTCTTGCCCACTGAGCAAAGGCAAGAATACGAATACGATGTACCGAATACGGTTAACCGAGGCAACTCGATAACGTGATGACGTTGACCTAGGGCAGGAAGTACGATCGGAGGTTACAACGGGAATGCAGAATGGACGGTGGACGCAGTCTCAACAGAACATAGTTGATTTATTCCTCAAAGACAACAGGGTGGCAGTCCATTCCTAATAGAAATCATGTAACGGAAACACCTTTTAATAAAAAACCTCCGAAGTTTTTCAACTGTTTCGTGTTTGTTAAGCCAACCCAAGCTTGAGCTGCCTTGATCATAACTCCGGACAATTCAATTCTCACCTTTAAAGATTCAATAAGATCGTTGATAAATAACGCGAATAAGTTTGGACTTAGTGGGGATCCCTGTTTAAAGCACATTCTAGAGTGAACATTTCTGTCCCGTTTCAAACAGCTTCTCTCTGACTCTCTCAGTCCTTCTCCATGACTCTTCCAAAATTAGTTGACTTTCCAACATTTGAAAAACAGAACATCACATGTCTACCATTTCGAAGGCGTTCCTTCATTCATTCTGTATACCCGTGGAAACATATCCCTCTTTCATCCCACCAATTTTGTTGAGCCTGCTTCTCTCACCTCTCCAAACAGAAATAATTCCCAAAAATTAATATTTTTTCTATTCGGTAGTATGTTAAATAAATTTAATATTGTGGAACCTCACCCTCACATTTGAAATTTTTGAAATTCAAACTCGAAATACGAAAATTCAAAAATTAAGCAGTGAACTTATAAACAAAGAAATAAAAATAAAAAGCAAATAAAATACGAATTACATTGAGCTCTGGGTGCTTAGTTCGTTCTGTGTAACTAACCGTGTAGGCTCGTGTAGGACCATTGCGACACCACGCGGATTCACTTACTCCTGAACTTGGAACCATAAGGTGCTTATAATAAAGCGGTTTACCTGGCTTGTGTTGTTCGCTGAGATTGTTGAAATAGTAGACTGCTGGTTTGAGTGCATATGGCTAGCCAGAGTCCTTCAAGGCCAGACGACTTGATTTGTGATTGTGGCAAAAATCATTTTATGGGACACACATCCTGCGGGTGTGTTGCCAATGACTCAGTCTCCCGACTAGGCAGAGTATTCATTTTAGACTTAGTGCTGGCCACATTTTCTTTGTTTTCATATACACCTACTGTCCCCAAACGTGGACACCTAAAGAAAGACTGATACATTAGAATGCATTTGCCGATTTTCTTTATGTGTCTCGTTAGTTTACAGGGGGCGTATATGGGTTAAGGCAGCTGCTCCCTTTCAGCCATTTACTGTCGGTTTTTAAAATTGTATGTACCTTAAGAAGATGATAGTGTGGAGCGATCGGCATAGAGAGTGGTCCAGGGACATAAATGTGGCCTCACTGTCTAAACACGCTGCACAGAGTATCGTATGTGCTGCACACTAGTTGTATCGTTTGCCATGAACACGAGTTTAAATCCTGTATTGTATATTCAATAGCCTATGAATAGTGACCGTCTTGTTACTGCGCACACGAGTTTGACTGCAGCAAAAGCCGCGAGTAAGTTAGCAAGCGAATAAAGTGTTGAGTTTTCTTCGAGCTCGAGCGTCGTTTTTATTTTCTCAATTTCTAACTCTATCCCATTTTCGATTTTTTGTACATTGTTCTTGAGCCAGGACATTGACTCTTTTACCGCAATGGTTCTTACCTGAAAGTTGTTAGGGAGTTTGAAGGACTTCTACACCCATCCCTTTATCCGTCTTCGATCTGTTGGCTTACATTCGGCGGGGATCGTCCAACGTCTAATTGTTTGCAATCAATGCCGATCTCGGACGAATGCTGGTAGATAATTTCTCCTCGGAGGTGGCTTGGTGTAGTCGGCCATCGATGTCGATGAATATTTGAGTGACCTTCGTACCACAGTTCGACTCTCTTGAGTTTTAGGGCAGTGGGCTTTGTTTGTCGAATTAGAACTGACCACAAATCGGATTTATCTAAAACTACTGATTTTTGGTTAATGTCTCTGAGGATTGATTACTTTCCAAAACTCATCATCCTCTTATTTTATTTCGAAAATATGTTCCTCAAGGCTAATAGCCACTCTACTTGCGGTCACATCAGTTCAATAATTCCATTACACCTTGAGGCCATAGAATGAGACCAATTTACAAAAATACGCGCACGCTTCCGTTACATGAGAGGCACTTGGTAAATGGTGGTGGTTTTGCCAGATGGCTTATATTCCTATGCTTATGACAAATATTCCTTCTGCTGTCACCTCCAGGTGTCGTTACGGATTCCTGCACGATTTGTCGCACTTTGTTGAAAGATGTTATGCATTGCGGCTGACAATTCAAAATGTGTTGACATAATTCAATTTGACTTCAGTCACAACTGCCGGCGGCAATAAGCGAGGAATGCCCCCACGAAAGTTTGGACAGCGTTTGTCGGTGCCTCGACACTGAATTATGATGGGATACGTCATAAACATAGAACCCGACAACAACGGCTGTGATTATGTCATCACTGCTTTTGGCACTTTGAAGTTAACTTTCAGTCAAGGATTAACCCCTGAGGTTGGGTGAAATTTTGTACACAGTCATGTTGTTTTCTCGTGTTCTCACGTCGTCAGCGATGTGTTCAGTCTCGAAGGATGGATTAAAGGTTAAACAACGAAATTGTTTATCATTGTGAAGTGACAACATTTGCGACAACAGCTTCTGGCTTTAAGGATTATCCACTTTAAAAAATTAAACACGGGTAAACTTTTGCAGATTTGTTGATAATGTGGGAGGAATGGTACGTCTTTCAGCCTGAGTAGTTATAATTAGAATTGTGTCTAATCAGATTCGTGTAGAATGTGTATGTCAACAAACTTTCCATCATACTCAAGGGGATCGCTAGGAACCCCCACTTTTCAAGATCCCCTGTAACATAAAGTTTCGTGTTTTAAATGTGTCAACATCACTTGCAAAAAATAGGCGTTTATGTGACTTAAATAGAGCCATTATTTTCGTGCAAAAATAAAAGATTTATTTTTAATACCCCTTCGGGGTAGGTCCTATACACAGAGGCCACAAGTGAGTAACACAAGTGAGTTCTTTTACTCCTTAGGACCATTTTTCGACGCTGGACCATACGCCTTATGTAGGAATCTCAAGTACCAAATCGAGTTCATGGTTATGGACACTAACTCCACCTTGGTAAAATGTGAGGCCGATCTAAAACCTCTGCTGCTCTTTAGGTCGCATCACCCGGTTGAGATCTGCAACTCCACATAGATTTGGATCATATACCTTTCACGTCCCGTAGTCGCACACATTGGACTTCAACATGATTAACTCCAAGCCATGTAGGAATAATCTCCAACTCTCCCCCCATTGGGTGGTAAACCACAGCCACCACGATTCTCCCTCTTGGGGGCCAACATCAAGTGATCAGGCTGAGACCTATGCGGGTCTCAGGGGCAATTCTGATCTCTCTCTCCTCCACTTGTTTGAGCTTTTCCCGTCAATTCCGCGAGCATTTGAGTAGGGACATATCCTAAACCAATTACTCAAGCTCAGGTTTTTTTAGTCCCCTTGTACGGCTCTCGGGTAAATTCTAACCCATAACCCGCAGGGGGAAAACACAGAGGCCACAGTTGTGATTGATCCCAACATGGCGGGATGCCAGCAACGATCCTGCATGGATGAAGCCAACATACAGTCTCCCCGAGGAGCCCCTGGATAGCCTCCATAGCACCCGTTGTGAGGTTAATTAAAGTATGCAGCGGACGCCCTAAAAAAACCCTTGTCACGGAGGAGGAAGTAGCTTCGGATGCACGGGTCCATCTGTCCAACGACGACACGCCGCGAAAAAGGACAACGCAAACTCCACGAACGTCATCACTTTGAAGATCCGACGTAGGATGCGACTTGGCAACCAGAGTTACTTCGGTTTGTCAAAAATACTGGCGTCAAAACTCTTGACTGGAAGACACGGGGAACCACTGGCGCAAAAGACTGTAGTCAGATACTTGGGGATCTGCCTAGACCAGTATCTATATTTTAACAAAAATGTAGATGCTGCTCCGGCCAGGGCCCGAGGCGCTCTTGCCCTTATAAAGAGACTCATTTACAACAGCTAACTCAATGCGAGGGTTTACCCCGGGTTTAAGGTTTCGACGCTGGAGTTCCCTCGGTCCCCAGCCACCAGAAATATTGGTGCTCTCTAGCAACATCCCGAATGTCTCGGCTGGATACCGCCGTACTGAACCGGAGGAGACCCTCCTCAGCTTGTGCGACGGAACGGTCGTGGTTGAGTCGCCCATCCACAGTTGCTCTGGCTATGTGAAAAATGTGCGGTACCGCATTCATATCTTGTAATAGGCCATACTTATCTAAATGAAGAAAAGCTTCTGGGGGGACGAAGCCACTGTGGCGTACCCTTTCGTGGTATTCTAGATTGGGGTAATAAGCCCCCGAGATCAAGTTATTGACCGAGTTCATCGCTCTAGCAGTATGACCTCGAATCTTTAGATGCCGAAAGGCAAATAGTAAGATAGATTAGAATATTTTAGAGTACCCGCGAAGGGTCAGTAAGATAGAATTAAGTACATGAATTGTTAGATATTAAGATAGATTTTTATGTCATTTTTGTCTAGTATAAGTTGTCCTGAGAAATAAAATAAAAATGAAATTAAAAAAAAAAAAAAAAAAAATTACCTCGAATCAACTTCAATAGAAAATATATATAATATATAATAAAACTCACTCAGGTTTGCCCTGTTATATAACACTTCATTGGAGTAGAATTTTCTGTACTGGGACTCTGGAGTTCGATAAAGACGAAGACAAGCACTAAGACAAGCCCTCTCGAACAACCGAATCTTTTCCATCAAGCTTGCACTCACGTTGAACCACACGACACAGCCATAGGTGAGCATTGGCCGGATGAGGGCCATGTAGCAGGTAACCTTCACCCTCGCATCGAGTTGGTAAACAGTCTCTTTGTAAAACAGTCTCTTTGTAAGGGCGAAAGCGCCTCGGGCTCTGGCCAGAGCAGTATCTATATGTTTGTTAAAATATAGATTGCGAACTGTCACCAATTTTTTTTCGTATTCGCCGAAGCCTTATACAACGGCGTCCTGAATAGAATGGTTTCCGACTTCCGGAAGTTGATACTCAACTTCCCGTCAACGCAACTACTCATGAATGAATCAAAGTCACCCTGCGTGAGAGTAGGGATTTCCTCGATCTTTTTGCCTGATCTGTACACGATGAAGTCATCGGCGTACGCAATTAAGTGAGGAAGAGAACTTATCAGATCACTCTAGTAAATGTTGAGCAGGATCGGAGAATTAACGGCACCCTGTTGGAGACCATTTTTAACTTGGGATATACCTGTCGAGGTTACGTTGCCATTCTTGACTACGAACCGTCTACCGGTAAGCATGTTACACAGTAGGTACAGCAGTGGTTTGCTTATGCCTAGCCGATTGAGCTTGTAGAAAAGTCCTTCTAACCATACGGTGTCAAAGGCCTTCTCCAGATCAATCAAGCAGGCACCCGTACATTGTTTCTGGCTCTTGTTCCATTGGATATCCGACACTAGTTTCGACGCGGCATGAATAGTGTCGGTATTATATTTTTGTACTTAGTCCAGTTGATCAGAGTTCAATTGATCACCTTCTCGAATACCTTGCTGATGTTCGGAAGGAGACTAATTGACCAGAGGTTGCAAAGATTCGAAGAATCTTTTCCTCTCTTGGCTATGGGTTGTACAATCGCAGTTTTCCAATGCTCCGGATAATGAGCTTTATGCAGAGCATTGTTAAACAGGATTGTGTACATATTGACCACTTCCAGGGGGAGGTGTCTTAACACAATGTTGGAGATCCCGTCGATTCCAACAGACTTTTTTTTCTTAAGTGATTCGAAGACCGCTTTAAGCTCTGTCTTCGATATGAACGGGGGATGAACCCCTTCGTCGGCGATGGCATTATCTGCCATGTTATCATCATTGAACACGACAAAGCCAGTGTTCTCAGATCGCCATTGTTGAATGTTTTCTGGAAGTTGAGACTTGCTTTACATCTTAGGGTAGTTTTAAGGTAGTTCTTAAGCTGTATATATGTATATGTAATAATAATAATAATATGGGTGGCGCGACAGTCCGAGGTGGACCTGGGCCTAGCTTCTCAGCAACCACTCGTGTTGTGCGTGCTATTGTTCTTGCACGAGTGGAAGGGACCTACAGTTTAATGCCGACTCCGAACGGCGAAGTTGAGAAGCTGTTTCTAGACAGGAAATACTCTTTGAGCATTGTCAGTGACTGGAAAGAGGTGAAGCCGTGAATTATGATAGATGGTTAAGTGGGGCTTCGAACCTGGTACCCTCTGCGTAGGAGTCGACGCACTTACCCACTACGCCACGGCGAAATTATTTACGTTCATAGAAATGACACAAGGCGACTTATAGGATGCAAGGTACTACCGTACCGCAAACAGTTGTTGTTCGAGTTGTTCGACTAGAAGCATTTCCAGTTGAAAAATGACAAAGGGAGTGAGAATACGTCACAATTGTCAATCCCCTTTCGCAAAATAATATGACTTGACAATCCCCTTTGATATCCCAGTTCCACACCTTAACTATCCCACATTAACACAGTTACAGAGCACATTTCCGACGACCACATTCCTGCATTAAGTGCATTCACACTTTCAAGACGCTCTCACAAATTCAATTCACCAGAAACACGCAAAGTGTCCATCCAAGAGTCCATCCATGACCTCAGTGCAATCACAACCAATCATGTTACCACGAACCCAATGATCCTTCAATTGGATTCAATTACATTACATCAGCATTCAATACAGGACATCAGGGGCCAGTGAGAGGTCATGCCGCACAAATGCAAACACACACTCCGATGAAATAAAATATTTCATTCAATCAGCTTCGTCCTTGCATGAGAAATGAAATTTTGTCTTTGATTTCGAAACGGGTTGCCCTCAACCCATTCTCATCCGTCGGACTTTGGTCTAATGGCGCGTATGGAAACCGATCAAATTTCCGTTTTCGTTTGCAAGCCGTAACAGCTTCGATCTAAAATCTACTCCGGAGGGCCGGATGCCTTGCGCCGTGCCCATTATGAAGGTCTTCGGAAACATTTCCTGTGCTCCCTCCAGTGTACATCGCAAGCGAATGGCAGCAAAAGTAATTGAAGGTTCCTGGGACATGGAGAAGAAATCGCCTGAAGGTTTCGACGGATCATAAATTCACAGTTGACGCCCCTTTTTACGGCCTTGAGGCGTATTCAAATCCAGAAGTAAAATAGCATGAATTGTAAGAAGTAAAATGTTTTCCTTTCGAAATGCGAAATCATGCGTAAATTTTGAGTGAATGGGTGTACTTGTGAGGGGGGAGGGAAACTGCCTCGCGAAATAGCGAACACCTAGAGAGGAAGGTGCGGACCATTTACATTAACGCCTCCGCTTTGGCGAAACAGAAATCAAAGTCGGGACGTGATACGATCCTAATGAATCGTTTGTCGCGGGAATGGGAATGTTTACACATGTAAACCTCTCCAGGGACTGTGGTGGCTCAGTGGTTGATGAGGGTTTTGATTTGCGCTGTGCTCAGGCACGTCGAGAGCTGTTGACTTGGAAAAGTAAACAAAAGCAGTCTTCGCTAAAGGAGGAAACATGTGCCGCTGAAGATGGGACAATACAATCGTTCGTTCACTTATCTCAGTCTCAAGGGGGAGCGGTGCGCGGTGAGGGCGATTTCCTGCGTGCCAATGTTATAAGGGCGTAATGACAGCGAAAACGAAAAATGAATTGTATTTAAGATGAGATAGGTAGCTAGCTGGAAATAAGTCATGAAGACATATGGGTCGCATGCTGTTCTTGACACTCGGGGAAATCTCTGGAAAAAGGTCCTCAGGCATACAGCTGCGAATGACGCTAATAGGCGTGGCTCTCTGACCTGTATACAAGTTAACACCCGAAACATTCCATCATGCGAACAATGCATGATACGGTTCCCACGAGCGACAACATCAGCTTCGTACGTGACGGAATGCAGCGCATCATCTTCCCACCGGATATAGGAGACGACAACGTGCGGACACCTGAGCCACCAACGTTTGTGCTGACCTGTCGTCTGGCTGCATTGGACATGCACTTAGTTTTAAGAAATTATAATTTTTGTAGTTAGTCTTTAAGAAGCCGTGAAGGCGTGAAGTAAAAATAAAAATTATTTTTTTAAAGAAAAAAAACATTTAATTGTTTAATTGGCGCCCAACGTGGGGCCCAGTAAAATCACCGCATAAAGTGTAATCGCGTAAATTTATTTCCAAAGAGGAAAAAAACGCATAAGTCGACCTTTAAGAAAGCTCGCCGCGTGTGCGTATAAGTCGACCTTCAAGGAAGCTCGCCGCGGGTGTGTTACGCGTAATTGAAAATCTGTGTGTGGTGAAAAGAAACTGGGTCCCGGACAAAAGTAGCATCTGTGGATTCTGCTGCCAACGAGGGAGTGTGAAGAAAGGCCCCCCAGTAACGACAAGTAAACAGGAATGATGCCCCTTCACCAGCGTTGGATTATATTAATGTAAGCTAGATTTAAGATTTATATTCTTCTTAACATTGATTTATATTTTTACGTACATTTATATTTTCATAACTATTGTTCAGTAAGAAGTAATTTTGTGAGAAATGATATAAAGTGATAGCCCTAAGTAATAATTATTGTTAGCACGAAAAAAAAGAAGTAATTGTGTTGGAAAGAGTGTAAAGTGATAGTTATAAGTTGCAATTACCGAATTTCTGAATAATTATAGAAAACATAGTTGTGTTCCGATTTAAAAAAAAAAAAAAAAAAAAAAGTTCTATCCTGTTCCTTTTGAAAACTCCTATCTAATTGTGAGCCCATATGCCTAAACGGCCTGCCACAATGACTGATCCAATTTTGCGTCCACCAGTGCTTAATGTTGAGAATCCATCAGTTCAGAATCAAAATCCATCCGTTCCGAACCAAAATCCACCAGTGTTGAATCCGAATCCGTCAGTTTCCAATCAAAACCAATCGAGAGTTAATGCAACTCCAGAATTAGAATCGCTAATCGCAGGCATTGCAAGTCGCGTATGCATGAACGAATGCAGAAACCTTGTACAATCCATAGTGAATCCTGATAATCAATTTCAAAGAGCAACTGATGAAACCATACATGAACGCTTTCGCACGAATCTAAGCGATCTGGACAAAATACCAGACGTTGTGAGGTGCTTAAGAGAGTTCTCCGGAACTCCTGGCGAATTCAGTTCATGGCGCAAGAGCGTCGAAAGGGTTTTAAACATCTACAACCAATTTAAAGGAACACCAAAATACTTTGGTATCCTCAATATAATTCGTAACAAGATCGTGGGTAATGCGGATGCCATCCTAGAATCGTATAATACCCCACTCAATTGGGAATGTATATCGAAATGCTTAACGCTTCATTACGCGGATAAGCGTGATTTGGGAACTTTAGAGTACCAAATGACGACTCTTGTCCAAGGTAGTAGTAGCTTAGAGTATTATTATCAGTCGGTATATAACCACTTGTCATTAATACTGAATAAAGTTTCGAGCATGGACTTACCGCCTGATGCATTGTACCACCTTACAGCATCATACAGGGCTAAGGCCTTAGATACATTCATAAGGGGTCTCAGAGGCGATCTGCCCAGGCTCCTAGGTATAAGGGAACCGCAAGACCTTCCTACAGCTCTCAATCTCTGCTTAAAACTTGAAAATCAGCAATTCAGAGCTAACTATGCCCACCATAGTACCAGCCAAATTAGGAGACAACAACCTCCTCCTCCAATTCCTTCACGAAAAACACAAGAGCAGCAAACATTCTATCCACAACTAGCATATATACCTCAACCATCATATTTCCCACCGCGTCCTCCACCGCGTCAGCCTTTTAACCAGTTTCAACATAACCAACGGCAACTGTTCCATACTAACCAACGGCCTATATACCCTCCAAACCAATTTAACCAACCATTGAATTCCCAACCAAATCCACATCAATTCCAAAGGAATCAAAGTCAATTTGTGCAGAGGCCTGAACCAATGGATGCGACTACTATCCGTACGCATAATGTGAACTACATGAACCGGCCTGTAATGAAGAACTTCCCACCAGCTCAAAAACGACCTATGATTCCTTCACGGGAATATCCAAATCCCAACAAGATTCAAAGAAATTTCCATTTGCAATCCTCAGAAACCGATTCTCTCAGTAATAATACATCCGAATCCCAAGAAATCAATAACTACAATACTATGATTTCAGCCATGACCAATCAGAAAGAAGATCATCAAAATCTCAATCAGTATGTAGATCAGCAAGGAAGCGAAGAACCAGTTGAAGCATTTTCTGATTTTGTTGATATTCATTTTTTAGATTAACGAACTCGTCATTACCTTATTTTGAGTGTAGGACGAGAGAAAATAAAATATTAAAATTCTTGGTAGATACTGGATCGAACAAGAATTACATACAACCAAATTTAGTTCGAAACCCTATTCCAAATCAAAAAAATTTTTATGCTAATTCAGTTTGTGGTGCTATAGAAATTACTCACCATACGATAATAAATCTATTTGAACCAGGTACCGACGTTAAATTTTTCCTTTTACCCTCACTCCTTTCCTTTCACGCAATTCTTGGCAATGACAGCCTTCAGGAACTATCAGCTGTCATCTATGCTAAGGAAAGCTATATGACTATAAACAAGAACATCAAAATTAAATTGAAACAACAAGTATCTGAAGCAATCCATAATGTGAGTCTTAGAACTCAGCATTTGTCGCAAGAACATAGTGAACAACTTAATCGTATAACTATGAATTACGCCAATCTTTTTGGGAAACCAAACGAAAAATTGACTTTCACCACCAAAGTCAAGGGTAGAATTCGCACGACAACGGAAGATCCCGTTTACTCGAAGCATTATCCATACCCGATGGCATTAAAAGAAGAGATTGACAAACAAATCAATCAATTATTAAGTGATGGAATCATTAGACCTTCACGGTCTCCGTACAACTCCCCAGTGTGGATTGTACCAAAGAAAGCGGACGCTTCTGGCGAAAAAAAGTACCGCATGGTAATTGATTACCGGAAGCTCAACTCGGTAACAATTCCAGACCGTTATCCGATTCCTGAAACCAATGAGGTACTAGCGCAATTAGGGAAAAACAAATTCTTTTCGGTGATCGATTTAAAAAGTGGTTTTCACCAAATACCTCTACACGAGGACGATATCGAGAAAACTTCATTCTCTGTGAATAATGGAAAATACGAATTTGTAAGACTTCCCTTTGGTCTGAAAAATGCACCATCTATTTTTCAGAGAGCCCTAGATGACATCCTACGAGAACACATCGGTAAGATATGTTATGTCTACATCGATGACATAATCGTGTTCAGTAAAGATGTTGAACAACACTTTAAGAATTTGGCAAATATTTTCGATACTCTTCAAAAAGCCAACCTTAGGGTGCAGCTGGATAAATGTGAATTTTTAAGACCAGAAGTTGAATTTCTCGGGTTTATCGTATCTTCGGAAGGTATAAAAGCCAACCCTGTTAAAGTCGAAGCCATCACTAAGTTTCCATATCCACGAACTTTAAAAGATCTGCGATCATTTCTTGGTCTGTCGGGATTTTACCGCAGATTTATTAAAGATTATGCGAAACTGGCAAAACCCCTTACAGCCCTTTTAAGAGGGGAGGATGGTCGTACGTCTAAACAAATGTCAAGCAAAAAACTCATACATTTGGACAATGAGGCCATTGATACATTTGACAAAATCAAAAGTTCACTCACTTCAGAGGATGTTGTTTTAACTTTTCCGGACTTTAGCAAAGAATTCCAACTGACTACAGACGCTTCGGACTACGCCATTGGTGCGGTACTCGCTCAAGATAATAAACCGATAACCTTTATTTCTCGAACACTCTCAAAAGCTGAAGAGCACTATGCCACCAACGAAAAGGAAATGTTGGCCATAGTGTGGGCTCTAAATACTCTGCGAAATTACCTTTACGGTCCTACTGTTCTAAAAATATTTACTGATCACCAACCGCTGACATATGCATTAAGCAACAAAAATTCCAACAATAAATTAAAGAGATGGAAGGCTATACTCGAGGAATATAATTACGAGTTAAAGTACAAGCCTGGTAGATCGAACGTTGTTGCGGATGCTTTGTCAAGACCACCCAGAACCAGCGAAGTAAATAGTTTAACAGCAACCCAGCATAGCGATGAGAGCTCCGGTCAGTATCTAATCCCTATAGCAAATGAGCCGATCAACGTCTTTAAAAACCAAATTATACTTTCTCTTGGAACTACCCCATCTTATGACTTTGAAATTGTTTTCCCCACCTACCACCGCCATACAATAGTTGAAACCGAGTTCACTGATCGAATTTTAATAAACATTCTTAAACGATACCTTAATCCATCCGTAATCAATGGTATCAAAACTGATGAAAGCACTTTAGGCAAACTTCAAGAAATCTACCCATCTCATTTTAGCCAATACAGGGTACGTTTTGCAAGGAATCAAGTTATTGACCTAACAGATGAAACACAACAGGAAGCTGAAACTATCAAAGAACATAATAGAGCGCATCGCAATTCCCGCGAGAATAAATTGCAATTATTGCAAAAGTTTTACTTCCCGCAGTTGAGAGCGAAAATTGAGAAAATCACAAAACAGTGTAAAATCTGTAAAGAACATAAATATGATAGGCACCCGAACAAATGTGAACTACAGCCTACCCCTATTCCTGAATATCCCGGCCAAATTATTCATCTAGATATTTACTTCACTAACAAAAAAATAATTCTTACTGCAATCGACAAATTCTCCAAATACGCCCTAGCCAAAATCCTAAGATCAAGAGCTTCAGAGGACATTAAGCAACCTCTTAGAGAACTGATACTGGCTTTTGGTGTACCTCAAACAATTGTCATGGATAATGAAAAGTCCCTAGCTTCTAATTCTATAACATTCATGTTAGAGAATATGTTCAACATTAAAGTCTTCAAAGCACCTCCTTACACAAGTTCTGTCAATGGTCAAGTGGAAAGATTCCATTCAACACTTTCAGAACTAATTCGTTGCCTTAAGACAGATAATGTTCATACCACCTTTTCAGAATTGCTAGACCGATCAATCTATGAATACAACCGATCCATTCATTCAACCACAGGCAAAAAACCCATAGACACATTTTTCGGTAGACACCTACTCAACAACACAGAACAACTTATACAGGAAAGACAAGAAAACATGAATAAATTACGCGATAAACAACAAGCAGACTTAAAATACCATAACGCAAAGAAAAGCCCTCTTAAAACATATTCTACCGGTCAAGTCATATACGTTAGAACCAATAAAAGAATAGGCAATAAACTAGATCCCAGATATAAAAAGGAAACAGTAGCTCAGGACAAAAATACAACAGTCATTACTCAATCAGGAAGAATAATTCATAAAAATCTTATAAAAAATTAATTTTTTCAATAGAACATTATTACCACTGTGCAATGGCGAAGCACAAATACTGGATTACTCGAATTCACAGCTAATAAAGATCAATACGGGTCGCGCAAAATTGCAGAACGGATCGTTCAAGATCATACACTTGATCGACATCGAGATTTACGAAACAACACTAAACAACCTGGAAGCTACGATAAGGACATCCACTACTAGTACCCATATTCTTAGTCCTATCCTCTCCTTTGAAATATCCCGTATAAGAACATACCTAGATAGACTTAAGATAAATGATAGAAATAAGAGATCACTAGATTTCATAGGCTCAGCGTGGAAATGGATCGCGGGTAACCCGGACCACCACGACTACGAAATAATTACTAATAAGATGAATAATGTGTTAAGAAATAATAATAATCAAATAATAATTAACAAAATGTCATTAGATAAGATTAATGAATTAACAAATATTACAAATAAAATTATTAAGTCTTTCAAGGAAAACGAACTTAATAATAGCGAACAAATCTTGAAAATTAAATATAAGTTAGATGTAATTAAGGAAGAAATAATTAATGTAGTATACGCCATCCATTGGGCGAAATTAAACATAATAAATTCATTCATATTATCAAACAATGAAATAAATACAATGGAAACAATTATGAAAATTGAAAACATTCCTTATGTTAATATAGATGAGGCATTAGAATTTGCTGAAATTAAGATTGCCTCAAATAATAATAACTTAATATATATTTTAAGCATACCAACAACTACAAAAGAACTATGTAATTTTTCATTAATAAAACCTGTTAAAAGAAACAAAATTATTAATAAAATAAAATATGATTCAATACTAGAATGCAACAAAGAAGTTTATGGCATTACTAACAAATGTAAAACATACAATAGTATATCAATTTGTAATAAAAATAACATTGTTAATTTAAGTAACTCATCGTGCATCCCAATGCTCATAAAAAGCCAAAAAGCATCGTGTCCCATCATCAACAATGAACACGTTCCAGACGTAGACGAAATAGCTGCAGGAATCCTACTTCTAAATCAGTTTAGTGGCCCAGTTCTCATCAACAACGACACTGTCATGCTCAATGGAACATTCATCATCAAACATTTCAATACCACCAGTGAAGGAAGAACAATCATGTCCAAAGAAGTCACAAGTCATCAACCTTTACCAGCGATACTCCAACCATCATATAAGCCTGACAAGATAGAAGAAGTACTGTCCCTCGAAATGATCAAGGATCTTTACGTTAATCGAACTAAAGAAATCAAGCTGCTTGAAACAAAACATAAGATCAACCTAACCGTGAACATCATCTTAATAGTTGCAGTCTTAATCATCGCAACCTTCGCATACAAAATGATAAGAAATAAAGGTATGATCAAAGGCGAACGCTCTAATACCAGCAGGCCATCACGAACAACTATAGGACTCGAAGACATCCCTCACCTAGTGACGTCAACTACATCTCACGAGGACGTTCGATTCTAAGGGTGGAGGAGTTAACACCCGAAACATTCCATCATGCGAACAATGCATGATACGGTTCCCACGAGCGACAACATCAGCTTCGTACGTGACGGAATGCAGCGCATCATCTTCCCACCGGATATAGGAGACGACAACGTGCGGACACCTGAGCCACCAACGTTTGTGCTGACCTGTCGTCTGGCTGCATTGGACATGCACTTAGTTTTAAGAAATTATAATTTTTGTAGTTAGTCTTTAAGAAGCCGTGAAGGCGTGAAGTAAAAATAAAAATTATTTTTTTAAAGAAAAAAAACATTTAATTGTTTAATTTACACAAACGCGCCGTACCCGTACACAAGTCGCGGGAAACTTAAGGTTCTCTTCAGATGACAAAATACGTGATACTTGTTCTGCCGGCAGGGAACCCGAATTGTGACTTTAAAAGGGGCTCTTTATGTGATGATAATTTCAAGTAAAATTAAACCAACCCTCTCCATGAAAAGTGAATCTTCCAATCACGCGACAAAATGTCGCATCCCTTGTCAAAATGGAAACTAAGACCGGATGTGTCCGCTTCGCTTCTGATGGCATTCACGTCCCTTTTGGTAATATGACCGTTGCGAGGGAACTTTTCGTATTTTTTTATTTATTTTTTAATTTAATTAAAGCAGTTTTTCGAGTTATTTCTTTTTTTTTTACTGTGGACTGTCGTAGACTTGACCTTTCTCAATCCCACGCAACTCAACCAGAGGCAATACAACCAACGAAATCACTTTAATATTAATTAAAGTCCTCTCTGAGTCCTTTGAATGGGGAAACAAATTTTTTGGACAAACCGAAGCAGCGATGGCTACCAATGGCATTTTCGAATTTCGTCAAAGAGCATATAGTTTTTTAGTCAATCACATTGAGACAGGGTCGTTTCGCTTTTACATCCTTGTGCTGTGAATGTCGTCAGCAGGTCCCGACAATTTGACTGTTTACAAAAGGCAGTGTGTATTACAGCGCATCTTACTTACTTATCTTTCACGAAGGGGCTGATTATAAGAGCTGATTTCAGGGCTCCCACTATTGCTACAAGTGCTGTTGTACATTAAATTATCGAGTGTGGGAATCAAAGCTGTCTCGCAGTGTCTGGATTTTTTGCACTCGTAATTCGAGCTGCGTGAACTAGCACGGAAATTTGGATTCACACACTCCACACAATTACACAATTCGCGTGTGCAACGATAACGATACGAAATATTAAATAAGAAGGCTTAGGCGTATTTGAGATATCTCTAAATCCAACCTGAGGTATTAAGGAAAAAGGATACTGCCTCAATATCCTTCGCAGAAATCTCATCAAGTGAGTTCAAAAACGGTCCACCAAGCACTCGCTGTCTGGATCTAGTCAGAGCAGAAATTTCATCAAATGAGTTAAAGAAGGGTCTTCCAAGCACTCGCTGTCTGAGAGCCAGACTCTAGCTAGAGCCGGACAGGCGCAAAAGAAATGTGTTACTGTATCCCTCGCAGCTGTGTTGTTGCATCTGCAACAATGTGAGTTATGTGGGCATGATCTCCAATTGACCAGTTTCTTGTACAGACCACCACTAGTCTAGAAATATCACGACGAGCTCGCCGATGGAGATCTCCTGATTTGGATTGATTGTATTAAGGCCATATTTTCCTTGATGTTGCTCAGTTTGTTAGTCTGGCCCATCTGAGGCTTGCTATTTTAAGGAAGTGTGTAGAGATAAAGGCCTTGACAGATTGTATTGAGAAGAGCACCTCCTCTGCAAGCGAGCACTGAAGGCAAGATCCCTGCCTAGCTAGTTCATCGGCCTTCTCATTTCCTGGGATGTAACTGTGGCCTGAAATCAAGATGAGGTCTTCTAATGAGTGGGTTGTGAGTCTAATGGGAGCGCGAAGTACTAGAGGCAATTGCTTTGATGGCTTCTTGACTATCAATAGTTAGTTAGTTAAGTAGTATATTTTATTTCAAAAAAAGTGATTGCTTACAATTTAGCAGCCCTTATAACGAATTCAGGCACTCTTCTAAAAAAAAAACATGTAAAAGGACTACCGGTGTTAGAGTAGTGAACATGAATAAAGATCACTCTTGTGTAGTTTGCGAAGCGAAACGGACGTACTTATAATAAAGTAATAAAGTTGATCGTTAAGTATTTTATTATTTCTATTTTCTGTCGGTTAAAATATGGTTTGGCTTAGAGGTCGTCTACCAGATTGACATTAAAAGGAAAAAATACTAAATACTTAAATAAACAAAAAAATATATCCTGTTTGTTTCATTATATAATGCTCCAATTACCGCAATGCGTTGACTGTGTAGTTGAAGAGTAAGTCCCAACCTCTGCCACCCTTCAAGATATATATTGCTTCCTCCAACTCAAGTGTCTGAGCACCGAAAAAATTAATGCGGAACTCCTTAAGTATAGGGCATTTCGCGATGAAGTGCAACACATCCTCACATTCTCTAAGATTGCACAAGTCGCATAAGATTGGAAGCTCCGGGCGATGCGGTATGAAATTTAGCCTACAAAGTTCGCCTCCTATTTTAAAAATCATACTTATTTTTTCTACTGAGTAGCTATTCAAGAAATAAGTCCTTTCTTGTAGGTTGTGGTTCATTTAGCTGTAGTAGGCTCTATATTGGGATGCCTGGGCTTCATTTAGAACTTTGTCAAACATTCTGTGGCCAGTGTTCTGAAGTAAGGTGTTGATTTTTTTGTTTTAAAGATTCCTGTTGTGCGCTTGATGTAAAATTGAACCTTTAACCGCATTCTAATCCTAGTGATTCACATTCTTGGACACACTTCACCTTATATCTATGCATTTGCGCAAGTACCAACCTTGGAATTTTATCCTGCCTTATGGCATCGACTTTATAAATATAACCGAAATGTATTTTAAGACTGTTCAGGAACAGGGGTGTAACTCCAGTCTCTAAATGCAACATATAATTAGGTTGACTATCGATACAAATGGTCACCTTCTGCCTTGGCATGATATTTGCGTCAATTTTGACTTGACGATATTCTTCCCGGATTGCAAATAAATTCCACACACAACAATTGTCATGCAGTCTCTAGGCTTTCGAATTGTTCAGCAATTCTGAGTATACACCCGTACCGACTCCGCAGCCAACTTTGAACCGTGAGTGTAGATTACCCAGCTTATAAGTTCTTTCGGGACTTAGAGAGTCTAAGTCGTTTGTTAGATTACCTCCTTTTTGACACTTTTTTATATTCTTGCGACTTTTGGAGACTATTTTATAAGAGACATTTTTACCATGAAACTTATCTGATGTCGATTCAGAATCAGATCAAAACCACATGTGAACTCTGATGAAAGGCCACGAGATTTAAGATTAGTTTGAAAAGGAATTATTTCTTAAGATGGAAGACAAGCGACCACTCTGTAATGCATTTAAATTTCAATGACAAGTAAAAACCAATAACTTCCAAAAATGGCATTCCAGTACAAAAAAAAAAGGTTTATCCAAGATAATAGATGATACCACTAAAAGATTGCCCTACACCTAAGCATGATGAAACGATGGAAAAACAATTCGATGGAAATTAATTAGGTGATGGAGTTACATTTCTATAATTCTCCATTTACAAGTTTAAGCAGATCTTGTCGAAGGTTTTTTTCTGTAATAGGCTACGATGGCAAGACAATGGCATTGAACATTTTATTCTGTCCTTGTTAATTGTTTCTATTGTGAACTTTATTGCTTCGTGACTCAATTCTCAAACTTTCTGTCGGAACCGGGTTTACCCCCAACAGACCAAAAGTCTTATAGACCGATTCCACTCCTTCCGACAATGTCCAAAGTGTTCGAACGAATATTACTTAGATGTCTAAGCCCGGTTGTAGAAGAAAGCCGACTTATTCCTAACCACCAGTTCGGTTTTAGAAGCAAGCATTCAACTATTGACAAGGTACATCGCATAACTGATATTATAGAAAAATCGTTTGAACAAAAGCAAGTCTGTTCAGTTATATTTCTCGACGTTTCTCAAGCCTTTGACAAGGTTTGGCACGAAGGCTTGAAGCACAAGCTTCAACAATTTCTCCCGAGAAAACTTTGCATAATTATACTATCTACCGTGTGAAATATGGGAAAGAATACTCCCTATTTAAATCTATACAAGCTGGAGTACCACAAGGAAGTGTTCTTGGTCCCCTTCTTTACATATTGTATAGCATCGATATACCGCAGGACGTGGGCACATTTGCTGACGACACCGCCATTTTGGTAATTGCCAAAATGGTCGAAGAATCAACTAGAAAATTGCAATGTGCTTTAGACCGGATACACGAATGGACAAACACTCAGCGAATTGAGCTTAACGAAGCTAAATCCGTTCTTTATATGAATTTTAACGTCAATAACTTGCCTGTTTTTATAAATGATGTCCAAATACCCTTCGGCAATGAAGAGAAATACCGCGGAATGACTCTCGATGTAAAGCTTAAATGGAAGGAGCACGTCAAAAAGAAACGTGAGGAGCTTCAATTAAGATCAAGAGAGATCTTGGAATTTCATCAGTCCAAGATGAAGTTACGAATATTGCTCGTGAGCATAAGCGTCGCCTAGAAGAGCACATAAACGCTGCTGTCCTTCCAATTCTCGACGAAAGGAACTATTTTTGGAGTCTTCAAAGGACTAAACCCCTTGACCTAGGACGGTGAATTCAAGCACGGTGCTAGCAAGAACTGTCAATGGAGAATCTCTCGCCAAATGCGTCTAAACCAAGAAAGTAAAACTGCTGGACGAGTGTAAAACTTAGTTGTAGTGTAATGTTTTTACTAGGTAAAAATCCCTTGCGCTATGTGGGAACGTGTCTTTTGAAGATTTTCACCTACCCTTGCAAAAAAAAAGTTAAAGTATCAATCAATTGTTTTTGGGTCTCCGTGGCGTAGTGGGTAAGTGAGTCGACTCCTACGCAGAGGGTGTCAGGTTCGATACCCGAATTGACCACCATTCATATTTCACGGTTCCACCTCTTTCGAGTCACTGACAACGCTCAAAGAGTACTCCTGTCTAGAAAAAGCTTCTCAACTTCGCCGTTCGGAGTCGGCATTAAAATGTAGGTCCCTTCCACTCGTGAAAGAAGTATAGCACGCACGACACGAGTGGTTGCTGAGAAGCTAGACCCAGGTCATCCTCGGACTGTCGCACCACCCATATTATTATTATAATCAATTGTTTTTCTTTTCCCAATGATATAGATAGTAAGGGCTGGCATCACAAACATGTTCATCTGAAACCATTTTCGTTTCCCGCAAACCACTGTTCAGCCATATTCTACGTTACACGGCAACGGCCGATGTCCAAAGCAATAATTTTGTTCGAATTTTCCTTCTTGTCAGAGTCAGTGTACCGACATTCTCCCGTTTAAAATTATAAGCCTTCCTTGAATATCAGAAATACACCGTGTTTTGTTTTGATTGGTCCTTTGGTAATGCTAATACCACAAAGGAAAGAGTCCTCCACGGTAATCCCTCAACCTGTTTTCCACTCAATGACTCCATTTCATCCGTCCTTCGTGGGTAGCCGAAGGTCGTTAATACAGACGAGATATTTTTCTTTCAGTTTAAATGAAACAAGATTTTTCCAACTCTTCCCAAGGAGGAGTTCTTACGTTACCTACTTATTCCACATCGTTGATTCGCTATCATTCATTTGCGTTTCATAAAATTGCGTTTTAGCATTCTAGAACTGTTTCAAGGGTTCCTTTATTTTTCATGTATTCAACGGCCTATTCCGTTTGAAGAAACTTATTAATTGCAACCCACGTTCACGTTTTAAAGCTCGTAACATTTTATGACAAAACAGTTTGAATGGATTTCCGACTGTTTTAGAGGACAGATGAACGGAAATTAATGAAATCGTGTAGTAAAATTTTAAAGGCCATCTTTGATTTTTAACGACCGACTTCTGTTAATCGTTTTATGTGCGAAAATTAACACTGTACTTCGAAAAGTCACAATAGTCCTACGATCTGGAGTCATTCGGAAGTTTCTGATTTATTACAAGCCGATTAAAATGAATATCAGTGATGTGAGTGTCAATAAATATTTTCCAATTCACTTCATAATTTATAAGAGGGGGAAACACTCATACACCAGAAACTGTGACGCATAAAGTCTGAATCGCAACAGCGCGTTCGCCCGGTCCGTTTTTGCTTACTCGCTTTATCGAGCTTACAGGAATGTTGTGTCAGAAAGCGGCAGCCTCAGTTTTCCATATCGAAATGAACGCGCACGTTTACCTTAGTCAAATAGTTTGAAATACAATTTTCTAGAAAAAATATGAAATTACAGGAAATAAAATTCCTGGAAAAAAAAATAATTACTTGCCCAAAAATAATTTATGTAGAAAAATTTGTTCATACATGTCCGTTTGACTGGAGTAGCTTTACCCACAAATTTTTCCTAACCCCTACGAAATGAAGCTCATTGGAATTTCAACGCACGACCGCTCTATTTCGACTTAAACACGTGATTTAGATGTGTCCTACTGAAAATGTCAAAGCCCGAACGCCTGAACTGAACGCACCGTGTCGATAAGGATATAAGTGTCCACTTCCCCGAAATATGATTTCATATTAAAATATGTAGCGCAAGTAAAGCGGCCACTGACTATATTTGGACAGTTTTTTTCATAAAGTTTTATCATAGGCGTCCACTCGCGAGAGAACAATAGCGCGCAAAATACGAGTGGTTGGTGAGAAGCTAGGCCCTGGCCCTCTACGGGCTTTAGCGCCACACATATTATTATTATTATTATTAATCACAGCCACTCACAATCGTATTCTAATCAATATTCACCAACAACCAAGAATTAAAAAAAAATAACGCAGTTGACTTTGAACTTGTTTTCTCACTTGTCCACCACACATTATAAAATTGCCCTTAACATTCATTTTAAGCGCGCTCCAAATTCTGTTTTGAGTTCTTTACCATCCAAAGCAGAATCCAATAGTTTGGTGGTCTGAGACCCATTACATTTTCCTACCCAAGTTTAAAGTTCTTCTGTTTCATTCACATACCTCTGTGATGTGTCACTAGTCACTACTGCCTCACAAAAGCATGGTGTGATTTCGTATTGTGAACAAAGCTTCACAACTTGTGAGCATCATAAGAACCGCCAATGAGCTTAACTTATATCTAATTATGTTTGGACAAAATATTGACCATTCCTCTCGGTGGTCTGTAAATGGATGACAGTACCCACTTTAGTCTAGATTTGCCAAAACGTATCTTTTACGGGTCTAGATCGGAAGAAAGCGCGGGATCATGCATATATGCCAGTATGCCAGAGATGTCTGAGGCTATCCGGCTACCGGAGCACTGCAGTGTATTCCAAGCCAAAGAAGGAGATGTTCAAAAGGCAGCCATCCAACTATCAATGAGCCTAAAAGACGGGAAATCTATTGTTTTATACAAAGACATTCAGGCGGCCATAAAAGCTCTGGACTAAGAAGGACTTAGAAGGAGGACACACTAATAATTAATTCGAAGATGGTAAAACTCTGGCGCCTATCTCTCAGGGAGCGGCTAGATGCAATCTTACCCTATGCTGGGTTCCTGAGCACAAAGGCATTTCTGGCAACGAAAAAGCTGATGAACTAGCAAGAAAGGGAGTATGTATGCCAATGGCACTAGATCAAGAAACTCCCCACTCCCACTGAAAACAATAAAATCGCGATTGATGACGATTGCGAAAAATCATACACACCGCAAATGGGCAGAACTTGACACTTGCAGGATATCGAAAGCGATCTAGACTATGCTAAATCAAAGAAGGACTGATTACATCCTATAGCTAGGCAGGAAGGTTATCAGTAAAGTAATATGGGCACCAACTGGCCACAGTGTCATAGCCAACCATGCCAGAAGATTTGGGGCACCAACTAACGACTTCTGCAGAAGCTGAGGTAAGGAGGCAGTAAAAGAGCTTGTCTACCTCGGGGCAAACGTAAACTGCACAAACGACATCACTGTGGAGATCCGACGTAGAACCGCATTTGGCAACCGGTGTTACTTCGGTTTGTCAAAACAACTGGCGTCAAAACTCCTGACTCGAAGGACTAAGATCATGCTCTACAAAACCAGGCCGAGAGCTGGACGATAAGCAAAACTGCGAAGCTGATACTTGGTGCCTTCGAAAGAAAATTTCTACCCCGGATATATGGTCCCGTCTGGGAGGAAGGCGAATGGAGAAAAAGACACAACTGCGAACTCTACGAATTGTACCAGGATGTGGATGCAGTCCGGAAGGCAAAGATCCGGCGACTGCACCGGCTCGGCCACATCGAGCGCATGGACAACAATGCTCCAGCTAAGAGGGTCTTCGAATCCGAGCCTCCTGGTTCGAGAAGGAGAGGAAGACCGAATCTCCGGTACAAAGACCAAGTAATCGCGGATGCAAGACAGCTCGGTCTTGATGACTGAAAGCAGCGTGCCCAGGACCGTCAGGAATGGAAAGCAGCTATAGCTCAGGCTCGGACCCTGCATGGGTCGTCAGCCTAAGTAAGTAAGTAAGTAAGTAAGCAGAAGCTGAATGGATGGAGACGAAGATGAAACAATACTACACTACCTCGGAACATTCCCCGCACTTGCGGAAAAGAGAAGAAGACTTCGAGGCGAATACTGCTTCAACCACTGTATAAAAAACATAGATCCAATGAATATACTGCAATTTCTTTCAAGCCACTAAATGACTGTAGGAGATGTCAGAAGTAATAACACATGACCAACAAATCCCAAGAGGGAATTACTTCAAGGTCAAAAGGTAAGCGGATTTTGAACACAATGCCGAACGTGACAACACAATGGACCGGATGGTCTAAGTGAGCATGATTCCCATAAAATCATAAAATCATGCAGTCACCCTACCTACCTATCTTTTATCTCCAAGTAGCAGGGTATACAGTGAGAGCCTTTTTTTCTGAAGCAGAGGGTTGTGTGAATAAAACTGAGAAAACACTCTGAGTAAGAACACATGAGTCGAGTATGTTCGTTAAAGGAAATACTCAATTTGATGTGAATAAAAAATTGCCTCAAAGTTGGTACCCTCCCTTCAGTTGACGTTTGAAAACTAGGGTGCTTGACGTTTAAAAGTGAGTGAAAAGTCGGGTTAATGTTGGTATATGCAATAATGTTTTTAAACATACAGACGCGAAAAACAAAGAATTATAACTCATGTCCTTTCGGGGACATAAGGGATAATAACAAGAAAATGTATAAATTCGAGTTTGATAATAGAATGGAATGGTTAACTACTCATTTCCCTTCCGATATTCCTGAAGAAACCGGTGGTGGTGCCATACCTTTGAATGTTTTTGGTCTTTTGATGTAATGAGAAGATTGCCCGTCTTTTTCTTGTCGCCTTTTTTGATTTGACGCGGAGAAGTTTATGTTGTCAATTTTTTTCGTTATTTGCGAGATGTTCAAATTAAACCCATGGATTTTTTTATTTCTTCTTCCATAGATTTCAACTCAGATTACTTTTTGTTGTTCATGTCTGGAATTTGGCTTTTTTCCAGCAAGCACAGATAAAATAGCAAACACTTGATGACATCATCATCATCCATTCCAGGTTTCCTTTTTTTTAGGATTAAGGTTTAATCCGTCAAAGTATTCGTATTTAAATCCTTCTCACTTTTTTCTCTCTTGAAGTCACCTCCAATGCACACTCAACTTCTACAAGCGATATCTGAGCATATTCCATCTTTATTCACACCAAAACGAAGATAAGACTCAGCTGTCAAAATATGTGAGTAGAGAGGTTTCGTTGAACTTAATGAAATGCATTTTTATTCACACCAGATGGAGCATTTACTCCAAAATGCTAAGTAAATGCTCACACTCAGTTTTTATTCACACCACCCATAGTATGTATATGAAAACAGACGTAATAAATTATTACCCCCTGAATACATACTGAATAGAAAAGCTATTTTCTATTTCTATTTTGGCTATTAGTAATTTGGCTTCAGTAAAGCATGTTAAATTGTTAAATAAATAACCTACTAATTATACACAAGTAAAATAAAATCAACCAGATTATAAAACTTAATGTTTTGTTAATTTTTTTTCTGAAAAAATGACTAGGGTCAACTACCCTAATTCGAGCCCCCCTCCCCAATGGCGAGCCCCCTGAATGAATTTGGTGCAAAAGCTAAGCCTCCGCTTTTCACACAATAACGGTATTTCAAAAGAAAAAATCGATCATAACTTTTCCTTGAATCGTATAATTCATTTTCAGGTAATTCGTCCTTAGTTGGGTAGGAACAGAAACTAGAAATTTTGACACATGGGTGTATTATTAATCACCTGTAGCCTTGCTAGTTATATAGTTAAACATTATTATATACGATGTCAATGCTTAGAATCAATTTTAAACGACTTTTTTCTTTAATTTTTAGTTACCTAATTAAGGCTTAACTTAACAATAATAATATATATTTTATTATTTCAAAAAGCAAAAGTATGAAAAAATTGTTATTTATTAAAATATAATGGGGGCTCGATAACGCTGGGGAGTGGTGGGGAAGGGGGAAGGGAGTTCCGAAAATTTCCAAAAATTAAAATACTGCATTTTATCTAGATAGACTTTATACTAATTGAATTTCTTATTATTGTTTTTATGCAATATGTGATAAGTATTTAAGTATATTGATTCCAAGCTTTGCTACAAAAGCTGTTGCATAATGAAATAATGCCATCTGAGCTGTAAAAGTCTGATTAGTTATGTTTTCACAACCAAGAGAATACAATTTTTGTCCGACGATCATAATCAGTCTTGGATTCAAGATCAAATTAGATATTTATAAAAACCAACGGGCACACAGACATTTAATGTTTACATACGAAAGCTTTTATGTTTCCCAATTTTAATTGTCATATTTGTTGTTGTTCCGTATAGCATCGTATAGGACAAACTACCTACTTTTTTTGGATACTTTACAAATATGTTTTATGTTATACATTTTTAACGTGTAAATACATATGTACATATTTTCATAATTAACATTTCAAATAATATTATGTTTTGGAGCTAAGATTTGTTCGGGCATCCGTTGGTTATTCAGTTAAAACCCATTGATCTATTAACAAGGAAAGAATGGACGCAAATATACAACGTTATTTATTTTTGTTAATTTTTTATGTTTTTGACTAATTTTTGTTATGATTTTATTTAATAATGTTTTCATTTTTACTTTTTAAATAAATGAACTATAAAATGATGATTTCATTTGTATGCTATGATTAATATGGGGGCTCGTTACTGGAACGCTAAGGGCTCGAATTAGGAACTGGGGCGGCTCGGTACTGGCTCATGTCTCATTTTGTACTTTATTTAAATTTATAAATTTGTAAAAATAGAAATTTATAAAAATTTATAAAATTTGAGTCGAATACTTACAAAAAGTTATTGTTTATATCAAACATCAATACATCAAGCTTTAGTTAAATGATAAAATTGTTTTCAGATATCTAAGTAATTAATGTTGAGGGAGCAACGAAGTCAAAATTTTCCTTAAGGGGGCTCGCTACCGGGAAGTTTACACTATACGGTATTCGTCAGTATAGAATCAGATTATTCGGCTAGGCCGGACACCTAATACTTACCGGATATCCGTCACATCTCTCTCGAATGACGGTCTCTTTTGAAAGTAGCTATTTCAAGATTCCTGACTCAGTCATACTCATTACTCAAACTTCATTTCCATGCTACTTCAATAATTTTGTGCATTTAACAAATTGTGTGGCCGTATGACCGCAACAAAATTCAGTGAATCACTTCTGCAGCAGTCTCCATCATATATTTAAGGTTTGTCCTCAGTCTCCTTAACCCATTTCAGGCGGCTCCTTCTTTAGTGGACCAAAATCGTTCATCGTTCACTCAGAGCCCCCATTCGGGTCATAATTAGTGGGAATATTATTTTTTTTGCCTGTTTAGGTATGCTGCCTATGTAGTGGTGCTATTTCGCACCATTCACTTGAAACGATACGAAAAAAGAGAAAATGTGACCAGTTTGAAAAGCATTTTTTATTTGCAAATTGATCACCGAAACATTTTACATACTGTGGAATGTAGCGAAGCATTTTAGCTGCAGTGCCACCTCCATTTGGAGCATTTGAAGACTGTGTGCGAATAATTAAATGGCCGGTCTTATCTGAACGAATATCGTTCAAGGCGATTGTTTTGCTTAAATTGTGCATTTGTTTCGGTGCAGATGTTCTGGAATCCAATCTGACTTGACGCAATAAGCACTAGGTAACATGTGCGCGGAAGTCAAGCTGCGGCATAACACTGGATTTCAGTCGATTCGATTTGTCGTAATTCTATATTTTTGTCTGTTCGTGTTTGTGAACCATGCAATGGAATTTTTATGCATTGACCATTGCTGCGTCCAATGCGTTTGTCAATCGCTAATTGCTTAATCAATGGTACATGCTACAATCCATTCAAGGATCTGGCCATCAATGAATAAATCGAATATTTCGATGGGCGAACAATGAAGTAGCAGTAGTACGAACAATACCACTATCGAGAATAAACGCAGAATTACTCTTGCCAATCGCTGTTTCCATGGGCCCAAGAGGCAATTGAGTAGTAGAGTCCCTCGAAGGAGTCTCTCGAAGGACCGATCTAACATTATATAACACCTTGATCATCCCTGTCCTGCTCTATGGTGCGGAGGCATGGACAATCTCAAAAGCGGATGAAGAAGCACTTGGTCTTTTCGAGAGAAAAGTTCTGCGTTCAATCTTTGGTCCTGTTTACGTTGATAGTTATTGGAGAAGAAGATTCAACCACGACCTGCACAGGCTGTACAGCAGCATGAGCCTAGTGAGGCGTCTACGAATTCAACGCCTAAGATGACTTTTACAGCGCCATGACTGCACTGCTCCAGCTCGAAGAGTCTTTAACTCCGAACCAGTGGGTCAACGCAATAGAGAACGCCCACGGAACCGATGGCGCAACCAGGTGGAGAAGAACCTCAATCAATTTGGTGTGTGCAGTTGGAGACAGCTGGCTAAAGATCGTGACGGCTGGAGAGGCTTGCTGGTTGAGGCCCACCCCGGACTGTAGCGCCACAAGAAGAAGAGGAAGAAGTCTTGCAACAGCTGGTCATATTTTTCGCACTAAATGTTGGCTGGGTGCTTTGAAAAAGGCACATTTGTTCGCCTTCGACCACTTTGATTTGAACAAAATTGGCTTCGGTTTCTTCTTTTTCGCGCCACTCGATTCACTTGTTTCACCTTGTGCTTCGTTAACGTCATCATGATCCGGCATGTTTGCATTTTCATCGAGTTATATTTCTCCGGTAACTTCTAGTTGGACGTAAGCACTTGGATCGTTTAACACACATGCACATCGTCGTCGATATCTACAACATCGCTAATTGCATCCACTCCTTGTGGTGATAACAGAACAAAATCGACTGCGTTCACATTGCGAACCATCGCCGTAGTTTCTTCGATTTCGTTATCGTCCCTGCTTGTGTTTAATAGATCTTCAAGTTCTTTTTGTGTGACAAATTTCTTTTGAAACATCTTCGACGAAAATAAAATTAAGAAAACAAAGAAAAAAAAACGAAGCTCTCAGATGCTAGTCAAAACACAAATAGCACCTGTCATACCAAGACCAAAGCACCAGATAAGCATATGAAGGGTGAAGGGTAAGTGAAGGGTGTCCATTTTTTAAATCTTAGGCGAATGGTGCGACAACTCACCACTCACCTTTGCACCGTTGGGACTGACATGAAAAATGGCGGATTGAATTCTACATATTTTCATGTAGTATGCACGTCTATGTGTGACTTTAATTTTCAAATTTGTTTTTTTATTAATTTAAAACCGGTATTTTTTTCGCTAACATGCCCTCGCGCTACTGTACCATGAGCTAGGTTAATGAACGATTCAACGATTTGGTGTGACCTGATATAATTTTCCAGTTCGCCTGTAGAAATGCTGAAGCATTTCACACCACTAGTCTGTTAATGGTGTTGACGCACAAAAAGTATTCCGTAATTAAAACTCAAAGTTCCCTTTTTTCGCTTTTCATAATCCAAACTGACTGTGATTAAGTATTTGACATTTTTTGTCTATATTCTGGGCATAGACAGAAGATACAAAGTTGTCAAAAAATAATCCGACAGACAATTCGGTCACTGGCCTAGCGTATTCATTATTCAAGTTTCTAAATGTCGGTGTAATCTTTAAACTCATAACTTTTCGGCACTAATTCCGAAGCATCTGAGTTCAGGCCCACCAATTTGTAAGAGCTAAAAAGTTCATTGCTTATCCTAATATTTTCTAGGGGTTCACTTCACCTGCTGCCCCTTATTATGCCTCGGCTTCCACGTAAGCCGCTCATAGATGCAGTATCTTAGACGCCGAAAAAGGGGAGCATACATAAATCCTCGCCGGTTGTCTTAAGCAGCTTAAGCACTCACAGCTCCTGAAAAAGGTTCTGAAAATCTATCACACGAGCAGCAATTCATTGAAGCAATCCCTTACGCTTCCTTACATGTGCTCCCACAGTCACTTCAATCGTCCCAGCCACCATCTATGCGCTCCATCTCTCTAAATCCATCTAAATAATGCTTATCCCTAAACCTTCATAAATGCTCTCATCTTGTGCTTATCAAAAGAACCCGCATATAAATTGGAACATACATTTTTGAAACCCCTACCTCCCGAATCAACACTTTTCGAAAACACAACCCTGAGTGAATAAGTGGGCACGTATCCCTGCCACGTAAATGCGTGGTTGCCGATGTAAATTTATTTTAAAGTAAACAACTCATCTCTGTCTCTCTCGCTCTGTATGTGTCTCTCGCAGCTACTGCTCCCGCAATGTTGACCGTAAAATCTGAAATTTTAATTAAAACCCTCGCTGTCTGTTGGTCCAGAGTCGGTCGGTGTTTACAAAGTCAATTTCACACGCAGAAAGTGTGAAACGGCCCCCATCATCCGTCCTGGTTGGATAGCTGTGTACGTGTGTTGACCACATCTTCATTTAAGGATCATAAACAACGCAAAAGTACTGTTTTATCCGCCCAGGTATGACGTACAAATACGTTTATGTGTGTCAAAGACAAATGGTTTATGCTCATCATACCGGAAACATGTATGTTACTCGCTTATGTGTGAGACCCCCTTCGGTGACGGAGGGTAAATGGGTGGTTGCAAAGCACTCTTTCCAGCTGTTTGCATGCCAAAATGACGGTTGCTATAGAATTGCTCACTTTGCCTCATTAAACGCAATTCATTCAGTGAATACGTTGTTTTTGAGTACTTAACCGTGTGGCAACTCCCGACAGTGTGGTCATTCAGTGGTAGAACTGTAAAACTTATCCCCATGGGAAAAGTAATTTTGCCTTACTGATTAGGCTTGAGATGAGTATGCTACGGATATTTTTATCATAAGTGTTCCTCAATAGGTTTGACTTTGATAAAAAGAAGAAGTCGTAAAATTCATTGACGATCTGTGAAGGACACTCTGTAGCTTGTGCTAAATCTCCTATTAATCATCATCATCCTCTGACCCACATGATCCACAAAACGGCTCACGCATGAAGGATCTCGTGGCAATTCATTCCTTTGCTATCGATTGTAACACGTCAGAAGTTATTCCCAAGTTTTTGGACATGGTCGAAGCATATCGCCCAAGGTCTGCCAAGTGGTCACCTATTTGCCTGTCTACCTCTTAAGTCGCGATGAGTTGTGGAACGTGCCCTCTCATAGCCTTCTCCGTTCGAAGACGAAACTGCTCAACATTGAGTATATAAGTTAAGTCACAAAATGTTTTCCTCCTCCACACATGTTCCACGAAATCATCGCAGCACCAGCAACGTTCCTACAAGTGGCGAAACGCTGACTTGGCTTATGACGAACCGGAGACATCAAGTTGCAGCCAGCCGCATTCCATCCCGTACGGTATACGGAAATCCGAGTGCACCTGTGGGAACATGTCATCGCTCCAGAACATGCGATGTAGTATTTAAGGTTGTGTAAGCTTCTTGTTAAGTTAGTCTTAAGTCTGCCGTGTAAGGGGTAATATTGCCAATTTTCTTAAAACAAATAAACATTATTTTTTTGACCTAAATAAACTTAAAAGACTTTAATTTATAGTAGAAAGCTGCAAATATCTAAGAGTCACAATCGACAGTAACTTCTTACGGAATACGCATATTGATGAATTACGATCGAGTCTTAAAACAGCACTATACCCAATAACTGCATTACCATGCACCAAAGTCTGTGTTATGGAACGTGTATTTTGCGCTTGTGGAATCCAAACTGAGATATGGAATACTTGTCTGGAGTAATGCATCAGTCACACGTATAAGAAAACTACAAAAATTGCAAAATGCAACACTGAAAAAAATAAACGTATTTTTTCATCGAAATTTTGCTGAGTAAGAAAGGTGTGAATGAAATCTGGGCAGAAATGTTTAAGCCAATGGGTAAAGAAGTAGTTTTATGGCTCTCTCGTGAGGTGGCCTGGGAACGCGGTAACAACTGGCGATCGGCAAACTGGGGTAAATGTACCTCTTCTTAAGAAGGGGAAAAACTACAGGGACATGTCCCTCTTAAGTCTCTCCCGGGAAAGTCTACGCTAAGGTTGTGGCAGGGCGTTCTAGATCTATGGTCGAGTCAAGGATGGGGGATGAACAGTGCGACTTTCGTCCCGGCGTACTTCTGCCGGGCTTTTCACTCTAAGAGTGGTACTTGGGAAGGCTTGGGTGTATGCCAAACCAATGTACAGCTGTTTTGTAGCTCGTAGTTCCTCAAGGTAAACTCTTGAGTGTTCTTCAGGATTAGGGATTAAGGGTCCTCTGTTGGGGGCCATTCAATCTCTATACACAAACTGTAGCAGCTGTGTTCGGGTTAACGGTGCTAAATCAACACCTTTCACCGTGGGCGTTGGACTTCGCCAAGGGTGCGTCTTGTCACCTCTCCTTTTTATTGCTTATATGGAAGGAGCCGAGGAAAGGAACGTTTCACATTGGGAGAATTGAGTATTAGTCATCTTTTTTTGCGGATGAATTAGTAATCCTCACATCTTCCTAGACGGAACTCCAGCGCGAACTCGATTGGTTTATGGCCGTATGTGGGGAAGAGGGTTAATGTGGACAAATCAGAGGTTATGATAATTTCCAGAACGCCTGTTGAATGTACTCTACATTGGCGTCCCATTGAAGCAGGTGGAGAAGTTTAAGTATCTCGAGGAGTAATACTGAACTTTCCTGTAGGATTGGTCAAGGAGATCTGTAATCAGGAAGGCCGAGCTTAGTGTGAAAGCCACTTTAGCAGTTTTCAAGTCAGTATTTGTTCCAACTCTCACCTATGGTCTGGAAATTTGGGTAATGACCGAAAGAATAAGATCGAGAATACAAGCTGCTGAGATCAGATTTCTTCGTGCTGTTGTGGGATTTACACGCCGGGATACGGTGCGAAACACGATAGAGCGCGAGTAACTCAACGTTGAGCAGCTGCTTCTCCGATCGGAAAGAGCTATGCTTCGTTGGTTTGGTCACGTAGCGCGTATGTCCCCACCATCACGACTTCCGGGGCGGGCTTGAATGCGATTCCATCAGGTGGGCGACCACTTGACAGACTCAGGATGAGATGGTTGGACCAAGTCCATAAGCTCGCCTGGTTAAGCTTGGGCATAACCCCTGATGAGTTATAGTCGATGCCGGATGATCGAGGCTTACCCTCCACGACCCCTTTAGTGGATCTTGCGGGTCAGAAGATGAAGAAAGGTTTAATGTCCTTTCAGTGGAAGACGTCTAAAAAATTACGATCATATTAGAATATTACGACGATCAATTCATCACGTCGTGCACAAGGTATGCTCCAAGAACCCCGATTTTACAACAACTATGGAGGAAGACAATTGAAATGCAGAAGCTCTAAAAACAATTCTGCAACAACGAAATTTTAAAACTCGGAAAAAAACATAAACTACTTATTATTTCTTCTCTTTCTCTTAAATCAAAATTCAAGCAATTAGATGCAAATATTAAGAGTAAATTATGAACTTTAATTTATATATGAAATTCGAGAAATCTTTTACTGATTATACTTAAATTGATTAATTTTCTATACTTTTAGCGAATGTGTATTAAAATAAACTTACTTCATCTCAATTATGAATTTTACAAGCACAACATTCTGCATAGAAGCCACTAAAGCTTCTAGGAAACGCATAACCAATATGATTTTATAATAACTAAAATTTGGTTGAATTTTGTCTATATCTCCTAGAAGGTAGAGATGTTGTACTAAATAAATTCCTGGGACGGTTTTTTGATTGATTGTGTAAGTTTTATTGAAGCCGTCAGAACAGCAAAAGCTTAAGGTTCTTCTTTGCATGTTTATAAGGATCCCTGGATGGCTAGAAGGAGGACAATAACCAAACAACACCTTGGAGTCAAGAGTTTACATCATAACACCGACGAGTGAGAAGAAAGGAAGGTTTACCCCTTGGGCATCACAATGGGTCCAATAGGACCTCAGTGTGGTGCGGCGCCGCCGCGTCAACCCACGTACCTAACATAATCTAACCTGGGGCTCTTCTTCGACAAGGCGTGTTTTGTGTACAGTGAGTTGTTCAATTTGGAATTGGCTGGACTTCAAGGCTGATATGACCTTCAATAAATCCCAAGAAAACAAGCACACTCCTGAATCTAAATAGAAAGGAAATCAGCAAAGTAGTTGGCATTATTACTTGTCCTTGCCAATTCAGCACACACGCAAGGAGAATGAGAACAATGACTTTTGTAGGAGCTGTAGTGACGAAGAGGAAGAATCAACTATACTTCACTACCTCAATAACTGCCCAGCACTTGCAAGGACAGGGAAAAACACGCAGCTGTTCATTCAATAGCACTGAGGAAATGTGTGGCATTAAAATTCTGGACATAGCAAAACTTATCAAAAATACTAATTGGCTGTAACCCAGCCAAGGAGTGCATCATCCAGGATATGCCACTAGCATACCAGTAGGTATCTTCAGGTGTTTTTGTTTAGTTAGTAATCCGAACCGATTAGTTATATCAAATTAATCCAATCAGGATCTACGTGGGCCAGAACTGCTTCAGTTGTGGCAATCACATAAACCTAACCTAACCTAACTTAGAGTCTTGAAATGAAGGCACAAAGAAGTATGTGCTCGCCTCGAGGAAGAACATGCAACATTGACGTCGTAGGTAGAACAGCACAATAGGCAGCTATATCTCAATGGACTCAACCGACAAATGATTAAAAGAGCGGTCTCTCGAAGGACCAGACTGACTTTATATAAGACAGTGAAATTTTCAGTCTTGCGCGGAGACATGGATAATCTCAAAAGCGGATCCAGAAATCATGAGCTCTTGGAGTGAAAAGTTCTATGTGCGATCTTTGGTCCTGTTTGTATTGACGGGATCTGGAGGAAAGGATTTAACCACGAATTATACCGTCTGTACAACTTAGCTCAAATTCGAAGATTATTCGACAACGAACCTGTTAGACAATGTAACAGAAGACGCCCGCTGGAAGGACCTCAACCAACTCCGTTAGTTGGACAGGCTTGTTGGCTGTCGTCCACCCAGAACTGTAATCCCACATGAAGGCTTTACATAAATTTATTCTCTTATTTTATTTTTCATACTCTTTTTTGGAGTGGACAGAACGTTTTTCGAGTCGTTGTCAATGCAGTTACAAAGAACGATTCGAACACTCTGCCCATTATATGCTCTGGCTCTAATGCCTGCTTGAATTGACAGTGACTCGGAGCGACCTAGATTTGGAGACGAACAATGAAACTACTTATCTATTCGATAGCTCTGCTCCCCCGCATCTCTGTTCATCCCTTCAATTAGATTGTACAAATTCATGTAAACTGTGCATGAAATATAAGGTTTAAAATGACATTTAATGATTAGTGGAAAGCAGCACAAGCTGACAGGAAATATTTGGCTCTATCAATTGGTAACATACCTTTACATTTCCTTCCCCTAACCGACAGCACAGTTTGAATATAATGTCACTTTACTCAGGCCATAGTCACGTACGAACATAGACAGTACACCTTTGAAGTGCCATACACAATTTGCCTTCGATGGGTGAACATGTGTCCAGGCCTAGTTGGATCACGGTCCAATTGGCCAATAATCTTTCAATTACCAGTCCAAAGGCGCATGAGACGCTCATGTCTTTATCGCTGCCTTTGAGTCGACAGGAAGCAGCTAAGCCCTGCTGTTAAACTTTTTCCACTCTTCACCCACCAGTCACACACTCGCACGCTCACAGAACACAAAACAACCCGCTTTCAGTTAATTGTACCCAAGGGACTTAATGGAATCGTAGTCATTGAATGGGTTAATTATGTCTACCCTTGCGGCTGTCTGCGAATAAGGTCTTCATTGTTGTGCACGAGTGTATCCCTTCTTATCCCGACTGACAGCCAAATGCTGCTGGTGGCTGGTGGCTGGCATATAGGCGCGTGAGTGTCTGCTGTACAGCAGCAGTGAGTTGTAATCATAATTAGTTCGCATAATTGTCTTCCTCTACCGCCATCACCAGAGTCACACCGGAGTTCCGAAAGGCGTTGGGGGACCGAAAAAAAGGGGAAACAATTTCTGAAGTCCCTACCAGCTGAGGGATACGACGAATACGTATGGGAACCATTATGAGTGTGCGCGCCTCCCAGCCATTATCGCAGATAATGGATACGAAAAAGTTTGTCTAAGCCCGCTCTTTCATGGCGTAATCCTTCCGCCGGCACATGCGAATGACAGCATTGAAATTACGTCCCATTACGGCTGCGGTTTAACATTCCTTGAATATTTTATGGCACACGTCACGTACGCGACATAATGCGAACAACCTGCAGCACTAAATCGTTTCGCTGTTTGTGTACTCAATTCAACTTTGATGCTCTTAATAATTCAAATTATTCCACCAGTAAAATGGTGCTGCAGCTGTATTTGCCGACACCTAATGAAATATACCTCGCAATGGATTATTTCAATTTAATTAGAGGCACTGAATGCATATGTGATTGAGTTGAGTGAAGTGAGGATTTCCGTGTGTAATGGCATATGGATCCTCGTTTTTAATTGAAATTCAATGCGATGTGCTTTAAGCTGATTCCAGGCCTAAAGGATTATCATAGCAGAGAGGCATTATCCCACCGGTGTTAGTCGTATTTGCATGTTAGTGGGGATAATGCGTGCTAGCTTATGGCTCTTCGATTACGTTTCTCTTAGGTGACCGAGGTTGCAGTCGTAATTTTGAAAGTAGGTCGTTCCTCGACAGACTTCAGTTTGATTTTAAGGATGTGCCATCAAACTTTGGTTATTTAAGATTCACAGCACATTTGAACAGAAGACAGTTTGGCACTTTATGACACAGAAGACGTGCACTTATGAATATGAGAGCAACTATTCCAAGTCAAATGTGTGCCGTAAAGACATACTATTTAATTTAGAACGTTAGAAATCCAGCCTCATGAAACTTGAATGGACACCTCTAAGAACATACAATGGTTTTGGGTTCACTGCAGTAGCATCCGAAGGGAATAATCAACTTTCTGTGTTATATTTGGAGCTAAAGTTATTGCCAGTGTTAATTTGTAAAAATGTGTTTGCATTCAAACCATCCTACCAAATTATGTTTAGTTCTACCCAGTCGACGAGAACTTCAAAGTGCGGTAGATCCTGGAAGATGTCCAAGAAATGCATATCGACGCCTAGAGCCTTGTCGTGGATTTCAAGGCCGCATATGGCAGCGTGCTGGAGATGAGCACTACATCAGTTTTGACATTCCTGCCAAACATGAGGTTGTGCAGAATGACGATGGAGAAGTCTTACTGCATGCACACGGTCGGTACTGAATTCTCAGAGACGTTCAACGTAAAAAGGACTTAGAAAAGACGAAGCGCTGTTGGGCGACTTCTTCATCATCGCCTTAGAGAAGATCGTGTAGGACTCACATGAAGAACACTAGAGGCACGATCCTTCAGAATTCCTTGCAACTGTTAGCATACGCGGATGGCATTGCCGTGATTGGTAGAACAAAACCAAACGTCAATGAGGGGTATTCTGGCATTGAGCGTAAGCGATAATTAATTGGACCTAGCGGTGAATGAGGGCAAAACGAAGTATGCCCTGTCCTCAAGAAAAGACATACAATATCGACGTATTAACCAGACCCTCGCATTGTCTAATTTGAAATTTGCTAGCATGGCGACACACGATGCCGAATTGATGTGTTGGGAGTTTCACCAACACTCTCACACATAGCTTTGCTATTGAGACCAGGGTTGTCAGATGTGGAGATTTATCGCCAAACTAACCTCATAACATTCAACAAAGTACAGAGGATGGCATGTGTATGTATCACCGGAGCACAAAGGACAACCTCCTTCCAAGCTACAAGCATACTCATTAACACACCGCCGAGATAACTAGCTGGTAGGCAGACAGCAGTTAATACGTCGATCCGATTAGATCGCTTCACCTCTGGAAAGAAATCGGTATGGACACTTAGCGATCATCAACAGATATTGCTCAATACCCATACAGATAAAGACCTCATGATACCTAGACTCTTTATCGAAAAAAAACTTCTCCACCAGATCTTACTGGGAGTCTGAACACCAGATGCTTAGGTGTCCACTGCGAATCTTCACAGATGGATCGAAGATGGATGCAGATGTGGGTGATGGCATCTATTCCAAGGATCTGACTATCCCGTTATCTTTCTGATAAACTACTGAAGCGTTTTTTAGGCTAAAACTATAGCGATCCTGGCTGAAAAATCAATGTTCACTCAAGCGCAGATATCATCATCTGTTCGGATAGGCGGGGATAAAACGTTTGAACTCAGTCACTTTTAACCCCAAGACTACCCTTAATTGCAGCTAAGGCTGTAAAAGTAACTATAAATTGAATACGCGTACGCATTCTTTACCTTTTATCTGAATACTTGTTACCTTAGTATCGTTACTATTTACTTTATTCAAAAGTGCTTTTTTTTGTTAAAATTGATACTTCTTATTTCAGGACCTCAAATAAGAACGTGGTATTGAATGATATCTGCCTTTTTTGTTTATAACGTGCTATGGACAAGTTTTTTTTTTACACTCACAAAAATATATCAAAATATACGAACATTTTGTGACCTACATCTCGCGCTCTAATACTCAACTAGTGGCAAAGTAGAAACAAACACTCATAGTGCTGTATGAAAATTCCAACTAAAAATAATCATTGTTTTTGTTAGGAGAACATTTTTCATTATAACTCTTTAAAAAACACAATGCAAATAAAAATCTTAAGTTTGCATGTTGTTTTCTCATTTTAAATTGAACTTCACTTCTTTCGCATTCCTAGCACCTCAACCTCCGAACACATGTTGTACAGTTGTACAGTTAAAGTAAATTATCTTTAAATGCATGGATTCTTAGTTTAAGTCGAAAGACATAAAATTAAGTTTAGCTTAGAGTGCCCGCTGAGAGCCAGTAAGTTAGAAATAGTAAGAATGTTCGTCCAACTATTTTTAAGCATTTTTGTCCCCTATATAATTCTGTCATGGATTCCTGAAATAAAAATGAATTAAAAAAAAAGCACATGTTTTTTTAAATTGAGAATTCAGAGCTTCGATGTACACATTCTCTGCTAAGGCTAGGTCAGGGCATTGGGGTAAAATTGGCGGCGGACGAGAAGTATCCTCGTATGATTAGCGGTGGCACTTACAGATTCAGCACATCATATGATCTGGCTAAACTTCTTTGGTACTTTGTGTGCCCGCCCGAAGCCGTCTATAATTAATCTGATGGACCCATATCAGTGTGGCTTCTGGCCAGAAAAGTCCACCATCGACCAGATTTTCACAGTACCGCAGATTCCGGAAAATACCCAAGAAACGACACCCAATACAATCTCGTCAATTCCGCGCTACATATTACAGCAAATATACGGATCAACGCAAGGCTATACAACGCCATGATCAGATTTGAAATGAATGGTAAACTCATCAGACTGAGCAAGATGACGATGGAGAACCCTCGCTACTCCATCAATGTCGGTAAAAGAAGGTTCGCGCCCGTCAGTGTTAAAAAATGATTTAGACATGACGACGCACAGTCGTCCCGTTGTATGGGAGAGTTGGAAATAAATCTGTAACTTTTGAACCGATCTTAATGAAATTTCAGACATTACCAACATCTTCATTTGTTACCGAACGAGAAAATGTTCGACTATTATTAATGCGATAGTACCTATAGTCTTTATTCCGACTTTCCTGCGCCTCCTCTGACAATGATCCGACGGGCAAGGCTGCTGATGATATTATTTCTGCTCGGTGGAATAGAATTTGATGCACTGTTGTTGGCATATAATACCAGGGATATAAATTTGTAGCCATTGTAGCGGCTTCCTGGGCATAAGCTCCAAACTTGTCGGGGTCAATCCAAACATAACACATTGCCACGATTTTTTGCAAAGTTCACTGAAAAGTTTCCTTTAACCCATTCTGAATATTTAATTAAAAATATACCGTTCAATAAAATGTGGCAAAAACCTTTTTGTCACTTCTAAGACTATTTGTTTAATTTGGCACGATGTTAAGTTTCCGTTACTATTTGATAAAAAGCTGCCGAAGTTGGAAATATTTCCATCAAAAAAGTAATCGCACAATAATCTATATTCAAATACAATACTTGCCATCGCGAAAAACTTCAAATTTGCACAACAAATGCTGGAATGCAACTGCAATTTTTAAAGTATTTTCGATATCTATATAAAGCAAAAAGGCATCTTCTTCTTCTTCATTTGGCGCTACAGTCCGGGGTGGACCTCAACCAACAAGCCTCTCCTTCTAGCACGTGTCTGGCTAGCTGTCTCCAGTGTCGCACGCCAAGTTGGTTGATGTCCTTCTCCACCTTGGTGCGCCACCTTAAACGCGGGCGTCCTCTGTTGCGTTGTCCCACGGGTTCGGAGTCGAAGACTCTCCGGGCCGGAGCTGAGTTGTCCATACGCTCTACATGGCCTAGCCATCTTAGGCGTTGGATCCGAAGACGCCTGACTAGACTCATGTCGCTGTACAGCCCGTACAGTTCGTGGTTGAATCTTCTCCTCCAGAAACCATCAACGCAAACAGGACCAAAGATCGCACGCAGAGCTTTTCTCTCGAAAATACCAAGGACTTCCTCATCCGCTGTTGAGATTGTCCATGCCTCTGCGCCGTACAGCAGGAATGAGATCATCAAGGTCTTGTATAGAGTCAACTTGGTCCTTCGAGTGTTGGCTCTTCAACTCAATTGCCTCTTGAGCTCATAGAAACAGCAAGAGTTACTCTGCGTTTGATCTCGGTACTGATGTTGTTTGTACTGTTTACTGCGGAGCCGAGGTAGACGAAGTCCTTGACTACCTCGAAGTTATAGCTGCCCATTGTGACGCTCTGTAAAAAGGCATCTTCCTAATTGAAATCGTCAATATTTTCGGAATCATAAACTAATTCCTGATGCCTCAAAGTCAGAAATAGATATTCGCCAATAACGCTCTAATTACCCCCCTTTTTTGCCCCATTCCGACATGCATTTATGACACCGCAAAGAAAACAAGATAAAAACAATTAGTTTCATAATTATAACAATTTTATGACCCAAAGCATTCTAATTCACAATAATAAAAAACATCCTCGGCATCTCGTATAGCGTTTGCACAAGACGTGCATTGCAAGGGAAATCGTTTGAAAATACCGAAAAATGCACGACATTGCTCCACTTAAATGCCTCGTACTCCCAAAGTGGTCAAAAGTGGTCTCCATTTTTTTCAGCATCGATAGACAATACTTTTAGCTTTCAGAAAAAGTTGGTCTCCCGTTGAAGACTCTTGGAGCATTTTGGTTATAGTCCACCAGACATTGAAATGCCCCTCTCAAAATGTGCATTACTTAAAAGCCTGGTTTAAAAAATTGGTAAGCAATAAGAAAACGCAGATTGAAAGCAATATGTATGACCTTCTTAAAAAATTTTACTTTAGGTTCCAATGTACATAATTTTAGGAAATATGGCACATCAAATTTGCTTAAAAAATACGTCAATTTTTCTAATTTTCAAAGTCCCAATTTTGAGCTAACGGTACAGCCAAACGGATGATTCAAAGTCAACAAAATTTTGGCTTTCTTGGTTCTCTCGAAAAAATCGAAACACATTAACTACTTGGCCGGGAAAAATATGTCACTTCGGGTATTTATTTCCACTGCGGGACCACTGCGTCGCCCTGTCATGGGACTCCTTCAATATCTCTGCGCTGTGAGTATTGGTACTGTTTGCTTTGATGGGGTCTGGGGGATTAGACTTATCCACAAACTGTATGGTATGTAAAGCTCATGACCAACTCAACTCCGGCCGGAACAGTCTCCGAGTACAAACATGTGGTGCAACGGCAACTGAGGATGCCCGTATCTAGCAGTTCTGAGGATGCAGGTGGAGCAGTTCAAACAAATTGGAGCGTGCAACTGCAGGCAGCCAGCTAGCGATAGCTCTAGTTAATGGGGCTTCCTAATTAGGGTTCAGGTTCATTCAGGATTGCAGCCAGATAGAGAAAAAAAATTGTTTACATTCATTTAAACTTTAATATTTCAATAAATTCTACATAACACAATGCTTGTCTTTAAAAACGTTAATTTTTGTAAGTATTTACAAGTTACGAACATTTTTCAGTCCGATTTTAATTTTATTTTAATTGAATGATTATGGCGCCGGCAAATGAGGCGTTTTTGGCTATTTTTATTACAGATTTGGCTATTTCGCTGTTTTCGGACGACCAGTGGACGACCTCTCCAACTCTCCAACAGTTGTCGCCCCTCTAACTTATCCAGTATCTCCGAATTTTTCAATTAATCTCTTCATGGTTGAATCAGCCAGCAAATCCAAATCTTGCATTAACTTTGGGACATCCTTCACATGGCGTGCTTCCTCAACCTGATCGTAAGTAGCGTCATTTAATACGAGTACGGTAGAGTACTGACAATAATGATCTCATATCGCTCTTACTTCTTAAATTCCACATATCAATGAACATACTGCTCTATAGTCCTTCCAATGATGAAATCCAAAATGTGTCTTTTGAACGAAAGTGCAATTCATGTGAATTACGTATGTATTTATTAAAATTAAGTTACTTGCCATCACTTAGCAAATTCTTAAGGAAGCCAGAAAAATATCAACTACTTTAAAAAGAGAGACATTCAAATCATCCATGCGAACATTTAAAGTGCCAATATTAAAGAGAAACCGAAGTGCAGCTGTAAACAATCAGAATGTATGAACAAAATGATTGATAGAATACAAAAATTGCTGGCGACGTCAAATAAACCATGTTAACCATCCATCCAATTCGTTTTCTTGTAAATGTAATTGAAACCCATTCCACAAGCCTTGCCTTCTCAGATTCCCCCGAGAATTCGCCCCAATTTCTGTTCCCCGCCACTTGTTGTATGTACATGCGTGCCGCCGTGAAACGTGGTTTATTCATGGTTGACTCGCAATAAATAATCGAACCCAACACTTAACTTGACTCGATGTTTGCATCATATCTCCGAGAACCCGCGCAATCCATCCATTCAAAAAGGATGGATTAAATTTCTAAAATAAACGAATCGTTCCCTGCGAGTGTGTGTGTGTGTAAATATTAAATTTCGACTACAGAACACTCCTGCACTTCAGGCTTCGCGTTGCTATTCCCATTGCCCGTGCGAAGGCAGAAGACGAGCAAGTGCCTCCCAAGGATGGACATTCCCGGCGAGATTATAATTAACTAGGTACCTTTCTGTTTCAGACCAGGAGAGCCACCCAAACTTCATTTGTCATTTCTTATCTCCGACGATTTCGCTTAACCCCAGGACATCGCAGGAGGCCATGGCGGTCGGCGCTCGGTTGGGGAATTCGTGCTCGTGCCTCCTGAGCTCTAACCCTGGGACTGCCAGATAACAAGTCGAAGGAACAAATCTCACAAGTAATCCGATCCTTCTCGGCTGCCAAATTGGGTGAGGATATCCTGCAGACGATTAAGTTAACTTTGGTAAGTAACTTCTACGACGTCCAATTCATCGGCGACGAGAGTGGGGGAACAATTGAAAGAACCAACCGTTCTCACTCTGATGACAATCAGATCCCTGGACATTTTGTCGAGCCGAAAAGGAACTGAAAATCGCATCAGGATTAGAGCGCTGTATTGTGTTCGCTGAACAGTGTCTGCTCCGTGGGTCAGAAGTCAAGCCAGAGACACCCAACTCAGGAATGCTGGAGTATTAAACGTCCCCCCTGACTAAGAATGGGACTGAGGCGTTGCGTCCCGTGGGAAAGATTCTCAGTACCATGCTCAACAGGCGAAATCGACAATTCCCGATTACTTATTTACGAGTGCGAGTATATCCTCAGGTCGGTGGAGACGGGCTCCCACTCACGGGCTTTTGCGAGTAATTTAATTTGCATAAAGTACATGACGTGTACCGTTTTGTATGCAAATGTCTCCACTTAATGTTTCGTCAATGAGCGTTTTTAAATTTCATGACCGAGGGGTGGGTGAGTCGAGAAGACACCAGCGAACACATGCACGTGGCACTTTGATACCCTCAAATCGGTTTATAGGATAGTTAATTTGAATGAGAGATAAAACGTTGCTTTATGATTGCATGCGGCGAATGCGGGGAGCACACGACAAATTGTCGTCCTTATTTCGCTCGCGGTTGAGTTCTTTTCTTCAAGTGATTAGATCGATTCGTTTTTATATTCCAGTTGATGAGGAATGTACTCTGAATCAAGATGAGGGCAGATGGCAACGCAGATACACGCGGGCAACGGAGTCAACGAATGGGTAATTAAAAGTGTGCGAGAGAAGTGAGAGTAATTGAGCTTTGATTACAACTCTTGGGGCTATTTTCAATTCCTAAGAATACATAAAAACTAAAGCAGACAATGTTCAATTGGAGCCAGTGATCAAGATTCTGAAGAAATGTGCGATTTTGTTATTTTTCTCTATAAATCACCCAAGACAGTCGTAAAATGAAATAAATTGGATCTAAATATATTACGGCCATCCGGCGCGAAATATGTGAGACAAGTCGTAAATTTGGCGGACATTTAACAGTCGGGATAACCTTCCATCAGCAAGTAATTCCAGAGGTCGTGCATCTCTATCATAGCTCACTCATACTCATAGCTCTGGGGAGAAGCGAATCCTAGGAGCGTGCACAAATGATGTTTGTTTTGGGGTTTGGGGAAATTCTGGGAGTGGTGAGTTGTCAAAGGGGGGGATGACTGCATGCCAGTGCAGTGGAGGTGGTTTTCTTTGCACTCGTAGCTCCGATCAGCTGTAATGACTCCGACGTATGAGATCGCCACACGCACCCAACCACACATACAACCGCCACAAGAGCAGTTGGTCAAGAGCAATTCATGCGTCAAATATAAAAAAGAGGAGAAGCATTGTGTGATTCTATGAATAGAAAAAGTGCTCACAGCAGTCTTAGTGAGTTTTTTGATCGGGAATTTTTAGGAAACAACAGATGTAGCTGACTATTGTAAAAAAGCAAACAGCAATACAAATAAAATGAAAATAGAAACGAAGGGAATGCTTAAGTGTAGGCCATTATTTCAGTTCACTTAGAATGGTGTCACCAAACTTGTGGAACACACTACTCTTAAAGAAAACAAATAACATAATCGAGCATGGTTAGGTTAGATAGTGAATTCACCAGCCCACTTAGAGCATGCTGGTCCATTGTGATACCCACCACAATGGACCACTCCAATGATGGCAAATGATGACTGGTCCAGATTTGAAACCAGATAAAAGCGTATTAACTTTGCTTTCACTGGGATTCGAACCGGGATCCCAGCTAACAAGGGTCAGGCACTCAACCAACTTCACAGTCCTCCTACAATCGAGCAAAATGATTATTATCTACATCTTACATTTGTCCACAATCGGTTGATGTTTCTTTATTTACTTTAAATTATAAATATGACCCACACATTATTTAAACCCTCCCTTTTTCTAATAAACTGTCATGATGAAAGCTTCGGGTTTTGTTTTTTCCCCGCCGAAATCCAGCAAAACTGAAACATAAGCAGCTCTAAATATGAATAAGAAGCACGTCACATATATAAACCCGACTGTCAAAAGCCAGGGGTACTTAACCCTGTCGACCCAACTTTTTCATCTTTGACTTAAATTTATTTTTTGTTTCTAATTATCTACTATGAATCAGAAATGAAGTATTACAAAGATTTCTACCTCTCTTGCCTCTTAACATTTTTGACAACAGTTTTTTATAACGTGTTCTTAAACCAAATTGACCAATCAGAGGACGGCATTTACGTTATTTCGTGAATAACCGTCAAAAATGCATGAATATCTGTCAAAAAAGTACTAAAATTCGTCTATGGACTAGGGCTCGGCTATCTCGGTAATACTTCAGTTTTTTGTGAGCAAAGATGAGCCACTCACCTGATATTGATTCTATATGCAACAAATTGAGTTTTTGAAATAATAATTTAATGTTTTCTGAAAACACTTCGATTTACACATTTATATTTTTTCTCATAACTGTCAAAAAAAATGTATTCTCAGCCCTCTTCTTCGCTTTATCAAAAGCACAAATTGGTTGGCGGAACAGGTAGCCTAAGGTAACACAATCGGCCTATGCATGGCCTAAGTGTGTCCAACATAACCGGATTACACATTAAATGTCCGTTCACATCGGCAGAGTTAGTTGAAACAAAGGAGCAATTTTAAAGGATTGCAGGCTTTCCAACCGGAACTTCGATTTTGAAGCCCTCAGGGCTCTAAGGTGGCGATCAGCATAATTTCAATTATTTGGGGTTACACCACTCTTGATCTGATAGAAAATAGAAACGAAAAATAACATACTGGGGCAAATTCATAAAGAAATACTTTTCTGCGTTTGTTCAATACAATAACGCTTTTAAGTAGATCTTAGATGTTTCTTTTTTTTTTTGTGAATTCATTTTTATTTTTCAATTCATAATAAGCTTACATACTAGACAAAAATGCTTAAAACTAGTTAGACGAACAATGTTCTTATTTCTAACTTACTGGCCCTAGGCGGGCACTCTGAGCTAAACTTAATCTTAATCTATGTCTTTCGGCCTAACCTAATGAATAAAATATAAATGGAAATTTAAAAGGAACACATTACTGTTAAGAAAAAATTGGAAAACTTAACTACTGGACGGTTTATATAAAAACTTACAAGCCTACCTAAAATAAAACTTAATAACTAACTTGCTTATACACATGTATATACCCATATAACATATACACATGTTTATACGCATATATCCTTCTTATACACAATGTATACATGTATCGTCATGTATACACTTTGTTTTTTTTTTTTATTATTTACACCTTATTCTACCTTAAAAAATACTACCCTATTCTAAGTACGTCGACCATAGGCTGCAGCTACTAAATATGAATATTTACATTCAATACACAGTAAGACAAGAAACCGACTGCTCCCCATGCGGGGGTCTGAACTAATACCTTTCTAACCGGGGTCTAAAAGATTCAAGGAGGGAGTTCCCTCGCTTCCCAGCCACCAGAACTTTTGGTGCAGCATTGCAACTTCTCGAATGGCCCGCCTGGATACCGCCGTACTGAACCGGAGGAAACCCTCCTCAGCTCGTTGTGCGACGGAATGGTCGTGGTTGAGTCGCCCATCCACAGTTGATCTGGCGATGTGGTAGATGAGCGGCACCGCATTTACGTCGTGTATCAGACTGTGCTTATCTAGATAGAGAAATGCTTCGGGGGGGACGAAGCCGTTGTGACGTACCCTTTCTTGGTATTGTGAATTGGGGTAGTCAGCCCCCGAGATCAAGTTATTGACCGAGTTAATCGCTCTAGCAGTATGACCTCGAATCAACTTCAACAGGAAATTGTCCACTCTTATCAGGTTTGCCCTGATGTATAAGACCTCATTGATATATAATTTTATGTAGTGGGACTCTGGAGTTCGATAAAGGTGAAGCAAGCCCTAAGACAGCAACCCTCTCGAACATCCGAATCTTTTCCATTAAGCTTGCACTCACGTTGAACCACACGGGATAGCCATAGGTGAGCATTGGCCGGATGAGGGCCATGTAGCAGATAACCTTCACCCTCGCATCGAGTTGTCTGTTGTAAAACAGTCTCTTTGTAAGAGCAAAAGCGCCTCGGGCCCTGGCCAGAGCAGCAAAATCCCCAGGTATCTGACTACAGTCTTTTGCGCCAGTGGTTCCCCGATTGAGAACTTTCGCCAATTCTTTTTCGTATCCGCCGAGGCCTTATACAACGGCGTCCTAAACAGAATGGTTTCCGACTTCTGAAAGTTGATACTCAACTTCCAGTCATCGCAACTTCTCATGAATGAATCGAAGTCACCCTGCGTGAGAGTAGTGATTTCCTCGATCTTTGCCTGATCTGTACACGATCAAGTCATCGGCATACGCAATTGCATGAGGAAGAGAACTTAACAGATCACTAAGGTAATTGTTGAACAGGATCGGCGAATTAACGACACCATGTTGGAGACCATTTTTAACTTGGAATACACCTGTCGAGGTCACGTTGCCATTCTTGACTACGAACCGTCTACCGGTAAGCATGTTACACAGTAGGTACAGCAGTGGTTTGCTTATGCCTAGCCGATTGAGCTTGTAGAAAAGACCTTCTAACCATACGGTATCAAAGGCCCTCTCCAGGTCAATCAAGCAGGCACCCGTACATTGTTTCTGGCTCTTGTTCCATTGGATATCCGACACCAGTTTCGACGCAGCATGAATAGTGTCATGCCCCGCTTTGAAACCGAATTGGTTATCCGGAATTATATTTTTGTCCTTAGTCCAGTTGATCAGAGTTCTATTGATCACCTTCTCGAATACCTTGCTGATATTCGGAAGGAGACTAATTGACCGGAGGTTGCAAGGATTCGAAGAATCTTTTCCTCTCTTCGATATGGGTTGCACAATAGCCGTTTTGCAATGCTCCGGATAATGTGCATTATTCAAAGCATTGTTAAACAGGATTGTGTACATGTTCCAGGGAGAGGTGTCTTAGCACAATGTTGGAGATCCCGGCGATTCCAACTGACTTTTTCTTCTTTAATGATTCGAAGACCCCTTGGAGTTCTGTCTTCGATATGAACGGGGGATGAAAACTTTCGTCGGCGATGGCATTATCTGCCATATTATCGTCATTGAAATCGACAAAATCAGTGTTCTCAGATCGCCATTGCTGCATGTCTTCTCGAAGTTGAGAGTTGTAGCCAGTACGCGGTTATCAAAGCCGTGGTTCGGGCGAACGCTCTCATTCACCTTATACACTTCTTGGAAGACCGCGCCTAGTACCTCCATTTTTTCTTCGACCACAAAGAAGTTATCGTCGAGTACGTCGTTATCTGGGTCAATACCTGCTGTAGTCAGTACTTGTTCGTTGTCCGTCGTTCTGGAAAGCTTAAGACACGGAAGATCGCTATATTTACTTCGGAAGAATTTGATAATTTGCGGGAACATGCTCGGATTGTTAGATCTTACAGCCCGAATTTTGTCATTCCAGTACGAATTAACAGAAAGCGTGTAATTCTGGACAATTAATGTTTGAATATTCTTAATGAGCGATTTCAGTGTCCTAACTTCCAGTCAGTAAATTTTAGGTCTTAAATCTTAGATGTGCATAGCCATAAATATGTCTATGAATAACGAAAAGTCAAAGTCGACATTTTTTTTAAGACCTGGTTATTACTAAAGTCGACTTTAGGCACTATTAATGAACAGACTATGAATTTGCCCCAGTATGTTTAAAAACGTCTTCCTGGAATCAAATGACAGAAAGACTGTTTTCTCATAAACACTGTTGAAGTCTTTTGAAAATAACTTTGTTAAATGATACTCAGAGGGGTTATTATTTATCACACTTCAAACAGACATATGTGACTACCATTATACCTTCGGTTCATCAAGAAGATTGACAGGAACGTAGATGAGAAGGCTATAAACTTACGAAATTGCTCTCAGACAACATGGGATCGAAGGGGCTAAGTTAGATGAGCAAATCGCACCACTAATGGAAAGGCTGGACGTTTGAAAAGGGCTCTTCTTCAACCAACCTGTGAGAGCTGCCGAAGGAATCCCTTCGTAGGTGGTAATCTACAGTCTACAGTGGTTAGCAAGCACTGCTTACAGGCTTACGTTACGCTCTAACCCACAACGCAACGGTCACTGACTTAAGTGTTGTGAATAACCCACAATACTGATTTTGCTGGCAGAAAATAACATATTGAGCATATTCTGTGTACCAGGACAAGAAAGCAGCAAGAAAAAAGACCGATGCACAATGAAAGAAAGGTGCAGACCAGCATATAAGAGGCTTCGAGGTAACCTTGCAAGCTGTTAAGGAACTACCCGGTGGGACTTAATGACAATGAGATACAACCTTTTGAAACTCGAGGAAGCCTTGAAGCTGAACAGACTTGACACATATTATGCACCTCCCACCTACACCCAATAGGTCCCAACACCATTTTGTGTCACTATTAAAAGGGAAAAGAGGCAATAGGACATTTATTAGTTGAATATCCGAACCTAGAGTCAAATAGAAAATTCTTATACACCAGGAATGACAAAATAAAAGTTTTGTAGATCATGATGTGATCATGATTCAGGAGTTTTGGACCCAGTTGGTTGGATTTGCCGGGTCGGAAGCCGCACTGGTACGTTCCGAATAGTGCGGTGCACGGCTTAGATGTTCTCACAGCACACTGAATAGGATTTTATAGGCGCCGCGCATCGAGGGATAAACCTCTAAAGACCGAATCTCCGGTATAAAGACCAAGTAATCGCGGATGCAAGACAGCTTGGTCTTGATGAAGAGTCCTGTTGGTACACCATCTGAGCCTACGGCATTGTTGTTTTTCAGCTTTTTAATGGCTGTGCCAACCAAGAGTGGAGTTGAAATTACTTGATGTCCTGATCAGGCCCAACAAGCAGGTATAAGAAGTGCTGCTTAAATGCATCCACTTTGTCCTGCGGTTCAACAACCAGATTATCCGTTAAAACAATAAGACCATTTTCAGTTGAATTCTACTTGAATTTTTTATTATTTCGCTGAGAATTTAGAGAACAGGCCTTATATGACTACAATTTATACCAATGCTTGTACCGTAAATCAAGTTTTGAATGTATTTAGTGTAATGTTAATTATTAATAAGCCTCAGTTGCAATTGCAATTTACATCATAGCATTATGCAGTTTAGTGTTGATTTTCATTTAAAATTTAATCACTCAAAAATAATTAAAACACAACAAATACACAATTCAAGAATTAGTGCCTCATTAAATGTTAATTTTGCAGTTTAATTGTCTTGTTACAGTTTCCATGAAAATATTTAAAGAAAAACATTTAAAATTGTGCTCAGACCGGGAACAATGCATGTAAAAAATGAATTCCGGAAATTACGCGGTAATTCAATTTAAATTCCTGGAAGAGAACAATAACCAAGGCAAAATTGTATGAAATATGAACAATTTTTATCTTGGAACAAAACATTTTTAATGAAATTGAAAATGTTTGAGCGTTTGTTTTTTTTAAGCAATTTAACATTCATCTTCTTATTTCCAAAAATAGTATATTAGGGCTTACATAGCGATAGAAATATGGACTTAAATTGAAAATTACCAAAATGCATGCGAACGTTCCATTTGAGCAGTAAAATGTTGCCAACATAGGAAAAAAACAATATGGTAGGTCACATGATAAAAAGGTGTTCTGTGAGTTTCAGGCTGGAGGCATCTTTAAACCAAATTTTTACAAAAAGTTCAAGCAGAGACTTTTACTTGTACTGCACTTCGCGACATGATCACACAGCTCTTTCTGTCAAAATTAGGTGATATTTATGAACGGCGCCAGATGTCATGCTGTCCGTGGAACAATCCAATGATTGCAAGAGACATCTGGTCATGTTGTGCCTTTGATCGGCGATCAAATAGTACCTGAGATTGTCTGATTTAAAAAAGCCGCATATACACTACAGGATGAAATTAAATGCTGCATCAACCAAATGCAGGCAGACTTATGAAGAATAATAATAACAATATTGATGGCGCTACAGCCAGTGACGGAAATTAATGCTATTTTCCATTAATTTAATTAGCATCCTATTTTTCTATATTTAGTATGGTAAAAACTAACGCTAAACTAATATGAAAAATCATTAAAAACCAAGGTGAAGTTTTTTTTATTTATGAAAATCACGCAAAGGTGAGACCGCGCAAAAGCGAGGTATGAGTGTAAGTGAATCACATTATTCCCATTATTTCCCTAAATATAATGCTATTTCATTCAAAAAAATTAATTTTCTTAAACAACAACAATTCGCAAATGTATGTACCTTCATAAGAAAGTGCCTTGCTATTGCTAAAATGAGCAGAAAAGCTTAGTTTTTCTTTTCAGGTCAATGAAATGAATATGCAGCTCGAGAAGTGGAGCAACTTAAGACGGAAATAAAGGTCTGAGTCGTGTACGAAGTATCATGTCAGTTTTCGATATGCCTACTTCCTTCTTTCGCTGTGTGTACACATTAAACAATGCACCGCCTACTACAGATAAATTGCTTAACAATTGGCTTTTATACTGCTAATGCGAACATTTTGTTCGTCTTAAATTAATTTTGCTAATGCTAGTTACGCCATTACAAGCTATAGCCCGTAGAGGGCCAGACTCTGCAGCAACCACTCGTATTGTGACTGCTATAGTTCTCTCACGAGGAAAAGGGGCTTACAGTTTAAGCCGACTCCTAACGGCCAATTTTGAGGAACAATTTTTAGACAGTTAATACTCTTTGAGCATTGTCAGTGATTCGAAAGAGGTTGCATCGTGAGTGAGGTTGTGAGTGATTCGAAAGAGGTTGCATCGTGAAAGTTAATTTCGGCCGTACCGGCAGGGAATCGAACCTAGTCTGGGAGGTCCAGTTCCCCACAAGCCACAGCCGCCACATTTATGCAGAATGGTCATACACAATTTCGACAAAAGAATACGTGTGTGCCAACAAAGCCGTGGAGGGCTCGATGTGTTATTTTATAAATAATGAAGTAATGAATAAAATAATGTAGTGTATTTTCATTACAAAAATAACAGTCTAAATGCCAAAGAACGTGTTTTCTAATTAATGTAAGTCTTGCGTTATTTTTGAGACACTCTTTATGTAAGCTACATGAACCAATATTTTTTTATTTTAGTACAATTCATACATATAAACAATGTTCTCACCATACGTCACACTGTGGAGTATTTACATCAAAAACCTGGTCAAAATTATTATTTCTTTTTTTTCAAAATTAATATTCATACATCACTATAATACAATGACTTATCAGGTCTAAGTAGTCTGGCAGTTGTCACTTGGATCAAGCTTCCCTGTTTTCAAATAGCGAAATCGCTAAATCTGAAATATATATCACCAAGACACGCCAAATTTTCAAATTTTTGTGTTTAACCAAGACATATGTACGTTAAAAAACCCACAAATGGGAAGTTTTTGGCTTACACATATTTCAAGAAAATATGCATTTCTTCTCCTTCTCCGTCTGGCCCCACTACCTAATCACTGTAGCGTCCTTCAGGCTGAAACTATAGCCATTAAGGGAGCCCTGGCCTGGCTGAAAAACAATGTAATGTCGCGCACAGATATCGTCATCTGTTCCGATAGCCAGGCAGCGATCAAATCTCTGGATCCAGTCACCTTTAATTCCAAGACTTCACTTAATTGCCGCCTTTCTCTTAACGAGATGGCCACGTATTTTACATCCAACTTATATGGGTGCCGGGACGCTGTGACTTTCCAGAGAATTGCGAAGCGGACGAACTCGCTAGAAAGGGCACAAGCTCTGCACACTTTACGAGTGGAGACCCACCCTCCACACCTATCGCTACTCTACAAAACATCAAAAGCTTGAAACGCTTACTCAAACAAAATCGCGGATGGATATCTGACACAGGATGCCTCGTTACCAAACAACTATGGCCTATGATCGATCCCAAGCGATCGCTTAGCTTGTTCAGATTAAGCAGGCCAAACCTCAGATCTCTTATTGCCGTTTTAACAGGGCATTGTGCTATCGGAACTCTTGCCCTAGACTAGGCCTGTTGAAGGTGCATGAACGAGGATGTGGAAGAACCGATTGAACACTTGCTATGCAGCTTTAGTGCTCTCTCATACCGTAGATGCAAACTTCTAGGGGGCTCATTTCTTTGATAATCTGGCTGAACTGAGCAGCATCAAAATCAGTCCTCTTCTTCATTCTATCAGCTCTACAATCTGGGGTTAACCTGGACCTCAACCAACAACCCTCATAAATCAGAGCGATCCCTGTCTAGTTCCCTCCAGTTTCGCCCGCCAAGTTGGTTGAGGTCCTCCCCAACTGGGGCGCCAACACAGGCGTCCACTGTTGCGTAGCCAGTTGAATCCGTCGACGCCTGTCGTATCTCGTGGTTGAATCTTCTTCACCAAATACCATCATCGGAAACCAGACCAAAGATAGAACACTTCCCTCGATAGCCCCAAGGGCTCCTTCATCTGCTCTTGCGATTGGTTATTCAAGAGCCGTGGTAGGGGCTCCCAAGTAAAAGTCTTGAGGACAAGTTATATTTCGATATTCCACTAAGAACAAATGCATCAAAATATAACCAGTCAAAAATGACCAAAAATGATAAAACACCAACTCCCAAATTAAAAAAAAAGGGTGAGAATGAAACAAAAAAAGAGTGAGGAGACTGAAATTTCGCGATTTCGACTTATGTATTGTCAGGTAAGGTAATCACTAAAAGTACAACCTACTTTTGATATTATCAAATCTTAATAAGTATCTCAATTCAACTAACGTAAAAAAGAAATTTAAAAATGTTTATTGAAAAAATGCATACTAATAGTAATTAACATTGTTAAGAAAATTCGATAACTTTATTCTGATACTAAGGGACGAAAGAAAAATTGCCATTAGCTCAAAAAATCGCCATTTTTACGGTGTGGCGAAGTACCGATTTTTGTGTCGCCAAATGAATCTTCAAATCTCAGAACACTGACAACACTGTTTGGGATTGCAATAGTGCCTTCAAGCTATGACTTATTAAACTCCAAGAAGATATGGAAATAAATTTCCGTCAGCGGTATAAAAGTCCCGACCTGTTCTTTGAGCAATAATTTAAGACCATTGATTCGAAATTTCCGAAATGGCTGCAAAATATCAGCGCATCAAGTTCATGCTGCTGACTGGAACTCTGGATGCATCCAGTGGCCAATCTGATACTTAGTTCCTCCGCCGCCACCCGTAGAGAAGGAAAGACCTCCCGCGCTAACAACTCCCCATGGGAGATTGCTACCCGAACTTCGTTCGAACATAGTCGGCCGTCATATTTCAATCCACAAGGTAGAGGTTTCGATCATTCTAAGGCTAACTGCACATGGCTTTTGCCATTTTGGTGATACTACTCCGCTATGAGATCCTTTTGGACAAATAAACTCCTCATCCATCTTCGATCCATTTCTTGAGTTTCGCAGTGGATTGTCCAGCATTTGAAGGTCAGTGTGGCAGTCGGTGGAAACATGAAGAAAACTGACTAGGAACGGAGTAAAGTTCTATCCATAAATGACCGAAATAAACAAATTAAATGTTGGCTGATACCTCCTTTTTTATTTGACTAAGCTTATCTGGAATTCATTTCCATTTGCTTTCCAAATACTAGCCGCCCTCCACATCTGAACCCATTGTCAGCACAAACAAATATTTCCAAATATGTACACTAATCAATTTTATGCACCGCATCTATTTCAGAAGCCCATCAATGAGATTTCCCAGCAGTAAACGTTTCTATATCTCTTAAATGTATGGAACTCCAGGCCAACAGAAGCTACAATAGGTACACAGGAACCATGTTCGAAAGGAGCGTACCTAGATTCACAGGCGAAGCGGGTGGGAGAAACATTCCCTCGACTATTTCCGCAGGGTTAACCACAAGTTAAACAACCAACAACAAGGGTTGTTACTCATTCAGGTGGTATCGCCTTCGGATGATGCGGTTAACTCCGGCCAGAACAGAATTAAGTTCTAACTCATTGGATCAACTATTGGTGTACCCAATGGGCCAGCACTGGCCTTGGAATCTCGTTCGTGGTGTCTCTCTCTTCAGTTAAGCATTGCCTTTCAAATCGAATACCCACTCCTGAGGGAAACGCAATGTGCTTGATTAATCAGGGCTATGTGAATTTGGTGAGGCAGTTAACCAGCCTAATGGACGATTATTGACACACGCGAACCCCTTCTCCGCGGATGACCCAACAATGCCTTGCTAAACTATTCCAATTTTATAGATCACTGACTGATTACACAGAAGCTTACCTGTTTTTTCTTGTCGTGGTTGTGGCTCCCTACGTGCTACGTCGCCCAGTCCCTGTCGGTTTCGGGGTTGCCGTCATTCAAATGACGATTTATCCCATTGTTTGGTAATCGATTTTCTTGTTTTTGTTGTGCGCCTGGTGGTCGGTCTTTCAGTCCCTATCTCTATTTATCTGTCTTTTATCGATGACAGAGGATAACAGCACAATTTTCAACATAAATAGGAACAATACCATCGCTCGTCCTTACGCTCTACTGATGTGGATTATTGATGAACTTTACGTTAGTAACAACCCGTTGAACATTTATTGAACCACATTTCAGTGCAAAACAACAAGGACTAACCTAAATATGCACTTTTATTACAGACGTACGTATATTTTCAGATTTCATGTCGCCTCTCACGAGACCAAAGAATGACAGTGAGTGTATCGAAACTTTTTTTATTTCCCTTCATCCAATATGAACCAAAAACAAAAAAGTTAAAGGAAATGTGAAAGCAACCTTCGACATCGCCTTCTGGGATGAATGCACATACAGCAGAGAAGAGCAAGCAAGCAAAAAGAAAAAACAAAATGAATGCTCGCTATAGAACAATGCCAGACGTAGAAATATTTTCAAAGGACTCTGGCAGAGATGCAGTCCTACAGGAACAGGGTATCGAGGAAATCAGTTATATTGAATGTAATGAGGACTCGAGCTGACTAAAAGAGACGTGCGATTGGGGTGGGATGATACAAATTGTATCGATCAGTTTTCGATGATAAAAAGTCACGATTGTACTGCGTACACTGAAGAGTCAGTCAGGAGTGCCGGGAATTTTTAAATTTGAAATTCTTGACGCTGAGGGAGGGTCTCTCGTTTGGCCCTTTTGTTGTTCGTGCAGGAAATTGAAAATGGTCCTCATGAAGCCATGCGAATGCAGATGAGGGTCCTGTGCAGTAATTACATTTTCCTGAGTTGCCAAGCAGATGAGACAATCGGGAGGTACTCAAGTTCAAATCAAATGAGCACTCGTGAACGAAATTGTCACTCTGTTTTATTTTTATTTTTATTTTTTTGCAGGGATTATACTTTGTTGCTATTTCAATGGCCCACCATCTTAGTGTGGAAAAAAGAAGATTACGAAGGAAGTTTCTTTAAGTGTTTGGTTGTTTGTCGCAAAAAAATAAAAAAATGATTGTGAATGCTTGCGATTTACTTAAAAAGTGTTTTCCAATTCAGACCTAACAACTTGGAACTGACTCTTGACCGAAACAAACAACTGTCAATGTCAAAACATTCCGTCACGTTTACAAATACTTAAAAATTAATGTATAAATAAAATAAAAGTCGGCGCAGTAGTGCTGAGGCAACAAAAAAAATGCGAAAAATGAAATGTTCTATCCATTTTCATAGATATATAGAATAAGTTCCTGTAATGTGCAATACCCTAGTTGTTTCCATCAATATTTTCGGTACTAAAGCTTTTTTGAAAAGGTGAAAACGTTTAACCGTTCGTTGAGATGGTGGCAACACTTGTGCTTAATTTTACTCACAATTAAATATACGCAAAAGTTTCAGAACAATGTAGATCAGACTTTTTGCAAAAGTTGCAATATCCGATATATATTAATTAAGGTATGAATTTCTGAAGTATAAGAAAACTGTGGGGAACAGTATCATCTGAATTCCATAGTATGGACAATGGGAAGGTATTTATCATACACCTCCCCAAAATATGTAAAAGCTACTTTAAGCTTTCTAGATTAGTGCCTTTCCGTCTAGCAATTGCTACAAGTATTCTAATGCTCAAATCATCTTTTCAATAACCTTAAAACCAATCCTTTCCTACATTTTTATGCAATAATCCAATTTTGTAAGGTCAACGAGGATAAACAAAGTATATGCTGTCGACCAAAAAATGATCCGTCAGTAGTACTCCGTCACATAAATACAGTCCATAGTAAATGAGTTTGTCTACCTTGGGGCAAACGTAAATTCCACAAACGACATCACTGTGGAGATGGGATGGACTGTGGAAATCTTCTGACTCGCAGAGCCAAAATCGTGCTGTACAAAACTATTATTTTGCCAGTCCTTCTATATGGAGTTGAAAGCTGGACGATAAAAAAAACTGTAGAGCTCATTTTTGGTGCCTTCGAAAGAAATATTCAACGTCGGGTATATGGTTTTGTCTGCGAGGAAGGCGAATGGAGGAGAAACCACAACCGCTAACTCTACGAGTTGTACCAGGGAGTGGATGTAGTCTGGACGGCAAAATTTCGTCGACTTCACAGCTTGGCCTTGATGACTGGAAGCAGTGTGCCCAGGACCAAAGCAAAGCAGAAATTGCTCAGGTTCGGACCCTGCGTAATCCAAATTTGTTGGGAATATTAGTTTTTTGAGCTTTTAAAATCACAGACATTCATTCGAAACATCGCTTCTGTTCAACCTAACAAACGGATTTAAGTTGTATATAAATTTACCCGTAATGCCTATAATTTTAACCTGTTCACAGATAGCTTCATACCCATTTCGTCTTTCTTGATGTCTACAAGATCCTGGAAGCTAGGTTCCATTTTCTCACTTGTCGCTCACTTCCTTCCTGTGGCATTTTCAAATGAATCCACCAATGTTTGACTATTACTAATATAAAGAGGTGGGAAATGTGCAGTACTAATCCACTTTGCCCGCTTGATCGTACTCCACATTTCCCGACAGGCGCATGTCTTCAGAAATTCTACTTTCTTCTTCTTCTTTATTTGGCGCTACAGGCCGGGGTGGACCTGGGCCTCAACCAACAAGCCTCTCCAGCTAGCACGGTCTCTGGCTAGCTGTCTCCAGTGTCGCACGCCAAGTTGGTTGAGGTACCGCTCCACCTGGGTGCGCCACCTTAAACGCGGGCCTCCTCTGTTGCGTTGTCCCACGGGTTCGGAGTCGAAGACTCTCCGGGCTGGAGCTGAGTTGATACGAAGACGCCTGACTAGACTCATGTCGCTGTACAGCCCGTACAGTTCGTGGTTGAATCTTCTCCTCCAGAAACCGTCAACGAAAACAGGACCAAAGATCGCATGCAGATCTTTTCTCTCGAAGAGCCCAAGGACTTTTTTGAGATTGTCCATGCCTCCGCTCCGTACAACAGAACTGGGATGATCAAGGTCTTATATAAAGTCAGCTTGGTCCTTCGAGAGATGGCTCTACTGCTCAATTGCATCTTGAGCCCTTAGAAACAGCGGTTGGCAAGAATTACTCTGCGTTTGATCTCGGTACTGATGTTGTTCGTACTATTTACTGCAGAGCCGAGGTAAACGAAATCCTTGACTACCTCGAAGTTATAGCTCCCATTGTGACGCTCTGTCGATGTTGTGTGTCCTTTCTTGATGACAGCATGTACTTCGTTTTTCCCTCATTCACCGCTGGACCCATTTTAGCCGCTTCCGCCTCAATGCCAGCCAAACGCCTCATTGACGGCTCGCTGTGTTCTGCCAATCACGTCAATGTCATCCGCGTATGCTAGCAGTTGTACGGTCTTCTGGAAGATCGTGCCTCTAGTGTTGGCGTGTGAGTCTTGCACGATCTTCTCCAGGATGATGTTAAAGAAATCACATGACAGCGCGTCGCCTTGTCTAAATCCTTTTTTGACATTGAAGGAGTACGTAATTGCCATTAGTGTATTAAAGTAAATTCAACCCCAAAATACAAAGAGAAAACTGAGAAGAGAAACCGCATAGGCCACCAATTTTTTTGTCTGGCAAAGCACGCATATTAAAACAATATCCTTACATGCATGGACATTCATCAGGGTGCTGTTCCTGTTAAATCACAATCAATATTTTGTTCACCGTTCACATGGTTGATGGCTTCAATAGTTTACAATGCCAATCAATCCATGGCTTAACTAAACCACCCTTAAGTATGGAATGTGAGAACGAAATATTCTTGAGTGAAGCTTAAGTTCGATTCTACGATTAGCTAAACCAGCAGAAAAGGTTGCACTGTGAAATGCGTGTAAACGAGAAGTAAACAAAACACTGCATCCTCTAAAATACCTTTTTGGTGGGGATTCATCGTTAAGAGAGATAAGTTGCAAGAAACACATGTAATTTAACACCTCTAGACTTATTTTTGTAGAGTTACGTTAAATCATTGGCCAAATAGCCTGCGTGCTTAAATGGGGCTCATGGACAATACTATGCCATTGAAAACTTGTCTAATCCGTATTGGAGAACCTGACGCGAAACCCTTACTATCCCAGTTCCTCTCCACAACGCAGGGATTAGTTAACCAACTATATAATCCACCACAAAACCCAACATGATTTTTTACTTGCATGTATTTTAATGATCTCGTGCAACAGCGGCATGAGTCTAGCCAAACGGATCCAACGCCTAACGTGTGGCTAAACTATGTACATACAAGTAAGGTCCACTCCGAAAGAGGTCTACTCCGAAGAGACCTCGACCCTGAGCATAGGGAATAAGGCAAAAAAAAATCGGGAAAGGTCCCCCCGACAAAACGTCTCGTTAAAAAATCTTGGATACATCTGGGTCCCTCTGTAACCCCAGACGAAGAAGAAAAACGCTACACTTACGATTGAGTCCCAATTTATTGGATGACATTCCCTTTGAAACATTCATTTCCATACATGAATGCCGCCGCATATGAAAATGTCCTCCTGAGTATGGCACCCAGGCCCAAACCAAATGGTCGAAAATCATTCGGCGCCACCAAATAGTGCTCCTTTCTTTAAATATATTCAAGCTTAATTTTTAAATCACATATGGAGCAAGCGGTGACTCAGACAGGCCCAGCAACGACCTTATGCCCAGAGGCGCCCATAAAATAAATCCAACCAAGGACACTCTTTTGTATAATCTTTTTTATTGGCGCGTTTTTGTATCTGTTTTGCCTACCTCTCTGTACTCAGTCCCCGCATCATATATGACACTCATGCAAAGGCCTGGAATTTTCAAGAGTTCATGACCTAGCCTCAACAACCAAGCTATGGCCACTGGAATGCTTGGGAACTGTGTGAGTGAGTGTGTATCAATGTACCGAACCAGTACATCTGGTTCGATTGTCGTTGCAGCATGGACAGGCGGAACAGATGTCCTCTGGAGCTACGAAGTTCACAATGGATGCTGGTGGTGACGCCAAGATGCCTGACATGCATGTGCACTGGTGTCCTAATGCATGCAGGAGTTTACTTTACCCAACAGTCGAGTGCTCCTTGCCACTGCTTCACATGAACCACGACCACAAGCGTGACACTCAATGACACTGACATCGCCTCCAGACACCAAACGGATGACTTACTGTGCAGCATCACTCCGTTGGGAAATAGTTTGCGTTGCACTAACCCTCTAAAGGATTCCCCGAGCACTTCGCGTGCCCACAGTCAAACCGAACATTATTGCAGTGCGCCAAGCTGAGTGGACGTGACTACGCTATTCAATGGTATGATGGATCGGATCACCAGAAGGCCCGAGGCAGCAACAACAAGCATGAAAAGGTTTGTCATTCCTGGCCGTAATTAAAAAAAGAGATAAAATCTTTCACAGAAAACCAGAAGGGTCCACCCGTCCATCAACACAGCCCTGCCTGATGTCATACTTTGGCATCACTTTCGTTTAATTAAAACTCAAAACAACAGCATGTAGATAGAGATTGAGTTGCCACTGCCGCGGGGTATCTCAAATGAGATTATTTTCCTCCTTTAAACAGGATCCTCCAAGTCCCCCTAAATCCCCGTGCAAGGGGAGCCTTAATTCTATTTCATTTAAATGATTAATTAGGGCCATGTCGGGGGCTGGATATTATTTAACAAAATTTTAAGGCAGCGGCTTTCTAGCCGCAATCAATCAGATTCCACCGCACTGACACCGAATTAATTGCAACCAATTGGCTGGTCTCGCTCCCGTTTGTGGGACATACTATTTAATCAGACCTCCCCTGGATCTGCGGCAGTGATTTGTCTCCGCGCAGCAATCCCGGTTCATCGCTCCGCAATCAGACAATCGATAGTGTCAGACACAGTTTAATTGGATGGTCTCCGACTCGGTCGCGCTCTGAAAACAAATGTGAGTCTATGAACACAAATGTGTGCGGTCCGTGTCTATGTATTGAAGTTGAAATGGGATTCCCTTTCGCACATGGAGTCGGGGATTATAATCCTTTGAGGTTGACATTGGCACTGCGAAAGAGGAAAAGTTTTTTAATTAACATAGGCTGCCGTTTCCGGTTGGTATGGTTGGTAGGGAAGGGACTCTTTGTTGGGAGCTGTGTAGGGCATACATTTGGGTTATTTTGCGGTCTGAGGCTTTTACCTGACGAGAGCAAGCGGTGGCCGCTTTCAACAGATTAGTGAATGCTGAGAGGGTTTCCGTTCTCATGAGGGGGTCCGCAAAAAAAATTGTTTGCTCGAAATGTTGGCTTCTATTTATGTCGTTGGTCAACGGTATGGAAGGCTTGCGGTTGGATGGTGAAAACTAATCTCCTTACGAACAACCATGAATGGATATTCAGTCGGAAAAGTTTCACTTATACACACGTCATGAAATGCTTGAAATAGCTTTCAAGTTCTAGGACCATCAACACAAGGACTTTACTTATTCGAAACCTTGTAATCTGCTTCGGTGTGACGCAGTTCTGAGGTGACCTTCTCGTCTTGGCTGTGGGAAGCACTCTGCATTCAGTCATCAAGATCAAGTTGTTTTTCGGCCGTTACCTTCTTCTGTGACTGAGACTACAGTCCCCGAGGAAACGATTAATTTGGCTTCGAAATCAGAATGGTCTTGTGCAGGGCGCCTCAAAGGCGTCCCTCAGAAGACTGAGATCCATTTAAAGCTGTACACTCACACCCTCAGGCTTGTAGTCGAAGACTTTCGGCCTCAAAGCTTTGGTTTCCATTGGTATCTGAGGTAGGCAGTCGAAGGACACTCGAATTCAACTCGAATTTCGATGTCGCTGTTGTTGTGTACAGTGTCCTCATCCAAAAACCATCACTGCCGAAAAGAACGAAGACAATTCGAAGCCCTGTTTAAGTTGGTTTTTATTCGCAAACAGAGAATTGTCTTAGAAATTATGACAAATTGTCCGCAACTTTCTCCCTATTTTAACCCTGCACGGGTACCCTTCGCGGAATCGACGAACACCAGCTTAATCTTGCGTGGTTTCTCCTAAAGTGGTCATCCCGATGGCTGATTTTTCGTACCCTAGCCGTTGAAATATCTAAGATTAATTTATTATCTGCTTTTAAATACGTGTATAAGAGTTTAATTTTAAAATCTGGACAAGTTCAAGCTGGACAAAGTGTTACGCCCAAAGGCTACAAGGTTTTTCGTCTCGGTTCGGATTAGGATTTGTGTTAATTTATGCTTAGGTTGACGTCATGTCACTAGTTTCGAATCTTCAGATGCTAGTGGTTTTCTTAGGACTGGGTTTCTAGCGCTAGATCGGATCGTTGGGACTCAGTTTTTAATCCCGTCGGGTTGAGCTTCTTCTCTTTTTTCATGTTGTGTCAAGTTCCTCCAGTTACGACATATGGCCGTGGCTGGAGTGGTGAATTTGGGACTACCGTTTGCAAAGCCGCATGATGTTGTGGAGACCGGCTATGCAGAGGACCGCTAGAGCCAACCATTTCAGTTGCATTCTCACTTCATGGCTTGGTGTATCAGAAAAAAAATGGAAAGTGTGATTGGACTATTCTCCACCCCCCTCACGACTTCGGGTCTGGCATCCTCGGCGTCCTGTTTAGGATATGGCAACACACCATCATTAGCTTTCACTCATTCGATGGTGTTCAATTTCCTTCCTCTGAGTCGGGGAATGGTTTGTCAGAAAAAGTGTAAGTTTCGATTCGATTCAAATCATGCGTTAATTTTGAGACATCCTTTATTTCATGAATCTGGATTATAATAATATAATATGGGTGGTGCGACTGTCCGAGATGAACCTGGGCCTAGCTTATGCAGCATCGCAAAACATCGCAACCACAGCTTAATGCGATGTTTTGAGAAGCTTTTTCTAGACAGCAGTCCTCTTTGAGCATTGTCAGTGACTCGAAAGAGGTGGAGCAGTGAGTTGTGAAAGGTGGTACATTCGGGATTCAAACCTGGCACTCTATGCGTAGGAGTCGACGCACTTACCCACTACGCCACGGCGACCACCAAATCTGGATTATTTGATGTCTCAAAATTTCATTTGGTGCAGTATGATATTGGCAAGATATCATCGGCGTCGGGTCACAAGTTTGTCTGTATACACTCTATAGATGCTCATATGTATCCGCAGTACTGTCGAACAGATACAGGGAATATCCAAGAGCGATATAAGAATTCGTATGAATTCCTTTTAAGCCGATGAATACTGATACCAAATACAATTTTATGTGTTTTACATCGTCGGCGTCATTTTCTCCTAACACAACACAACGAGGCTATTTGATAGCATCCACGCTCTGGTGTAAGGGAGTAATAGGATAAAAAGGATACTATTTGTGTTTATCGTAGTTTATACGGTTCACCACACAAGGGAGGCCTAGAATATTGTGGGTAAATTCAAGACGGTATGTGCACAAACATAACCTTTTGCAATGCATTCATAGGTAAACCATAAAATGAATTATTACTAATGGGATTGAAAAGGATTATGAATGAACAAATTCATATCGAGCTTTACAGTAGGTCTTCTGTTCATGAACCATGTCTAAAGTAAATTTACAGTTGTGATTGATTTGGTGTGTAAACCTTAAACAAGCAAGTCCATTTTGTGTGCTGCACTCCGGTTGATTGATTCTCTACGAAATTTTCCAGGAAATCTGGGTAGAGTTCGTTTGAGCCACTTAAATTAATTTTAATCTTATTTTACTTGGGGATTCCTTCAGATTTCCGGATCGTTATGTTATTCATAAAATTATTGCTGAACTATTTAAGAAGGTTATTATAAGAAGGTAGCAAATACACACTTCTCGGATAGCTCTCTTTAAGGTTTTTCGTGTGTGTGTGGGCACCATTGGCGCGAAGTTTTTTATCTGTACCCGGTTAGCATTTGTGTCAATGTGTGTGTTGCACAACGCGTTAACATTTAACATTTCTTTTATTGTGGCACAAAATCTACAACATATACAATTTGAAAATTTTGAATTACAGAGATATGGTAAAAGTACCTTACTACTATAATATAAATACAATTGTTTAAAATAATAACACATAATTTTTCAAATTTAGAAGGAAAACCCATTAAAAACCTCCATTAAAACGAGAGTGGAAAAGAAAAAAAAGAGAAAGTAATACATATAAGGTTGGAGGGAAGGCAGAAGTAGTTGCGAAACTCAGTCATGAAACAATGGTTATATTATTACCATTCAATTGAAGTGATTTGTGTAGCTATTACAATAAATAATAAATAAATAAATAAATAAATAAATAAATAAATACATAAATAAACACAAATTATAAAGCCAAGTTAGATATGTAGACATTGTCAAAAGATAAACACGAAATATTGTATTTTAACAGAATTTTTTCAATCCTTTATGCTACCATTTCAGTGTTGGCCATTTTATGTAATTCTTTTGTTGGGAAAAAACCATGGAAAATCCAGAATCATTTTAAGCAGTTAAAATTGAGCTATCTGCAGCTTGCGTAAGTGAGCGTTTGCACATTTACCCCAGACAGGAGACCCATGAAATATAATAGATTGAAAAATGAGTAGTTTATTCGCAACATTGAGTCTTGAACGTCTCCATATAAATGGATAGAGTATTCGCGTAGTTGTGTTAATCTTCTTAATTGTTTCTTGCACATGAAGATTGAATGTTAAGCGCTAGTCTAAGTAAATACAAAAAAAAACATATCCGGGTTGTAGTATAAAAACAACAACTGTTGAACCAAGATTAAAAAGATACTACAATTACCATTAAATAACAAAATAATAATGTAATAATATTTCTTGAAAGCTTTTTTTGTAATGATTATCATCATGATTTTTGTTAGAGTTAAGAGTTAAGGGAGTAGAGTTAAAGGTACTTAAAGGAAGGTAAATGACTTCGATTATGAGCTTCATTAGCGTTAAATACGGGCGTTTATAGAGAAGTGAAAAGGAAAAATAAGTGAATGGATTGGAAAATTATGAGAGAATACATGTACATATTTATAAAGTGATTGTATTATGAAATGTTTCATTTTAGAAAAATACCACACTGTGCTGTAAGAGTCGGAATAACGCGAATCTATATATAATAATATTGGTGGCGCGAAAGTCCGAGGCGGACCTAGGCCTAGCTTCTCAGCAACCACTCGTGTTGTGCCTGCTATTGTTCTATGACGAGTGGAAGGGACCTACAGTTTTATGCCGACTCCGAACGGCGATGTTTTGAGAAGCTTTTTCTAGACAGGAATACTCTTTGAGCATTTTCAGTGACTCGAAAGAGGTGGAGGCCGTGAATTATGAAAGTTGGTAGAAATGGTAGAATAACGCGAATCTGCTTCTTTTAAATTCCCTCGCAACCTGGGTGAGTAAAATTCATGGATTGGAGGATTGTCAGTGCGCCGAAAGAGGTGGAGCCGTGAATTATGAAAGACGGTAAATTGGGGACTCGAACCTGGCACTCTCTGCGTAGCAGTCGACGAATCAAGTCATTACGCCACAACGCATGGACCTTTGTCAAAATTAATATATATGTGTATTATAATTAATAAGTGGATATCTAATAGTTGACAAAACGGAAGCATTATTGAATGAAACTGCTGGTAATTATAGTGATATTTCTTCGGACAGTGGCGAATTTGTACAAAACGAAAGTGTTGGTGACTACGATGACTTATATGTGGACGCCAGGGATTCTAACGTTGAAGAGAAAACGACTGAATCAAATGAAACAAACGAATCAGTTGCTGAAGGTGAAAATCCATTGCTCGTTTCGAAAGGGGGGTACCCTTTCTTTGTGTGGCAATTACAACTATATAGAAGAAAACTTTTCTGAAGCATGTTATTCGTTTTGATGATGTTATAAGGCCGATAAATTTGCACAATTTCGTGATATATTAGATAAATGGTCTAACTTAATAACAGATTATTACATTTCATATGAATGAGTTACACTTGAAGAGCAATTGCTTGGAACTATGTTTTTCGTAAATACATGCTGTCGAAACCAGATAAATGTGGACCAAAAATTGGTTGATGGTAGGATTTTTTTTAACTTGCGCGTGCTCAAGGGATTGCTAATACCCTTATGTGTTCGGGGTCAAGACACAGCACGGGCCGAAGGTATAGAGGGAGAAAGGGAGACGAGGTACCTGTGCACATTTGTCTTAAATATCTGCGGGTTGTAGGAAATATTAGGCTGCGAAGAGCATTCCATATTCGTGCAGTGCGGCTGAAGAACGAGTCTCTGAATTTAACTGTTCCCCCGTAAGTAGGCTTAAGGGTATACTGATGGGCATTGCTGGCGGGTATTGCGGGTGAATTCATGGAGAGGAGGCATACAGTTGGCTAGCTCACTTGGGCATCGTTTGTTGAAATAACGATAAAATACGGACAAAGAAGAGACGGTACGTCGATGTTCGACCGAGTCTAATGATTCTGCGAAATTGTTGTCTCCTATAAGTTTTATCGCTGCCTTTTGGATTTTATCAAGTAGGTCTTGGGGCACCAGACCAGATATGAGCGTTGTACTCAAGCTTGGGGCGGATGTACGCCTTATAAATTAAAGCCAAATCAGAAGGGGTGAAATATTTCTTGCATCGATTAAGGAAACCTAAACATTTCGCAGTATTTTTGGCGACCTCAAATATGTGATCGCTCCAACTTTTCCGGTTTCATCGAAATCGACAAGCGCCATTCATGGATAATGGCCGATTATGAAGGGTTCGCTTGAGTGACAGCAGACAGCATTGAGTTTTTGAAGCATTGAATTCCACTCTATTGTTTTCCTCCCCCAGTTAATTATGCTGTCAAGATCGGAATTCAATGTGCTTAACATACGCTGCCGCTCCAATTCTACGGCCGAAGGGCGGGGTCGTGAGTCTTAGAACGAATATGAAAAGCTAAGGGTGCTGTCATCAGCGAAGGAATGGATTGGATTAGAAGTAGCAGACAAGAGATCATTTATAAAAATGAGAAAGAGTGTCGGAGACAGAACTGAGCCTTGGGGAACAACAGCATTTATTTGGTGGATATCAGACTTGAACCCATCCAACACAAATTGAATTGAACGGCTCGAAAGGAAATTTCTAATCCATAGAAGAAGAGATTCATCGATACCATTGGCACGCATTTTCGACAAGACAGCTTGATACCAAACTCTGTCAAATGCTTTAGAAATATCAAGCGCAACGATCTTGCTTTCGCCTGAATTGTGAAAAGACTGGTTGCACTTTTCGGTGAGATAAGCTATCAGATCACCAGTGGACCTGTCGCTGCTGAAACCATATTGTCGGTCATTAAGAAGCTTCCGCGATTCAAGATATTTCATAAGCTGACGATTTATCAGCGGTTCCATGACCTTAGAAAGAAGGGACGTAAGTGCTATAGGTCGGTACGAGGTGGGTGACGAAGATTCGCCCTTTTTAAGGACGGGCTAGACAAATGCTGTTTTCCATCTGCTCGGAAAGAGACCTAAAAAGTAGGATAGATGAAACAGCTTACGCAGTGGTATTGCCAGCGCAGAAGAACACCTCTTCAGAAGTATAGGGGGAATATCATCCGGGCCAGCGGATTTGTGCACGTCGAGATCTTTCAGTACTCTTGCAACTGTACGAGTGCGGAAGTGGATCTGTCTCATAGTGAAATCAACGCCCTCAAGTACAGGTGGAGATATATTGGAATCTGGCAGTGTTGAGCTGGCAGCAAAATGAGCCGCAAGGATGATTCAACTATATTTGGGAAAAGTAATTGGTGCCAGATCGCGTGAAAAAAAACACGGCGAACTTGTTGTTTTGGATCTCGTTGATGGTCACACCATAACACGGGATAGCTTCCTTTCTTCATATGATATTGATTAGAAATTGTTGTCATAAGGCATTACAATGGTTAGCACTATCAGGAGAAATAAAATAACCTTTCCATCAAACCTGCCTCAAATAGAATCAAACAGAATGTTGTGCTGCCCACCGCGGTTAGTGAACTCAAACAGAAAATGAGCAGAGTTCTAGTTAAAGTTATTTTTCTTCGAACACATCTGCCGCTGTACAGAAAAAATTAACAGTGGTTCTGATAAACATAAACTACTGCTTCTTCTTACTCTCAGTGTCAGTACTTAGACCCAGTCACAGGGATTGTCAATGGAATTATAGATGATGAAGGTTTTAAATTGGAGACATTTTTTAGTTAATCAACCAGTATTTGTAGATTCGAAAGTCTAATTTACAATAGACGATTTTGTAATATTAGCGGGAAAGTGGCGAGTATTCTTAAGAACTAATAGAACTGGCAGTTAATACAGTCGAACTGATCATCAAGGCCTGTTGTCTGCACAATTGTCTTCGCAATATCTTCTCAGCCGATTTGAGACTGTTAGATCACTCGAAGGAGAGCTTTGATAATCCAGTTGGCGCATTCTCAAGGGTACAGTCATCGAGGGAGAAATCAAGTGGCTCTGTATATGTGCGTGATCAATTTATGAGTCAATTCATTTTCAAACCTCAAAAGACATCACTTCTGCATGACCAACGATTTGCCGCGACGCAATTGCCTGCATTATGGTTAAACAAGCGCCCGCACCGCTGCCTCAAGTTCTGTTTGACTGAGCATTTATACATTTAACTGACGACTCCAATCTTAATAAGAAATGCTTCCAGAAGTGTCGAAGCAGACAATTACGTAAATATCTTTTTAAATCTAGAATATATTTTAGAATAAGACATTTAAAAATACAGCCGGAAAAACTGTACTAAAATTAACATTTTTCTTTACAACATGGGACAGACCATGTAAATAGAAAATATGTTTCGGAGTGAATCAGAGAATATTCCAACATGCGAATAGTATTAAAAGTCTCCATAACCTCTCCAGTGGAACATAATTTCCATCTCTGCTTTGTCTTAGGAATAATTCGATTTAAGTCGTTTTTGAGGGATAATAATATGAGATGTCAAATAAGAAACTTGTCCTGTCCCAAACCATTTTCATTCACCCAAACCAGTCGACGCTGAAAACCTATATTGTGTCTTGGACGTCTGCGAAATATTTATTACAAAACACAATACAGTCTCTTCATGAGTATATCGCTCAAAACCCATAAACAACTGAGAAAAAACTCATTCAACCGACTGTTTTATCGATAGTATCAGGACGCTTTCAAAAATAACATATTTCCTTGTCCACACTAAAAGCTTCTGTTGGCCGCAGCCATCATAAAATTTGAAAGATAAATTTATCTCTTGCTGTTGATATCGAAAATTTATTGTTCGTATATCTCGGTGCTTAACTTGAATTCGATTCCTTTTAGTGAAATTAAACATAAAACCTTATTGTCGTCGTCGATCGTTTTCAACGGAACGTGAACGTGAATATTAAAACATTATATCCCGTGGGAATAGCCATTTATTCTGACTTGAATTTATGCATGATGTCATCATAAAAATAAAATAACCAAACGACTACTCGCACACGAAAAAATCATTATTGATACAAAAAAGCAAATAAATGACGACGACCAAATGTTTTGCAAAAGAACTAAGAACACACACGCTTGGGGATTTGATGTGTCATTATGAACTCATAAATCCGAGTGTTCTTAGGAGTTTTGCATGCATTTGAACACATTTTTTAACTTATGATCGCAGAATACGTTCGAAGGGAGCACAGCGCTCTGAGGATTGTTTGGAAAAACTTCGCTAATAAATACATTGGAGATGGGTAGGTAATTATGGTGGAAGAAGGGACTCAGTTAGACTTGTCTGGCCACTTGGATCAATTAAAGTTTATCTACGCACAATCGGTGTGGAACTGGAATTGAGGATGAAGCTAAATGTATGTGAGGCTATTATCTCACTCGCCAAAGAATTGTTTGTATTTACAAGAGCCGAGCAAAATCAAACGATTTGTGGTTTGCCTTATTGTTTGTGTCAAATCCTAATCTCTTGGAATGAACTCCCAAGAGGCGGTGACCAGTAATACAGCCGAGTAGAGAGTTGAGAAAAAGGAAACAGTTTTCTATCTTTCGGGTGTCGGCTTCAATTGCTGATTGAACCTACAGAAAGAAAGATCAGCGATTGGTGCCCAATAAAGGCTTGTAACTTCTTTCATTTTTGGTTTGCCTCTTCACACGAAAGAGATACAGTGCTTATTCTTTTTTTTATCATTGTTGGATTTATTTACGAGTAATTTTAATTTTGAGTGGATTCTTTTTGTGTAGATTTTGCTGCGAAGTAGTTGTAAAAATATTCCAGAGTCAGTTGTAACGTGTTTCAATCTCAATGTTAGTTTTTTAAAGGATTTGTAGTAAGACATGAGAACCGTTTAGGCGTCCCATAGGGGCTACAGTCAGCTTCTTACACCACATTGAGAAAATTATGCCATATTAAAGAAAGAAGCGCATTTCTAGGAAATCGAGCAAATAAGCTACACTTAGTCAAAATAGGCCACATAAAATTTCAAATTGTAAATTTTGTTTATTTTGTTTCTATTAAGTTAGGTATTTTTGGTTATTTAGGTTACATAAGCAAATTTACTTATTTTATAAACATTTTTTAAAAGCCGCAATAAAAAGAATCGGTTTTCAAAAATATGCACTTTCCTTTATTTCTAGAAAATAATCAAATATGTGTGACTAGGTGTATTTAACCGGCACGCCAGAGAAGAAAGCACTCTAAGGGGAGAAGTTAAGTCCCCTTATTTAAGAAACAAAAAATAGTCAACCCGAAAAAACGAAAAAGGTTTAAGGTCTCTCATCCGAGGACGAAAATAAACAATCTTTGTGCCTCATCTGTTGCGAACCATTTTCTCAATGATTTCCAAATAATAAATGGGTGCAGTGTGCATCATGCCAACATCAAATGCAAAGAAATGTCTATACGTACATGTATGTTGTAAGCCACAGTAAAAAGAGCATGATAAATAAAAGTGGATGATAAAAGCACCCTGTACAAAACTAATTCGACCATTCATTCAACGACATCTGTTATCAAAAACTAATAACATTCGGACCATCTGATTAGGTCATTGACCCGAATCTCACTTGCTATAAATACAGGCAAAATGCAGCTTCACTGCTTCTTCTCTTCGTTGCCAAATAAAGATTACACCGCCTGTCAAAACAAGTGTTTAATTTTTTCTTCGATGTAATGTATACCTGCATTAACAGCCATACGGATTACTACCATTTATTAAATTCTTTTAAAAATAAATGATCATTGAAATGATATTTTATATTTATTTTTAAGTTCTTGTCAAAACGTTTCCCGACCTAGGGATGTTACAACATGACATAGACTTTTTTTTAAATTTGTCAGAGAAATTTTGGACATATTTCACTGATTTGTTTTATCCGTTATTTCTATCTAATTATTTTTTTTATTTCATTGCTATTTTTTTTATGCATTATTTCTTATTTCTATTCTATTTTTTTTTTTCAATGTCAGTATTGATTTTATTTTATTAAGTTATCACTTTGAAGTTGCCATCACAGTGTGTAATCGGCATACTCTGCCCCTGAAAACGAAAATTTCACAGTAATTAATATGGAAATAAATAAATCCTCAACACGCCAATTTCGATCCTACAAAGAAGTGTGAATTGCAGTGCATTTGGTTCCATCCGGTACCAGAATGAGTTTTTAATGGCTGTGTTAACCTGGCTGCGTTGGATGCACAACGTTTTGTTGGAGGTTATCTTTTACCGATCATTGAGGTCACTCCTGGACGCGGATTGCCAAACTATATACCAGTACAGACAACGAGCACTCTATAACATACTACAATGTGCTCATGTAAATGTAGAGCAAAATGTATACCGACTCTGAGCAAATCACATTTGCCCTCACAGGGTATACATTTTGATCTACATTCGCATAAGGCCGAATTTTTAAATATAAGCAAATTTGGGCTATACTGCTTCTATTCATTTAAAACACAAGGAAATTAAAGAAGAACTCTTTGGCCACAGAACAGCCTGATAAACAACGAATACGTGTATGCCCACAGAATGATTTTTTCTGCTTTGGAGTATAAACTATCGTTGATTTCTAGTTGTAAAATCCAACATAAAAAACTATCTTTTGCCTGCAACTTCTAATCTAATTTATTTAATCTAAAATTGATGACAATATTATCAGCTTTTCATACTCGTTTCAAGACTTACGATCCCGATCTTCGGCCGTTGAATTATAACGGAAACGTATGTTAAGCACATAGAATACCGACCTTGAAATAATAGTTAATTCAATGCTTCGTGAAGTCAATTATGTCGCTGTCACTCAAGCAAACCCATAGTCCATTCGCTCTATGGCCTAGCCATCTAATGCGTTGAATCCATAGATGCCTGGCCAGGCACATGTCGCTATACAGCCCGCACAGTTCATGGTTGAATCTTCTTCTCCAAGAACCATCAACGCAAACAGAACCAAAGATTGGACGCAGAACTTTTCGCTCGAAAAGACCGAGGACTTCTTTATCCGCTCTTGAGATACTATGTTTCCGGCAGTAAGTCTGCTATATATTTTGCAGGACAGGGTCAATCGGGAGAGGGCTCTAGTTATTCTGCGTTTAATCTCGGTACTTGTGTTCTTCGTACTGTTTACTTGGGAGCCGACGCAGACGAAGTCCTTCACTAACTCGAAATTATAGCGTGACGTGACGTTCTGGCCGAGTCGTCGAAGTTGTCCGTCCCGTTTTGCAGTTCCACTGCACGACGATGAAATGCGCTTCCAAACTAAACATTTCTCAAACAACCGTTCGCCTAAATTTAAAACCAATGTTTACAGGTACCTCCTAAGTATGGACGTTAATAATGAGTGTTCAAATTATTCAAGTTTATTAATTAGCTTTTGGACTTGTCGTCAAAAATGTATGTTGAATTTGACTTTCCATACAGTTTCTAAGAGAACTCCATCTCCCATTATCCGCTAAATTTGCTAGGGCGACGTTCGCCTCAGTACATTTTTTCAATACGATTTCAAACTCCAATTGCGCAACAGCAACTCGCATACAACTTGTATGAGTGGTGATTGCAATTGACGGCAGTGGCGTAGACGAATTTTTCCATTTCGTTGAATTTGTGTGGGGATATTCTTATTCTTGGGTTAATTCAACTGAAATAACGTTAATTCGTTGCCTATGCTATTCTCGACTCTCGAGCACAACTCGCACTTGACCGGTTTTGTATGAAATATTATTTATTTATAATTTTCCTTTGGAGACTTGTGATTTCAAAAGAAACCCTTGTTACTTTGCGTCTGCTTTGTATGGTGGAACAGTCCGGGGTGAACCTGGACTCCAACCAAAAGAACCCTTGTCGCTCACATTCTTGAAAAATTGACGACTTAACATCAACATGTTTTTCAATGCCAAATTTATTGAAAAGCGTGCAAAGGCTATTTAAGATCTTTCAAAATGTGGCATCTTAAATTCTTAAATTCACCACCATATGCCAAGAACTTATAACGCCACATTTTCGAAGGCTTTCTAAAGCGAATTGAATGAAGCGAACAAAAACATTGTTTATTATTTATAAACTTGTGGTGAGTGACCAAAGGCATAAGAAGCTACTTTTTGAAAGTGTTTTTCGCTTCTTATCGTACTCACTTCAATCAGGAGTTCGGGAATTCTGTAAACGAGTACAGGAACTAAGAACTAGCGTTCGGAATTTAAGTCGGAGTACACAGGTTGAATTAAAACAAACCTTAGTCTTAATTTAGTACATCTTTAAACAAGTAAATGAGAATGTGTTTAGGTCTATATCTAGTAGCAGTAACCTGACAGTCATTTCAGTTTCAGTTCAGGTACTTTGGTACCTCTGTCTGCTTATATTTCCACAATCAGATCAACGATGTCAGACACAGTATTAGTTAGATTTTCAAATTTCATTGACCAGTTCATTTCAATTTCGGAGGTTTTGGACATTTATTGTGCTATGCGCAGGGTTGTTCACGTATAGTAGCTAACGTATAGTAGCTTTTCTACGTGTTTAATGTGTGTATTATACATCAGAAAGATATTGTATAAATGTTTACAAAAGTGTATAAAAGTGCATATAATATATAATATAATATGGGTGGCGCTACAGCCCGTAGAGGGCCAGGGCCTAGCTTCTCAGCAACCACTGTTGTGCGTGCTATTGTTCTCTCACGTGTGGAAGGGACCTACAGTTTAATGCCAACTCCGAACGGCGTAGTTGAGAAGCTTTTTCTAGACAGGAAATACTCTTTGAGCATTGTCAGTGACTCGAAAGAGGTGGAGCCGTGAAATATGAAAGGTGGTCAATTCGGGTATCGAACTTAGCACCCTCTGCGTAGGAGTACGCACTAACCCACTACGCCACGGCGACCCACGTATAAAAGTGCATACAACTGAAAAAAATATGTATAAAAGATGTAGAATTATTATTGATACTTGTAAGATTGTGTACACTTTCTGATAATTTCTTTTTTTAAATTTGACACTTTTTTACACTTTTGTGCACTTTTATACAATTTAATACACTTCAGTACAAGTCTATAAACTTGTATATACATTCATTCATTTTTATACGGTAAAAGGTATAATCATCAAAAAGTGTGACATTTGCGCAACATTCTAATATGCGTTACAAGAGAGCTAATATTGGTTTTTTGAAATGAATATCTGCTAGGTGACCTGCTTCGTTGCTGACGATTTGTAACAAGTTGATGGCGTAAAGAGAGACACCAACAATTCTGAGTGCGTGTGTTTAGAGTTCGGTATTAACGGAAAATAAATTGAGAAATACGAGGATAGTCTGAGAAGTCAGTGACTTTTAAAATTTCTTGTTAACTGTCATCTATCAATAGACTATTATCAAGTTTAGATCAATCAGTGTTATGTAGTTTGTGTTTGACAGTAATATAGTGTTTAACTATGCAATCGGAAATAGACAAGTTAAAGACAAATATATCGATTTGGAATAGCAACGACACATACGCCGGATGCTCTACGATTCCAAGAAAATCATTCTCCCTCCAATAAACAATCATCTCACTTGACAACCAACGGACCACCAGATCGATCAAGAACATTTCGCAGAAATACTTCCGGCAGCAGCTAAACAAAAAGAATCATCATTTTGTAGATGCAGCAAAACTGACCAATGACAACAGGGCATTAGGGTTACCTTATAAAAATTGTTAGTCAGTTGATAATGAACGTTGAATAAAGTAAGAGGCCTCTCCTCAAAATAAAAAAATATTTTTTTTATTTAAATCGAACAAATTAAAGTTTAACTGACATAATGAAGCCATATACGGCAGTGCAGCTGAAGCAGAGGTTAAGTGCTCTAATGCTACGCTTGACGGAAATTCCGGGAAGTCAACGACATGCCTTCCATTCTTAGGCCGCTTTTACACACAAAAATTTCGTCTGCGATTTTTCCATCTTGTTGGCAAGGGAGGTGGGACGTGATAGGGGTAGCCCGCATCTCGTGTGATCGGGGTTCGCCTTTGGATTTTCTATTCTCTTTTATCTCTGTTCGTTTTTTCTTTGAGTTGCTTTACTCTTATGTTCTCAATGTTGGGTATTGGAAGCATGCTGTACATGCATGAGAAAGAGAAGACGCATGTTTGAGAGGGGGTAGGAAACAGAAAAGGTTCAGCATTGCAATCACAATTGCAGAGACTGAACGATTTCCAGTGTGAAAGTGGCTTGCGATTACAAAAGGGAATTTGAAAGAATCGGCGACGAATCTTAGCGAGTGTGAAAACAGCCTTACGTGGGAAAGCAGGACGCCGTCGATGCCGAGAACGATTCCAATGAAGATTTTGAGGAGAGTATTGGTCACACACAAGCAGAAGATGCTCATGTCACAGAAGAAAATATAGCTGAGAGGGATAAAAGGTTAAATGCTGAAAACGATTCCGATGATCCCCATGAAGATTTTGAAGAGAGTATCGGACAGGCACAAGCAGAAGAAACTGATGCCACAGGAACAAATATTGAAGAGAGGGGTAAAAAAAGGAGCGACAACTTAAAAAAAAGAGAGAAGACAAATGAAGAGTGCAGATGAAATAATGCGAGCTGATAATGAAAAGGATACTGATGAGCGAGCTGAAACGAATTATGATGACTGGAAATTAATAGAAAGAGAGATCGATATGTTGAAAAGAGAATCAGTAATACAGAAAAAAGAAAATGAAATTTTAAAGAGAGGAAAAAGAATTGATATTGAAAATCAAATTCACACACATCAAACTGAAACGAAAAAAGACAATTTCTACTATGTGAAAGATCTTTTACCGGAATTTACGGGGAATGGGGACTCGTTTGGTCATTGGGAATCCCAATTGAAAAGTATTTTGCGTGCTTACAGTTTGGATGACAACAACACCAGAGCACTTATATCTATTAAGCTCAAGGGAAAGGCCTTGCAATGGTTACATTCAAGACTGGGTCGGTAGAAGAGTTGTTAAAGGACATGCGAGCATTGTTTGGAGATCGTACAAGCAAACTGAACTCAAACGTCAATTTGAAAATAGGAAATGGCAGCCGATCGAGTCGTTCCAGGAATATGTTCATGACAGACTCATTGTGGCCAACAAAATTGTCATGGAAGAAGAAGAGCTTCTGGAATAGCAGCCAACTGCCGGTAGGATACACTCATAGAGAGCACAATATTGCAAACCATTCATTCGCAAATTCGCCCGAACTTACCACCTATCATAATTCACGGCTCCACCTCTTTCGAGTCACTGACAATGCTCAAAGAGTATTCCTGTCTAGAAAAAGATTCTCACCTTCGCCGTTCGGAGTCGGCATTAAACTGTAAGTCCCTTCCACGCGTGAAAGAACAATAGCACGCAACACGAGTGGTTGCTGAGAAGCTAGGCCCAGGTCCGCCTCGGACTGTAGCGCCACCCATATTATATTATATTCATTCGCAAAGTAGACAGCGGTGAGTGCGGACGTAAATTAATAAACATAGAATATTAAATAAAGTTAGAAAAAAAAATAACAAATTGGTGCGGAGTTTTATTTAAAAGGACTGTTTCACGACTTGTTATAATAAGTAGTATGAGGACTGTGTGCCATAAATTTCAATGTGTTGAGGAGGAAAAATATGTGTGAGCTCCCTGTGGCGCTGATTACCGTGACCATAACTCTACCATAAATCAATCATTTGGCCACTTCAATTATTATATAATATGGGTGGCGCGACAGTCCGAGATGGACCTGGGCTTAGCTTCTCAGCAACCACGTGTGTTGTGCGTGCTATTGTTCTTTCACGCGTGGATGGGACCTACAGTTTAATGCCGACTCCGAACGGCCAAGTTTGAGAAGCTTTTTCTGGACAGGAATACTCTTCGAGCATTGTCAGTGACTCGAAAGAGGTGGAGCCGTGAATTATGATAGGTGGTAAAATTCGGGTATCGAACCTGGCAGCCCCTGCGTAGGAGTCGACGCACTTACCCACTGCTCCACGGCCACCACTGGCCACTTCAATTGAGTGGCATAAATAATCAAACTATTCTACAGACTATATAGCTATCCCATCCTGCTAATTCTCCAGGCTTAGTCCCGTATATAGTTTTTCTGCTTCCAAATCTGACCACATTGCAACGAAGAGCTCATCACTGCAACAAATGTTTATTTCGTAGGTTGTGAGGAAACTTTTTGAGGGAATAAAGAAATTCGAAAAATGCTGAACTAAATCTATAGAACTATAAGGAGAAATACATGGTCCATTTTCAAATGAGGGTTTTTCTTTCGTTGTTTCCCCTAGAAAAATACTTAAAAGCACAAAGAAAAGGATTCATAAACAATATTATAAATTAATTTTCTGTTGAAATATACATATATCTAATATCATATCTCTGTATGTAAATTGCGTGCTGGCAAACCTTGTAAAAATTTTAGAACGAAATAAATATTTATCTATCATGGGCCATTTACCAAATAGTCACTGACTTAGGTTATATTATCTTAGGAAATTCGAAAAACAAATTTCGTCATTTTGCGAATTGTTTTGAAAATACACTATAAATGATCTGTCTAAAGATTTTAAAAAGCAGCATCACAGGCACTTGATGACGTCTACATGACTTAGGCAAATTAGGAGATATAAGGGAGCAATATTTTCATCGATTTTTGAGACGAGATTACCATTTATCCCTATTTAATTAAATGAATGCCCAATAGAGGTGTGACTAGTTCATGAACAAACTACGTCACCGAATGATGTTGATTATTATTTTTTTCTTTGTGATTCACTGCAGTCAGGTAAAAAACTGGGCCTCAACTAACAAGCCTGTCCAGAAAGAAATGCAGTGCAGTTTCGATTATTGCAACACTCGATTTGGATGTGGACTTACCTGATTTCGATTTTTGCAACAAATCGAACAAAAGTTTTCGAAAACAATTTCGCTACTTTGAAATTATATGACTCAAAATTCATATAAACATTCATGTACGTGCAATATAACAGCAAGTGAGAAGTGTTGACGATATCATAAATCGTGTAGACATAGTTTCGTGCAGAAATGAAGTACTATAGAAATGGCCAGATGGCCTCTTACCCTTATGGATGAATTTGAGTGACATTGATGGTTGTTTAAGAAATACTACTCGTCGCTCCTTATTTTCATGGAAAGAGTTAAAAGCGGGAGAAGAAGAAGTTTCCGACGATAGTGCGGAAATGGAAGTTTTTGATGTACAGCCCAAAGTAATATTAGAAGCCGTAATAAAATGCTTTATCATATATCTACTTGTAGAACGAAATGACCAAATCGTTTGACAAAATTATGTGTTAGAAGAAGTAGCAGCACTGACGTTTACTTCGGTTAGTGGCTTTGGTGTATGAAAAATGTCAACAACTGAAGAGGAATGTAAATGATTATTTTTCTTGTTCAGATTTTAGCTTTGTAAAATAAAGATTGACCACGCGGGTCTGCGATAATAAATAATATAATCTTTTCTTATTATTGCCATCTGGGCTTTTTATTTTAAAGTTTGTAACAATATGCAACCACAAAATTTGCGGGATAACACTGCCGCCAACAAGCAACTGCCGAGTTTTACATATTATCTAGATGAATTTTTTTTTTATAAAATAGGGATTCAGGATATTTTATTTATACATTAAGTAGTATATTGCGTAAGCTTTTATAGAATACTTAAAATATACGTAAGATTATTGCAACAGGTCATGTTTTCATTAGCTACAATAATCGAAATTACACTGTATCATCCTAAAATTAACTGCCACATTGCATTACACATTTTCTCAAAATATTGGTTATACAGTTTGCTGTCTCGACTGTGCGATTTGATATAATTACCTATTCATTTGAGCCAAATTCTGCGACCACTAACTGAACATTTCTATCTTGTCCATAAAATCAAGTCGGTTTCCCAACGACAACTGCATTCTCAATTTGAAAAGATTCAAAGTTGATATAATATGAAACACAGCAGCAATTATTTGAAATGGAATTTTTACGGATGGAATGAGTATTGTGTGCTAAACCAACGCCACAGTTTGTTTAATAATACAACCTCTTTGCCCATTCCTAAGGTTTCATATGCAATGTGGTTTCATGCTACAATACCCCAAAAAACTCCGTGTCATAAATTGCGGTCAGAAAGAAGCGTCTGATTGTTATCGTGAAAATAACAATTTCAATTTGTTCAATTTTTTTAACATAGCTTAGACCCTTGTTGCGTATACGCAACATTTATCTCTGCTGCAACCTTCACCACATATCATATCCAAACTTTGCATTAAAGCGAGTGTGCTTTGGAATACTTGAATTATGTTTCAAACGCAGATATACCTATGTTGGTATTTTATTATAAACCGCAAATCATTTTGCCCGTCAAAGACATAAATTGCATTTTTTGTTATCGAAGTAAACTATTTAAAATATGTTCAAACAATTTGCGAAGTTAATGGCAAGAATATTGTTTCACAAATCAATGAGTTGGCGTCATCGCAAGAGATAGGTCAATGTTATGAAAAAAAACCTTCCATGTATTCAATATTCAATAATGAATTATTTTTGCCAATGGATCCTATTCGATTTCAAAAAAATGCATCCCCAACACATTAAAATACTGCTGTGGAATAAAAGGAGAAAGAGAAAAGGAATGTAATCGATACAACTTCATTTATCGTCCGCAGTCTCTGTTGAGTGATTTAATTAAAATGAGGTACGAACATGGAATGCGTAAGGCTTACAATACAAAACTGAACTATTGACTTACGAAACAGGAGCAGACATAAATGGAATGCTTTATGAAATAATAACCATTTTTTGTGTGTTTGCAAGTTCTTCTAAAAGCATTGTCATCTTTCCAGAGACTTATTACTCGTCCTTTTTTATTTATTATTCTCTAAAGAAAGATAATATCATTTATTATTAAAAGCTTTAAATAATAGGTGTGTTTGTGCCATACTCTAAACACTTGACATGCAACCTTGTACGCCGTCTCCAACGAATTAAACCGTTCGAGCGCAATGAGTACCAGCAGGTGATCTTATCGAAAATCGACCTGCCTCATGCGTACAAATAATGGAGTTAAGACTACTGGATAGGGAAACCTAGTTGTAGTAAAAAGCTAAAAACAATGAGAAGGGTGTGTTTAGTCAGTAAAAATCTGACACTACTATGAAAGCACGGGTATCATAGTGTCTTATTGAAGATTCACACCAACCCACGAAAAAAAGGTAAAAATTTAAAATAATTCAGAGAAAATAATTAAATAATCTATTGTAATAAATTAGATGAGATGAAAGGTAGAAAATATGAAGAAACAGCAAAGACAGATAGTAGACCAAGACATGAGAAATATGAGATTCTATAGCGGAATAATCAATGCTGAATTTTAAGCGTTTTAAAAACATTCCAGATATTGTTAACGTTCTGATAGGCAGAGGAAATTTATTAAATAATCGATAGGATAAAACAGAGAAAAAGTTACGATATGCAGTGGCACGGTAGTTAGGTACAGCTAAAATGTTAGAAAGATTTCCTCGGAGATTATAAGATGAATTTAAACGAAATTGCGATTACCAGATTCCATAAACAAAAAATTTACAACTTGAAAACAATACAAGTGAGGAACAGGAAGAAGGTTTTCTACAAATTTTTGAACGACGTATTTCTTCAGAACCGACAGTGGATGAATATGTTTACGATACACACCTCCCCAACAATAAATTTCATATTGCGACTTGGAACGGAAAACACCATAATAAATTGCCCTTAAAAGTTTGGTTGAACAAACATTACGTAAATATATTTTCTTAGAGCACCATACTCATAGGTTCGCAAAACTCATCCTGGAGTCAAGCGTAAGTCCCAAATATTTGAATTCATTACTCTTTCAACTTGAAAACATTTATCACAACAGGTAAGATTAACATCGAAATCAGAAATGGAAGATAAGTTCAAAAACATTGTCTTAGTTTTAGAGCTGATTACTAAGTGATGCTCAGAAAACCATTGCCATTGCAAACTTAGATCCCAATTGATATTAGAAACTAGATCTAAAAGGCATGGAAATGCATCGGATGAAATAGAAACATAGCCAAATCCAATACGGTGGGGCGTCATGCAGTTGACCTGACAAGCGCACAAATAGAGTCGAGGACCTTATCAACAATGACGGAACGTTGGCTACAGTCGGAGCAATACGTGTGTAGTATTGCTGTCGCTGATAGATACATTATGCAGTGAACCAAGTCCAATTTCTCTCTTACTCCAATTTGTTTGCCATATTTTACATACATTTTCCATACAAAAACATCTGCTCTAAGTCAAACTCCCTCTAACTTGAACTAATCATGGTATCCTGTGAAAATTCGACTTAGGATTTTTTTATTTAGATTCAGAGCTAGATGATAAGAATATCATTTTTGTACGAGTTATTCGGCTTAATAAATCTCCGGGCACATGCACTTAAAATAATAATATAAATTATTTTACTGCTGAGCCTGTCAGAAAGCAAATCAACTCCCAGTTGTATTAGAGGAGCGTTAAGGGCTACTTCGGACATACTTCTTAACCAATCGACGATGTAATTAATCGGCAATCAGTAACTTTCAGCACGGCGGTTGGATTGAAATAGCTGCATATTTTTTTTCCTCGACGCTGTACTATCTTCGAAAAATTTAGATTCATACCAGTGATACCAGATATTCAGGTATTCCGACTATTAGGAGCCGGATGGTCTTCTGAAAATCTTCACAGATAGATCGAGGGTAAGGTCGTCTATTCAAAGGACCGAAGTATCTAATTATATTAGCTGATAGAATATTAGCTGTGTTTTTTTGCGTATAACGATCGTCGACACTTAATAAATCATCATAAAATATTGGCAGCACCGACGATATTTATGACAATTGTGAAAATCAGGGGGTAGAATCGTGTAAGGTGATAGTTGACCGTTAATGGGCACAATCTTCGGTTTGCGATTGTGTAGCGTGGCCCCCACTTTAAAATCAAAACCACTTAATAATTATAAAATAAAAACAGTCTCATCAAATGAAAAAAATCGATACGAAACCTAAGCGGAATGTATAGACACTCTGGGAATGTAGTAATGAATGCAAGAACATTGTATTAATGTTCTAATACATCAACCAAACCTACAAATGCGTGAACAAAAGTAAACGACATACAGCAACCAAAACAATGAATGAATAAATTCAGGAATGAATACACAGAAAATAATGATTGGAAGCATTGTTTTTATCCGCGCTTATTTCATAAGCGGCGATAGATGTGATGAGTAACTTAAGCGGATATGGGATTTGTTGTTAGTGTATTTTACATGCAAATTGAAATTTAAGCGTATATAATAACAATACTAATATGGGTGGGCTACAACCCGTAGAAGGCCTGAACCTAGCTTCTCAGCAACCACTCGTGTAGTGCGTGATATTGTTCTCTCACGCGTGGATGGGACCTACAGTTTAATGCCGACTTCGAACGGCGGAATTGAGAACCTTTTTCTAGACATGAAATACTCTTTGAGCATTGTAAGTGACTCGAAAGAAGTGGAGCCGTGAAAGACGAAAGGTGGTAAATTCGGGTATAGAGCCTGGGACCCTCTGCATTGGAGTCGACGCAATAACCCACTACGCCACGGCGACCCACCCAAATTTAAGCATATATACGCTTGAAAAAAAAAACACACCTAAAGCCGAACCTCAACACTAAAATTGCCAGGAATAAAATTAATAATAAGAAAAATAATTAATCTACTCCGGCAACAACCAAAAATACTTGAATTAATTTATAAACATTATTTGATTTGGAAGTCCAATCTGCGTAGCCTCGGTGCTTAACAAATTCAATTTCATGTCATAAATGCAAAAATACATTAAATTTTCATGTACATAGATTTTTTTTATGGCCTCACATAAAATTTATTTATCACAGGGGATTAGACACATTTCGTTGTCTCGGGATCATAATTTTTCAAAGGCCCCGCCATCATATCCTTTTCATATGTCCGTTCGTCCATTTCCCTGCCAGACATTTACATACAACTTCTACATTTATGAAACGATCGAAATGCTATTTTGGTTTTAAATATATTAGCCCGAGATATCGACTGGTCCGCACTGAAGTTTTAGGAAGGGACTTCTTTTTAAATGTGTGAATGCAGGTTTTGTTTTCAAACTTTTTGATTCCAACGATATCCATCCCAAAATTCAAGTCAAATGGCATTAAAAATAAAAAAAAATTATATATACAATATATATATATATATATATAATTAAAAAATCTGAGGATAAATTCGGTTCAAAATATTTCGAGGATTCTGATTGTGTGAATTTACTAACCCATAATAGGTAAGACGTCGACAAAATAATTTTTAAATTCTGAAAATTCAGTTTACGTTGTTTGGTCCCGGGTATAAAGGTATCAAAACACGCTCTTCAGTTTTATGCCGACTATGAACAGCCATAATAATATGGGTGGCGCTACAGTCCGAGGCGGACCTGGGCCTAGCTTCTCAGCAACCACTCGTGTTGTGCGAGCTATTGTTCTTTCACGCGTGGAAGGGACCTACTGTTTAAAGCCGACTCCGAACGGCGAAGGTGAGAAGCTTTTTCTAGACAGGAATACTCTTTGAGCATTGTCAGTGACTCGAAAGAGATGGAGCCGTGAATTATGATAGGTGGTAAATTCGGGCATTGAACCTGGCACCCTCTGCGTAGGAGTCGACGCACTTACCCACTACGCCACGGCGACCCACAGCCGTGTATTAGAAAATTTTATTTATTTATGATGATTTTGTTCTTATTGGAAGAGGATGAACGATATTTCAAGTTTTTTCGGAAGGTGCGTTAACATAAAGATTCTTAGGCGTTCCCACTCTAGTGGAAGCAACATATGATTGGCCATGTTAAAGAATTTTCTAAGCTTAAACCAGCAAAACTTAGTGACATATGTCTTTATGAACGGTACGATTGTGCTAATTATTATTGTATTAGTGGTCTAAAAATGTCTTCGTAACATTGCCTTTTAAATGACGTCAGTTTAGGGCAACGGATCTGCCCCAAATAGTTTCAATGTCTAAAACGGACATAGGAACATTTGTTGTGTTACATATGCAGATTTTCTTGGAGTTTGATTTTTAATTCTCAAATAAGAAAATTGAATAAGTGTATAATGACTTTGTTTTTGGCGTTAACATGGTCTTACTTTAGGTTAGGTGGGCGGGCTGCTATTGCATTCACCAGCACACTTAGACCATATTGATCCATTGTGATACCCCTAGTCAGACTACTACCACTGATTGACTTCTTCTTCTTCTGGTGGCGCTACAGTCCGGGGTGGACCTGGGCCTCAACCAGTAAGCCTCTCCAGCCGGCACACATAGTTGGTTGAGGTCCTTCTCCACCTGGGTGCGCCATCGGTTCCGTGGGCGTCCTCTATTGCGTTGTCCCACTGGTTCGCCGTCGAAGACTCTTCGGGCTGGAGCAGTGTTGTCCATGCGCTCTACATGGCCCAGCCATCTTAGGCGTTGGTTGAATCTTCTTCTCCAATAACCATCCACGCGAACAGGACCAAGATTGAACACACAACTTTTCTCTCAAAAAGACCAAGTGCTTCTTCATCCGCTTTTGAGATTGTCCATGCTTCCGCACCATAGAGCAGGACAGAGATGATCAAGGTGTTATATAATGTTAGCTTGGTCCTTCGACAGAGGAGCCTACTACTCAATTGCCTTTTGAGCCCAAAGAAACAGCGATTGGCAAGAGTAATTCTGCGTTTAATCTCGGTACTGGTGTTGTTCGTACTGTTCACTTGCGAGCCGAGGTAGACGAAGTCCCTCACTACCTCGAAGTTATAGCTGCCTATGGCGACGTTTCGACCAAGTCGTCGATGTTGTGCGTCCTTTCTCCATGACAGCATATACTTCGTTTTGCCCTCGTTCACCGCTACACCCATTTTGGCCGCCTCCGCTTCAATACCAGCAAACGCTTCATTGACGGCTCGTTGTGTTCTGCCAATCACGTCAATGTCATCCGCGTATGCTAGCAGTTGCACGGACTTCCACTGAGTGACTACTGCAGTTAATTTGATGTTAACCTGATAAAAGCGTATTAATTTTTCTTTCACTGGCACTCGAACCGAGGACCCCGCTAACCAGGGTCAAGCACTCTACCAACTGCGCCATCCAGTCGTTATAACATGATCTTCCTTTGAGGTAATTGCAGTGCGGCCGCGGTCGCCGTGGCGTGGTGGTTTAGTGCGTCGACTCCTACGCTGGGGATGCCAGGTTCGAAACCCAAATTTACCGACTTTCAAATTTCACGTCTCCACCTCTTTCCAGTCACTGACAATGCCGTTGAAACCGTAGACGCCTGGTTACTACGGATTCAACAGCTAAGATAGCTGGGAAATGTAGAGTACAGTGACAACACTGCTCCAGGTTGAATATTCTTCGACTCCCCATTATTGGGAAAACGTAATGGAGAAAGCCCTCAAAAGATATGTCGTTAAGAAGGACCTCAGCCAACTTGGTCTGCATAATTGCAGGTATCTGACTAAAGATCGTGCCACCTGGAGAGGCTTGTTGGGTCAGGCGCAGGTCATCCTCTGAATGTAGCGCCAATAGAAGAACTACGGGGGTAAGGAATTTTGGTACCACGCCATCTTTTTTTGCAGATAATTTGATTATCCTCACTTGTTCCCAGACGGAACTCCAGCGCGAACTCGATAGGTTGTGGCCGTATGCGTTGATGGTGAAATGATAGTAACGTGGACAAATCAGAGGTTATGGTAATTTCCAGAACGCCTTTTCAATGCACTCTACATGTTAGTGCAGTCTCATTGAAGCAGATGGATGGGTTCAAGTATTTCGGGTCTACTTCACGAGTTATGGCAGGAGTAATTCTGAGCTTTCCTGTACGGTTGGTCAAGTTGTGTTAGTTTTCACACAGCTTGGAAGGTCTGTAATCAGGAAGGCCGAGCTTAGTGTGAAAACCAAGTTTGCAATTTTCAAGTCAGTTTGTTCCAACTCTCACCAATGGTCAACAAATTTGGGTAATGACTGACAGGCGCAGGTCATCCTCTGAATGTAGCGCCAATAGAAGAACTACGAGGATAAGGAATTGTGGTACCACTAGGAGGTGCTGATGATGACTAACAACAACAAGCAACCATATGAATTAAAATAATTCGAGATAAATATAAAGTCTTTACCACAAAATTGTCGAACGAAATATTAGGTATATTAAATTTCAACAATCATAAATAAATTAGTATTATGGGATGTAGCAGAAATATCATATAACCTTTCTTTATCTACCTATCTCATATCCACGAATCACGCTAGTATCAATGAAAAGGAAAGATGTTCCATTATTAGCGTGTGTGTGAATGAAACCAAGGTCACCAAGGCTGCTACGTATCGTAATACCAACACAAAAAATATTCCACTTCACCACATATTTCAATTTACAAGCCGAATGTATAGCCGACACGAAAAAAATAGCTAAATACTAAATATTAGGATGTTGCTTGCCTCGCTGGAAATTCCCCCAGCTATGCTCAAGTTAATTGAAATGTATTGTACCTACACATCCCTTGAAAAATTTTACCGCATTATCCGTTTTATCCATGATTTTCTCTTAAGCCTGATTTCTGATGAAAAATAAAGTTTGGCGATATATTTTCTTTGCCCCAACCGACCACAGAAAACTTTTTTTCCCAGCTTTGAATTATCACGCCACCTTTCCACAATCGTCCTGTTCAGTCTCTTAAGAAACGACATTTAAAGAAGTGTCCTTGCTTCTTTTATGTGCTTAATATTTGTAGCAAAATATAAAGGCGTATGATGATAGCTTATCCCGCTTATTTTTGGCTATTCCTTGAATGCATGACCTCCATAATTCATTGAGAAAAATTTAAGTGAACAATTTTTCTGGCGAACACTGTAAGCTTATGCTTCTGTGCTGCAGAACAGGACTGGGATAGTGTCCTACTGGACACTTTCCTATATGAATGGACATTGGAATTGACGAATAGATCTACGATACGTCGAGCAGTCTGTGAGAACAGCTAAAGAGCAGTTTTGGAAGTAGTTCGGTGAGAAGTTGGAAAGCGACCATAGATCTACGAAAAAGGTCTTCTGACCAACCTTCTCAGAGGAAGGCTCAGAGAAAGGAAACTGTGCGTTGCTTTCCAATGAGGTGGAAATCTTGCGCCCATGGAGTGAGCAATTTTCGGAGCTACTCAATCCTGAACAGAGCACTGAGGACGCGTAGTATTGAGTGGGCGGTGAATAACCCAACGGTGGAGGAAGTCCTTTTGACGATTGAGTCGCTATAAGTTGGCAAATCCGTCGGTGTGGATGAAATCTGGTCAGACAATGGGTAAAGAGGGACTGTTATGGCTCTCCCGTGTCATTAAAGTGGCCTGGGAACGCGTTGAGACACCTGGCGATTGGCAAACTGGGATGATTGTCCTCTTTTCAAGAAGCGGGACAAAAGAGACTGCTCCCACTACAGGGAAATATCCCTTTTAAGTTTCCCCGATACAGTTTACTCCAAGGTTTTGGAAGCGCGTTATAGAGCTATTGCCGTGCCCAGGGTGGGGGATGAACGGCTTTCGTCCCGGCAGAAGTACAACCGACCAGGTTTTCACTCTAAGAATGGTACTTGAGAAGGCTTGGGAGTATGCCAAAACCCATCTACAGCTGTTTTTTAGATTTGGAAAAGGCATATGACCGAGTTCATCTAGGTAAACTCTGTGGTGTTCTGCGGGAGTATGAGATTGAGTGGTAGTGGCGGCAAAGGTGGCAAAGGCGGGCGAGGTCACTCAATGCCGCCGGTGGAGCTGGATTTGGAAGCAACAGAGGCACTGGTAGTTATAAGGACAATAATTCCGGAAAATACGTGCATGTTGATGGCGGATCCGGTCCCCCGGCTGAGCCTTATGACCACATTGTGGGAGCAACTGGAGGTGTTGGGGGCGCTGGTGGCGCTGGAGGCGCTGTTCCACTTTTGAGGGTTAACGGTGTTAAATCTATACCTTTCACAGTGGGCGTGAGACTTCCCCAAAGGTACGTCTTGTCACCTCTCCTTTTTATTGTTCATATGGACTGGATGTTGCAGCGCAGCCGAGGCGAGGAATGTTTCACATTGGGGGAGTTGAGGGTAAGCCATCTTTTTTTTGCAGATAATTTGATTATCCTCACTTGTTCCCAGACGGAACTCCAGCGCGAACTCGATAGGTTGTGGCCGTATGCGCTGATGGTGAAATGATAGTAACGTGGACAAATCAGAGGTTATGGTAATTTCCAGAACGCCTTTTCAATGCACTCTACATGTTAGTGCAGTCTCATTGAAGCAGATGGATGGGTTCAAGTATTTCGGGTCTACTTCACGAGTTATGGCAGGAGTAATTCTGAGCTTTCCTGTACGGTCGGTCAAGTTGTGTTAGTTTTCACACAGCTTGGAAGATCTGTAATCAGGAAGGCCGGGCTTAGTGTGAAAACCAAGTTTGCAATTTTCAAGTCAGTTTGTTCCAACTCTCACCAATGGTCAACAAATTTGGGTAATGACAGAAGGAATAAAATCGCAAATGTAAGCTGCTAAGGTGAGATTTCCTCCTGCTGTTGTGGGATTTACTCGCCCGGATAAGGTGTGAAACACGGCAGTGCGCTATGAACTTAACTTCTTCGAACGGAATGAGCTATGATCCGATGGTTTAGTCATGTAGCACGAAGGTCCCCACCAGCACGACTTCCGAGGTGTGTCTTGAATGCGATTCTATCATGTAGGCGACCACTTGGCAGCCCCAGGATGAGGTGGTTGGACCATGTCCATAAACTCGCCTGATTACGCTTGGGCATAAACCGTGATGAGTTAGAGTTGATGGCAGAGGATCGAGTTGAATGGAAATTTCTCGAGCGAGGTTTACCCCCACGACTCCGTTAGTGGATCATGCGGGTTAGAAGATGATGATGATGATGAGATGACCCTTTTTCATGGGTCAGTTCCTATATTTACCGAAGTATGAAAAGGTGGTCCATTGTGTTGGTCTACAATCATACTTATCAGATTGTTTACCAACAATTTCACCATTCAAAACGGAATAGAAGCGAATACCGACATTCTAATCTCAGAAAGGGTCTAATGCCATAGTGCTCAGATATGCAGGGATTTTATTTGGTATCACTGGTGGTAGAAAGATAAGCGGCGGAATCGGTACGTTGACAGAATCGACGAAGCCTATAAACTACCCCACAATTCCAGCGTGTTCCAAGCGCAACTGTTTGCAAATCAGGAAGCATGTCGTCAAATCAAAATACACCTAAATATCCGATCAAATGAAGAGGCAAATGTTTGCAGTATGCGTTGATAGTCAACAGTCATCGAAGCTATTGCCACCTTGACTTCACATTCAAATAAGTACAGGAACGCCTACCGTCGCTAGAACGCTCCCTTGCAGAGTTTATCTCACTACAATTAGTAATGGCTAATATATATTCACACTTCCTTAAAACGGAACAACATCAAGAAAACATACAAATAATCTCAACAACAGATCTCCTTCCGCGAAGTGGTCATGATATTGCTAGACTAGTGGCTCTCTGTACAGGACACTGGCCGATTGGAGATCATGCCCACACAGCTCAACAACATGAGCAACTCATCTGAGAGGGACACTCTTACAAATTTTTTTCTATATTATATATATAGCCAGACAGCGAGCGGTTGATAGACCCATTTTCAGTTCACTTGATGAACAACTGCTACTGATCCTGTCCAGCGTACTGTCTGACGTCTGAAGCCGTTTTGCACCGCACTAATCGGTGCGGCGTCCGGCCCGGTAAATTGACTTTAGACCAAATTTCACAATAAGATAGATCCTGCAGAAGACTAGCGAGTTTTGAATCGATACACACCACACCTTCATCGATATTAAAACCGCATACGACAGCATTCATCGCAAGGAGTTATTTGGTGCGATGACCGAATTCGGGATCCCGGGAAAACAGATGTGTTGTTGTGTCGCACTACGCTACAAACACGCGATGCCCCTTGCAGTTCGGCTCGAGGACTTCCGGGCCGTTTGAAACCTGCACCTGCACCTGATTTCTTCAATTTGGTACTGGGGAAGATAGTGCGGCGGGCTGCTGTAAACACGGAAGGCACTATCTCCTACAAGTCAGTCCAACTGTTCGGATATGCTGACGACATCGACATTGTCGCGCGTTCCCAACGTGCCGTAGGAAGCATTTACGGCAATTAAAGAAGAGGCGAAGTGAGCTGCTCTTAAAGTCAACGACGATAAAACTAAGTATATGCTGTCGACCAAAAACGATCTGTCACACACCACCGAGGACAAAGTATCACAATCGACAGGTACAATTTCAAGGTAGTAAAGGAATTTGTCTACCTCGGAGCAAATATTAACTCCACGAATGACATCACTGTGGAGATCCGACGTAGAACCGCCTTTGGCAACCTGTGTTACTTGGGTTTGTCAAAACAACTGGCGTCAAAACTTCTGACTCCAAGGACTAAGATCATGCTCTACAAAACCCTTATTTTGCCAGTCCTGCTATATGGAGCCGAAAACTGGACGATAATCGAAACTGCGGTGCTGATTTTTGGTTCCTTCGAAAGAAAAATTCTACGTCGGATATATGGTCCCGCTTGCGAGGAAAGCGAATGGAGGCGAATGTACGAGCTGTACCAGGATGTGGATGTAGTCCGCAAGGCAAAGATCCGTCGGCTGCACTAGCTCGGACACATCTAGCACAGGGCCACCAATGCTCCAGGTAAGAGGGTCATCGAACCCAACTCTCCTGGTTTGAGAAGAAGAGGAAGACCGAATCTTCGGTATAAAGACCATGTAATCGCGGATGCAAGACAGCTTGGACTTGGTGACTGAAAGCAGTGTGCCCAGGACCGTCAGGAAAGGAAAGCAGCTATCGCTCAGGCTCGGACCCTCGATGGGTCGTCAGCCTGATAAGTAAGTAAGTATGAAGGAACTACTATTTTTCTTAAGAACCTCGAGTTAGATTTAGAGATATCTCAAGACACCGGTATTAAAATGGCACATAGTGTTAATTAGGTTCACACCGCACCACCTCTCTACCTATCTATCTTCCCAAGGATGCCCATCACTCGATAATTGGCGCTGCAAAAGGAGCACCCTTTCTTGTGGATTAGGTTTCAGAGATTCAATTCATCAACCCTTACGTCAGTTAAAAAAGCAAAAACAGACCCACAACAAAAGTGGAAAGCGCAAAGAAAAGTATCTACGCTCGTAATACTTTATGTATCTATCTTGACTTGGAGGTTGGGTATACCAACCACTTCATACTGCTCAACTTCTTGTTGACAAAATGTTCAAGCAATCAATTACTTCATTTCATTACGATAAAATTAATCCATCGACAAACATGATATTATCCTAAGTCTGATTATGTCAGAACATGACAAGACTTTCATCAATAACAGAAGAAGTTTGAGGTAGAGATTTGCGAATGGTTCTCGAGTTGAGACAGTATACTGACCCTAAGAGCTTATGATATAAGAATCACTCAGACTACAATTAAGATGCCATCACCATGGCATCAATCCATCATATTAAATCAAATTGTTTTTGATGGTCATGATGCTTTATTTTGACCAGTGTTTGAATGAACAATTAATCAATAAGTCTCAACAAAGTTTTCATTTTAACATAAAATTCATTTTTGCGGATGATGAAGAACTTTCATTCAAGCAAAGGTTAAAGGTATTTGAGAAGTTCCAGCACATTGTTATGCTATTGTGTAGCTTTGCTAATAATGTGATAATGGCGCATACAATTTGTAGTTCCGTCCATTTTAGTCAAATATTCGAGTAAGAACGAGACGAGAGGTGGTTGAATTAGAGACTGCTTTAAACTTTAAATACTATGATGGTGAGTGTTTGCTACTGAAAAAAAAAATTGTATTGAAGCTGATGCTGCAAGGTTAGTAAAGGCGGAGTTTCACACGATGCAACACCATGTTTTCATTGAAGGACAATATCTAAAAAATAATGAAATTTTGGAGACCACAGAAATAGATAAATACTTCGGAATGGTGTTATAAAAGCGCCAACTGTGAAGAGATTAATTGGTAAACTCAGGTAGACTGGATCGGTTGGAGATGATAAGCACACTGCTCAGAGAGGAGATATAATAGAGATATCCATCTTCGATATAATAGAGATATCCATCATCCAAGAGTACCGTAGGCAGAGGTAAAATGAAGGAGACCCTGTGCGACATCATCAAATGGGCACACTAACTAAGGAATGGTACTTGTCGGCTGGGTTGAACCTAAATCCGACAAAAACCACCAAAATACCTCTCACTAGGAAACGAAAACTGGATCGACTAAAACCAATAAGTCTGTCGGATACAACACTGGCTCCAGCAAACGAAGTTAACTATTTCGGAGTAATCTTGCACAAGCAAACCCATCTGGAAAAAACACACAGAAGGGGTAACCAGGAAAGCGACGCGTTAGGTTAACGTGTTTGCCACAACTGAAGCAGTTCTGGCCCACTTAAATCCTGATTGGACCCATTGTGATACCACTAATCGGCAGCTAACGTGCCGGTTCCTCTTTGGGTACTAACTAAATAAAACTCCTGAAGATACCTAGGCATGCTCTAACGATTTGTCGGAGCTTGGCGAGCAAATTCTGGGTATGTTATCCAATTATCCTAAGATAGATGTACACTGCTATTGTCAGACCAACAATTACACACGTTACAATAGTATGGTCCAAAAGAACCAACCAGATCAGTGCAAGAGAGGTACTGAACAAAGTTCAAAAGTTGGCATGTCTCTGTTTTACAGGGGCTATGGGAACCTGCTGCCATTGGGGTTGCTATTGGAGCTGACTCCTTTGCATCTACTGGTTGCAGAATGTGCAAGCAAAACAATCATAACGATGGCAAAAGAAAGGATAGGAAAAGACAGGTGCATTACATCGAAACAATTCGATGCACTAGTCAAAAAGCCACTACTCTTGGCCATTCCGAAGGATGACGTGATTCGGAAATCCCACTTCCAAAGGGAGTTTACCATTAAGCTCACCGCTAAAAAGGATTTGAGCAATGAATCCATTGTCCACAGACTGAGCAGCGTACGGTAAAATGGTATACAGATGGATCAAGAACTGATGAAGGAACAAGTGCAGGGGTATTTGGACCCCGGACAAAGTACCTCGAAACCAACCGGGCAAACGGACCAGTATCTTTCAAGCAGAAGTCTATGATGTAGACAGATGCGCTCAAATTAATCTTGACAAGAACTATACCAGCTGTAACATAGCAATAATGTCCGACAGTCGTGCCGCTATCCTGGCAGTAGGCTGCTATATGATCAATTCGAACCTCGTGTGGGAACGTCTACAGAAGCTTACGAAGCTGAGGAGGAGTAACAGAGTAAAACTCTGCTAGATACCTGGCCATATAGGGATAGAGGGCAACGAAATGGCCGACTCCCTCGCTAGGAAAGAAGCATCGGATCCTTTTATAGCCTGCAGGTCATCACGTCCTCAGGGAAGAGTTCAGGAAACTAGAAAGAAGGAATCGAGCAGATGCCTGGAACAACGCTCATGGCATGAAGAAGGCCAAGAAACTCTAATGTCAATGTAACCGAAAGAGGTTTGAGGCATGTATCAGAATAAGCAAGAATAACCTCCGTATGCTAATAGGCAATCGGCCAAGCAGTTACCGTGAATAGTGTCCGCTATCGAGAGATGATAAAGTACTTCTTGTGGCAAGTAATTGAGGATATGGACCTAGGCTGGCGCCACTTGCCACACAGCCAACGAAACAATAGCTCTTTAGAGCGAGAAATTCAATGGTCGTGTTATCTCACGTCGTGGCGATGTTAATTGGCCGGGAATATTTAAGAGAAAAGTGTACGTTAATAAGCCAAAAAAAATGCAAGAGATGATTTGGAACAATACCGACATTGAACCTCAATTATGTCTCAGAGTCATTGAAAATACGGACCAGCGGATTGAGGTATGTCACCGAAGCCGACGGACATTTAACCGATATTTTGTTTCACACATAATTGTCATAGATCCTTTCATCACAATAAAAGATATTAAGACAATTCTCTGAAATCTTTTTGTTTTGTTTACAATTATCATCGTTCGTTTTCGTTGGACCACACTTTATAAGAAATAGAACACTTTCAGGGTCTAGAAGAAAAAGAGTTGTAGATGTAAAAAAATACTCAGTAAATCATGTTTCTTTTTCTACTGCCCATGCAAGAATCCGTCGTGCACCTTGAACTCAAACAACAGGCATCTTATGGCCCAGGATAAATTCAGAGTTAAGAATCAGAACTGTCTTAGCGAAATGAAATAAGTCCTCTCTCTCTTCTCGAGATTACATTTGTTTAACCAATGTAACCGGACACATCCTTAAAACTTGCCTTCTGCTAATTAAACTGCTCAACTTAATTAACGCTTCCTTTAAGCAAGACTCTAGGAAGGTTGCAGAAGTGATTATGCTTCCAAAACCGGGCAAAGCTTTAACAACAAAAAGCCGCACAAACCCATATCGCTTCTACCAATAATATCCAAAAATTTTTGAAAAAACTCTTATTAAAACGCATTGAAAAATTTATCGAAGAGAAGCAACTAATACCTCACCATCAGTTCGGGTTTCGAGCGAAACACTCGACAATTGAATAAATATACAGAATAACGAACGAAATTGAAGGAGCATTACAGGAGAAAAAGATCTGGGGTCGAATCACCGCATCCGTGAACGGATCGTCTATTATTCGCACAGAAATTACGTTACTCGTCATACGAACGAAGGTATTGGGATCATGATATATACGAATGCTGACGGAACGTTATTATTCTGTGCGGGAAATATTGTAATAGAGTGGAACGCAGTGAATGTAATAGTTAAAAGTCAAATATGTATCATTTGTGTAAATGCAATGATTGATACAAGCAATAAATTATATATTGCAATTTTCCAGAAGGTTTTCCAGAAGGATTCAGAAGGTATTATCTTAAAGTACGCTTGGTCCGAAGTCAGTTAAGAGATAAAAGTAACTCTAAGGAACAATCAAGCAAAACGGAAGAATGATTTGAAACACCATAATACGAATAAATTAGACTTCGATTTTCAAATTCATTAAATGTTTTCGCTTGAATAAGGCGGCATTAAAACTTGTCCTCTCTAAACTTGAATAATATCCACATTTTCTACTGCTACTACCTCCTCTACTGCACTTCCTCCTGTGCTGAAATTAGTATCGACACTTTTGCTGTCGACATCGTCTACTTAAATGATGGATGGCTCTTTTTGCAAAGGATTTATTTCGTTCCAGTTTGTCCCAAATGTATATAGTCGTTGCATTTTATGTATATACTTCGTATATTTTAACTGGTATTCATATAATTTAATATTTTATTTATTCATAATTAACTTTTCAAATCAATACGTTCACTGTCTGCTGATCCAATGACGTTTCGATTAGTTCAATACGTTCACGTGCACAATTACGTGTTGTATGATCCCGAATTACGTGTCCGTATCCTGTAATCCCAAATGCACGATTTTCTATAGCGATTCACTCGTTCACGGATGCGATGATTCGACCCCTGCTTTACCGCCCTACTTGACGTTTCCCAGGCCTTCCGCAGGCTTCTAGCGACAAGCTTGTATATGCTACTAAAAGCTTATCTCGATAACAGCATATTTAGAGTTGACTGAATACTCCGATTTTAAGGAGATCCGAGCAGCAGTCCCTCAAGGAGTGTCCTTGGCCCTGCATTGTACCTGTTGTACACTAGTGACATACCTCAAACTGAGGGTACACTTGTGACTACATTTGCGGATGACACAGCGGTCCTGGCACGTTCAGTTGAGTCCTCAACTGAAAATCTTCAACGAGCTCTGGAAAAAATAAACGAATGGTCAAAACGCTGGCGCATTACTCCCAGTGAGACCAATGCAACGCATATGAATTTTACCTACAGAAATATTGAAAATCAACCAGCTTTTACTAATTCTGTACAAATACCGTACGCTAATGAAGCGAAATATCTTGGTATGACACTCGATGCGAAACTCAATTGGAAAGCCCATGTGAAAAAGAAACGGGATGAGCTCGAACACCGGTATAGAGAAATTTACTGGTTTCTTGGAAGGCACTCCAAGCTTATACAAGCAAGTACTGAAGCCTATATGGACTCACGGCATACAACTATAGGGTTGCACCAAAGCAAATAACGAATGATTTATTCAGTCCTTTCAGATTAAAATTATAGGGGATATTGTGAAAGTTCCCTGCTATCTCAGAAACTGTGATATACAAAGGGACCTAGGGATAACTACCATCGACGAAGAAATCACTAACTCCGCTCAAAAGTTAAGAATCAGACTTCATGGTCATTGTAACAATGATATCCTTCAAACTTTGGACATGAGACGTTTATTACGACGCCTCCAGCGTACGAGACCTCTCGTTTTGGTGCAATAGTAATAAACCATCCTAACGATGGTTATGGCAGGTGATTTTACCGAAGGTCTACGTAAAAGACTCGAAAACATCCTTAAAAGGAAACTACTGGATAAGGAAACTTAGTTGTAGCACAGAAAAACCAAAAGGGAAGAGTGTTTTTAAGCAGTACAAATCTGACACTATTATGGGGACACGGGTCACATAGTGTCTTGTTGAAGATGTTCACCAACCGAACTAGCAAAAAAAAAACACAATCTTCAAGGGTTAACTCATTTGAAAATTTCTCGAAATAGAATTAGATTTCCCACAATTGTGGTAATGTCCCGATACCTCTAACGAACAAAAAATCCAATAGTCATGAGAACTCATATTTAAATTACTTTATACTACCACAAACATCTGTACTAAAAAACAAACGTTTTTTTCATTACATTTTAGATTGGCATTGTTAAGGATGTGTTTTTAGAAATTTAAGACGCGACACAACGGTGGGTTACGCAGTCACTTTCGGAATGTTCACTTTCAATAATAAAAGGTAAATAATTAAATTTGTAAGAGAAGAAATTAATTTCAATTTTTTCATCTGCATGTGAAAGCTTGTACAATTTAAATTAAAATGTGCAAGTTAAGAAATGAACTATTTTTTTAGACGACAGGATTTGCATTAAAACTAAATTTTTTTCCCAAGCCCATCTTTTGCTATTAACTAAAAAGAAATGCCTTACTCTTGAAATTTCTTAAATTCCATCGGCAATTTTTCACGAGTTAACAAAATGCCCAAAATGGCCATCTTCAGCAAATAAAAGAAAGCAAACCGTTTCAATATTACACAGACCTTAAAAAAATGGTCAGTTAATCCCTTGGTAAGACTTTCACATTTTGATGAACGAAATGAATTCCCCAAACCATGCACAGATGAAATCAACCCCTGCCCAGCGCTAAGCCAGATCAACTCACCGTGCTGTCCTCATATCCTGTTGTCAACAGCTGTATATCAATCTCAATATCCACATCCATGTCGGTAGTTGGTCCGATGGCAGCCGACATTTTGTGGGATCCGAATGAAATGTTTTGTATCCAATATATATATATATCTATGCCCAAGCTAGGAATTTACCTCTAACTTGTATCACACACGAACAAACACGCACCGACACTCGCTAAGCTTATGAAAAACTCAACAAAATCGAAAAAAAAAAACAAAAAACGAAAAACGTCTACTTCCGATCACAACACTCAGGAATGTCCTTTTTTTGTGTATATAAATATATTTTTCAGTTTACACTTGTGCCTAACAGGTCGACATCATTATTTTCTTTTTTCTGAGCACTATTTTTTTTTTTTTTTTGTGAATTTTAATTTAGCAGGGGACTTGACGCGATGAAATGGAACAGGATTCTCATTTAAATACAAACGGTTTTTACATTTTGCCCTTAACTATGTGTAGGCATGTGGTTGGTTGTATATTTATTTTAATGAAAGCTTAAATCTCTCTAAAGTAACTTGGTTTTTCGTGGGGTAGTCGTTCTGATGTATCTACAGTTGGCAGGCCATGTTTCTTGCCCACCTCCCTAATTGCACTCTCGAGGAGTCTCCTTTTAAAGGGGACATTTATTAAAACGCGTAAATCACACTAAAGTATCCCGCTTCACGCTTAACGAGAATGAAAATGGACTTGCCAAGGAATTCGCTCGTACGTACGGATGTATCTTTTTAACGAAAATCCAGGACATAAATTCACATGACTGGTATTAGGACGTACACACTATTATCATTATTAATTCTTAACGCCTGCCTCCCCAGTCGAGGAGCATCGAGATACAAAGAACGCGAATACCAACGGCCGACAGCCCCCCACAAAAACAGCACAACCAGATGACAAACAACAACAACAAAAAAGACAACACCGGGGAAAACACAAAGAGAACAAAAACAACAAAAAAAAAAAAACAACCGCACACACGATAATAAATTTTCCAAACACTCGTGTATATCTTATTCAGGACACCCTAATCAGGCTGTGCATCCTTGTACGGGCCAGAGCACTTAAAACGCAACCCACAGACCAATGCGATGGTGTACCGTTATATGGAGCTGTTGTGATAGGGACGAGTACCGCATTTTTAAGCGTTCGCACTTGTTTTGCCCAACTTTAACCGTATCAGATGAAAGCTTAACGTTAACTGAAAGATTCTGTTAACTTTATCACTGGAATCTATTGGTGTCCTGGTTACATGGTGTAAGCGGACCTCCCAAGTTGGTGATGTTCAACAGGATAGCCGCTCGATTAAAACGCTCTTTCTCTCTTGTTACTCGGGCTCTCACGATTTCTCCGTCCGTGTGCGGAATATCAACTCTGGCGCAGGCGGAGAGAGAGAGCACGGGAAACCGAATTGAGCTTTCACCTGTTGTTCGACGCTCTGGTGAGTGGGGTAGGACTGGGATATGGGGCTGCTGGAGAAAAGCTACTTTGCAAGGGGATAAGTATGATTTGGTTGCCAGATTAGATTGCGATTTTCATTTCTCTGTAAGGTACTACAGCTCCCCTGACCCCAGACGTTCGCAGTGCTAGCTATAAAAGTCACCCGCAACTGGTGTTGGCAATTCGAAGAGCGCATTTCTATTCTTGCCCTAGCCGGCCGCCGCCCGCCGCCCGCCGTCCATCGACCCCCGCAAGACTCACTCGTATATTTTCTATTACACTTCCCCGTTGTGTTGGCTTTCTTGGACTTGTCCCACCCGCCCCACTCAATCTAGGCTTCGATGGGGATGAAGTGTGCAGAGTTGGATGAGAAATAGGCGCGAAAATCTTCCTCGGCATGTCAGAGGATTGCCGTGAGTTCGTTTGTATATTATGCGGGGTAAGATAGAATTTATGACCACTGCCACAAAGGGGTGTTTTGTTGGTTTTGGCGGTCGTTCGTGTATTGGCACTGCGAACTTTCGACGGGGGCTGGGGCGACGTTGTGCACACATGAATGTAAAATCGTGCGCGCACACTTGGAGTGATTACATTCATTGGGCAAGTGGATGGATTTTTATTGTTTGCTGTGATTGACACTCAAGTGTCAGTTTGAGTGGCATATATAAAACGGTTAAATTTTTGATTGTTCACCGCGGCATTGTTTGCTTTGAAGCGCATGCGATGAGAAGATTAAGAAATTTTCAAGGCATACGACTTGAAGGCTTTGCCGGGGTTGCTCGCTGATGCAATTTCGTCGGCACTTGATTGAGATTGATGCTGCAAAATCGAATTACTCGTCTGGGGATGGACAGAATGACGGAGGGAGTTTGGGAATACATATTTCATGACAATTTGATGACCGCTGGGGCAGCTGCTACGCACCGTTCATCGGTGTTGGGGTGAGATTTGATTAAAATTTGTGAGCCTGTCTCTTCTTCTCTTTATGAGAGTACGTAATTCAGGAGTGGGGACGAAAGAATGCGTTTGTGTCTGCTGAATTCATTGTCATGGTGGTGCATTTTGATGAGATCTTGTGTACGTAATTGGCTTTAGCCATGAATGAAGAGATATGTTTTCGGATGGGGCACCGAACACATGATTGGGGTAGTCAGCCTCCGAAGAATACAAGACATTAACCGAGGTCAGGAGTAATTTAAATGAGCACCATCAAGAAGTTGGTGACTTTGATTGTCTGTATGAGCTCTGACATTCCATATAGTCCGTCGAAGATGATGATGCTTACGACGCACAGTCAAGTTCTTAGATTATAGTGATCTACAGCTTGCAAGATAAAAGGGCAGAAACGCGGATCTTTAGCTTGTCTCAATTAAGTGCATAAGTTATGTAAGACCGCCTTCGTGATGGAAACCTTGACGTGGTGCGGGGGCTTAAGCCGGGCCACAAGCCTGCTGAAAGGATGACTATCAAGGTTGAGCTTTTTTCCTGGCAGAGGCGCCCCAATCAGAAGTCCGGCGAACTAAGTCAATCAACCTCAAGACTCAGTGGTAGTGATAGCAAACAGCAAACCGTAACGAAGGGTTGAATGGTCAACCGTGAACAAGCTCATTCAGGTGAAGTGGCCAGCACCTGTGTTGGCTGTAGTCATAGTAGACCCGGCTATGCTATGGCGGCTACAGTATATACGGGTTTACTCGTGGGACCACAACTAAAAAAACCCAAAATGAACAAAAACAACACAAACAACAACAATAAAAATGGACAAAACTCAGACAAGAACGACTCAACAACAAGACAAAACACCAGGCGCGACAGCAGAAAAACGGGAGGCATACTTTAGTATAGGGATGCCTCTTCAGATCAGTTATCGGACAGTGATCACAAGTCTGACTGCAGTTCAACTGCAGAAAGTGGCCTCAAAGGCAAAGAAAGTGACACCACGCGTAAGACATCATCGTGCGTCAGAAAGTGTTAAGGTTCCAACTTAATCGGAACCTAAAAAATACGATGACAGCTGGACAGACAAGGACAAGGACACTTTTCGCTGGGCAAGCAATGTTTTGGCAGATGTTAAAAGGAAGCCTGCAAAAGGCATGCCCCTACCGGGCCAGAAGACTGCTAGCAGTCTAAATAAAGATGCTATTGGAAAGAAGGAAAGGGAAGCTGAACAGAGAAAATCGACCCAGATGGAAGGGCGCCAAGAAGGACAGAGGACAAGGAAGCTAGCAAAATTATTACAAGTAAGCAAGTACCAAATGCCCCCAAGAACTCGACGTTTAGACAACCCAGATCCCAGGAAGAGGCTCGCAACGAAGGCAGAGTTAGTGGGGATAACTGGAGGGTCTTAACGATCAAAATTGCTGAGGAATGACTCAGGTCACCGAGAAACCGACAGCAACTCCACCTTCACCTTCACTGAAGTCGGTTAGCACACTGGCGGCTCTAAAATGATATAGTGCCACAACAAGTGTTCGGTAGACTTCCTAACAGAGGTCATAACAAAAATCAAGAGTCCATGGCCAAATGCTCAATTGGTAGTCAAACATTTTACGAAGATACCCATAAGGTCACCCTTAACTACATCCTTAACTACATAATGTCGCAGGTCGCCTTGAAGGTGCAGAAAAGAGATGATAACATCACGAGTATGGCAGCCTCTCTCGGAAAGAGACGGAGCAGAACTCGCCCTAATCTAAGAACTATGGCTATCGAGCAACAACCGCATATCTGGATAAAGGGCGAAGGGCTACAAATTGTAACGAGCCATGAGCTCGGGTGAATTGAGAACATGCATTTTAGCTAAGAGCAACCTAAAGATGTTTTTCCTCCCACGGTATAGCGTGCCAGACTTCACGTGTCTGGAGTTCAACACTGTAGAAGGAAAGCGCATCTGGCTAGCCTCTGCATTGCTACCCTATGGAGACGAGGGACCGCTAGAGAGAGAGGCCCAGCCGATCCAATCCGGAAGGCAATAAAAGCCGCACAAAAGCACAAAATCCCCATAGTGATTGGTGGCGATGCTAACGCACATCACACGGTATGTGGAAGGCATCAACGGCAGTTTATTTGTTTATTTGTTTATTTTATTGTACAATCAAACCGCTACAGTTGTAATGTGGGCTCAGAGCCAATTTTCACTAAAAGACTCAGGCAGGAAGTCTTAGACATAACCTTAATTTCTAATGACCCAATCCTATCTGTTTCAAAATGGGAAGTATCCAACGAGGACGCTTTTTCTGACCACAGATACATCCAATTCTCTTTGAATCGTGATACTCCTCCAATTAGCAACTTCCGTAACCCCAGGAAGACTAACTGGACCACTTATAAAAAAATTCTCCAAAAAACATTAAACAAAGAAGTCATTACAGAGCCATGATCTGTAGACGGTATTGACGGTATGGTGGAGAGAATCACAGCAGATATGAATGCTGCGTTCACTACAGCTTGCACTGCAAACAGGCAGAAAAAAAAATAGAAAACCGCCATGGTGGAACTCCGACCTATCTGCATAAGGCAAGGCAAGCAGGAGGTGTTTCAACCGAGCGAAATTCTCAATGGAAGCAGCGGACTGGGATCACTACAAGGATAGTTTCAGGAATTATAAAAGGTTCTATAAAAGGTCAAGACCGCGCAAAAAGAAGCCTGGAGAGCTTTCTGTGGAAACATAGAAAATATTAAGGACTGTGGTCGGTTGAGACATTTACTCTCAAATTCTCTCAAAAACTCCCAATTATCGGAAGGAGAATGGACGGAATCCGCTCTGGAAACCCTTAAGCTCCTAATCGACACACACTTCCATGGGAATACAGAAATTCACAGTCGGAACTGCAACACAGCAGTACCGTACAAGATGGATTCCTTACGAAATCCAAACTGGACTGGGCAGTTAAAAGCTTCGAGCCCTTCGGGACCCCTATCGCCATGGCTGAAGGACATTTTTAACAGCTGCTTAAGATTTAGCTACACTCGTAAATTATGCAGGAAAGCTAAGATAGTATTCATACCAAAGTGCGGGAAAGCCACACACAGTCTACCAAAAGACTTCAAAAACATAACCCTTTCATCTTTTCTCTTGAAAACCTTTGAAAGGATAGTGCATCTACATATTAGGGAAAGTATCGGCTTCAGATACTTATCACCTTTCCAACATGCGTATCGCAAGGGTTTCTCTATAGAAACAGCCTTCACTCACTAGTAAGCACAATTGAAAAATCTCTCATTAACAAAGAATATACAATGGTTAATTTTCTTTATATAGAGGGAGCTTTTAACGACGTTAAATTTGAGTCAATAAGCAACGCTCTAGATAGACTCAATGTAGTAGAGAGTATTCGCAGAAGGATTGACAGGTCATTCTCAATCGTCCCGGAGGTATATCCAGTCCGAATTAGGTCACCACAATATAACCATGAAGGTGTTCAGGGGAACCCCACACGAGGGGTTTACTCTGCCGCCTTCTCTGGTTATTGGTAGTGGACCGAATTCTTAAGAAATTAAGTCGTAAAGGCTGTAAGCCATTAGCCTATGCAGATGATATAGACCTAGTTGTAAGGGAAAGATTTCTTCACACCGTCAGGGATATTATGAACATCTCACTAAGAAGTGAACAGGGGAAGCCGGACTGGACGTTAACCCGTCCAAAACAGACCTCGTACTTTTCACGAGAAGACGCATCATACCTTTGATAGAGCCCCTAAGCTAAAGAAAAAGGAACTTAGCTTCACTAGTCAGGCCAAGTACTTAGGAGTAATCTTAGATAGCCAGTTAAGCTGAAAACCAAACATTAAGAAACGTATTAAGAAGACGTCGGCAGCTGTTTACACATGTAAGAGAATCATTGGCCCCACATGGGGAATTAAACCAAGAATGGCTCACTGGATGTATACGGCTGTTGTTAGACCCATCCTAACATACGATACCCTTGTTTGGTGGCCAGCACTGAATAAAAAATCCAGTCTTAAATTGATGAGCAGTTTTCAAAGATTAGCGTGTATCTGCATCACAGGGGCATTGCGATCCACCCCCACAGCCGCCACAGTGCGACCGCTGGAGCAGTTCCTTTTCGCTGACTGCGCAACCATTGTTTTGTATTCCAGGCAGGATTTCCAGACAGGGGCATTGCGATCCACCCCCACAGCCGCCACAGTGCGACCGCTGGAGCAGTTCCTTTTCGCTGACTGCCCAACCATTGTTTTGCATTCCAGGCAGGAGTTAAAGCTATCCAAGAGTCTGTCCACTTACTGTCAATTAACCCGATAGACGGGCTATCTATCGCCATGGACGTAGATGGTCAGGCGACCACCAAGGCTCAGGATACACCATTAATTAAATCGAAGATGGAAAACCTTTGCCGTCTACCTTTTATGGAGATAGCGGTTAGATGCAACCTCAGCCTATGCAGGGTCCCTGGACATAGTATATTTCCTGGCAATGACAGTGCCGACGAGTTAGAAAGAATAGGGGTGGGACTGCCGCTGGCAAATAATCAGGACACTTCATATCCCTCACTCCAAGTAATAAACACCATGTTTGCTAGCGCTAGGAACAGAAAAATAAAAAAAATCAACTTGTTGTAATAGAACCACTTTTTCGGTGTTTTTTTTTAAAGTTTTTTGCTAAACAAATTTAATACAAAAAAAAAATGTGGTTGAACCACCAAATCCATTACACAAAAAGAAAAGAAAAATGCCAGAAAGGGGCAGAATAATGCCCCTAAACTAAGGCGATTCTGTCTGTCCCTCTCTTGCCTCTTGCCTCATCTTATTGCAGTTTTATATATAGTAGCTGTAGTATATATAGTCTTAGGCTTATTTGGCCCTCACTAAATCCAAACAAATCAATTACACTCCTAAAACTAAACAGGAATGCAATAAGGAACGTAGTGGGCATTATCACCGGCAACTGCCTTCTCGGTATCTATGCCAGAAGAATGGGAACCCCCCACAACGACTACTGCAGAGGCTGTAGAGACGAGGGGGAGGAAGAAAATACGCCCCATCTCCTCAGCACTTGTCCAGCAAAAACTAGAAAAGATATACCAGGCAACTACTTTTTCAATAACCTCGAGGAAATGTCACACTTAAAGATACAAGACATAGCTAAGTTTACCAGGAGAACTAATTGGCTGTAAGTCAGCACAGGAGTGGATTTGTCAAACTAGGCCACTAGAATACCATTAGGCAGTCTCTAGGTTTATTTCATTTTCTTTAGTGTAGACCCTTTGAATTAAAGTGGAAACTGTGTAAAGCACCGGGAAGCGATAGCACACAGGATCCACCCAGGATCTAAGTGAGCCACAACGGCTACAGTGGTGGCAATCACCCTAACCTACTTTTGCTTTAAAATCAGTTGTGGCAAACATTTATATGAAATAACCTTTAAAAACAATCACTGGTTAATCAACTCAAACAAGAATTTCCTACACTTTTTTAACCTTCCTGTGATTTTGCAACACTGTCTAAAATTGCACTCTTGCTTGGATGACTACGCATTCTGTATAAAAAGCCCCTCTGTTAATGCTCGTTGTGAACTATAACAAGGGCAACCAAATATCAAGGGTAATGGACAAAAAAATCCTCAAACTTGGGTCGCATATGTAACGCAAGCATGAATATCAAACAAAATATCACATCACAATCAGATGCATGCTTTTTCTGAAAACCCCTTTGTAAAGCTAACAACAATTCGTAGAAAAAAAAACGAAACACTAGTCAAAATGAAACAAATTAAAAGAGTGGTAACGAAGAACGTGCACAGTGTGAATCATGCAAAAAATGCAAATATGTACCTTTCATTCAAACAGTTGACTCATGCAATTAGAAACACAAATATGTGCCACCAAGTCGACTTGGTCGAAAATTCCATAAACAATGCAACCATTTGAATCACGCTTGTTTCTAGAACAAAGACTTTAACCAAAATTTGGGTCATAATCCCATGGGTTCTAGAAAGGGCGCACCACCATGAACTCAGTCCAATCGTTCGTTAACCTGAGAGGATTATGGAAGTTAATTAAAAAATACACCGTCACGATTTGCTGTGACAAGGGGAGTTTGCTCAACCCTTGGATGTTCTTGTGAAAAATCGCTGGTAACGACTCGCGTGAGTGGCACTCGTGATACCAGTTTGCAGGGCAACAGAGTCCCTTTGCATGTTCATATGCACGCTGAGGGAACCCTACACGCCCAATGGTCCTGCACTGGAGCTAAGCTAATTAGGGGAGCAAAATTGCTTCATTTAGAAACTTTGCAACTAGGTGGGCGGCTGGGCGGTGGTACAAGATTCAAAGTTTATCAGGTATTTTGCTGATGCATGTTGGAGTGTGAATAGTCTTTCATTTGGGGTGCGACATTCCAGAATTTTGCTTAAGTATGACTCGTGAATACGTGGGACTTGAAATGTGACGTGATTTGATGTCAGAAGAATTAATGAGCTCATTTAAGTTATGGGCGTTAGTGTTGGTATGTTCTTTGTTGTCCCTGAAATGAGATTTGAATATATATATGTATATGCCAGTTCACATCACCCTACTGGCTAGAGTTCAGAGGATGGCTTGCGTATGCATAATCGGAGCGCTTAAGAGTATCTCCTCCAAAGCACTAAACATACTCCTCAACCTGCCAGCGACAGAATTAAATGGCAGACAGACAGCAGCTAGAACGGCGATCAAATTAAGATCGCCGAGCAGCTGGAAAGAACTGCAGTCTGGTTATTCAATGATCTTACGCAGGTATGCCTCTATACCCATAGATACAGACAAACCTAAACTCCTCTTCGAGAAAAATTTCAGATGAACATTCCAGAGCATTGCAAAGCGGACAATTAGCTAGAAAGGACACAAGCTCCGTGCTCTTTCCGGGTGGGGATTGACCCTCTACACCTATCGCTACTATAAAACATCTGCTAAAGCTTGAAACGCTTGCTCAAACAAACCGCGGGAGAATATCAGGCACAGGATGCCTCATTACCAAACAACTCTGGCCTATAATCGATCCCAAACGATGGCTTAGCTTGATCAAATTAAGCAGGCCAAGCCTCAGATCTCTTATTGGCGTTTTAACAGGGCATTGTGCCATCGGAGCTTTCGCCTCTAGACTAGCCTTTCCATACAATGTTTTCTGTCGAAGGTGCATGAACGAGGATGAGGAAGAAACCATTGAACACTTGATATGCAGCTGCAGTGCTCTCTCATCCCGTAGATTCGTAGTTCTAGGGACCCATTTCTTTGATCAGCCTTCTTCTTCTCTTTATTAGTAGCACTAATTGGTTTGCGGAATAGGTACCCTTGAACCGCGTGGTAACACAACGGGCCTATGTTTGGCCTAAGTGTGTCTGCTGTCCTTCTGCGCGGCAGTCAGCCACCTAAACCTAACCTATGTGCAAGTTCTATTGAATTGCATAATTGTTCAAAGTGTTTACTGCCAAAAAAGGAAATATAACTTAGCAGTTAATAATCCAAGGATGAAGATTTGTATTTCTACGTGGCTGAGTGACCCAGTACAAAAGTGCAACTTAAGGTCTTATGATCCACCATTTCTTCCACTTAGTTTAATTTATACGTAGCCGACTTTCTGATCTTATTTTCAATTCATGAAAACCCTCAAGTCGTTCTTGACTTGTTGAGTGAAACTTAAATCGCTAAGTAGAGTTTCAGCATTGTTAAACTTACCTATTTACCAAATTATTTTTCATTTATATTATATATTACCAAACACCAGCAAAAGGAATTGGAGAAATTAAATCGCATTCCCTCATACCTTCAGTCACTTGTATCCATTTCGCATTTCTCATCGTCATTCCCACAAAGCCATGTCCTAATTACATGCAATGCTCTTCTTCCAGAAGATTATCGGGAAAACTTCAAAGGCTACGAGAATCGAATGTAAATTTGTTCCGCCCTCATTTCCAAATGAGGAATTGCAACAGACCGCCTTTGAAGTAATTTATTTTCATAAATTTTCCTGACGGCATCACCTGAATTTATTGATTGAATGGGAAATTAAGCGTAAAAATGAAAAGGTATGCTGCTCTCTGACTGATTCACTTCGTGTCGTGTTGCTTTAAAACACCAGACTGAAGCACTTTCGACGTCCTGTCGCATCAACGTTTCCCTACTCGGTTTCGGCAATACTTACCTAGACCGTGTTTTTTTTTTTTTTTTTTTGAATAATCTTATCAATCAATCAGACAGGTGACAGAATACTCAGGGATACTTTAGTGGAAACCTATTTGCGTGAGATGAACGTTGAAAACCCGTCGCCGTTCACTTGTCAATCAGTGTCGAACGTGAAGGAACACTTCCGTTGACTAGAAGGTAGGATACCCATGAAGGGAAATTGACTCACGTTCAACGGAGCTCTCACTGATGATGCTTTCTAGAATACTCACGTAATAAACTGGCTAAGAGACCATTTAGATGTCATGTGGCGTGTATACAATTTATTTGATTTTCCTGCGGCTAGCTGGTATAAGCTAGACTTACTTTTCATGTTGAGTTCACTTTAAAGAGGAGATGTATGAAGCTCCCCTCTCTATCCGTTGTATGTGGTGCTGTGACGAAAGCCGGAAGTGGATGTTGGCCAACAGAATTTTAAGAAAAAGTGGTAACATATAAATAAAGTGACGGATGGATGGTTGGACAGACGCTTTCATTTGCCACATCCCTTGATTACAAAGTGAACTACGAACCATTGGTTAAGTTGCAATACTTTCCTATCGAATTGCTTTCTAATATGAACCTGTTCTAAAGCATATCAGTTATTCTCTATGTATGCGGCTATCAAAAGTGGCGTAACCTACAAAACTGGAAAATTACCAAAATAACAATTTTTTTAAGGCAATCAAATCTCTCTAGTGACTATCAGCATAGTTTAAATTGATCTGGGTTTGACCCTTTGTGCGCTAATAGCCTCATACATTTGTCAGCTTTAAGCTCAACTGCGGATCGTTACCTTTGATATCAATCGATGCTCCTCAAATCGGATTTTTCCTTTTTGAACCCGGGAGAGGTTAATTGAACATGGGAGTAAACTTTTACACCTCGTCATAATAATCGTTCCCGTTAGTGTGGATAATCTTCAATAATCTTACGATCCATGGATTCGTCACCGATTGCTAGTCACCAGTAGTGTAGTGAAGTTATTAGCCCGATGTTGTTTTAGCAGAAGATTCTAAACTCGTTGTTGACAAATTGGCGTCAGTTGTCCTCTATGGACTCCTAGTATCTGGAGTAGTTATGTCGTGAGAGACTATAGACGTAATTAGATAAAACCCCCAACAAGTCGATTGATCAAGTTCTGCCACGACAAGCTGCTCTACGTCTCAGTCTTCAAGTGAAAACAAACTTTTTACCGATTCGCACAACGCTACTTCACGACAGTTCCACCAAGGTGGCCTTCGTGGAGAAGTGGTATATTCTTTCTATTCCCTCTACATATATATTCGCATTCCTATATTGTATGCTTTTTTTCCACTCAAAACATGAATTGTTCCCGCTGACTATGATAGTGAAATGGAAATTTTGGCCATTTAGAGCCCCATTGTAAGTGTTGAACTGATTTTCGATTAACCTAAAGACATTGTTGGATGTGTCTGCCATTTTACTTATCGATAGTGGGTTGATACATCACATAAAACCTAATTGCTTGTAGTCTCGATGTAAAATTAAATATTCTATTCAGTGGCTAATGATCTGTAACTAACACAAATTTATTTACAGTTGTTGCAAATAAACAATTTAAGTACAGAATACCAGAATAGGGTCTTACAAAATTAAAAAAAAGACAAATAGTTAATAGAAAAGGAAACAGCAACATGTAGTGAATGACGGATTATAAGGTATAAAATGCTAGACAATTTCTTTCTTAAAGCGTTTTTTTTTATTTACAGACTCATTTGATATAAGAAGGAAACAAAAAACATGTTCGTCTTATTTCAACTTTATTTCATTTCCTTAAGAACAAAAATGAACAATTAGACAGCAAGAAAATAATTTTCTCCATTGTACAAAACAGCTTGAGAAAAGTTCAACGAGAAATGTAACAAGCCTTACATGGGTGAAGAAATAAATAAAAAGTAAATAATAATGTGAAAATAACTTTTCATACCCACTGTACTCTGTCCAAATCAATTTCAGTTCTGTCTGAGTCCTCCGTTAGATTTTACTCATCTAGCATCAATCTCTCTTGTCAGATAAGGAATTGCAAGTGTAACTAACAGAAGAAAGAGCAAAATAAAATGAAATTTATAACGAAGCGGTCTTGTTTTGTTTTATTCTGCAAAATGAAATACTTACATGGGGAAAACCAATTCTCGCTTGAAAAATGTTTCCCTATTTTTTAACCACATCAATTTGTTTCATAACTTACTTCAATTTAGTGTCATTGCCCTCACCTATGTATGTATAAATATCTACTGCTTCCAAATAAAACAAACACATTTGCGCCTTCTTCTCGCATTTCCTTCGATGAAGGAGTTATTGATCGAAAGATCATCATGTTCGTCATTTTCTGACACATGGTCTGCTAAAGGGATCGCACACACGTGAGATCTCCAGGCAACCCGATCCTCCGCCATCGACTCTAACTGATCAGGAGTTCTGCCCAAGCGCACCAGTCGAATTTTTGGACTACCCAGTACGTCCTGGGTCCGACAAGTTGGTTGCCTACCAGTTGAAGTCGCATTCAAGACATACCTCGCAAGTTGCCAAGCCATTGAATCATACCTCTTTCTACTGTCATGATTTTCACACTATCCCCACGAGTAACTCCCATAATAGCACGAAGAAATCACATAACGGCAGCATGGATTCCCGATCTTATCTTATCTCTTTTCCATAATTACACGAATTTCATGACCAGAGGTGAGAGTTTGAATAAATACTGAAACCACTAACTTGGATTTGACACTTACCTCGACCTTGCTGTTACAGATCTTCTAGGCTGTCACTAAATTGGCCCAGCTTGGCTAATCCTACATAATAGCTCTTAACATCACTTATGAAAAAGACACCGAGATACTCCACTTGGTTTAATGAGACTCCACTAACTTTCAGCTTTCTGGAATTGACCATAACATCTGATTTGTTCTTCATCCCAGCATCTTCACTTATTCCCACAAAAACAACAAGTGCACACTGGAGTTCCGTCTAGGAGGATGTGAGGATTACTAAGTTATCTGAAGATGAGTTACTCTGAACTCTATAATGAAAATCAGACTTGACAAGACGTCTATTGGCAAAGTCCAACTCCCATGGTGAAAGGAAAGATTCCAACTCATTTTCAGGGTCATCATTAACAATTTCATTAGGAAGCTTTTCCTCATCAACGGTTTTTGTTGTCTTCGTCTTCCCGTCAAGAAGAATTTCAGAATTTGATTTCTGACTATAAAAACTCATCTCTGTTTAAAGATTTTCTTCGGTGAAATTTGTTTGAAGTTCAAACACTTACCAAGTAATCCACCACCATTCCCACCTGCAAGAAATATTCAAAAAATTTAATTGTGGATCTTTTATAAATAAATATAAGTCAAAATCCAAAAACCGCCTTAAGATCCCTTGGGTTGTTAAGTGGCAAAAGACATACAAATTTGATAAGAGCAAAGTATTACTGATAATATTGTTTCTTTTTTCTATTATTTTTTCACTTTGATTTATAAAAAAATGTTCATTATTACTTTTTAGTCGAACATCTTGTCAGCACAAAAATATTTATTTTCGTCCAAATGGTGGTTTTTTCGATTTTAAATAACCAAAGCTTGGAAACAAAATGCCCTACAGACAATTTCTAAACTAGAGGTAGGGCTCTTAAGGTTGCTAAAAAATTTAACCGTTCCCTCTTTACACTTGCAAACCTGTACCCCGCCTAGAGGCAGTTGTAGGCATTACTGGTTTAAAACATGACGATATGCATTGGCAGCTTTTTTTTTTTTTTTAATGTAAATTTTGTTCTTATTTTAATGAAAGAAACCTGACCCTATGCGAGTACTCTAAGCTATTCTAATTTATAATTATTTGTGCCTTTCGGCTTAAGCAACGTTTTTCTTAGTCTTTAGAGACAATATTTTATTAATTTTATTTACCAAGAAAACTTGAAAAACTTGGTTTAACCTAGCTAAACTATGAAAAAAATAACTTAAAACTAACTTAATAATACCTTAACCTAACTTAACCTAACATAACCTTAAAATTACCTTAAATATGTCCGTAAGAGACAGACGTGTGCACCTAGTCGTATATGTTCTGTATATGCATAACATATACATCTATCCGCCTTGGTGCACCTTTTTTGTTTTTTTATAATTTTTGTCTTAAAATAACTTAATTCTATGTAAGTTGGCCACCATGGTCAACTGTATCGTCGTTTGGAACAGCCAACGCCGGCGGAGACCGATTCTGGTGCAACCACCAATAAAAGTGCCGTTCTTTGGCACACTCTCTCCTGTCCCGAGTAGAGATCGCTCTACTGAATCGGAGGAGATCCTTACCTCGATCTTCGGACCTGTTCTGTACGCAACTAGATCGTCGGCGTTCGCTATTAAGTGCAGCATGGAACCTTTCAAGCTCTGCAGTGAATATTGAAAACAAGATCGGCGAACCAACCGCCCCCTATTGTAGACCATTTTTAATATCAAAGACCGTGCTAGAAGTTACGTCGCCATTTTTCACGACAAACTTTCTACCGGTTATCATGTCATGGATCATATATAGCAATGGTTTACTTATGCCAAGCCTGACCAGCTTGAGGAAGAGGCCCTCTAACCAAACGGTGTCGAACGCTTTCTCCAAGTCAATCAGACAGGCACCCGTGCATTGTACATTGGCAGCTTCCCAACACTTACGATATAAGAAGCATTGTGAAATGAGAACAAATGTGTTGTGTGTGGGGAAAAATTAAAAAAAAAAGTGAAAAAAGAGAAATGAATGAGAAACACATGAGCAACACCAATGGTTTTGACCATAGCTGTATAATTTATCGATATCAATTTGAATTCATAACTCTTGTTAAATGACTGAAAAAAGATGAAGCGACCTCAATGGTAAATGTCACTGACAAGATGTATAGAACATTCTTTATATAGAAACTTTTATCAGAGCAAGGATTTACCTCACATTCACATATATTCGGACTATGATCTCAATTTCGTCAATGTCAATGTGAGATGGCGTTTTTATTAGGGTTCTTGTTGTTTCATACCTTTACTTTCCTAAGAGTTCCCGTCACATGCAGGCCTCTAACCTCTTTAACCCAGTTGATTTTAGGAATATATTTTTTTATAATTTTCGAGTGCTCAAGGGATTGCTAATACTCTTATGTGTCCGGGGTCAAGACACAGCACGGGCCAAAATATAGAGTGAGAAAGGGAGAGGAGATAACTGTTCACATTGGTCTTAAATATCTGCGGGATGTAGGAAATATTAGGCTGGGAAGAGCATTCCACATTCGTGTAGTACGGCTTATGAACGAGTCTCTGAATTTAAATGTGCGTCCGAAAGTAGTAGGTTAAGGGTATACTAATGGGCATTCCTGGCGAGACGGATGACTTCATGGAGAGGAGGAATGCAGTTGAGATCGTAAATGACATATTCAGGAGACTTATATTATAATAATAATATGGGTGTGGCGACAATCTGAGGCGGACCTGGGCCTAGCTTCTCAGCAACCACTCGTGTTGTGCGCGCTATTTTCCTTTCACGAGTGGAAGGGACCTGCAGTTTAATGCCGACTCCGAACGGCCAAGTTTGAGAAGCTTTTTCTAGATAGGAATACTCATTGAGCATTGTCAGTGACTCGAAAGAGGTGGAGCCGTGTAATATGAAAAGTGGTAAATTCGGGTATCGAACCTGGCACCTTCTGCGTAGGAGTCGACGCTCTAACCCACTACGCCACGGCGACCCGATTCAGGAGACTTATCCCTCTGTAATTTTCACAGTTTAGAGGGTCTTCTTTTTTAGGACTGGACAGACGATGCTGAGATTCCATACGGGCATGCATTCATTCGACCAGAATTTACAGATGAGTAAGTGCACCTTATCAAATCATCGCCAGCTGCTTCAAAGAGTTCGGCAGGCAGTCCATCGGCACCCGCAGCCTTATTGAGTGAATTTTTGAGTTCAAATTCGAGGGCGGAAATTCTTGTCCATCATCGCCGATATTGAATGGATTATTCTGCCTGACAGCGGTATTTTGGTCGTCATCGCTGTTATACAGTCTGCAGAAGTGACCATCATTTGAGCATGGATTGTTGAAATAGCGATAAGACACGGGCAATGTTCGACTCTGGGCTATAGGATTATTGCCTCCTACAAGTTTTATAGCTCGCTTTTGGATTCTATCTACTGGGTGAGATTGATAGCTGCTTCTAATGACTTAAATTCTTCCTGTTATATTTAGCGCTTCCCCAGATATCTTTTTATTTTCTGGGCTAGTGGCACAACCCCAGTACATGTTCTGGAATTTCATTAGATTCTCCACGGAATCTGCAGTGCCCTACTTCTGATACTCCTAGTTTTCTTTCGAGTTCCCTGAGACTGCAGTGCCCTGCAAGGATACGGAGGTTGTTCTTGCCTATCTTGATACATTTTGTTCTCAGAGGTGATTAAACACCATACTGAAGCACTTAGACATAACGACGGTGTCCATTGTACTGCCAGCTAGCAACCCCCGGTCAGTCTATACTGAAACTGAACGATCACTCGAGTGATAGTGCCTTTAATTTGATCCGAATGGCAAATGTTGACTGGAGTGGTTAATCAGTGGTAGTAGTCTGACTGTTTGTATCACAATGTACCAATATGGTCTTAGTGTGCTGGTGACTTCAGTTACAGACCATACAGGATCTACCTCACTGTATGACCACGTATCCAGGAGGATTTTACGCTGTTCCTCCTGCACAACTCTTCAAGGTTCTGTAGGCATTCCCAAAGGTAGTAATCAACCTTTTTTATTGCCTCTTATGACAATTTTATGCATTTCCAAACCTCCACTCGAGCTAGTGATTGATATCTACAGAACAAAGATTCAGCTGAAGACTGGACGTTAAGCAAAACTGCGGAGCTGATGCTTGTTGCCTTCAAGAGAAAAATTTGTCGGATACATGGTCCCGTCTGCGAGGAAGGCGAATGGAGGAGATGACACAACCGCGCACTGTAAGAGCTGTACCAGGATGTGGATGTAGCCCGAAAGGCAAAGATCCGTCGACTGCACTGGCACGAGCGCATGGACAACAATGCTCCAGCTAAGAGGGTCTTCGAATTCGAGCCTCCTGGTTCGAGAAGGAGAGGAAGGCCGAAACGCCGGCATAAAGACCAAGTAATCGTGGATAAAAGACAGCTTGGTCTTGTAACTGGAAGCACCTGGACAGTCATCAAGACAAAGGTGTCTTGCATCCTCGACACCAAACTGAAGCACTAAGACATAACGATTGTGTCCACTGTACTACAAGTTAGCAACCATTCTAGTGAGTCGTCAACAAAGGAAAGCAGCTATCGCTCAGGCTCGGGCCCTGCATGAGTCGCCAGCCTGATAAGTAAGTAAGAACAAAGATTCAATGCAACTAGTAATGACACATACCATATCGTCCGCAAGTGCATTATATTTATTATTTGCAAAAATAATAAAAATCAGAGAATGAACAGGACCAAGAACAGGACTCTAGAAAAATCCACAACTAAATAATTCGCTTAAATCTTGAATTATTTGTTTTCTTCATTTTCGTTCGTCCTGCAGATTCGTTAATCTGCAGATTAATAACTTTGTAGTGTTAAACTTTGAAACAATTCAACACTCGCTCCAATAATACGATAAAACTGTACTTTATTACCGTCGTAAAATCAACGCCATTTTTAAGATTCCATTACCTAACTTTACCAATATTAGTTCTACACGTGAGTCTACAAACAAAAACATGCTCACCAATCCCCCAAAACCCTAATCCATCGCACCCCCGATGCTATGTACGTACACATCGAGTCTAGTTTAACCTTTTCCGAAACTGAGAGTATTTTAGATTTACTCCTTCATGGCTGCTCAACGCGCACCACACCACGGAAGATTCACAAGGAAAGGGAAACGTCCTTTGAAGCTATTTTCAGAGCAACAAAAAAAAAGCAACACCCCGAAACGATTCTGACCAAGTTCATCTGTGGAAAATATAAAATCCATAAAATTCGTGTTCGTTCCGGGGCATCTCGCACTTTTAGGTCCCCGTTCCGTTAGAGTGTATAGATTTTGATGAATGTACCGTGGGCGGACGCCGAGCGGTGTGTGCCGTTTATTGGCCAAAAATAACCCTCATCGATTTCCTAACCGTGTACAGGTTGCGATACGGAACTGATCGTTATTTGAAGGAATTGCTGGAAACTTATGGCTTACCATCAAACGGTTTTTCATTGTCATGAGTTGATACGAAGCACTACACCGGTTCCCGTGGCATTCAGAGATATAAACAGAGTTGGACGGGTTTCGAATGAACTCTTTGCTTTGAAATACTAGGTGGAGAGTAGTCGAGTCCTTTGAAACATGAGTCTTTTGGCAGTGGCACGTGCTTGGTGATTGATTGATTGATTGGCAGTGTTCAGAGATAAAAGGATGTTGCACGCTCGGATTCGTATTTTTCAATTGGTCGGTCAGTGGAAGTGTGTTGAGGGCACGGTGTTGAGGCAATTACAAAGTGTTATCAAACGAACGGCTGATTGTGTGTACTATTTTCCTGACACTGTCATATTCTGCTTAGTCCGTGCGGATAAGCTGCTCTTTTGACGAAAAGGAGAGGCCTTCAAATATGCCTTTGGCACGGTTTCTTGTCACTCTTCCATTTTTCTTCCTAATCGCAAGTGCGCTGAACAAATGGTATGACTTCATTGTGAACATGTTAACACATAAACGCTTGGGGATGGCATTACATCAGTCAATGAGAAGTCTGTAATCCCACTCGGTAACGTTATAATAATAATATGGTTGGCGCGACAGTCCCAGGTGGACCTGGGCCTAGCTTCTCAGCAACCACTCGTGTTGTGCGTGCTATTGTTCTTTCACGAGTGGAAGGGACCTACAGTTTAATGCCGACTCCGAACGGCGAATTTGAGGAGCTTTTTGTAGACAGGAATACTCTTTGAGCATTGTCAGTGACTCGAAAGAGGTGGAGCCGTGAATTATGATAGGTGGTAAATTCGGGTATCGAACCTGGCACCCTCTGCGTAGGAGTCGACGCACTTACCCACTACGCCACGGCGACCACGATAATGTATTCCCATGAAAAACCAGGCGGTCGTAGTCTGACATTGGTTAGAAATGTCGTCTTGCTTAATGACGTAGACCATTAAACCTCAATCAGTATTCCTGTTTACGCCAGTCAGAGACATATAACTGCGGGTACCCGTGATAGAACATTACACGCACAGCTCGAGTGATGGTTGTAGTAGCTACACGCAGACTCGTATTTGTTTTTCTATAGGGCTGCCACCCTCCGCACATTGCACACGCTATTTGGTGCACGAGTCCTAACACCTGATTTTATGTCAAAACCGTATTTTAGAGTTAGAAGATACTCAGCCATATTGTGAGTTTCGCGTGGAAATTTTCGTTCGCCCGCATTTTTCACGGCTATTGTGAGTTTCACGTGAACCAGATTTCACCGCATCCAGTCATGCAGATCTGTCAGTCTGATATCCTTAAAAAGATCTAAAGTTAGCACAGCAGTGGGCATAATCACCGGACACTGTCTTGTGGGATTACACGCGAAAAGACTAAGAGAACATTGTCTTAACGATTTCTGCAGAAGTTGTCGAGACGAGGAAGAAGAGGAAAGTGAGCAAAACCTTCTCTGCAACTGCCCTGCACTTGCCTCAGTACTAGGCGCCTACTTCTTAGATAATCTAAGCGCTAGGAGAGAAACATAAATCAAATCGCTATTAGACTTCATTGACAGATCTCGCCGCTTGCGTAGTAACCACGCCGGCCCTACCCCTGTCTTTTAGGCAAGCCCACGTACCTACCTACCCACCTGGTCAATCTGGTGCATCTTGATTCGGCCAAGTGGTTGCCTAGCTGTTGAAGTCGCATTCAAGACAATCCTCGCCAGCTGTGATGAATCGGGCTTTCATGCCACGTTACCCAACCATTGAAGCATACCCCTTTCTACAGTCATTATTAGCACACTATCCCGGCGAGTAAATCCCACAAAAGCAGGTACAATTCACATACCGGCAGCATGGGTTCGCGGTCTTATTCTTTCCACGATTAGAAGATACTCAGCCATATTGTGAGTTTCGCGGGGAAATTTTCGTTCGCCCGCATTTTTCAAAGCTCTTGTGAGTTTCACGTGAACCAGATTTCACTTCGAATCTGGATCTTTGACAGTAGGCAAATAAAGAAGTTAAGAAAAAAATGTTGATGCAAAAAGTAACATTACGAATATAAAGTTGTACGATTATATTCTTCTGATAAATAAATATTGAAGAATATTTATTAACACATTTATTTTCCAGATTTCAATGCACTACCGATTAAATAAACCAGCATTTAAATATTTACTGAACGTGCTCACCAAATCCATGTCCCCAGGTTTGCAAGTAAAGTTTGCAATACATAGCTGGCCGCTTGTTGCGTTACGCTTGGGCAGATGCCAAAATGAATTTGGCAAGGACTACGACGTTAGTTTGGCACAGTCGTCTTTTAGCCAAGTCCTTTCTCAAATTGTGGACGTTTTTGGACAGGAGCTTTGCGTACAATGTATGACTTGGCCAACGCAAAATGAATAACGAAAAATTACTCATGGTATTTACTCCAAATACAAGCATCCTAGCTTTATAAGTGGTATTAATGGAAGTGCTGTACACAGCTTTCCAGTCAGTTTCATAAAGTGTCACCTTCCACTTAATTTGTCGCTTATAATTTTCACTTGAAAAACTAGACTTGAAAATAAATCGCATTGATGCAATTGAAAATTATGTATCTTTAACAAAAACCCAAGCCCTGGAACACGACACCACGCAACTGAAGGTACACATCGATATTCTCGCTCGAAAAAACATTGCTGTTGATATTGTTCTTCATGGCGTGCCACATAGAAGTAACGAAGACATAAATGGCATTTTTGCAAAGTACTACAAACTTATAATTATGGAGGTGATCAAGCCAAACTACATGTTTCGCACAAAGGCGGTGCGTAATACATCAGACGCAGGTGCAATAGTTGTGAAGTTTCCCCATGAACACTACAAAATTAAAATCCTAAGGTTAACAGGCCCTTATTATAAGCAAAACTCGAGATTGGTTTCTCTAAGTGATCTTGGCTTTGGAAGTGCTAAGTTTGGCGTGTGTATGAGAGCTCAATTATGTGCAATCACTCCCTCTTTCGAAGTGCGAATGCTCCCGAAGTAAAAAAAAAAAACTCTTGCACTCTGTGTTTAGAAGGAATGGGAGAGTCGTTGTCAAACAATCAGCACAAAAACCGATCCCCATCGTTCACGCACTCTCTTTGGATCAGCTAAGTAATAGTAATAGTATAGCCGCTGCCATCACACCCGTAGCCGTTGATGCTGAGGTTGCTGTCGCTGTTTGATGTTTCATATTGAATTCTATCATCTCATTCACTCATATATTCACTTTGTTTATCTCTCCTTATTTTCATTAATGTTATGTGTTACCAAAGATTGTAGGTGCCCCTCTAATAATAGTTGTATCTAAGTTGTGCTCAATATTGTCTTTAATAATATTGAGCTCTCTCTCTCTTTGGCTCTTCCGGTCGAATGGTAAGCGAAGTAAGCGAATTTTTTCTTTTAATTGAGACTTCTTCGTCACCTGGTTTTCAGATATCGTAATACATCAATGTTTGCTTTAAGTAAGAATGCCTCGAGTTTTATTTGATTTTATTTTTGATTCCATTGGGGTTCCATGTCAAAATTTTGATCTTACCTTCCATATTCTTAAGTAGACTTGCATTGCATAATTCTTACTTGTTTTCGGCTCGAGCATGTTTATTTGGTCAAACATGATTTTATTAATCTGAGAGTGTTAGTCAAGTTTGGCAAGCATTGTGGCAAACACTTGTGCAAATGGATCTGCGAAGCGGACGGTCTTTTCTTAACAGATTATGCTTGGCAATACGTCCGAGTCTTTGAGAACTCTGGCTTCCGTCAGCTTTACGCAGAAGACGCATGAATGCTGTGGGAATAGTTAATCGCTAATGCACTAAGTTAATTAGTACTTGGTAATGGAAGAAGTATCTTGCAACCGTGCGAGCTGGATACATGGAATTTATATTATTTGAGCGGCTGTAATTAAAGGTGCTCATTCACTGTTTCTTCTTTCAATTGGTTTTCATATTATTTCCTTGCTCTGAAATTAGTTTTGCCCGCCTCTTCTTCTTCTTTCTTTATTTGGCGCTACAGTCCGGGGTGGACCTGGGCCTCAACCAACAAGCCTCTCCAGCTAGCACGGTCTCTGGCTAGCTGTCTCCAGTGTAGCACGCCAAGTTAGTTGAGGTACCGCTCCACCTGGGTGCGCCACCTTGAACGCGGGCGTCCTCTGTTGCGTTGTCCCACGGGTTCGGAGTCGAAGACTCTTCGGGCCGGAGCTGAGTTGTCCATACGGTCTACATGGCTTAGCCATCTTAGGCGTTGGATCCGAAGACGCCTGACTAGACTCATGTCGCAGTACAGCCCGTACAGTTCGTGGTTGAATTTTCTCCTACAGAAACCGTCAAAGCAAGCAGGACCAAAGATCGCACGCAGAGCTTTTCTCTTAAAGAGACCAAGGACTTCCTCATCCGCTTTTGAGATTGTCCATGCCTCCGCGCCGCACAGCAGGACTGGGATGACAAGGTCTTGTATAAAGTCAGCTTGGTCCTTCGAGAGATGGCTCTACTGCTCAATTGCATCTTGAGCCCTTAGAAACAGCAGTTGGCAAGAATTACTCTATGTTTGATCTCGGTACTGATGTTGTTCGTACTATTTACTGCAGAGCCGAGGTAAACGAAGTCCTTGACTACCTCGAAGTTATAGCTCCCATTGTGACGCTCTGTCGATGTTGTGTGTCCTTTCTTGATGACAGCATATACTTCGTTTCGCCCTCATTCACCGCTAGACCCATTTTAGACGCCTCCGCCTCAATGCCAGCAAACGCCTTATTGACGGCTCGCTGTGTTCTGCCAATCACGTCAATGTCATCCGCGTATGCTAGCAGTTGTACGGACGTCTGGAAGATCGTGCCTCTAGTGTTGGCGTGTGAGTCTTGCACGATCTTCTCCAGGATGATGTTAAAGAAATCACATGACAGCGCGTCGCCTTGTCTAAATCCTTTTTTGACATTGGAGGTCTCGGTGAGTTCGTTACCGACCTTGATGGAGCAGCGAGAATTCTCCATAGTCATCGTGCACAACCTGACGAGTTTGGCAGGAATGTGAAAACTAGACATGGCGTTGTATAGCTCGTCCCTATGCACGCTGTCATATGCGGCCTTGAAATTGACAAAAAGGTGGTGGGTGTCGATTTGCATTTCTTGGGTCTTTTCCAGGATCTGCCGTAGTGTGAAAATCTGGTCGATGGTGGACTTCCCTGGCCTGAAGCCACACTGATAAGGACCTTTTCAGATTATTTATAAACGGCTTCAGGCGAGTACACAAAACGGCAGAGAAGATCTTGTAGGCGATGTTCAGGAGACTTATCCCTCGGTAGTTGGCGCAGTTGAAGGGGTCTCCTTTCTTATGGATCGGGCAAACTATACTGAGATTCCACTCATCGAGATTCCACATATCTTACAGATGAGCTGGTGCATACGCCCAACCAGATCATATCCAGCTGCCTTAAAGATTTCAGCGGACAGTCCGTCGGGGGGACGGAATTCTCGTCGATCATCGACCATATTGAGTGGAACATTCTGCCTGACAGCGGTATTGGTGTCATCATCGCCGTTTAGCAGTCTGCAGAAGTGGTTCTTCCAAATTCTCAGTATCTTAAAAAGGGTCTTAAAAATTGTATGCGAAGAGCTAAAATAATGAGCAGTTCTGGAGCCAGATGCCAGCCGATAAATAAAAGTCCAGTCCAACAGTATTTTAAGCCTTATTTTCGTACGCATTAAATTAACCGCATTTGGCGAAGGTCAGCAAAATTCGTAACAAGCTGGCATTCAACTGATTGGTGCATACATAAATAATTTGTCTGAATAAAATCCATCATTTGATGAAAGCAATGCTCCACTCCGTGATTGATGGTCTCTCATCGACTGTTTTGCTGCATCATCAACATTTCCAGCCACACCACATTGTCACGGGTCAGCTGAGACGCCACGACCTATATGTCGTTCCTAATTATGTCCATCACTCTCGAATGTGTCAAATCTAACAGCGATCCGCCACAACCCACAGAGTGTTGGAGTGTGCATCAGATCTGAGTCCACGTAGGAGTGCAGTCATTAGGCAGCCACAGCGCTGCAAGTTGATAATAACATCACCTGAAGCGACAGCTCTGGAAGCAATATGTGGTTTTAAATTAGCTCACTGCAGGTTGTTGTACATGCATCGCCTCTGCGGTCATCCACAGCAAAGCCGTTTTCGGTTTTGTGCTTCAGTCGTGAAAAGCAATCATTTCTCGTCTCGGCCACACCCCCCTTACTGACACTGCTGTTTTCTCATACATGGCCCACGAATTATTGTTATTTCCGCCATCAACCCAATCAGCAGCAGAAGGCGACCGGCGCTCCGCAATCTGCTCTTCTCGTTATCCATATTCAGGAGATTTGTGTTTTGCACATGCGTTGCCTTGTTTTTTTTATTCTTCTTGCTGTGGGGCTCCTTATGAATTTATGTGCATGCATAAATCATTGGTTATATGCGTATATTTATGCGTCTGTGGGTGGGGCGGGGAATTGCAAAGACGCCAGCATAGCGAGGAGCACAAATCAAAATCCAATTTGTACAACACAAATTCATCCACAGCGGATAACCGCACTGTGTTACGTTACGGAAGGGAATGTGAAATATTGCTTCTCTGGATATTTGTTGAATGCGAACCGAAATGGAATGGGGGAAGGAATAAATTCAAATACGTTGCAAACCCTTTGATTGTGCTTCGATTGGCAGCGTATGCGGATGATGGATGTGGAGTGAGTAATTGTAGGCTCTTCACTCGAAGGGATTTGACTCACGAATAAAGGGAGGACAGAACAATGACATATTGTGGCAAGTAATTGTCAATTCATATTCATCAGTTCTGTTACAGATTTATGGTTTGCAACCTAAGGTTTGTCCAAAACTAAAAAGTTTGGCCAAAATATAGGATTTAAATGGGTAAACCTAATTTTGTATAGTATAGTATAGGTCTATAATAGAATGAGATAAAGGTACTTATCGTTTCTTATTGGACTACAAAATCTTCAAACGTTTATTCTAATTATGCCCCACACAAACAAAATCCCCCCCCCCCTCTTTTCCAGATTAAAAAGAAACAATCTTTAACATTAGCGTATAGAACTTATCGCACTACTGTATACTGTATATTCAATGAGATCCATGAAACTTTTAAACGTATGGGTTGGATCTTTATAAATACAGACGGCTCCAAAACAGACGACAACACAGCCTATGCATTTGTTAATCAAGAAGGCTTGAACATTTCGCAAGGCATCCTACGGAACATCGCCTCCATATACACCGCAGAAGCAGTATCTATACTCCACGCCGCTAAAAAATATTCCCAAACAAGAGGTAAGTGGGTTATTTGCTCCGACTGCCTGTCTGTTATAAAAGCCGTCGCAAATCCACAAAACGACTCTATAACCCCATCCACAATTCGTGATATCATCATCAAATCACAAACGAAGTTAAAGCTGCTATGGACACGAGGCCATGTTGGAATTGCGGGAAATGAATATGCAGATGCTGCTGCAAATGCCGCTCTCAAGGCACCCATCTTCTCCTACTACACCTTCTCTCAATACGATCTAAAGAGATACATAAATCAAAAGTGCAAACAACAAATATTACGCGAGTGGGAGAATTATAAACATCACTATCAAATAATTAACCCTAATAAAACTCAGCCAAAATTCCCAACCGATATACCTAAATCGGATATTAGGATGTATATCCGGCTCCGTCTTGGACACACCGAATTTACTCAAAAGGGAGGTGCTTCACCTGCCGCAGACCAGTAACCATCACCCATTTCGTAAGGCAATGCTTTTTATCATCGCAACCAGCACTGCAAAACAACCTCAACCACAACGTAGACCTAGTACATCTCCTCAAGAAGCCAAACCAATCCAATATTAAAAATTTAAAAAGTATCGTAGGAAAACTTACAATAACTTACATACCTAAGTATTTCAAGGGCCGTAAGTCATCGCCACTATTTGGCCCCTATAGTTCATATTGATTACAATTTTAATTGTACATTAATATTATAGTAAATAAATAAATAAATAAAATTATAGCGTTCCCGCCGAACTGGAGATTGCCACGATTGTTCACGCGATATTCAAGGCATGAGGCCTTTCAAAATGTATCGTCATCCCGTCCCTTTCGAGCTCCATTGGATATTATTTATTTTAAGATATTTTCATTAAGCGATCGTACGACAGAATCGTAATTTGGAACTTTGACATCCCTCTCTGTTGCGGTTGATGCATGAGTAGGGTGACCACATCCATGAGCTTGAAAAAAAGGCGATCTTAAAAAATCTCAGATAAAAAATTTAAGACAAAAAAAAAATCACGTTATCATTTTCGACTTTGAGACTATTCTGCTGCTCAGTCCATTGGCTCGTTATCAAAAGAAAATATACGCTCAACATAAGCATTATGTGCAGGAATCGAAAATACAAACTGCACAATTATGAAGAGATCACAGTGTGTTATTCAATATTGTACATTTTTTTAACCATTCACTATCCATTTTTCTGTATTTGCGTGGGTGCATTTAGAGAGTTAGTTGTTGACACAGTACGAATCTTCGATAGCGCTCCACTTGGGAGTTTTGTTTAAGTCCAGTCATGTAAAACAATCAAACTCATCCAGAGATTAATTCCATCTCTGAAGGTATTTTAAGCACCTTGGCGCATATTCATAGCCATTTAAGGTTGACTTTAAGAGAATTTATTTACCTATACCTTAAGTGAAAGTAGGCTTTATTCATAGTCATCTTAAAGTAGACTCTATGTCAACTTTAAATTCAAAATGAGCGGAACGTAATTTTAAAAATAAAAAGTTGGGCTTAAGCCATTGTCAGACCCGATTTCTTAAAGTTGTTTGCCTTTTTCTTTTAAATTATTCAGGTGGATTCGGCTAAAAATATCGATCGAATCCATTCGAAGATTCAGATGAGAAAGAATTCGCTGTATAGGTTCGTCAAAAATAAAATTAATATTGATAATTGAAGTGCTGATTGTGGAAGAACCACAAACTTATCGTGCACAGACGATGCCAACAAATCTACATCGAAAAAATTCCCATCAATGTGATATTGGTAAGGATTACCATCAAGCGAACTGGTTTTTATTGACAAGCACCACAGCACGTTTGTAATTGCAGTAGCAGAATCATAAAGGAAAAATATCAAAACGGATCGCATTACTACTTCGCATAACACTTTGGAAAGAAGAAAAAAATATCAAGAAGCCCCAAATGCAGGCCGCGCCCATTAAGAAAAACAATGATGAGTGGACAAAAAGTGATAAAGAAAAAGCCGATCTATTTGCCGAACAATTGGAGGAAACATTCCAGCCCTTTGATGGACAAATGTTGGAAGATGATCCAAGTTCAACTTCTATATCTGACATAGTATAGAAAGAGTATCGCTAAACGAACTCTGCCAGGCAATCAAAAATCTAAAAAAAACAACAAGGCTCCTGACTATGATCTAATAACCGGACAAATATAACTTGCCGAAAAAGGCGCTTTTTTTTTTATTTATTCAGATTCTTTTAAAATGTACATGGTCTGAGTTACCGCACATTATCTTACACAGAGATTTGATACCTAATTGCATCTTTCTACTGAATTCATGATTATATTTGTTTCAAAAGATATAATGAATGTACAAATTAACATTTGAGGAAAAAATTGATTAATAAAAAAAAAACCTCATTTAAGTTAGTAAATAAAAAATGTATATTTATGAATTTAAATATGGCAAGAAATAAATTTGTTTAATGCCTTAAAGTAAGTATAAAAATTCAATAAATAAGCACATAGATACATGAATAAATAAATAAATAAATAAATAAGTAAATAAATAAATAGATTTGAACTTTTGAACTACAGAAAGTCGTACAAACCCATATCGCTATTACCAATTATATCCAAATTTTTTGAAAAACTCTCATTAAAACGCATTCAAAAATTTATCGAAGAGAAGCATCTAATACCTGACCATCAGTTCGGGTTTCTAGCGAAACACTTGACAATTGACCAAGTATACAGAATAACGAATGAAATTGAAGGAGCATTAGAGGATAAAATGATCTGCTCCACCGCCCTACTTGACATTTCCCAGGCCTTCAACAAAGTATGGCATGAAGGCCTAAGATACAAACTAAGTAGGCAAGATTGTATAAGATACTAGAATCTTTTCTCAATAAAAGGATATTTAGAGTTAAACACGGAACTGAATACTCCGATTTTAAAGAGATCCGAGCAGGAGTCCCTTAAGCGAGTGTCCTTGGCCCTACGTTGTACCTGCTGTACACTAGAGACAAACCTCAAACTGAGGGTACACTTGTGGCGGATGACACAGCGATCCTGGCAACGGGAAGTTCAGTTGAGTCCTCAACTGAAAAACTGCAACGAGCTCTGGATAAAATACACAAATGGTCAAAACGCTGGCGCATTGCTCCCAATGAGACCAAATCAACGCACATAAATTTTACCTACAGAAATATTGAAAATCGACCAGTTTTCATTAATTCTGTACAAATACCGCACGCTAATGAAGCAAAATATCTTGGTATGACACTCGATCCGAAACTCAATTGGAAGGCCCATGTGAAAAAGAAACGGGATGAGCTCGAACACCGGTATAGAGAAATTTACTGGTTTCTTGGAAGGCACTCCAAGCTTATACAAGCAAGTACTGAAGCCTATACGGACTTACGGCATACAACTATGGGGTTGCACCAAAGCAAATAACGAAGGATTTATTCAGTCCTTTCAGATTAAAATTATAGGGGATATTGTGAAAGTTGCCTGCTATCTCAGGAATTGTGATATACAAAGGGACCTAGAGATAACTATCGTCGGCGAAGAAATAACAATCTCCGCTCGAAAGCTAAGTATGAGACTGCGTGGTCATTGTAACAATGCCATCCTCCAAACTTTTGACATGAGACGTTTAGTATGACTCCTTGACGATGGTCATGGTGGTCATGGCAGGTGATTTTACCGAAGGTCAACCTGCAACACGCGAAAATATCCTTAAATGTAAGCTACTAGATAACGAAACATAGTTGTAGTAAAGAAAAACCAAGCGGGAAGGGTGTTTTTAGTCAGTCAAAATCGGACACTATTATGGGGACACGGGTCACATAGTGTCTTGTTGAAGATTTTCACCAACCCAAGCAAAAAAAAAAATGACTACTTCCTCTTTTCACTAAATTTCCGTTCACAGCGGCTTGAAGAATTGGTGGCTTAACATCCGAAGCATCGACACGCAATGGTAACTCGATTTTCAGTAGCCATTATTAACAAATTTTGAAGCCCTCAGAACTCTATAGTGACACTCATAAAAATTTCAATTAGTCTGCGTTAGGCAACTCTTGCTCTGATAGCCTTGATTAATCTTAAATAAAAAAAACAGTAATGACGTCATATAATTGTTTCCATTATTTTATTTACTTTTGTCTTTGAAAATAAAATCATAAATATTTAAAAGTAACAGATTTCTCCGGAAATACTCTGTTTGATAAAATCACCTTACAATAACGCCTTTAAGTAGATACTAAATATGAACAGGCATAAATATGTTTATTTCCACCATTAACTACAAGTATACTTTAAATCGTGTTCGTACCGAAAGATGCAGAAAATTTCTGAATTAGTTATTGAAAAAAAAAGAAAACCCAAAAAGAAGACGAATCCAATTTTTCCAAAAAGATACCGGACAATTTTTTATTTGGCAAAAAGAGGATATGTCCTTTCAAAGGAGAACGTCAGGTCAGCCTGTGCATGAATCACCCCTGGTTCTGGCATATTCAAGATTGGTGTTTATGAGTCACATGGGGTTTTTTTTATTGCAATTTCAAATCACTCATAGTCGCAACAAACAACACACGACAAACACAGCTTTGAACGTCAATACATGTACATGCGACCAAATAATCGCAACCATCAACCAATAGTACTTTGTTGACGATTTTTTCTGCCGCAAAATAAGCTGGGTCATATGGATGGGCACTAACTCTCATGCACTTCCTTGTTTCTTGACAAATTATGCAGTTTGCAAAAAGTCTGATAAAGAGTCAGGAATATTATAGTACCCTCTTATTGATATAGCAAAATTAATAGTAGAGGTAGAAAAACGGCGATCTATAGTGATCCAAATTTAAAGGAGAAGTTATGTGGTCCGCCTTTTTATATCCTGGTATGGTATTCTGGATCCAATTAATTTATGTCTTCATTATTGCTTTTGCCACTCATTCCGTACCACTGAACACTTTTTTTGGTATTCTTTTAAATTATAGCGATCCTATGAAACTCTCCTTTAAGTAATCTATGACTTATAACAATGTATGGAAACAATATTTCATTTTACGTTCTTTTTAGATTTTATGCGCAACAAAAGAGCCACAACACAACACTTCAGCGTGAAATCCTTTTTTATATTAACAAGATTTCTATCACAGTCGCAAGTGTGGTATGATTCATACTAATCCATGTGTCACATCTTAATTTGCGGGTAAAAGATCGTCTATAAAATGAGGCTTGTTGCATTTTTTTAAACGTTGCGTTTACTTGGTCGCATATGCGCGCATTCTCGTATAAAGTAATGTGTGTCATTTTTTGCGACTAGATTATGTTCCGATAGAAAATCGCAAGTGCGTGCATACCCATATTTCGTCGCGACAACGATTTTTTAATCGCAACAATTTCGCAAGTGTGTGTTAACTCTTGCCAGTACGAATGATTTATTTTAACTTGCAACAATCGCGTCGTAAGAAAAATAGGACAAATTGTAGACATCTGATCGTTGCGATTGTAAGGTTTCATGTGCGCTCGTTCACATTGACAGTTAAGTGTTCTACTACTGAGTAGCCGTGCGAATGAAAACCCATGTGCGTTCCTAACCTAAGACGCCCGAAAATGCACTTGCATAGGTTGGTTGTTTTCATGGCAAGGCGAAACCTCACTGTAGCCACTGTCACTGTACGCGGTTTCCTCACCTCAACATTCACAACGGACCTGGGGGCTGATCCCAGATTGGTTGTCTTGCGATCGACGTCGGATATTCCTCCAGTATGCTCGATGGCCGAATCTTACGAAAATCTTGTTGTATCCAAAATAATAACTCGAATATCGAAATAACAGCGAAGTCGATGAAGACCAATACCTTACGTCGTAAGGGTACAAGCCTCTTTAGCTAGCACGGTCTCTGGCTAGCTGTCTCCTGTGTCGTACGCCAAGTTTGTTGAGGTCCTTCTCCTCTCTTGGGTGCGCCACCATAAGCTCGGGCGTTCTCTGTTGCTTTGTCTCACTCGTTCGGAATCGAAGACACTTCGGGACGGAGCTGAGTTGTCCATGCGCTCTACATGGCCTAGCCATCTTAGGCGTTGGATCCGAAGACGTCGCTGTACCGCCCGTACAGTTCGTGGTTGAATCTTCTCCTCCGGAAACCGTCAACGAAAACAGACCAAGGACTTCCTCATCCGCTTTTGAGATCGTCCATGCCTCTGCGCCGTTCAGCAGGAATGAGATCATCAAGGTCTTGTATAAAGTCAGCTTGTTCCTTCGAGAGATGGCTCTACTACTCAATTGCCTCTTGAGCCCATAGAAACAGCGGTTGGCAAGAGTTACTCTGCGTTTGATCTCGGTACTGATGTTGTTTGTACTGTTTACTGCCGAGCCGAGGTAGACGAAGTCCTTGACTACCTCGAAGTTATAGCTGCCCATTGTGACGCTCTGTCCAAGACGTCGATGATGTGTGTCCATTCTTGATGACAGCATATACTTCGTTTTTCAATGATTCACCGCTAGACCTATTTTAGCCGCCTCCGCCTCAATGCCAGCAAACGCCTCATTGACGGCTCGCTGTGTTCTGCCAATCACGTCAATGTCATCCGCGTATGCTAACAGTTGTACGGACTTCTGGAAGATCTCTAGTGCTGGCGAGTGAGTCTTGCACGATCTTCTCCAGAGTGATGTTAAAGAAGTCACATGACAGTGCGTCGCCTTGTCTAAATCCTTTTTTGACATTGAAGGTCTCGGTGTGTTCGTTACCGACCTTGATGGAGCAGCGAGAATTCTCCATCGTCATCCTGCACAACCTGACGAGTTTGGCAGAAATGTCAAAACTAGACATGGCGTTGTATAGCTCGTCCTTATGTGCGTGCGTGAATGAGTTTATCTACCTCGCGGCAAATGTGAACAACGAATGAGATCTTAGTGAAGATCCGGCGTAGATTCGCCCTTGGCAATTCATACTACTTCGGTTTGTTAAAACAAATGGGTTCAAAACTCGAAGGACCAAAATCGTGCTCTACAAATCTGGCCTCATCGAGCATAGACAACAACACTCCAGCAAAGAGGGTCTTCGAATCCGAGCCTCCTGGTTCGAGAAGGAGAGGAAGACCAAACCTCCGGTATTAAGACCAAGTAATCGCGGATGCAAGACAGCTTTTTATCGATTATTGGAAGCAGCGTACGACGGTCCTGGTCAGCGATGGAAGGCAGCAATTGCTCAGGCTCACATACAGTTATTACTCTTTGAGCATTGTCAGTGACTCGAAAGAGTTGCCGCCGTGAAAAATGATTTTGATTGTACCAGGAATCGAACCCATGCAGCGAGGTTCAATTGCATAGGTGTCGGTTAACAGACCCATAAAGCCACGAGCGCCACTATGTGTATTATAAGGCACAGATAATGTCCTCTGTTTGGAGATTGTTGAGATGTTAATTGCCGCTTATTTCTTATCGATTTTGACATCCGACTTCTAGCGAAGCAGATGAACTCGCTAGAAGGGGTACTACCTCAACACTCTTTTAGGATGGAAACCTGCCGACCATGCCTAATTCTACTGCAAAGTATCTACTAAGATGATGACGGACCATCTTCGTCGTACTGACACTGCGTACCTCATCACAAAATAATTATGACGCTACTCTCGATCCAAAACTCTCAGGTATGAGTAGTCCGAATATCAGAACCAGTGGTGTTATGAACGTGCCTTGCGCCATCGGTATTCACGTTTCGACACGAGGTATCCCCTAAAACTACTTCTGTAGTTTCGCGCACCTTCTATACAATTGCAGTGTCCTCTCCAATCACTTAAACTCCCCAGACCTCAACGTATTGACAGAACAAAGCAACATTACTATTAGTCATCTTCATCGCTTCAAAAAAGCTCTAAAGAGTTTGCAGCATAGTTTCAGCAGAGTCATGGATGGGTCGTCGTGGTAACACAAAGGGCTGACTGTAGTCAGCCACCATAACCCCACTGTTCAAATGAGAGATTTATCGAAGAAGTAATCATTACAATGTGTAACCATTTTGCCAATGACTGTAGTTATGAATAATCATGGCAGACATTTACACTTGTATGAAAGTTGTAATTGCCAACAACACAAATTCTGATAAGTGTACCTCACGAACTAATATGCACATCCTTAAGTCAAATAAATGAATTCGTGACTGCCAAGGCAAACGCTACACATGACCGGAATTGAAATACAACCCATAGCTTCTCATGACCGTTATTTAATATTCTAGTAAACTGGCAGCTCCTGGGTCGCAGACCAAATCCATTCCCTCAAGTCGTCGAAATTTACTTCCAAATAACCCGGAAGAATGACTTCTCCTGCGAGCGTACAGATGGCAGTGGCCAAAAGGCCACACTTGATGAGAACATGAAAAATATTCCTTAAAGGGCCAAAATATTATGTGTAAACATGATTATCGTAACCAATGTGCGGTAGTAAATATTTGTAAGGCAACACCACCGACGACCGATTTTTTCCCCTCACCAGCAGCATCGCACACATGAGCAGAACGGCAATGTCTGGCCAGCCGAAGCAACTTTTCCAAATTGAAAGGAAAACAGTAAAGTTATTTTTAGACACCTCCTCCTGCCGGAATTCCAGCCTCCCCAACTGCTCCAGCAACGTTCTTAAATGGAAACCCATTACTGGTACTCTGGGGGGATGAGTAGGAATATGTATCGAGCTGGAGACGGCAGGGTTTTATGCCTTAGGTAGCATACTTCGATAATTTTGATAAAGCCAATGTAGACGGCAAATTTATTTGATACCAGAGTTAACTCCGGAACGGGGTTGGTTTGCCAGGGAAAGGCCACAAAGTTTGCCAAGAAATTCACATGAACAACGTAAGCCTCTCGACTTGTCGCCGAAAGTTGAAACACGTCAGCCTAATGACTCGATAGAAGATTATTTATGGCAAACACCAGCCTCTGGGGGTCAAATTGCGAACCAATGAATGGCATCTATTAGAGAGTATTAGAGAGTAAACCGAAAGCGAGCTGGGAAGGAATCCATTCTCTAAAGCACGGAAAAGTTAAGAGTTTACGTGTCGAAACTGTTGAACGGCGTTCGCAGTTGTATTTGATTGCACTTTGGCCAACTGATAATTACCGTACGATATTGGGTTAGATACAATTTGGAAAGAATGTTAGGGAGGGTACCAGTGCCTAACAGTTTGAAATTTATGAACAAATTTAAGAGTTAAGTTTTGTTAATGGCCAGCAATTACTTCGAATATCCCTGAGCTTTCTGAATAAAATCTGCGTTTGCAGAACGAAGAACGTGGTTGACGGTTAATCATAAAAATTGACCAACTGCATATAGCTACCATCATCTTTTACTCGCCGTGCAAATAAGAGGCCAGATACATTAGCAATCCTTTCGGAGATTTCGCCAAAGGATTCAATAAATGGATTGCCCAGATTTCGTTCCTTTGCTTTAGCAGGTGCTGGACAACTGCACAGGAAGTGGGCCAAGGCTTCTTGTTCTGCTGTGTCGTTACAGCTACGGCAGTGTATATTGCATGTGTATACAGCATGTGTATACAGCATGAAAATATTTACGGTGCCAAGTTTGGAGTTTTTTGTTTTCTTTTTTTTATTTTATCCCGACAGAAACCTGCCGGTACGAAAATGAAGAAGTTGTAGTAGATTCGTAGTGGATACTGAGAATATCGAAAGATCACTTCCGTCCCAAATATCGCTGTCAGGAAGAATGCACCACTCAATATGGACGATGATCGACGAGAATTCCGTCCCCCCGACTTAGACGAGGTCAAGAAAGCAATATCAAAACTGAAGTCTACAAAGCTGCCGGTGCGGACGAACTGTCCGCTGAAATCTTTAAGGCAGCTGGAGATAATCTAGTTGGGCGCATGTACCAGCTAATCTGTAAGATATGGTCGGAGGAAAGCATGTCCGACGAGTATCGTTGGCCCGAATAACAAGAAAGACCTCTTTGATTGCGTCAACTATAGAGGGATAAGTCTCCTGAACATCACTTACAAGATCTTCTCTGCCGTTTTGTGTACTCGCCTGAAGCCGTTTATAAATAACCTGATAGGTCCATATCAGTGTGGCTTCAGGCCCTTCCTGGAAAAGACCCAAGAGATGTAGATTGACACGCACCTATATACTTTTGCCGATTTCAAGGCCGCATATGACAGCGTGCATAGGGACAAGCTATACAACGCCATGTCTCGTTTTGACATCCTGCACCTCCTGAATGGCGGTGATATCTGCTTTATAAGCTTCGAGGGTGTCCGCAAGTTCATCGGCTGCACGTGGTCTGTTCAGGGACCTCACATTCCACGATTTCCAGAACCGAAAATCGTTGTCCTTATTTCGTTGTCCATGGTCGTCAGCAGTAGGGTCATCCGTACCCGAGGCTTCTCGTCGTTTCTGAACTGTTGGTGTTTTACACAGTGGGGAAGTTAACCCCACTCGCAACCCCCGAACCTGGAGGACCGGGTCCTGGCTTAGACCCCTGGACAAGGGTGCCGCTATATACATTGGTTCATCTATAAGCGGCTGAAATAAAGGCTATAAAGAGAGCGCCGCGAGGAGGCTGTATGTCAACATGGCCTGTGTGTTTAACATGGATCGTTGCTGGCACCTCGCCTAGTTGAGAGCAGTCAACAACTTTGCCCTGGATACACAGGACCATACCCTCCACACGTATGCATACTACACATATATTCATACCTATGTTGTACTATTACTGAAATTATTGGAAAAAATATTTGATCAAGAAAGCCTAACAGTAGCCGAAAGTAAAAAGAGCATATACAAATCAAAAGAAAGGTAAGAGAGCACCCTTGACAAATGAAAAGTTTTCGAACATTCAGTCAACGACATCTATTGACAAACAATATTCGTACCATCTGATCAGGTTATTGACTTTAAATTGGCTTATCTACAGACCAAAAAATGCAGATTTATCTCTTTCCTCTTCTTTGCCAAGTAAAAATAACACCGCCTGACAGATCTTTTTTCGCGCCCACCTCCAACCACTCTCTACACAATTGAATACACCCTAAGATGGAACACATACATTATAGAAACGATCAAAAGATAATATTATTGGTGATTTATGGTAGGATATTCCTACCATGTTGACATGTCCTTGCTGGTTCACTCGATTCTTGGACACTCTCTCTTTCACTCAAGGGGGTAGTTTATGTTGCTGGGTGAGTCGATTTAGGAAAGGGATCATTGCTATTCCTTGTACAATGTCGCTCCACAAAAGGTTATCCATCTTCGAATCTCAGCTATCCCAGTCATTTTGCTTGAATTTTAGTCCTTGTGAGTGTCCTTCCCCTTGTTTTGTAGCTTAGTAGCTTAATTCACCGATTCTGTGAACATGTTATGCAAATCAAATGGAATGTCTGCTTGAATTTATAGTTCAGTTTATCTGAGTATATTTACAACAAGTTCTCAAGTTGTTTTGTGTCTCGAGTGGAAGGCGAATATGTTGTTGATTTACCATGTTCCTACAACCACTAACCGAACTCTTGGTACATATTTTGACATGCTTTCCTAAACTAAACACAAATTCAAAATGATTCATAACAAATTGCAGACACAGAACAAACAGAGAACTTTCTCACAGAGCCTACAGCGAAAATATAACAGCCCATAAATTAGTTCTTACAAATGCCTGGAAATACACTGCAATTTATAACTATTGTCTTGGCTCACTATTCAACATTTCTCCTTGAAATCTCTTGCTCCCACATCGACAAATACTAATATCACATAGTTTAAGGACTTTCTCATGGCAACCGTAGGAATGTGCATTGAAATTGTGGAGCTATCTCCTACCAAGTTAAACTCAACAAATATTCCTGGCGGTTGATGAATAAATTATTTTGCCTTCGATGGCAAAATTTGTTTCTGCCGTCGTGTCGGCCACACTTGGGGTACCTACATCGACAAGGGACTGAATGACCTCTGGGAGAAGATGGAAAGTTCAATTCATCTCGTTTTCCATGACCATGACTTTTATTGAATTAACGTTGACAAACAGAAAAACAAAGGGCATTCAATAGGAATATGATATTTGGGACGCAGATTTCCTCAATCTACTTGGTCTCTGTGGAGACAATATAAAACCATGCGTGCCGTTGTTTATTGTACAATGAAGGTCAGGACAAAGGTTTGTAAATGGATTTCCCATGCATTTTGAGATTAGACTTTTCTGGGGTTTTCTAAAGTCGCTAGACGAAAATGCATGGAATTCCAATTGACAACTTTACTTGTTGACAGCATTGATGATTGTAGACAGCAAAAAGAAAAAGAAGTAAAAAAAAAATAAATAAAATTCTAAGAACCAATTTAAAAGGTAAGAGCTGCCGGTGATCTCTTTAAAATTGTCATCGCCAAACATGCGGCGAATTATTAATTTTAACTAGAACACATATTCATTCGATGTCAGAAGCATGAACCAAACGGTCGCAAAATAAAACTAAATTCCTTATTATATAAAAAATCATAAAACTGAGTTTAATTTCTAGTGCTTACATTATGTATGTACAAATTACTGAGGGCGTACTAAGGGTGACTGAATATGTTGCCCCAATGGTGATTGCTATCGAAAGAGAGTGTGTTCATATCTTGCAGACACCACGAAGGATCATGGGGCCATGCATGCATCGGTTGCAATTTCTGCATTTCTTTTGTTGTCCATCTTCGTCGCACCAGAGCCCCGAAACCCTAGCCGATGTAATTCGAACGGTTGTTGGTTACTCGTGATTTGAAGTACCACAGTACAAAAAATAATTCATGCAAAGGACCATTACATATTAATTATTATTACACTAGTAGAAAAAAAAGCCTGTCATGCACATTTATGTGTTTTTTATCACATTGCCATATCTACACAACCATAGCCATATCTACACAACCATAGCCCTTTTGACAACTATTTCTTTTTGAAAGAATGGAACAGGTTATTACAACTGATTTAATTTCTATTAGTTGCGTAAATTGAGTTTGTACTGTATGTTTTTTATTAAAAAAAAATTGGTAATGCCCATGAAAAAAAAAAGTAGCTCGATCCAGTTTTGAACACAGAACGTAAAAAAATCATACCCAATGGACCAATCCACTCAGCTAACGGACCTGATTTTATTCATTCTCATTCGAAAACATGCGTACATAAATATATAGCGCTTTATTAATAGTAGAAGATCTTTTGTATCTCTGTATAAATTTAATACGTTTGGGATCATTTGCCTTAGACGCCCTACATAGAAACCATGGCCATTGAGCGTCGTGTCTTCGTGAAGATAATGTCTTGTTGTCGCTCTTCTCTTTCGGGTTTTCTAATGCTCCCGCGTCGCTGCCTTAATGTATGTTTTATTTCTACGACCAATTTCAGGTGTCGATTTCTCAGGTGAACGTTAAACCTAGAACACATTTTTAGCTTAATCGTCCGGTTTTCAGCTCAACTTCGTTTCTTCAATGCGATCGAAAAAAATTTCAAACCTTTCAAACTGGTACGCCAACCTACTACAATAACTAAATTCTTCTTATTAGTCTTGCTATACTTTGTAACTGTGGGTCGCCGTGGCGTAGTGGGTTAGTGCGTCGACTTCTACGCAGAGGGTGCCAGGTTCGATACCCGAATTTTCCACCTTTCATATTTTACGGCTCCACCTCTTTCGAGTCACTTACAATGCTCAAAGAGTATTTCCTGTCTAGAAAAAGGTTCTCAAACTTGGCCGCTCGGAGTCGGCATTAAACTGTAGGTCCCTTCCACGCGTGAGAGAACAATAGCACGTACAACACCACAGTGGTTACTGAGAAGCTAGGCCCAGGTCCGCCTCGCCACCCATATTATTATTATTATACTTTGTAACTTGATCTATAGTCCTTTGGATATTTGTTAGCGCTTCCATACGGTTATCGGGAAAAAGAGATAGATAACAAACAAAGAAAACAAGCATACGAAATCACTTTAGAAAATCCATCCCTGAGTCCAGTGAAAGGCAAATTATAAGAAATGGAAGTAAAAAACAACCTAGTCGCCATGCATAAAAATGCTGTCAAAAGTTCCATGCGAACCACCAGAACCCCTACAGATGTCGATTTTTCTACATTCAAAAAATCATGAATGTTGCTCTTGCCTTATTCATATCTCAAAAACCGTGCGTCCTACAGCAAAGTGATGTAGATCGATTTTGTAGCTTATGACTTGATCTAGAGGATGGAGTTGGAGAACGGACATATTTACCGTTATGAGGGTATCACTTTTGGTGGATAAGAAAATTTTGGTGGTAAAATAATTTTAATTTTCGCCTTGCCGGTGATTGAGAGTAATGAAAATTTGCACAATGTGAATTCACGTCAAGAGCAACAATTCAGATCGACCTTCCTTCAAAGCGAATGTAAAATTGCATATAATTAACGCCAAAGAAACAAATTTCCCGGTTTTTGTCAAAAATTTGCCCAAATAACGGTAGCTTGGTAAATTTTCCAATGCCATCCTCTAGATCAAGTCATGTGCTACAAAAAAGTATACTGGAATTTTTTCGTAGGCCGCACCGTTCTCGAGATATAAGCTGTCAAAAATTCCATCCGAACCGCCAGAACCCCTACAGATGTCGATTTTTCTACATTGAAAAAATCATGAATGTTGCTCTTGCCTTATTCATATCTCAAAAACCGTGCGTCCTACAGCAAAGTGAGGCAGATCGATTTTGTAGCTTATGACTTGATCTAGAGGATGGAGTTGGAGAACTGACATATTTACCGTTATAAGGGTATCATTTTTGGTGGATAAGCCACTTTTGGTGGTAAAATAATTTTAATTTTCGCCTTGCTGGTGATTGAGAGTAATGAAAATTTCCACAATGTGAATTCACGTCAAGAGCAACAATTCAGATCGACCTTCCTTCAAAGCGAATGTAAAATTGCATATAATTAACGCCAGAGAAACAAATTTCCCGGTTTTTGTCAAAAATTTGCCCAAATAACGGTAGCTTGGTAAATTTTCCAATGCCATCCTCTAGATCAAGTCATGAGCTACAAAAAAGTATACCGGAATTTTTTCGTAGGCCGCACCGTTCTCGAGATATAAGCTGTCAAAAATTCCATCCGAACCGCCAGAACCCCTACAGATGTCGATTTTTCTACATTGAAAAAATCATGAATGTTGCTCTTGCCTTATTCATATCTCAAAAACCGTGCGTCCTACAGCAAAGTGATGCAGATCGATTTTGTAGCTTATGACTTGATCTAGAGGATGGAGTTGGAGAACTGACATATTTACCGTTATAAGGGTATCATTTTTGGTGGATAAGCCACTTTTGGTGGTAAAATAATTTTAATTTTCGCCTTGCCGGTGATTGAGAGTAATGAAAATTTGCACAATGTGAATTCACGTCAAGAGCAACAATTCAGATCGACCTTCCTTCAAAGCGAATGTAAAATTGCATATAATTAACGCCAAAGAAACAAATTTCCCGGTTTTTGTCAAAAATTTGCCCAAATAACGGTAGCTTGGTAAATTTTCCAATGCCATCCTCTAGATCAAGTCATGTGCTACAAAAAAGTATACTGGAATTTTTTCGTAGGCCGCACCGTTCTCGAGATATAAGCTGTCAAAAATTCCATCCGAACCGCCAGAACCCCTACAGATGTCGATTTTTCTACATTGAAAAAATCATGAATGTTGCTCTTGCCTTATTCATATCTCAAAAACCGTGCGTCCTACAGCAAAGTGAGGCAGATCGATTTTGTAGCTTATGACTTGATCTAGAGGATGGATCTGGAGAACGGACATATTTACCGTTATAAGGGTATCATTTTTGGTGGATAAGCCACTTTTGGTGGTAAAATAATTTTAATTTTCGCCTTGCCGGTGATGGAGAGTAATGAAAATTTCCACAATGTGAATTCACGTCAAGAGCAACAATTCAGATCGACCTTCCTTCAAAGCGAATGTAAAATTGCATATAATTAACGACAGGGAAACAAATTTCCCGGTTTTTGTCAAAAATTTGCCCAAATAACGGTAGCTTGGTAAATTTTCCAATGCCATCCTCTAGATCAAGTCATGAGCTACAAAAAAGTATACTGGAATTTTTTCGTAGGCCGCACCGTTCTCGAGATATAAGCTGTCAAAAATTCCATCAGAACCGCCAGAACCCCTACAGATGTCGATTTTTCTACATTGAAAAAATCATGAATGTTGCTCTTGCCTTATTCATATCTCAAAAACCGTGCGTCCTACAGCAAAGTGATGTAGATCGATTTTGTAGCTTATGACTTGATCTAGAGGATGGAGTTGGAGAACTGACATATTTACCGTTATAAGGGTATCATTTTTGGTGGATAAGCCACTTTTGGTGGTAAAATAATTTTAATTTTCGCCTTGCTGGTGATTGAGAGTAATGAAAATTTCCACAATGTGAATTCACGTCAAGAGCAACAATTCAGATCGACCTTCCTTCAAAGCGAATGTAAAATTGCATATAATTAACGCCAGAGAAACAAATTTCCCGGTTTTTGTCAAAAATTTGCCCAAATAACGGTAGCTTGGTAAATTTTCCAATGCCATCCTCTAGATCAAGTCATGAGCTACAAAAAAGTATACCGGAATTTTTTCGTAGGCCGCACCGTTCTCGAGATATAAGCTGTCAAAAATTCCATCCGAACCGCCAGAACCCCTACAGATGTCGATTTTTCTACATTGAAAAAATCATGAATGTTGCTCTTGCCTTATTCATATCTCAAAAACCGTGCGTCCTACAGCAAAGTGATGCAGATCGATTTTGTAGCTTATGACTTGATCTAGAGGATGGATCTGGAGAACGGACATATTTACCGTTATAAGGGTATCATTTTTGGTGGATAAGCCACTTTTGGTGGTAAAATAATTTTAATTTTCGCCTTGCCGGTGATGGAGAGTAATGAAAATTTCCACAATGTGAATTCACGTCAAGAGCAACAATTCAGATCGACCTTCCTTCAAAGCGAATGTAAAATTGCATATAATTAACGCCAGGGAAACAAATTTCCCGGTTTTTGTCAAAAATTTGCCCAAATAACGGTAGCTTGGTAAATTTTCCAATGCCATCCTCTAGATCAAGTCATGAGCTACAAAAAAGTATACCGGAATTTTTTCGTAGGCCGCACCGTTCTCGAGATATAAGCTGTCAAAAATTCCATCAGAACCGCCAGAACCCCTACAGATGTCGATTTTTCTACATTGAAAAAATCATGAATGTTGCTCTTGCCTTATTCATATCTCAAAAACCGTGCGTCCTACAGCAAAGTGATGTAGATCGATTTTGTAGCTTATGACTTGATCTAGAGGATGGAGTTGGAGAACTGACATATTTACCGTTATAAGGGTATCATTTTTGGTGGATAAGCCACTTTTGGTGGTAAAATAATTTTAATTTTCGCCTTGCCGGTGATTGAGAGTAATGAAAATTTCCACAATGTGAATTCACGTCAAGAGCAACAATTCAGATCGACCTTCCTTCAAAGCGAATGTAAAATTGCATATAATTAACGCCAAAGAAACAAATTTCCCGGTTTTTGTCAAAAATTTGCCCAAATAACGGTACTTTGGTAAATTTTCCAATGCCATCCTCTAGATCAAATCATGAGCTACAAAAAAGTATACGGGAATTTTTTCGTAGGCCGCACCGTTCTCGAGATATAAGCTGTCAAAAATTCCATCCGAACCGCCAGAACCCCTACAGATGTCGATTTTTCTACATTGAAAAAATCATGAATGTTGCTCTTGCCTTATTCATATCTCAAAAACCGTGCGTCCTACAGCAAAGTGATGTAGATCGATTTTGTAGCTTATGACTTGATCTAGAGGATGGAGTTGGAGAACGGACATATTTACCGTTATAAGGGTATCATTTTTGGTGGATAAGCCACTTTTGGTGGTAAAATAATTTTAATTTTCGCCTTGCCGGTGATTGAGTGTAATGAAAATTTGCACAATGTGAATTCACGTCAAGAGCAACAATTCAGATCGACCTTCCTTCAAAGCGAATGTAAAATTGCATATAATTAACGCCAGAGAAACAAATTTCCCGGTTTTTGTCAAAAATTTGCCCAAATAACGGTAATTTGGTAAATTTTCCAATGCCATCCTCTGGATCAAGTCATGACCTACAAAAAAGTATACTGGAATTTTTTCGTAGGCCGCACCGTTCTCGAGATATAAGCTGTCAAAAATTCCATCCGAACCGCCAGAACCCCTACAGATGTCGATTTTTCTACATTGAAAAAATCATGAATGTTGCTCTTGCCTCATTCATATCTCAAAAACCGTGCGTCCTACAGCAAAGTGATGTAGATCGATTTTGTAGCTTATGACTTGATCTAGGGGATGGAGTTGGAGAACTGACATATTTACCGTTATAAGGGTATCATTTTTGGTGGATAAGCCACTTTTGGTGGTAAAATAATTTTAATTTTCGCCTTGCCGGTGATTGAGAGTAATGAAAATTTGCACAATGTGAATTCACGTCAAGAGCAACAATTCAGATCGACCTTCCTTCAAAGCGAATGTAAAATTGCATATAATTAACGCCAGAGAAACAAATTTCCCGGTTTTTGTCAAAAATTTGCCCAAATAACGGTAGCTTGGTAAATTTTCCAATGCCATCCTCTAGATCAAGTCATGAGCTACAAAAAAGTATACCGGAATTTTTTCGTAGGCCGCACCGTTCTCGAGATATAAGCTGTCAAAAATTCCATCCGAACCGCCAGAACCCCTACAGATGTCGATTTTTCTACATTGAAAAAATCATGAATGTTGCTCTTGCCTTATTCATATCTCAAAAACCGTGCGTCCTACAGCAAAGTGATGCAGATCGATTTTGTAGCTTATGACTTGATCTAGAGGATGGATCTGGAGAACGGACATATTTACCGTTATAAGGGTATCATTTTTGGTGGATAAGCCACTTTTGGTGGTAAAATAATTTTAATTTTCGCCTTGCCGGTGATTGAGAGTAATGAAAATTTCCACAATGTGAATTCACGTCAAGAGCAACAATTCAGATCGACCTTCCTTCAAAGCGAATGTAAAATTGCATATAATTAACGCCAGAGAAACAAATTTCCCGGTTTTTGTCAAAAATTTGCCCAAATAACGGTAGCTTGGTAAATTTTCCAATGCCATCCTCTAGATCAAGTCATGAGCTACAAAAAAGTATACCGGAATTTTTTCGTAGGCCGCACCGTTCTCGAGATATAAGCTGTCAAAAATTCCATCAGAACCGCCAGAACCCCTACAGATGTCGATTTTTCTACATTGAAAAAATCGTGAATGTTGCTCTTGCCTTATTCATATCTCAAAAACCGTGCGTCCTACAGCAAAGTAATGCAGATCGATTTTGTAGCTTATGACTTGATCTAGAGGATGGAGTTGGAGAACGGACATATTTACCGTTATAAGGGTATCATTTTTGGTGGATAAGCCACTTTTGGTGGTAAAATAATTTTAATTTTCGCCTTGCCGGTGATGGAGAGTAATGAAAATTTGCACAATGTGAATTCACGTCAAGAGCAACAATTCAGATCGACCTTCCTTCAAAGCGAATGTAAAATTGCATATAATTAAATTTGGTGGTTAAGCCACTTTTGGTGGTAAAATAATTTTACCTTACCGGTGATTGAGAGTAATGAAAATTTGCACAATGTGAATTCACGTCAAGAGCAACAATTCAGATCGACCTTCCTTCAAAGCGAATGCAAAATTGCATATAGTTAACGCCAGAGAAATAAATTTCCCGGTTTTTGTCAAAAATTTGCCCAGATAACGGTAGCTTGGTAAATTTTCCAATGCCATCCTCTAGATCAAGTCATGAGCTACAAAAAAGTGCACTGGAATTTTTTCGTAGGCCGCACCGTTCTCGAGATATAAGCTGTCAAAAATTCCATCCGAACCGCCAGAACCCCTACAGATGTCGATTTTTCTACATTGAAAAAATCATGAATGTTGCTCTTGCCTTATTCATATCTCAAAAACCGTGCGTCCTACAGCAAAGTGATGCAGATCGATTTTGTAGCTTATGACTTGATCTAGAGGATGGAGTTGGAGAACGGACATATTTACCGTTATAAGGGTATCATTTATGGTGGATAAGCCACTTTTGGTGGTAAAATAATTTTAATTTTCGCCTTGCCGGTGATTGAGAGTAATGAAAATTTGCACAATGTGAATTCACGTCAAGAGCAACAATTCAGATCGACCTTCCTTCAAAGCGAATGTAAAATTGCATATAATTAACGCCAGAGAAACAAATTTCCCGGTTTTTGTCAAAAATTTGCCCAAATAACGGTACTTTGGTAAATTTTCCAATGCCATCCTCTAGATCAAATCATGAGCTACAAAAAAGTATACGGGAATTTTTTCGTAGGCCGCACCGTTCTCGAGATATAAGCTGTCAAAAATTCCATCCGAACCGCCAGAACCCCTACAGATGTCGATTTTTCTACATTGAAAAAATCATGAATGTTGCTCTTGCCTTATTCATATCTCAAAAACCGTGCGTCCTACAGCAAAGTGATGCAGATCGATTTTGTAGCTTATGACTTGATCTAGGGGATGGAGTTGGAGAACGGGCATATTTAATGTTATAAGGGTATCATTTATGGTGGATAAGCCACTTTTGGTGGTAAAATAATTTTAATTTTCGCCTTGCCGGTGATTGAGAGTAATGAAAATTTGCACAATGTGAATTCACGTCAAGAGCAACAATTCAGATCGACCTTCCTTCAAAGCGAATGTAAAATTGCATATAATTAACGCCAGAGAAACAAATTTCCCGGTTTTTGTCAAAAATTTGCCCAAATAACGGTAATTTGGTAAATTTTCCAATGCCATCCTCTAGATCAAGTCATGAGCTACAAAAAAGTATATTGGAATTTTTTCGTAGGCCGCACCGTTCTCGAGATATAAGCTGTCAAAAATTCCATCCGAACCGCCAGAACCCCTACAGATGTCGATTTTTCTACATTGAAAAAATCATGAATGTTGCTCTTGCCTTATTCATATCTCAAAAACCGTGCGTCCTACAGCAAAGTGATGTAGATCGATTTTGTAGCTTATGACTTGATCTAGAGGATGGAGTTGGAGAACGGACATATTTACCGTTATAAGGGTATCATTTTTGGTGGATAAGCCACTTTTGGTGGTAAAATAATTTTAATTTTCGCCTTGCCGGTGATTGAGTGTAATGAAAATTTGCACAATGTGAATTCACGTCAAGAGCAACAATTCAGATCGACCTTCCTTCAAAGCGAATGTAAAATTGCATATAATTAACGCCAGAGAAACAAATTTCCCGGTTTTTGTCAAAAATTTGCCCAAATAACGGTAATTTGGTAAATTTTCCAATGCCATCCTCTGGATCAAGTCATGACCTACAAAAAAGTATACTGGAATTTTTTCGTAGGCCGCACCGTTCTCGAGATATAAGCTGTCAAAAATTCCATCCGAACCGCCAGAACCCCTACAGATGTCGATTTTTCTACATTGAAAAAATCATGAATGTTGCTCTTGCCTCATTCATATCTCAAAAACCGTGCGTCCTACAGCAAAGTGATGTAGATCGATTTTGTAGCTTATGACTTGATCTAGAGGATGGAGTTGGAGAACAGACATATTTACCGTTATAAGGGTATCATTTTTGGTGGATAAGCCACTTTTGGTGGTAAAATAATTTTAATTTTCGCCTTGCCGGTGATTGAGAGTAATGAAAATTTCCACAATGTGAATTCACGTCAAGAGCAACAATTCAGATCGACCTTCCTTCAAAGCGAATGTAAAATTGCATATAATTAACGCCAGAGAAACAAATTTCCCGGTTTTTGTCAAAAATTTGCCCAAATAATGGTAGCTTGGTAAATTTTCCAATGCCATCCTCTAGATCAAGTCATGAGCTACAAAAAAGTATACTGGAATTTTTTCGTAGGCCGCACCGTTCTCGAGATATAAGCTGTCAAAAATTCCATCCGAACCGCCAGAACCCCTACAGATGTCGATTTTTCTACATTGAAATATCATGAATGTTGCTCTTGCCTTATTCATATCTCAAAAACTGTGCGCCCTACAGCAAAGTGATGTAGATCGATTTTGTAGCTTATGACTTGATCTAGAGGATGGAGTTGGAGAACGGACGTATTTACCGTTATAAGGGTATCATTTTTGGTGGATAAGCCACTTTTGGTGGTAAAATAATATTAATTTTCGCCTTGCCGGTGATTGAGTGTAATGAAAATTTGCACAATGTGAATTCACGTCAAGAGCAACAATTCAGATCGACCTTCCTTCAAAGCGAATGTAAAATTGCATATAATTAACGCCAGAGAAACAAATTTCCCGGTTTTTGTCAAAAATTTGCACAAATAACGGTAATTTGGTAAATTTGCCAATGCCATCCTCTAGATCAAGTCATGAGCTACAAAAAAGTATTCTGGAATTTTTTCGTAGGCCGCACCGTTCTCGAGATATAAGCTGTCAAAAATTCCATCCGAACCGCCAGAACCCCTACAGATGTCGATTTTTCTACATTGAAAAAATCATGAATGTTGCTCTTGCCTTATTCATATCTCAAAAACCGTGCGTCCTACAGCAAAGTGATGTAGATCGATTTTGTAGCTTATGACTTGATCTAGAGGATGGAGTTGGAGAACGGACATATTTACCGTTATAAGGGTATCATTTTTGGTGGATAAGCCACTTTTGGTGGTAAAATAATTTTAATTTTCGCCTTGCCGGTGATTGAGAGTGATGAAAATTTCCACAATGTGAATTCACGTCAAGAGCAACAATTCAGATCGACCTTCCCTCAAAGCGAATGTAAAATTGCATATAATTAACGCCAGAGAAACAAATTTCCCGGTTTTTGTCAAAAATTTGCACAAATAACGGTAATTTGGTAAATTTTCCAATGCCATCCTCTAGATCAAGTCATGAGCTACAAAAAAGTATTTTGGAATTTTTTCGTAGGCCGCACCGTTCTCGAGATATAAGCTGTCAAAAATTCCATCCGAACCGCCAGAACCCCTACAGATGTCGATTTTTCTACATTGAAAAAATCATGAATGTTGCTCTTGCCTTATTCATATCTCAAAAACCGTGCGTCCTACAGCAAAGTGATGTAGATCGATTTTGTAGCTTATGACTTGATCTAGAGGATGGAGTTGGAGAACGGACATATTTACCGTTATAAGGGTATCATTTTTGGTGGATAAGCCACTTTTGGTGGTAAAATAATTTTAATTTTCGCCTTGCCGGTGATTGAGAGTAATGAAAATTTGCACAATGTGAATTCACGTCAAGAGCAACAATTCAGATCGACCTTCCTTCAAAGCGAATGTAAAATTGCATATAATTAACGCCAGAGAAACAAATTTCCCGGTTTTTGTCAAAAATTTGCCCAAATAACGGTAGCTTGGTAAATTTTCCAATGCCATCCTCTAGATCAAGTCATGAGCTACAAAAAAGTATACTGGAATTTTTTCGTAGGCCGCACCGTTCTCGAGATATAAGCTGTCAAAAATTCCATCCGAACCGCCAGAACCCCTACAGATGTCGATTTTTCTACATTGAAATATCATGAATGTTGCTCTTGCCTTATTCATATCTCAAAAACTGTGCGCCCTACAGCAAAGTGATGTAGATCGATTTTGTAGCTTATGACTTGATCTAGAGGATGGAGTTGGAGAACGGACGTATTTACCGTTATAAGGGTATCATTTTTGGTGGATAAGCCACTTTTGGTGGTAAAATAATATTAATTTTCGCCTTGCCGGTGATTGAGTGTAATGAAAATTTGCACAATGTGAATTCACGTCAAGAGCAACAATTCCGATCGACCTTCCTTCAAAGCGAATGTAAAATTGCATATAATTAACGCCAGAGAAACAAATTTCCCGGTTTTTGTCAAAAATTTGCACAAATAACGGTAATTTGGTAAATTTGCCAATGCCATCCTCTAGATCAAGTCATGAGCTACAAAAAAGTATTCTGGAATTTTTTCGTAGGCCGCACCGTTCTCGAGATATAAGCTGTCAAAAATTCCATCCGAACCGCCAGAACCCCTACAGATGTCGATTTTTCTACATTGAAAAAATCATGAATGTTGCTCTTGCCTTATTCATATCTCAAAAACCGTGCGTCCTACAGCAAAGTGATGTAGATCGATTTTGTAGCTTATGACTTGATCTAGAGGATGGAGTTGGAGAACGGACATATTTACCGTTATAAGGGTATCATTTTTGGTGGATAAGCCACTTTTGGTGGTAAAATAATTTTAATTTTCGCCTTGCCGGTGATTGAGAGTGATGAAAATTTCCACAATGTGAATTCACGTCAAGAGCAACAATTCAGATCGACCTTCCCTCAAAGCGAATGTAAAATTGCATATAATTAACGCCAGAGAAACAAATTTCCCGGTTTTTGTCAAAAATTTGCACAAATAACGGTAATTTGGTAAATTTTCCAATGCCATCCTCTAGATCAAGTCATGAGCTACAAAAAAGTATTTTGGAATTTTTTCGTAGGCCGCACCGTTCTCGAGATATAAGCTGTCAAAAATTCCATCCGAACCGCCAGAACCCCTACAGATGTCGATTTTTCTACATTGAAAAAATCATGAATGTTGCTCTTGCCTTATTCATATCTCAAAAACCGTGCGTCCTACAGCAAAGTGATGTAGATCGATTTTGTAGCTTATGACTTGATCTAGAGGATGAAGTTGGAGAACGGACATATTTACCGTTATAAGGGTATCATTTTTGGTGGATAAGCCACTTTTGGTGGTAAAATAATTTTAATTTTCGCCTTGCCGGTGATTGAGAGTAATGAAAATTTGCACAATGTGAATTCACGTCAAGAGCAACAATTCAGATCGACCTTCCTTCAAAGCGAATGTAAAATTGCATATAATTAACGCCAGAGAAACAAATTTCCCGGTTTTTGTCAAAAATTTGCCCAAATAACGGTAGCTTGGTAAATTTTCCAATGCCATCCTCTAGATCAAGTCATGCTGCTGTCAGCTGTCAAAAATTCCATCCGAACCGCCAGAACTCCTACAGATGTCGATTTTTCTACATTGAAAAAATCATGAATGTTGCTCTTGCCTTATTCATATCTCAAAAACCGTGCGTCCTACAGCAAAGTGATGTAGATCGATTTTGTAGCTTATGACTTGATCTAGAGGATGGAGTTGGAGAACGGACATATTTACCGTTTTAACGGTATCATTTTTGGTGGATAAGCTACTTTTGGTGGTAAAATAATTTTAATTTTCGCCTTGCCGGTGATTGAGTGTAATGAAAATTTGCACAATGTGAATTCACGTCAAGAGCAACAATTCAGATCGACCTTCCTTCAAAGCGAATGTAAAATTGCATATAATTAACGCCAGAGAAACAAATTTCCCGGTTTTTGTCAAAAATTTGCACAAATAACGGTAATTTGGTAAATTTTCCAATGCCATCCTCTAGATCAAGTCATGAGCTACAAAAAAGTATTTTGGAATTTTTTCGTAGGCCGCACCGTTCTCGAGATATAAGCTGTCAAAAATTCCATCCGAACCGCCAGAACCCCTACAGATGTCGATTTTTCTACATTGAAAAAATCATGAATGTTGCTCTTGCCTTATTCATATCTCAAAAACCGTGCGTCCTACAGCAAAGTGATGTAGATCGATTTTGTAGCTTATGACTTGATCTAGAGGATGGAGTTGGAGAACGGACATATTTACCGTTTTAACGGTATCATTTTTGGTGGATAAGCTACTTTTGGTGGTAAAATAATTTTAATTTTCGCCTTGCCGGTGATTGAGTGTAATGAAAATTTGCACAATGTGAATTCACGTCAAGAGCAACAATTCAGATCGACCTTCCTTCAAAGCGAATGTAAAATTGCATATAATTAACGCCAGAGAAACAAATTTCCCGGTTTTTGTCAAAAATTTGCCCAAATAACGGTAGCTTGGTAAATTTTCCATTGCCATCCTCTAGATCAAGTCATGAGCTACAAAAAAGTATACTGGAATTTTTTCGTAGGCCGACCGTTCTCGAGATATAAGCTGTCAAAAATTCCATCCGAACCGCCAGAACCCCTACAGATGTCGATTTTTCTACATTGAAAAAATCATGAATGTTGCTCTTGCCTCATTCATATCTCAAAAACCGTGCGTCCTACAGCAAAGTGATGTAGATCGATTTTGTAGCTTATGACTTGATCTAGAGGATGGAGTTGGAGAACAGACATATTTACCGTTATAAGGGTATCATTTTTGGTGGATAAGCCACTTTTGGTGGTAAAATAATTTTAATTTTCGCCTTGCCGGTGATTGAGAGTAATGAAAATTTCCACAATGTGAATTCACGTCAAGAGCAACAATTCAGATCGACCTTCCTTCAAAGCGAATGTAAAATTGCATATAATTAACGCCAGAGAAACAAATTTCCCGGTTTTTGTCAAAAATTTGCCCAAATAATGGTAGCTTGGTAAATTTTCCAATGCCATCCTCTAGATCAAGTCATGAGCTACAAAAAAGTATACTGGAATTTTTTCGTAGGCCGCACCGTTCTCGAGATATAAGCTGTCAAAAATTCCATCCGAACCGCCAGAACCCCTACAGATGTCGATTTTTCTACATTGAAATATCATGAATGTTGCTCTTGCCTTATTCATATCTCAAAAACTGTGCGCCCTACAGCAAAGTGATGTAGATCGATTTTGTAGCTTATGACTTGATCTAGAGGATGGAGTTGGAGAACGGACATATTTACCGTTATAAGGGTATCATTTTTGGTGGATAAGCCACTTTTGGTGGTAAAATAATTTTAATTTTCGCCTTGCCGGTGATTGAGAGTAATGAAAATTTGCACAATGTGAATTCACGTCAAGAGCAACAATTCAGATCGACCTTCCTTCAAAGCGAATGTAAAATTGCATATAATTAACGCCAGAGAAACAAATTTCCCGGTTTTTGTCAAAAATTTGCCCAAATAACGGTAGCTTGGTAAATTTTCCAATGCCATCCTCTAGATCAAGTCATGAGCTACAAAAAAGTATACTGGAATTTTTTCGTAGGCCGCACCGTTCTCGAGATATAAGCTGTCAAAAATTCCATCAGAACCGCCAGAACCCCTACAGATGTCGATTTTTCTACATTGAAAAAATCATGAATGTTGCTCTTGCCTTATTCGTATCTCAAAAACTGTGCGTCCTACAGCAAAGTGATGTAGATCGATTTTGTAGCTTATGACTTGATCTAGAGGATGGAGTTGGAGAACGGACATATTTACCGTTATAAGGGTATCATTTTTGGTGGATAACCCACTTTTGGTGGTAAAATAATTTTAATTTTCGCCTTGCCGGTGATTGAGAGTAATGAAAATTTCCACAATGTGAACTCACGTCAAGAGCAACAATTCAGATCGACCTTCCTTCAAAGCGAATGTAAAATTGCATATAATTAACGCCAGAGAAACAAATTGCCCGGTTTTTGTCAAAAATTTGCCCAAATAACGGTAGCTTGGTAAATTTTCCAATGCCATCCTCTAGATCAAGTCATGCTGCTGTCAGCTGTCAAAAATTCCATCCGAACCGCCAGAACCCCTACAGATGTCGATTTTTCTACATTGAAAAAATCATGAATGTTGCTCTTGCCTCATTCATATCTCAAAAACCGTGCGTCCTACCGCAAAGTGATGTAGATCGATTTTGTAGCTTCTGACTTGATCTAGAGGATGGAGTTGGAGAACGGACATATTTACCGTTATAAGGGTATCATTTTTGGTGGATAAGCCACTTTTGGTGGTAAAATAATTTTAATTTTCGCCTTGCCGGTGATTGAGAGTAATGAAAATTTCCACAATGTGAATTCACGTCAAGAGCAACAATTCAGATCGACCTTCCTTCAAAGCGAATGTAAAATTGCATATAATTAACGCCAGAGAAACAAATTTCCCGGTTTTTGTCAAAAATTTGCCCAAATAACGGTAATTTGGTAAATTTTCCAATGCCATCCTCTAGATCAAGTCATGAGCTACAAAAAAGTACACTGGAATTTTTTCGTAGGCCGCCCCGTTCTCGAGATATAAGCTGTCAAAAATTCCATCCGAACCGCCAGAACCCCTACAGATGTCGATTTTTCTACAAAAAATCATTAATGTTGCTCTTGCCTTATTCATATCTCAAAAACCGTGCGTCCTACAGCAAAGTGATGTAGATCGATTTTGTAGCTTATGACTTGATCTAGAGGATGGAGTTGGAGAACGGACATATTTACCGTTATAAGGGTATCATTTTTGGTGGATAACCCACTTTTGGTGGTAAAATAATTTTAATTTTCGCCTTGCCGGTGATTGAGAGTAATGAAAATTTCCACAATGTGAACTCACGTCAAGAGCAACAATTCAGATCGACGTTCCTTCAAAGCGAATGTAAAATTGCATATAATTAACGCCAGAGAAACAAATTTCCCGGTTTTTGTCAAAAATTTGCCCAAATAACGGTAATTTGGTAAATTTTCCAATGCCATCCTCTAGATCAAGTCATGAGCTACAAAAAAGTATAATGGAATTTTTTCGTAGGCCGCACCGTTCTCGAGATATAAGCTGTCAAAAATTCCATCCGAACCGCCAGAACCCCTACAGATGTCGATTTTTCTACATTGAAAAAATCATGAATGTTGCTCTTGCCTTATTCATATCTCAAAAACTGTGCGCCCTACAGCAAAGTGATGTAGATCGATTTTGTAGCTTATGACTTGATCTAGAGGATGGAGTTGGAGAACGGACATATTTACCGTTATAAGGGTATCATTTTTGGTGGATAAGCCACTTTTGGTGGTAAAATAATTTTAATTTTCGCCTTGCCGGTGATTGAGAGTAATGAAAATTTGCACAATGTGAATTCACGTCAAGAGCAACAATTCAGATCGACCTTCCTTCAAAGCGAATGTAAAATTGCATATAATTAACGCCAGAGAAACAAATTTCCCGGTTTTTGTCAAAAATTTGCCCAAATAACGGAAGCTTGGTAAATTTTCCAATGCCATCCTCTAGATCAAGTCATGAGCTACAAAAAAGTATACTGGAATTTTTTCGTAGGCCGCACCGTTCTCGAGATATAAGCTGTCAAAAATTCCATCAGAACCGCCAGAACCCCTACAGATGTCGATTTTTCTACATTGAAAAAATCATGAATGTTGCTCTTGCCTTATTCGTATCTCAAAAACTGTGCGTCCTACAGCAAAGTGATGTAGATCGATTTTGTAGCTTATGACTTGATCTAGAGGATGGAGTTGGAGAACGGACATATTTACCGTTATAAGGGTATCATTTTTGGTGGATAAGCCACTTTTGGTGGTAAAATAATTTTAATTTTCGCCTTGCCGGTGATTGAGAGTAATGAAAATTTCCACAATGTGAATTCACGTCAAGAGCAACAATTCAGATCGACCTTCCTTCAAAGCGAATGTAAAATTGCATATAATTAACGCCAGAGAAACAAATTTCCCGGTTTTTGTCAAAAATTTGCCCAAATAACGGTAATTTGGTAAATTTTCCAATGCCATCCTCTAGATCAAGTCATGAGCTACAAAAAAGTATACTGGAATTTTTTCGTAGGCCGCCCCGTTCTCGAGATATAAGCTGTCAAAAATTCCATCCGAACCGCCAGAACCCCTACAGATGTCGATTTTTCTACAAAAAATCATTAATGTTGCTCTTGCCTTATTCATATCTCAAAAACCGTGCGTCCTACAGCAAAGTGATGTAGATCGATTTTGTAGCTTATGACTTGATCTAGAGGATGGAGTTGGAGAACGGACATATTTACCGTTATAAGGGTATCATTTTTGGTGGATAACCCACTTTTGGTGGTAAAATAATTTTAATTTTCGCCTTGCCGGTGATTGAGAGTAATGAAAATTTCCACAATGTGAACTCACGTCAAGAGCAACAATTCAGATCGACCTTCCTTCAAAGCGAATGTAAAATTGCATATAATTAACGCCAGAGAAACAAATTTCCCGGTTTTTGTCAAAAATTTGCCCAAATAACGGTAATTTGGTAAATTTTCCAATGCCATCCTCTAGATCAAGTCATGAGCTACAAAAAAGTACACTGGAATTTTTTCGTAGGCCGCCCCGTTCTCGAGATATAAGCTGTCAAAAATTCCATCCGAACCGCCAGAACCCCTACAGATGTCGATTTTTCTACAAAAAATCATTAATGTTGCTCTTGCCTTATTCATATCTCAAAAACCGTGCGTCCTACAGCAAAGTGATGTAGATCGATTTTGTAGCTTATGACTTGATCTAGAGGATGGAGTTGGAGAACGGACATATTTACCGTTATAAGGGTATCATTTTTGGTGGATAACCCACTTTTGGTGGTAAAATAATTTTAATTTTCGCCTTGCCGGTGATTGAGAGTAATGAAAATTTCCACAATGTGAACTCACGTCAAGAGCAACAATTCAGATCGACGTTCCTTCAAAGCGAATGTAAAATTGCATATAATTAACGCCAGAGAAACAAATTTCCCGGTTTTTGTCAAAAATTTGCCCAAATAACGGTAATTTGGTAAATTTTCCAATGCCATCCTCTAGATCAAGTCATGAGCTACAAAAAAGTATACTGGAATTTTTTCGTAGGCCGCCCCGTTCTCGAGATATAAGCTGTCAAAAATTCCATCCGAACCGCCAGAACCCCTACAGATGTCGATTTTTCTACCTTGAAAAAATCATGAATGTTGCTCTTGCCTTATTCATATCTCAAAAACCATGCGTCCTACAGCAAAGTGATGTAGATCGATTTTGTAGCTTATGACTTGATCTAGAGGATGGAGTTGGAGAACGGACATATTTACCGTTATAAGGGTATCACTTTTGGTGGATAAGCCAATTTTGGTGGTAAAATAATTTTAATTTTCGCCTTGCCGGTGATTGAGAGTAATGAAAATTTCCACAATGTGAACTCACGTCAAGAGCAACAATTCAGATCGACCTTCCTTCAAAGCGAATGTAAAATTGCATATAATTAACGCCAGAGAAACAAATTTCCCGGTTTTTGTCAAAAATTTGCCCAAATAACGGTAGCTTGGTAAATTTTCCAATGCCACCCTCTAGATCAAGTCATGAGCTACAAAAAAGTATACTGGAATTTTTTCGTAGGCCGCGCCGTTCTCGAGATATAAGCTGTCAAAAATTCCATCCGACCCGCCAGAACCACTACAGATGTCGTTTTTTCTACATTGAAAAAATCATGAATGTTGCTCTTGCCTTATTCATATCTCAAAAACCGTGCGTCCTACAGCAAAGTGATGTAGATCGATTTTGTAGCTTATGACTTGATCTAGAGGATGGAGTTGGAGAACGGACATATTTACCATTATAAGGGTATCACTTTTGGTGGATAAGCCACTTTCGGTGGTAAAATAATTTTAATTTTCGCCTTGCCGGTGATTGAGAGTAATGAAAATTTGCACAATGTGAATTCACGTCAAGAGCAACAATTCAGATCGACCTTCCTTCAAAGCGAATGTAAAATTGCATATAATTAACGCCAGAAAAACAAATTTCCCGGTTTTTGTCAAAAATTTGCCCAAATAACGGTAATTTAGTAAATTTTCCAATGCCATCCTCTAGATCAAGTCATGAGCTACAAAAAAGTATGCTGGAATTTTTTCGTAGGCCGCACCGTTCTCGAGATATAAGCTGTCAAAAATTCCATCCGAACCGCCAGAACCCCTACAGATGTCGATTTTTCTACATTGAAAAAATCATGAATGTTGCTCTTGCCTTATTCATATCTCAAAAACCGTGCGTCCTACAGCAAAGTGATGTAGATCGATTTTGTAGCTTATGACTTGATCTAGAGGATGGAGTTGGAGAACGGACATATTTACCGTTATAAGGGTATCACTTTTGGTGGATAAGCCAATTTTGGTGGTAAAATAATTTTAATTTTCGCCTTGCCGGTGATTGAGAGTAATGAAAATTTCCACAATGTGAACTCACGTCAAGAGCAACAATTCAGATCGACCTTCCTTCAAAGCGAATGTAAAATTGCATATAATTAACGCCAGAGAAACAAATTTCCCGGTTTTTGTCAAAAATTTGCCCAAATAACGGTAGCTTGGTAAATTTTCCAATGCCATCCTCTAGATCAAGTCATGAGCTACAAAAAAGTATAATGGAATTTTTTCGTAGGCCGCACCGTTCTCGAGATATAAGCTGTCAAAAATTCCATCCGAACCGCCAGAACCCTTACAGATGTCGATTTTTCTACATTGAAAAAATCATGAATGTTGCTCTTGCCTTATTCATATCTCAAAAACCGTGCGTCCTACAGCAAAGTGATGCAGATCGATTTTGTAGCTTATGACTTGATCTAGAGGATGGAGTTGGAGAACGGACATATTTACCATTATAAGGGTATCACTTTTGGTGGATAAGCCACTTTCGGTGGTAAAATATTTTTAATTTTCGCCTTGCCGGTGATTGAGAGTAATGAAAATTTGCACAATGTGAATTCACGTCAAGAGCAACAATTCAGATCGACCTTCCTTCAAAGCGAATATAAAATTGCATATAATTAACGCCAGAGAAACAAATTTCCCGGTTTTTGTCAAAAATTTGCCCGAATAACGGTAGCTTTGTAAATTTTCCAATGCCATCCTCTAGATCAAGTCATGAGCTACAAAAAAGTATGCTGGAATTTTTTCGTAGGCCGCACCGTTCTCGAGATATAAGCTGTCAAAAATTCCATCCGAACCGCCAGAACCCCTACAGATGTCGATTTTTCTACATTGAAAAAATCATGAATGTTGCTCTTGCCTCATTCATATCTCAAAAACCGTGCGTCCTACAGCAAAGTGATGTAGATAGATTTTGTAGCTTATGACTTGATCTAGAGGATGGAGTTGGAGAACGGACATATTTACCGTTATAAGGGTATCATTTTTGGTGGATAACCCACTTTTGGTGGTAAAATAATTTTAATTTTCGCCTTGCCGGTGATTGAGAGAAATGAAAATTTCCACAATGTGAATTCACGTCAAGAGCAACAATTCAGATCGACCTTCCTTCAAAGCGAATGTAAAATTGCATATAATTAACGCCAGAGAAACAAATTTCCCGGTTTTTGTCAAAAATTTGCCCAAATAACGGTAGCTTGGTAAATTTTCCAATGCCATCCTCTAGATCAAGTCATGAGCTACAAAAAAGTACACTGGAATTTTTTCGTAGGCCGCACCGTTCTCGAGATATAAGCTGTCAAAAATTCCATCCGAACCGCCAGAACCCCTACAGATGTCGATTTTTCTACATTGAAAAAATCATGAATGTTGCTCTTGCCTTATTCATATCTCAAAAACCGTGCGTCCTACAGCAAAGTGATGTAGATCGATTTTGTAGCTTATGACTTGATCTAGAGGATGGAGTTGGAGAACGGACGTATTTACCGTTATAAGGGTATCATTTTTGGTGGATAAGCCACTTTTGGTGGTAAAATAATTTTAATTTTCGCCTTGCCGGTGATTGAGTGTAATGAAAATTTGCACAATGTGAATTCACGTCAAGTGCAACAATTCCGATCGACCTTCCTTCAAAGCGAATGTAAAATTGCATATAATTAACGCCAGAAAAACAAATTTCCCGGTTTTTGTCAAAAATTTGCCCAAATAACGTTAATTTGGTAAATTTTCCAATGCCATCCTCTAGATCAAGTCATGAGCTACAAAAAAGTATACTGGAATTTTTTCGTAGGCCGCACCGTTCTCGAGATATAAGCTGTCAAAAATTCCATCCGAACCGCCAGAACCCCTACAGATGTCGATTTTTCTACATTGAAAAAATCATGAATGTTGCTCTTGCCTTATTCATATCTCAAAAACCGTGCGTCCTACAGCAAAGTGATGTAGATCGATTTTGTAGCTTATGACTAGATCTAGAGGATGGAGTTGGAGAACGGACATATTCACCGTTATAAGGGTATCATTTTTGGTGGATAAGCCACTTTTGGTGGTAAAATAATTTTAATTTTCGCCTTGCCGGTGATTGAGAGTAATGAAAATTTCCACAATGTGAACTCACGTCAAGAGCAACAATTCAGATCGACCTTCCTTCAAAGCGAATGTAAAATTGCATATAATTAACGCCAGAGAAACAAATTTCCCGGTTTTTGTCAAAAATTTGCCCAAATAACGGTAGCTTGGTAAATTTTCGAATGCCATCCTCAAGATCAAGTCATGAGCTACAAAAAAGTATAATGGAATTTTTTCGTAGGCCGCACCGTTCTCGAGATATAAGCTGTCAAAAATTCCATCCGAACCGCCAGAACCCCTACAGATGTCGATTTTTCTACATTGAAAAAATCATGAATGTTGCTCTTGCCTTATTCATATCTCAAAAACCGTGCGTCCTACAGCAAAGTGATGTAGATCGATTTTGTAGCTTATGACTAGATCTAGAGGATGGAGTTGGAGAACGGACATATTCACCGTTATAAGGGTATCATTTTTGGTGGATAAGCCACTTTTGGTGGTAAAATAATTTTAATTTTCGCCTTGCCGGTGATTGAGAGTAATGAAAATTTGCACAATGTGAATTCACGTCAAGAGCAACAATTCAGATCGACCTTCCTTCAAAGCGAATGTAAAATTGCATATAATTAACGCCAGAGAAACAAATTTCCCGGTTTTTGTCAAAAATTTGCCCAAATAACGGTAGCTTGGTAAATTTTCCAATGCCATCCTCTAGATCAAGTCATGAGCTACAAAAAAGTATACTGGAATTTTTTCGTAGGCCGCACCGTTCTCGAGATATAAGCTGTCAAAAATTCCATCCGACCCGCCAGAACCCCTACAGATGTCGATTTTTCTACATTGAAAAAATCATGAATGTTGCTCTTGCCTTATTCATATCTCAAAAACCGTGCGTCCTACAGCAAAGTGATGTAGATCGATTTTGTAGCTTATGACTTGATCTAGAGGATGGAGTTGGAGAACGGACATATTTACCGTTATAAGGGTATCATTTTTGGTGGATAACCCACTTTTGGTGGTAAAATAATTTTAATTTTCGCCTTGCCGGTGATTGAGAGAAATGAAAATTTCCACAATGTGAATTCACGTCAAGAGCAACAATTCAGATCGACCTTCCTTCAAAGCGAATGTAAAATTGCATATAATTAACGCCAGAGAAACAAATTTCCCGGTTTTTGTCAAAAATTTGCCCAAATAACGGTAGCATGGTAAATTTTCCAATGCCATCCTCTAGATCAAGTCATGAGCTACAAAAAAGTACACTGGAATTTTTTCGTAGGCCGCACCGTTCTCGAGATATAAGCTGTCAAAAATTCCATCCGAACCGCCAGAACCCCTACAGATGTCGATTTTTCTACATTGAAAAAATCATGAATGTTGCTCTTGCCTTATTCATATCTCAAAAACCGTGCGTCCTACAGCAAAGTGATGCAGATCGATTTTGTAGCTTATGACTTGATCTAGAGGATGGAGTTGGAGAACGGACATATTTACCGTTATAAGGGTATCATTTTTGGTGGATAAGCCACTTTTGGTGGTAAAATAATTTTAATTTTCGCCTTGCCGGTGATTGAGAGTAATGAAAATTTGCACAATGTGAATTCACGTCAAGAGCAACAATTCAGATCGACCTTCCTTCAAAGCGAATGTAAAATTGCATATAATTAACGCCAGAGAAACAAATTTCCCGGTTTTTGTCAAAAATTTGTCCAAATAACGGTAGCTTGGTAAATTTTCCAATGCCATCCTCTAGATCAAGTCATGCTGCTGTCAGCTGTCAAAAATTCCATCCGAACCGCCAGAACCCCTACAGATGTCGATTTTTCTACATTGAAAAAATCATGAATGTTGCTCTTGCCTTATTCATATCTCAAAAACCGTGCATCCTACAGCAAAGTGATGTAGATCGATTTTGTAGCTTATGACTTGATCTAGAGGATGGAGTTGGAGAACGGACATATTTACCGTTATAAGGGTATCATTTTTGGTGGATAAGCCACTTTTGGTGGTAAAATAATTTTAATTTTCGCCTTGCCGGTGATTGAGAGTAATGAAAATTTGCACAATGTGAATTCACGTCAAGAGCAACAATTCAGATCGACCTTCCTTCAAAGCGAATGTAAAATTGCATATAATTAACGCCAGAGAAACAAATTTCCCGGTTTTTGTCAAAAATTTGCCCAAATAACGGTAATTTGGTAAATTTTCCAATCCCATCCCCTAGATCAAGTCATGAGCTACAAAAAAGTATACTGGAATTTTTTCGTAGGCCGCACCGTTCTCGAGATATAAGCTGTCAAAAATTCCATCCGAACCGCCAGAACCCCTACAGATGTCGATTTTTCTACATTGAAAAAATCATGAATGCTGCTCTTGCCTTATTCATATCCCAAAAACCGTGCGTCCTACAGCAAAGTGATGTAGATCGATTTTGTAGCTTATGACTTGATCTAGAGGATGGAGTTGGAGAACGGACATATTTACCGTTATAAGGGTATCACTTTTGGTGGATAAGCCACTTTCGTTGGTAAAATAATTTTAATTTTCGCCTTGCCGGTGATTGAGAGTAATGAAAATTTGCACAATGTGATTTCACGTCAAGAGCAACAATTCAAATCGACCTTCCTTCAATGCGAATGTAAAATTGCATATAATTAACGCCAGAGAAACAAATTTCCCGGTTTTTGTCAAAAATTTTACCAAATGACGGTAGCTTGGTAAATTTTCCAATGCCATCCTCTAGATCAAGTCATGAGCTACAAAAAAGTATACTGGAATTTTTTCGTAGGCCGCCCCGTTCTCGAGATATAAGCTGTCAAAAATTCCATCCGAACCGCCAGAACCCCTACAGATGTCGATTTTTCTACATTGAAAAAATCATGAATGTTGCTCTTGCCTTATTCATATCTCAAAAACCGTGCGTCCTACAGCAAAGTGATGTAGATCGGTTTTGTAGCTTATGACTTGATCTAGAGGATGGAGTTGGAGAACAGACATATTTACCGTTATAAGGGTATCATTTTTGGTGGATAAGCCACTTTTGGTGGTAAAATAATTTTAATTTTCGCCTTGCCGGTGATTGAGAGTAATGAAAATTTCCACAATGTGAATTCACGTCAAGAGCAACAATTCAGATCGACCTTCCTTCAAAGCGAATGTAAAATTGCATATAATTAACGCCAGAGAAACAAATTTCCCGGTTTTTGTCAAAAATTTGCCCAAATAACGGTAGCTTGGTAAATTTTCCAATGCCATCCTCTAGATCAAGTCATGAGCTACAAAAAAGTATACTGGAATTTTTTCGTAGGCCGCACCGTTCTCGAGATATAAGCTGTAAAAAATTCCATCCGAACCGCCAGAACCCCTACAGATGTCGATTTTTCTACATTGAAAAAATCATGAATGTTGCTCTTGCCTTATTCATATCTCAAAAACTGTGCGTCCTACAGCAAAGTGATGTAGATCGATTTTGTAGCTTATGACTTGATCTAGAAGATGGAGTTGGAGAACGGACATATTTACCGTTATAAGGGTATCATTTTTGGTGGATAAGCCACTTTCGGTGGTAAAATAATTTTAATTTTCGCCTTGCCGGTGATTGAGAGTAATGAAAATTTGCACAATGTGATTTCACGTCAAGAGCAACAATTCAGATCGACCTTCCTTCAATGCGAATGTAAAATTGCATATAATTAACGCCAGAGAAACAAATTTCCCGGTTTTTGTCAAAAATTTTACCAAATGACGGTAGCTTGGTAAATTTTCCAATGCCATCCTCTAGATCAAGTCATGAGCTACAAAAAAGTATAATGGAATTTTTTCGTAGGCCGCCCCGTTCTCGAGATATAAGCTGTCAAAAATTCCATCCGAACCGCCAGAACCCCTACAGATGTCGATTTTTCTACATTGAAAAAATCATGAATGTTGCTCTTGCCTTATTCATATCTCAAAAACCGTGCGTCCTACAGCAAAGTGATGTAGATCGATTTTGTAGCTTATGACTTGATCTAGAGGATGGAGTTGGAGAACGGACATATTTACCGTTATAAGGGTATCATTTTTGGTGGATAAGCCACTTTTGGTGGTAAAATAATTTTAATTTTCGCCTTGCCGGTGATTGAGAGTAATGAAAATTTGCACAATGTGAATTCACGTCAAGAGCAACAATTCAGATCGACCTTCCTTCAAAGCGAATGTAAAATTGCATATAATTAACGCCAGAGAAACAAATTTCCCGGTTTTTGTCAAAAATTTGCCCAAATAACGGTAGCTTGGTAAATTTTCCAATGCCATCCTCTAGATCAAGTCATGAGCTACAAAAAAGTATACTGGAACTTTTTCGTAGGCCGACCGTTCTCGAGATATAAGCTGTCAAAAATTCCATCCGAACCGCCAGAACCCCTACAGATGTCGATTTTTCTACATTGAAAAAATCATGAATGTTGCTCTTGCCTTATTCATATCTCAAAAACCGTGCGTCCTACAGCAAAGTGATGTAGATCGATTTTGTAGCTTATGACTTGATCTAGAGGATGGAGTTGGAGAACGGACGTATTTACCGTTTTAACGGTATCATTTTTGGTGGATAAGCTACTTTTGGTGGTAAAATAATTTTAATTTTCGCCTTGCCGGTGATTGAGTGTAATGAAAATTTGCACAATGTGAATTCACGTCAAGAGCAACAATTCAGATCGACCTTCCTTCAAAGCGAATGTAAAATTGCATATAATTAACGCCAGAGAAACAAATTTCCCGGTTTTTGTCAAAAATTTGCCCAAATAACGGTAGCTTGGTAAATTTTCCAATGCCATCCTCTAGATCAAGTCATGAGCTACAAAAAAGTATACTGGAATTTTTTCGTAGGCCGCACCGTTCTCGAGATATAAGCTGTCAAAAATTCCATCCGAACCGCCAGAACCCCTACAGATGTCGATTTTTCTACATTGAAAAAATCATGAATGTTGCTCTTGCCTTATTCATATCTCAAAAACCGTGCGTCCTACAGCAAAGTGATGTAGATCGATTTTGTAGCTTATGACTTGATCTAGAGGATGGAGTTGGATAACGGACATATTTACCGTTATAAGGGTATCATTTTTGGTGGATAAGCCACTTTTGGTGGTAAAATAATTTTAATTTTCGCCTTGCCGGTGATTGAGAGTAATGACAATTTCCACAATGTGAATTCACGTCAAGAGCAACAATTCAGATCGACCTTCCTTCAAAGCGAATGTAAAATTGCATATAATTAACGCCAGAGAAACAAATTTCCCGGTTTTTGTCAAAAATTTGCCCAAATAACGGTAGCTTGGTAAATTTTCCAATGCCATCCTCTAGATCAAGTCATGAGCTACAAAAAAGTATACTGGAATTTTTTCGTAGGCCGCACCGTTCTCGAGATATAAGCTGTCAAAAATTCCATCCGAACCGCCAGAACCCCTACAGATGTCGATTTTTCTACATTGAAAAAATCATGAATGTTGCTCTTGCCTTATTCATATCTCAAAAACCGTGCGTCCTACAGCAAAGTGATGTAGATCGATTTTGTAGCTTATGACTTGATCTAGAGGATGGAGTTGGAGAACGGACATATTTACTGTTATAAGGGTATCATTTTTGGTGGATAAGCCACTTTTGGTGGTAAAATAATTTTAATTTTCGCCTTGCCGGTGATTAAGAGTAATGAAAATTTGCACAATGTGAATTCACGTCAAGAGCAACAATTCAGATCGACCTTCCTTCAAAGCGAATGTAAAATTGCATATAATTAACGCCAGAGAAACAAATTTCCCGGTTTTTGTCAAAAATTTTCCCAAATAACGGTAGCTTGGTAAATTTTCCAATGCCATCCTCTAGATCAAGTCATGAGCTACAAAAAAGTATACTGGAATTTTTTCGTAGGCCGCACCGTTCTCGAGATATAAGCTGTCAAAAATTCCATCCGAACCGCCAGAACCCCTACAGATGTCGATTTTTCTACATTGAAAAAATCATGAATGTTGCTCTTGCCTTATTCATATCTCAAAAACCGTGCGTCCTACAGCAAAGTGATGTAGATCGATTTTGTAGCTTATGACTAGATCTAGAGGATGGAGTTGGAGAACGGACATATTTACCGTTATAAGGGTATCATTTTTGGTGGATAAGCCACTTTTGGTGGTAAAATAATTTTAATTTTCGCCTTGCCGGTGATTGAGAGTAATGAAAATTTGCACAATGTGAATTCACGTCAAGAGCAACAATTCAGATCGACCTTCCTTCAAAGCGAATGTAAAATTGCATATAATTAACGCCAGAGAAACAAATTTCCCGGTTTTTGTCAAAAATTTGCCCAAATAACGGTAGCTTGGTAAATTTTCCAATGCCATCCTCTAGATCAAGTCATGAGCTACAAAAAAGTATACTGGAATTTTTTCGTAGGCCGCACCGTTCTCGAGATATAAGCTGTCAAAAATTCCATCCGAACCGCCAGAACCCCTACAGATGTCGATTTTTCTACATTGAAAAAATCATGAATGTTGCTCTTGCCTTATTCATATCTCAAAAACCGTGCGTCCTACAGCAAAGTGATGTAGATCGATTTTGTAGCTTATGACTTGATCTAGAGGATGGAGTTGGAGAACGGACATATTTACTGTTATAAGGGTATCATTTTTGGTGGATAAGCCACTTTTGGTGGTAAAATAATTTTAATTTTCGCCTTGCCGGTGATTAAGAGTAATGAAAATTTGCACAATGTGAATTCACGTCAAGAGCAACAATTCAGATCGACCTTCCTTCAAAGCGAATGTAAAATTGCATATAATTAACGCCAGAGAAACAAATTTCCCGGTTTTTGTCAAAAATTTTCCCAAATAACGGTAGCTTGGTAAATTTTCCAATGCCATCCTCTAGATCAAGTCATGAGCTACAAAAAAGTATACTGGAATTTTTTCGTAGGCCGCACCGTTCTCGAGATATAAGCTGTCAAAAATTCCATCCGAACCGCCAGAACCCCTACAGATGTCGATTTTTCTACATTGAAAAAATCATGAATGTTGCTCTTGCCTTATTCATATCTCAAAAACCGTGCGTCCTACAGCAAAGTGATGTAGATCGATTTTGTAGCTTATGACTAGATCTAGAGGATGGAGTTGGAGAACGGACATATTTACCGTTATAAGGGTATCATTTTTGGTGGATAAGCCACTTTTGGTGGTAAAATAATTTTAATTTTCGCCTTGCCGGTGATTGAGAGTAATGAAAATTTGCACAATGTGAATTCACGTCAAGAGCAACAATTCAGATCGACCTTCCTTCAAAGCGAATGTAAAATTGCATATAATTAACGCCAGAGAAACAAATTTCCCGGTTTTTGTCAAAAATTTGCCCAAATAACGGTAGCTTGGTAAATTTTCCAATGCCATCCTCTAGATCAAGTCATGAGCTACAAAAAAGTATACTGGAATTTTTTCGTAGGCCGCACCGTTCTCGAGATATAAGCTGTCAAAAATTCCATCCGACCCGCCAGAACCCCTACAGATGTCGATTTTTCTACATTGAAAAAATCATGAATGTTGCTCTTGCCTTATTCATATCTCAAAAACCGTGCGTCCTACAGCAAAGTGATGTAGATCGATTTTGTAGCTTATGACTTGATCTAGAGGATGGAGTTGGAGAACGGACATATTTACCGTTATAAGGGTATCATTTTTGGTGGATAAGCCACTTTTGGTGGTAAAATAATTTTAATTTTCGCCTTGCCGGTGATTGAGAGTAATGAAAACTTACACAATGTGAATTCACGTCAAGAGCAACAATTCAGATCGACCTTCCTTCAAAGCGAATGTAAAATTGCATATAATTAACGCCAGAGAAACAAATTTCCCGGTTTTTGTCAAAAATTTGCCCAAATAACGGTAGCTTGGTAAATTTTCCAATGCCATCCTCTAGATCAAGTCATGAGCTACAAAAAAGTATACTGGAATTTTTTCGTAGGCCGCACCGTTCTCGAGATATAAGCTGTCAAAAATTCCATCCGAACCGCCAGAACCCCTACAGATGTCGATTTTTCTGTATTGAAAAAATCATGAATGTTGCTCTTTCCTTATTCATATCTCAAAAACCGTGCGTCCTACAGCAAAGTGATGTAGATCGATTTTGTAGCTTATGACTTGATCTAGAGGATGGAGTTGGAGAACGGACATATTTACCGTTATAAGGGTATCATTTTTGGTGGATAAGCCACTTTTGGTGGTAAAATAATTTAAATTTTCGCCTTGCCGGTGATTGAGAGTAATGACAATTTCCACAATGTGAATTCACGTCAAGAGCAACAATTCAGATCGACCTTCCTTCAAAGCGAATGTAAAATTGCATATAATTAACGCCAGAGAAACAAATTTCCCGGTTTTTGTCAAAAATTTGCCCAAATAACGGTAGCTTGGTAAATTTTCCAATGCCATCCTCTAGATCAAGTCATGAGCTACAAAAAAGTATTCTGGAATTTTTTCGTAGGCCGCACCGTTCTCGAGATATAAGCTGTCAAAAATTCCATCCGAACCGCCAGAACCCTTACAGATGTCGATTTTTCTACATTGAAAAAATCATGAATGTTGCTCTTGCCTTATTCATATCTCAAAAACCGTGCGTCCTACAGCAAAGTGATGTAGATCGATTTTGTAGCTTATGACTTGATCTAGAGGATGGAGTTGGAGAACGGACATATTTACCGTTATAAGGGTATCATTTTTGGTGGATAAGCCACTTTTGGTGGTAAAATAATTTTAATTTTCGCCTTGCCGGTGATTGAGAGTAATGAAAATTTGCACAATGTGAATTCACGTCAAGAGCAACAATTCAGATCGACCTTCCTTCAAAGCGAATGTAAAATTGCATATAATTAACGCCAGAGAAACAAATTTCCCGGTTTTTGTCAAAAATTTGCCCAAATAACGGTAGCTTGGTAAATTTTCCAATGCCATCCTCTAGATCAAGTCATGAGCTACAAAAAAGTATACGGGAATTTTTTGTAGGCCGCACCGTTCTCGAGATATAAGCTGTCAAAAATTCCATCCGAACCGCCAGAACCCCTACAGATGTCGATTTTTCTACATTGAAAAAATCATGAATGTTGCTCTTGCCTTATTCATATCTCAAAAACCGTGCGTCCTACAGCAAAGTGATGTAGATCGATTTTGTAGCTTATGACTTGATCTAGAGGATGGAGTTGGAGAACGGACATATTTACTGTTATAAGGGTATCATTTTTGGTGGATAAGCCACTTTTGGTGGTAAAATAATTTTAATTTTCGCCTTGCCGGTGATTAAGAGTAATGAAAATTTGCACAATGTGAATTCACGTCAAGAGCAACAATTCAGATCGACCTTCCTTCAAAGCGAATGTAAAATTGCATATAATTAACGCCAGAGAAACAAATTTCCCGGTTTTTGTCAAAAATTTGCCCAAATAACGGTAATTTGGTAAATTTTCCAATGCCATCCTCTAGATCAAGTCATGAGCTACAAAAAAGTATACTGGAATTTTTTCGTAGGCCGCACCGTTCTCGAGATATAAGCTGTCAAAAATTCCATCCGAACCGCCAGAACCCCTACAGATGTCGATTTTTCTACATTGAAAAAATCATGAATGTTGCTCTTGCCTTATTCATATCTCAAAAACCGTGCGTCCTACAGCAAAGTGATGTAGATCGATTTTGTAGCTTATGACTAGATCTAGAGGATGGAGTTGGAGAACGGACATATTTACCGTTATAAGGGTATAATTTTTGGTGGATAAGCCACTTTTGGTGGTAAAATAATTTTAATTTTCGCCTTGCCGGTGATTGAGAGTAATGAAAATTTCCACAATGTGAATTCACGTCAAGAGCAACAATTCAGATCGACCTTCCTTCAAAGCGAATGTAAAATTGCATATAATTAACGCCAGAGAAACAAATTTCCCGGTTTTTGTCAAAAATTTGCCCAAATAACGGTAGCTTGGTAAATTTTCCAATGCCATCCTCTAGATCAAGTCATGAGCTACAAAAAAGTATACCGGAATTTTTTCGTAGGCCGCACCGTTCTCGAGATATAAGCTGTCGAAAATTCCATCCGAACCGCCAGAACCCTTACAGATGTCGATTTTTCTACATTGAAAAAATCATGAATGTTGCTCTTGCCTTATTCATACCTCAAAAACCGTGCGTCCTACAGCAAAGTGATGTAGATCGATTTTGTAGCTTATGACTTGATCTAGAGGATGGAGTTGGAGACCGGACATATTTACCGTTATAAGGGTATCATTTTTGGTGGATAAGCCACTTTTGGTGGTAAAATAATTTTAATTTTCGCCTTGCCGGTGATTGAGAGTAATGAAAATTTCCACAATGTGAATTCACGTCAAGAGCAACAATTCAGATCGACCTTCCTTCAAAGCGAATGTAAAATTGCATATAATTAACGCCAGAGAAACAAATTTCCCGGTTTTTGTCAAAAATTTGCCCAAATAACGGTAGCTTGGTAAATTTTCCAATGCCACCCTCTAGATCAAGTCATGAGCTACAAAAAAGTATACTGGAATTTTTTCGTAGGCCGCGCCGTTCTCGAGATATAAGCTGTCAAAAATTCCATCCGACCCGCCAGAACCACTACAGATGTCGTTTTTTCTACATTGAAAAAATCATGAATGTTGCTCTTGCCTTATTCATATCTCAAAAACCGTGCGTCCTACAGCAAAGTGATGTAGATCGATTTTGTAGCTTATGACTTGATCTAGAGGATGGAGTTGGAGAACGGACATATTTACCGTTATAAGGGTATCATTTTTGGTGGATAAGCCACTTTTGGTGGTAAAATAATTTTAATTTTCGCCTTGCCGGTGATTGAGAGTAATGAAAATTTCCACAATGTGAATTCACGTCAAGAGCAACAATTCAGATCGAACTTCCTTCAAAGCGAATGTAAAATTGCATATAATTAACGCCAGAGAAACAAATTTCCCGGTTTTTGTCAAAAATTTGCCCAAATAACGGTAGCTTGGTAAATTTTCCAATGCCATCCTCTAGATCAAGTCATGAGCTACAAAAAAGTATACTGGAATTTTTTCTAGATCATCCTCTAGATCAAGTCATGAGCTACAAAAAAGTATACTGGAATTTTTTCGTAGGCCGCACCGTTCTCGAGATATAAGCTGTCAAAAATTCCATCCGAACCGCCAGAACCCCTACAGATGTCGATTTTTCTACATTGAAAAAATCATGAATGTTGCTCTTGCCTTATTCATATCTCAAAAACCGTGCGTCCTACAGCAAAGTGATGTAGATCGATTTTGTAGCTTATGACTTGATCTAGAGGATGGAGTTGGAGAACGGACATATTTACTGTTATAAGGGTATCATTTTTGGTGGATAAGCCACTTTTGGTGGTAAAATAATTTTAATTTTCGCCTTGCCGGTGATTAAGAGTAATGAAAATTTGCACAATGTGAATTCACGTCAAGAGCAACAATTCAGATCGACCTTCCTTCAAAGCGAATGTAAAATTGCATATAATTAACGCCAGAGAAACAAATTTCCCGGTTTTTGTCAAAAATTTGCCCAAATAACGGTAATTTGGTAAATTTTCCAATGCCATCCTCTAGATCAAGTCATGAGCTACAAAAAAAGTATACTGGAATTTTTTCGTAGGCCGCACCGTTCTCGAGATATAAGCTGTCAAAAATTCCATCCGAACCGCCAGAACCCCTACAGATGTCGATTTTTCTACATTGAAAAAATCATGAATGTTGCTCTTGCCTTATTCATATCTCAAAAACCGTGCGTCCTACAGCAAAGTGATGTAGATCGATTTTGTAGCTTATGACTTGATCTAGAGGATGGAGTTGGAGAACGGACATATTTACCGTTATAAGGGTATCATTTTTGGTGGATAAGCCACTTTTGGTGGTAAAATAATTTTAATTTTCGCCTTGCCGGTGATTGAGAGTAATGAAAATTTCCACAATGTGAATTCACGTCAAGAGCAACAATTCAGATCGAACTTCCTTCAAAGCGAATGTAAAATTGCATATAATTAACGCCAGAGAAACAAATTTCCCGGTTTTTGTCAAAAATTTGCCCAAATAACGGTAGCTTGGTAAATTTTCCAATGCCATCCTCTAGATCAAGTCATGAGCTACAAAAAAGTATACTGGAATTTTTTCTAGATCATCCTCTAGATCAAGTCATGAGCTACAAAAAAGTATACTGGAATTTTTTCGTAGGCCGCACCGTTCTCGAGATATAAGCTGTCAAAAATTCCATCCGAACCGCCAGAACCCCTACAGATGTCGATTTTTCTACATTGAAAAAATCATGAATGTTGCTCTTGCCTTATTCATATCTCAAAAACCGTGCGTCCTACAGCAAAGTGATGTAGATCGATTTTGTAGCTTATGACTTGATCTAGAGGATGGAGTTGGAGAACGGACATATTTACCGTTATAAGGGTATCATTTTTGGTGGATAAGCCACTTTTGGTGGTAAAATAATTTTAATTTTCGCCTTGCCGGTGATTGAGAGTAATGAAAATTTCCACAATGTGAATTCACGTCAAGAGCAACAATTCAGATCGACCTTCCTTCAAAGCGAATGTAAAATTGCATATAATTAACGCCAGAGAAACAAATTTCCCGGTTTTTGTCAAAAATTTGCCCAAATAACGGTAATTTGGTAAATTTTCCAATGCCATCCTCTAGATCAAGTCATGAGCTACAAAAAAGTATACTGGAATTTTTTCGTAGGCCGCACCGTTCTCGAGATATAAGCTGTCAAAAATTCCATCCGAACCGCCAGAACCCCTACAGATGTCGATTTTTCTACATTGAAAAAATCATGAATGTTGCTCTTGCCTTATTCATATCTCAAAAACCGTGCGTCCTACAGCAAAGTGATGTAGATCGATTTTGTAGCTTATGACTAGATCTAGAGGATGGAGTTGGAGAACGGACATATTTACCGTTATAAGGGTATCATTTTTGGTGGATAAGCCACTTTTGGTGGTAAAATAATTTTAATTTTCGCCTTGCCGGTGATTGAGAGTAATGAAAATTTGCACAATGTGAATTCACGTCAAGAGCAACAATTCAGATCGACCTTCCTTCAAAGCGAATGTAAAATTGCATATAATTAACGCCAGAGAAACAAATTTCCCGGTTTTTGTCAAAAATTTGCCCAAATAACGGTAGCTTGGTAAATTTTCCAATGCCATCCTCTAGATCAAGTCATGAGCTACAAAAAAGTATACTGGAATTTTTTCGTAGGCCGCACCGTTCTCGAGATATAAGCTGTCAAAAATTCCATCCGAACCGCCAGAACCCCTACAGATGTCGATTTTTCTACATTGAAAAAATCATGAATGTTGCTCTTGCCTTATTCATATCTCAAAAACCGTGCGTCCTACAGCAAAGTGATGTAGATCGATTTTGTAGCTTATGACTTGATCTAGAGGATGGAGTTGGAGAACGGACATATTTACCGTTATAAGGGTATCATTTTTGGTGGATAAGCCACTTTTGGTGGTAAAATAATTTTAATTTTCGCCTTGCCGGTGATTGAGAGTAATGAAAATTTGCACAATGTGAATTCACGTCAAGAGCAACAATTCAGATCGACCTTCCTTCAAAGCGAATGTAAAATTGCATATAATTAACGCCAGAGAAACAAATTTCCCGGTTTTTGTCAAAAATTTGCCCAAATAACGGTAGCTTGGTAAATTTTCCAATGCCATCCTCTAGATCAAGTCATGAGCTACAAAAAAGTATACGGGAATTTTTTGTAGGCCGCACCGTTCTCGAGATATAAGCTGTCAAAAATTCCATCCGAACCGCCAGAACCCCTACAGATGTCGATTTTTCTACATTGAAAAAATCATGAATGTTGCTCTTGCCTTATTCATATCTCAAAAACCGTGCGTCCTACAGCAAAGTGATGTAGATCGATTTTGTAGCTTATGACTTGATCTAGAGGATGGAGTTGGAGAACGGACATATTTACTGTTATAAGGGTATCATTTTTGGTGGATAAGCCACTTTTGGTGGTAAAATAATTTTAATTTTCGCCTTGCCGGTGATTAAGAGTAATGAAAATTTGCACAATGTGAATTCACGTCAAGAGCAACAATTCAGATCGACCTTCCTTCAAAGCGAATGTAAAATTGCATATAATTAACGCCAGAGAAACAAATTTCCCGGTTTTTGTCAAAAATTTGCCCAAATAACGGTAGCTTGGTAAATTTTCCAATGCCATCCTCTAGATCAAGTCATGAGCTACAAAAAAGTATACTGGAATTTTTTCGTAGGCCGCACCGTTCTCGAGATATAAGCTGTCAAAAATTCCATCCGAACCGCCAGAACCCCTACAGATGTCGATTTTTCTACATTGAAAAAATCATGAATGTTGCTCTTGCCTTATTCATATCTCAAAAACCGTGCGTCCTACAGCAAAGTGATGTAGATCGATTTTGTAGCTTATGACTTGATCTAGAGGATGGAGTTGGAGAACGGACATATTTACCGTTATAAGGGTATCATTTTTGGTGGATAAGCCACTTTTGGTGGTAAAATAATTTTAATTTTCGCCTTGCCGGTGATTGAGAGTAATGAAAATTTCCACAATGTGAATTCACGTCAAGAGCAACAATTCAGATCGACCTTCCTTCAAAGCGAATGTAAAATTGCATATAATTAACGCCAGAGAAACAAATTTCCCGGTTTTTGTCAAAAATTTGCCCAAATAACGGTAGCTTGGTAAATTTTCCAATGCCATCCTCTAGATCAAGTCATGAGCTACAAAAAAGTATACTGGAATTTTTTCTAGATCATCCTCTAGATCAAGTCATGAGCTACAAAAAAGTATACTGGAATTTTTTCGTAGGCCGCACCGTTCTCGAGATATAAGCTGTCAAAAATTCCATCCGAACCGCCAGAACCCCTACAGATGTCGATTTTTCTACATTGAAAAAATCATGAATGTTGCTCTTGCCTTATTCATATCTCAAAAACCGTGCGTCCTACAGCAAAGTGATGTAGATCGATTTTGTAGCTTATGACTTGATCTAGAGGATGAAGTTGGAGAACGGACATATTTACCGTTATAAGGGTATCATTTTTGGTGGATAAGCCACTTTTGGTGGTAAAATAATTTTAATTTTCGCCTTGCCGGTGATTGAGAGTAATGAAAATTTGCACAATGTGAATTCACGTCAAGAGCAACAATTCAGATCGACCTTCCTTCAAAGCGAATGTAAAATTGCATATAATTAACGCCAGAGAAACAAATTTCCCGGTTTTTGTCAAAAATTTGCCCAAATAACGGTAGCTTGGTAAATTTTCCAATGCCATCCTCTAGATCAAGTCATGAGCTACAAAAAAGTATACTGGAATTTTTTCGTAGGCCGCACCGTTCTCGAGATATAAGCTGTCAAAAATTCCATCCGAACCGCCAGAACCCCTACAGATGTCGATTTTTCTACATTGAAAAAATCATGAATGTTGCTCTTGCCTTATTCATATCTCAAAAACCGTGCGTCCTACAGCAAAGTGATGTAGATCGATTTTGTAGCTTATGACTTGATCTAGAGGATGGAGTTGGAGAACGGACATATTTACCGTTATAAGGGTATCATTTTTGGTGGATAAGCCACTTTTGGTGGTAAAATAATTTTAATTTTCGCCTTGCCGGTGATTGAGAGTAATGAAAATTTGCACAATGTGAATTCACGTCAAGAGCAACAATTCAGATCGACCTTCCTTCAAAGCGAATGTAAAATTGCATATAATTATCGCCAGAGAAACAAATTTCCCGGTTTTTGTCAAAAATTTGCCCAAATAACGGTAGCTTGGTAAATTTTCCAATGCCATCCTCTAGATCAAGTCATGAGCTACAAAAAAGTATACTGGAATTTTTTCGTAGGCCGCACCGTTCTCGAGATATAAGCTGTCGAAAATTCCATCCGAACCGCCGGAACCCTTACAGATGTCGATTTTTCTACATTGAAAAAATCATGAATGTTGCTCTTGCCTTATTCATATCTCAAAAACCGTGCGTCCTACAGCAAAGTGATGTAGATCGATTTTGTAGCTTATGACTTGATCTAGAGGATGAAGTTGGAGAACGGACATATTTACCGTTATAAGGGTATCATTTTTGGTGGATAAGCCACTTTTGGTGGTAAAATAATTTTAATTTTCGCCTTGCCGGTGATTGAGAGTAATGAAAATTTCCACAATGTGAATTCACGTCAAGAGCAACAATTCAGATCGACCTTCCTTCAAAGCGAATGTAAAATTGCATATAATTAACGCCAGAGAAACAAATTTCCCGGTTTTTGTCAAAAATTTGCCCAAATAACGGTAGCTTGGTAAATTTTCCAATGCCATCCTCTAGATCAAGTCATGAGCTACAAAAAAGTATACTGGAATTTTTTCGTAGGCCGCACCGTTCTCGAGATATAAGCTGTAAAAATTCCATCCGAACCGCCAGAACCCCTACAGATGTCGATTTTTCTACATTGAAAAAATCATGAATGTTGCTCTTGCCTTATTCATATCTCAAAAACCGTGCGTCCTACAGCAAAGTGATGTAGATCGATTTTGTAGCTTATGACTTGATCTAGAGGATGGAGTTGGAGAACGGACATATTTACCGTTATAAGGGTATCATTTTTGGTGGATAAGCCACTTTTGGTGGTAAAATAATTTTAATTTTCGCCTTGCCGGTGATTGAGAGTAATGAAAATTTACACAATGTGAATTCACGTCAAGAGCAACAATTCAGATCGAATTTCCTTCAAAGCGAATGTAAAATTGCATATAATTAACGCCAGAGAAACAAATTTCCCGGTTTTTGTCAAAAATTTGCCCAAATAACGGTAGCTTGGTAAATTTTCCAATGCCATCCTCTAGATCAAGTCATGAGCTACAAAAAAGTATATGGGAATTTTTTCGTAGGCCGCACCGTTCTCGAGATATAAGCTGTCGAAAATTCCATCCGAACCGCCAGAACCCCTACAGATGTCGATTTTTCTGCATTGAAAAAATCATGAATGTTGCTCTTGCCTTATTCATATCTCAAAAACCGTGCGTCCTACAGCAAAGTGATGTAGATCGATTTTGTAGCTTATGACTTGATCTAGAGGATGGAGTTGGAGAACGGACATATTTACCGTTATAAGGGTATCATTTTTGGTGGATAAGCCACTTTTGGTGGTAAAATAATTTTAATTTTCGCCTTGCCGGTGATTGAGAGTAATGAAAATTTCCACAATGTGAATTCACGTCAAGAGCAACAATTCAGATCGACCTTCCTTCAAAGCGAATGTAAAATTGCATATAATTAACACCAGAGAAACAAATTTCCCGGTTTTTGTCAAAAATTTGCCCAAATAACGGTAGCTTGGTAAATTTTCCAATGCCATCCTCTAGATCAAGTCATGAGCTACATTAAAGTATACTGGAATTTTTTCGTAGGCCGCACCGTTCTCGAGATATAAGCTGTCAAAAATTCCATCCGAACCGCCAGAACCCCTACAGATGTCGATTTTTCTACATTGAAAAAATCATGAATGTTGCTCTTGCCTTATTCATATCTCAAAAACCGTGCGTCCTACAGCAAAGTTAAGTAGATCGATTTTGTAGCTTATGACTTGATCTAGAGGATGGAGTTGGAGAACGGACATATTTACCGATATAAGGGTATCATTTTTGGTGGATAAGCCACTTTTGGTGGTAAAATAATTTTAATTTTCGCCTTGCCGGTGGTTGAGAGTAATGAAAATTTGCACAATGTGAATTCACGTCAAGAGCAACAATTCAGATCGACCTTCCTTCAAAGCGAATGTAAAATTGCATATAATTAACGCCAGAGAAACAAATTTCCCGGTTTTTGTCAAAAATTTGCCCAAATAACGGTAGCTTGGTAAATTTTCCAATGCCATCCTCTAAATCAAGTCATGAGCTACAAAAAAGTATGCAGGAATTTTTTCGTAGGCCGCACCGTTCTCGAGATATAAGCTGTCAAAAATTCCATCCGAACCGCCAGAACCCCTACAGATGTCGATTTTTCTACATTGAAAAAATCATGAATGTTGCTCTTGCCTTATTCGTATCTCAAAAACCGTGCGTCCTACAGCAAAGTGATGTAGATCGATTTTGTAGCTTATGACTTGATCTAGAGGATGGAGTTGGAGAACGGACATATTTACCGTTATAAGGGTATCATTTTTGGTGGATAAGCCACTTTTGGTGGTAAAATAATTTTAATTTTCGCCTTGCCGGTGATTGAGTGTAATGAAAATTTGCACAATGTGAATTCACGTCTAGAGCAACAATTCAGATCGACCTTCCTTCAAAGCGAATGTAAAATTGTATATAATTAACGCCAGAGAAACAAATTTCCCGGTTTTTGTCAAAAATTTGCCCAAATAACGGTAGCTTGGTAAATTTTCCAATGCCATCCTCTAGATCAAGTCATGAGCTACAAAAAAGTATACTGGAATTTTTTCGTAGGCCGCACCGTTCTCGAGATATAAGCTGTCAAAAATTCCATCCGAACCGCCAGAACCCCTACAGATGTCGATTTTTCTACATTGAAAAAATCATGAATGTTGCTCTTGCCTTATTCATATCTCAAAAACCGTGCGTCCTACAGCAAAGTGATGTAGATCGATTTTGTAGCTTATGACTTGATCTAGAGGATGGAGTTGGAGAACGGACACATTTACCGTTATAAGGGTATCATTTTTGGTGGATAAGCCACTTTTGGTGGTAAAATAATTTTAATTTTCGCCTTGCCGGTGGTTGAGAGTAATGAAAATTTGCACAATGTGAATTCACGTCAAGAGCAACAATTCAGATCGACCTTCCTTCAAAGCGAATGTAAAATTGCATATAATTAACGCCAGAGAAACAAATTTCCCGGTTTTTGTCAAAAATTTGCCCAAATAACGGTAGCTTGGTAAATTTTCCAATGCCATCCTCTAGATCAAGTCATGAGCTACAAAAAAGTATACTGGAATTTTTTCGTAGGCCGCACCGTTCTCGAGATATAAGCTGTCAAAAATTCCATCCGAACCGCCAGAACCCCTACAGATGTCGATTTTTCTACATTGAAAAAATCATGAATGTTGCTCTTGCCTTATTCATAAGCTGTCAAAAATTCCATCCGAACCGCCAGAACCCCTACAGATGTCGATTTTTCTACATTGAAAAAATCATGAATGTTGCTCTTGCCTTATTCATATCTCAAAAACCGTGCGTCCTACAGCAAAGTTAAGTAGATCGATTTTGTAGCTTATGACTTGATCTAGAGGATGGAGTTGGAGAACGGACATATTTACCGATATAAGGGTATCATTTTTGGTGGATAAGCCACTTTTGGTGGTAAAATAATTTTAATTTTCGCCTTGCCGGTGGTTGAGAGTAATGAAAATTTGCACAATGTGAATTCACGTCAAGAGCAACAATTCAGATCGACCTTCCTTCAAAGCGAATGTAAAATTGCATATAATTAACGCCAGAGAAACAAATTTCCCGGTTTTTGTCAAAAATTTGCCCAAATAACGGTAGCTTGGTAAATTTTCCAATGCCATCCTCTAGATCAAGTCATGAGCTACAAAAAAGTATACTGGAATTTTTTCGTAGGCCGCACCGTTCTCGAGATATAAGCTGTCAAAAATTCCATCCGAACCGCCAGAACCCCTACAGATGTCGATTTTTCTACATTGAAAAAATCATGAATGTTGCTCTTGCCTTATTCATATCTCAAAAACCGTGCGTCCTACAGCAAAGTGATGTAGATCGATTTTGTAGCTTATGACTTGATCTAGAGGATGGAGTTGGAGAACGGACATATTTACCGTTATAAGGGTATCATTTTTGGTGGATAAGCCACTTTTGGTGGTAAAATAATTTTAATTTTCGCCTTGCCGGTGATTGAGAGTAATGAAAATTTGCACAATGTGAATTCACGTCAAGAGCAACAATTCAGATCGACCTTCCTTCAAAGCGAATGTAAAATTGCATATAATTAACGCCAGAGAAACAAATTTCCCGGTTTTTGTCAAAAATTTGCCCAAATAACGGTAGCTTGGTAAATTTTCCAATGCCATCCTCTAAATCAAGTCATGAGCTACAAAAAAGTATGCAGGAATTTTTTCGTAGGCCGCACCGTTCTCGAGATATAAGCTGTCAAAAATTCCATCCGAACCGCCAGAACCCCTACAGATGTCGATTTTTCTACATTGAAAAAATCATGAATGTTGCTCTTGCCTTATTCGTATCTCAAAAACCGTGCGTCCTACAGCAAAGTGATGTAGATCGATTTTGTAGCTTATGACTTGATCTAGAGGATGGAGTTGGAGAACGGACATATTTACCGTTATAAGGGTATCATTTTTGGTGGATAAGCCACTTTTGGTGGTAAAATAATTTTAATTTTCGCCTTGCCGGTGGTTGAGAGTAATGAAAATTTGCACAATGTGAATTCACGTCAAGAGCAACAATTCAGATCGACCTTCCTTCAAAGCGAATGTAAAATTGCATATAATTAACGCCAGAGAAACAAATTTCCCGGTTTTTGTCAAAAATTTGCCCAAATAACGGTAGCTTGGTAAATTTTCCAATGCCATCCTCTAGATCAAGTCATGAGCTACAAAAAAGTATACTGGAATTTTTTCGTAGGCCGCACCGTTCTCGAGATATAAGCTGTCAAAAATTCCATCCGAACCGCCAGAACCCCTACAGATGTCGATTTTTCTACATTGAAAAAATCATGAATGTTGCTCTTGCCTTATTCATATCTCAAAAACCGTGCGTCCTACAGCAAAGTGATGTAGATCGATTTTGTAGCTTATGACTTGATCTAGAGGATGGAGTTGGAGAACGGACATATTTACCGTTATAAGGGTATCATTTTTGGTGGATAAGCCACTTTTGGTGGTAAAATAATTTTAATTTTCGCCTTGCCGGTGATTGAGAGTAATGAAAATGTCCACAATGTGAACTCACGTCAAGAGCAACAATTCAGATCGACCTTCCTTCAAAGCGAATGTAAAATTGCTTATAATTAACGCCAGAGAAACAAATTTCCCGGTTTTTGTCAAAAATTTGCCGAAATAACGGTAGCTTGGTAAATTTTCCAATGCCATCCTCTAGATCAAGTCATGAGCTACAAAAAAGTATACTGGAATTTTTTCGTAGGCCGCACCGTTCTCGAGATATAAGCTGTCAAAAATTCCATCCGAACCGCCAGAACCCCTACAGATGTCGATTTTTCTACATTGAAAAAATCATGAATGTTGCTCTTGCCTTATTCATATCTCAAAAACCGTGCGTCCTACAGCAAAGTTAAGTAGATCGATTTTGTAGCTTATGACTTGATCTAGAGGATGGAGTTGGAGAACGGACATATTTACCGATATAAGGGTATCATTTTTGGTGGATAAGCCACTTTTGGTGGTAAAATAATTTTAATTTTCGCCTTGCCGGTGGTTGAGAGTAATGAAAATTTGCACAATGTGAATTCACGTCAAGAGCAACAATTCAGATCGACCTTCCTTCAAAGCGAATGTAAAATTGCATATAATTAACGCCAGAGAAACAAATTTCCCGGTTTTTGTCAAAAATTTGCCCAAATAACGGTAGCTTGGTAAATTTTCCAATGCCATCCTCTAAATCAAGTCATGAGCTACAAAAAAGTATGCAGGAATTTTTTCGTAGGCCGCACCGTTCTCGAGATATAAGCTGTCAAAAATTCCATCCGAACCGCCAGAACCCCTACAGATGTCGATTTTTCTACATTGAAAAAATCATGAATGTTGCTCTTGCCTTATTCATATCTCAAAAACCGTGCGTCCTACAGCAAAGTGATGTAGATCGATTTTATACCTTATGACTTGATCTAGAGGATGGAGTTGGAGAACGGACATATTTACCGTTATAAGGGTATCACTTTTGGTGGATAAGCCACTTTCGGTGGTAAAATAATTTTAATTTTCGCCTTGCCGGTGATTGAGAGTAATGAAAATGTCCACAATGTGAACTCACGTCAAGAGCAACAATTCAGATCGACCTTCCTTCAAAGCGAATGTAAAATTGCTTATAATTAACGCCAGAGAAACAAATTTCCCGGTTTTTGTCAAAAATTTGCCCAAATAACGGTAGCTTGGTAAATTTTCCAATGCCATCCTCTAGATCAAGTCATGAGCTACAAAAAAGTATACTGGAATTTTTTCGTAGGCCGCACCGTTCTCGAGATATAAGCTGTCAAAAATTCCATCCGAACCGCCAGAACCCCTACAGATGTCGATTTTTCTACATTGAAAAAAATCATGAATGTTGCTCTTACCTTACTCATATCTCAAAAACCGTGCGTGCTACAGCAAAGTGATGAAATTCGATTTTGTGTCTCATCATTTCAAATCAAATTGAAAATGTCAGTATCTTCTCGCTTTTCACGGCAAAGAATCCTGTATTTGTTCGATCGCCATTATTTTTGTCCGCTTTGAGAGTCAAAAACGATAAGTGAAATCCCAATCATCCCATCTAGTGTACACACAGGTAGACAACTACGATAATGGAAGAAAATGGAGGGAGCAAAATCCATGATTTCATCATGTTTAACTCACGAGTTGTAAATTGAAAGTTGAAACCATAATCATCTTATTTCAGTGAATGAAAGCATATCCAGAAGTTGAAGAGAAAAATCCGAAAATTTGTATTGAACTTTTGGTGAACAAAATTACCCTAATACTACTGTTGCTTAGGTCTGTCAAGTCGTTGAAGTATAGCGAGTCTCTGTTCCACTAGACCATCTACGTTTGGTATGACTAGACATTTCGAGCTTGAGTAGATACCTTGCAGTTCCGATACGTCACGACTCCTGCTTTAAACTGTGTTGAGGTTGTACCCTTTCTAGCGAGTCCATCTGCTTCGCAATTCTCTGGAATATCACTGTGTCCCGGCACCCATATAGGATGTTCCAATACTTACCCATTTCGTTAAGAGATAGTTGGCAACAATATCTGAGGTGAACCCCGTTCTTTACATGTGACTTGATATTCTTTTTTTTCCATTAAAGTTTCAATATGCTTGACGGCATAAGATACTTTTCCCAGTAAACTATCAGCCCACCCTTTGTGTGATGGTAGACAACACACAGGAGCATGGATATATTTGGAATTCCTTTGTGTGAGCACAAAATATATCCCTATTACCAAAGAATATTGCATTCCCTAGCCGACGACCGGACTGTGCGAGCACACATGTATGTGCATATGTATAGCCAGCCAGCACAATAGTTCAGTGTATATCGGGGCAGACCTTTGGTAAAAGGAATTCCTATTACTTTACTGTATTGGCCGTGGTACTGGCATGGAATATGCAGAATATGTGATTTACAATAGTTCGGCAGAGAGGTACGAGTAGTTGGACCATTTGAATGTGAACTGGGTGTTGCATTGCCTTAAAGTAATTGAAATATGAATTAATGGGCTGAGGACAGAATCAGCACGGGATTGCATTTGGAGCTGAATGTTGTTCTCAAAAATGCAAGGAAGTTCCAGATCATAGTTCTTTTTTGAATTACAATGAAACTTCTCTACAGCGGACAGCAGCAGCACCATCATGATTGCCCGTTATGTAAGGGAGTCCATTGTGAATACGAATACCTTCATGCCGAGAGAAGTGTCCCTATAGAGGTGTTTCAGTAAAGAGAACTTTCACTGTATTATGAACTAATTAAATTGTGGTTTCATTATAGCATGAGGATATGATATAAGCAAAAGGAGATAAGACTTGAAAATGCTATTTTTGTTTTCTGAAATTCTGGTAAGCTCTCAAATCCAAGGCTGTTGTGTTCCCAATTGAAACAACACATATCCTGGTTTGTATAAATATATTACAGTGAAGTCTCCGACTGCGGACAGCTTCCTTATGCCCAATTTCACAGTGAATGTTTAAACATAAGTTCAGCTGAACCTCAAACAGAGTTGTTTTGACAGTGAAATCTGAACTTCAGTTCAGTTGAAATTCGTTTTGCACAAACTTCAGTCGAACAAGCAATGGCAACCCTTTCAAAAGGTTCGAGTGCTTACTACATTAATTGAATACAGTAGTACCGCGATTCTTGCTTGCAATGAAAACCGGGCTCGGTGCAAGTTTGAAGGATGTTGCAGGTACCGAATACTTACTTTTCATGTAAATTATAAAGCCATTATAAGTCTAAAAAAGCCATTATACGGTCAAAATTACGTTTAATATAATGTACAGATTATATGGAATTAAAAAAGTTTATAATTTTAGTTTGTTTTGTAAAGACGCCGTTGTTCAGTACCACCTTACTTCTAAGCCTCTGAAGAGTCATGACATCGTCTAAGGACGCATTGCTTTGCTCCGCCCATTCCAAATGTATGTATAAGGTATATCCCCGAATTGGATCTACTAAAAGAGAGGTCATCTGCAAGAGCAATATACAAACTGTCGCAAGTACTGAGTTTAAAATTGTTTGGGTATTTGCTATATTTTGTAGTTGTAAAATGCCACTGGTTCAGTCATTTGGAACCTTATCCAGTAAGGGAGATCGATAACAAAAAAAGATAAGAAAAGCACTTAATCACTTCAGACTATCCATCCCTGAGTCCGACCAGCGAAAAAAACAAATTATGTTGAAAATAATTAAAGTAAAATGGAAGGAAAAATGAGGAAGGGATGGAGTCTATTATCGGACGTATTGAGAGACAAGTTTAAACGGGTGTACATTCTCGATTAACTTAAACTACAAATTGAACTCATTTCAGATAGTGATGTTGTTGTCGAAACATCAATGTTTCTTTCGATGTAAAAACCGCCGGCTGAACACCATGACCGATAAAAATCAAACTCAAAATATAGATGTTATAGTATGAATTTATGTAATTTCGTTTAATAGGGTAAACAACTATATACATCATGCATACATTTATCAATACGTACTCTGCATGTCAAAAACCAAGAATAAAAGAATGCACAATATACCAAAAAACTGAAACATTTCGTCTACACAGGCCGACAAAATTCATCGTACGACATCCAACAATGCTCGTTTTCAGTACCAACCGTATTTTGTAAGATAATGGATTACATTTCAGTATTGTAATAATAAACAAGGATAATTTGCGTATGACAGCAAATCCAGTTTTCCAGTTACTTGTTTCATTCACACGACATAATTCTTCATGCGCTAATTGTTTCCGTTAAATTTTCCACGTTGCCCTTTTATTTTTCACTAGAATCACAATATTCTAGAATGAGTGTTTGGTGTAAAAACTTTTTTTCTTGTCAGCTCAACAGTGCTTGGTGTTTTGCATAAAAAAGTAATCATATCAGTTCAACAGCGCAGAAAAGAAACCTCGGTCGATTTTCGACAAGTGATAGTCAATTTGTATTTAACTGATAAAAAATCATTGACAGGAATTACTAAAAGCGTTGGAAAAAGTAAATCAACCATTTAGAATATTATAGAAACCTATAAAAATACGGAAAGTGTTGAGTACGTGTGAAGATCAGGCCGTGCACGGAAATTAGCCGCAAGAGATGAAAGGGTTATTATCAACACTGTTCACAAAGATCCAAAAACGAATTGTACCATCATAAAAAAACCAAGTCGCGGATACTTGCAACAAAGAAGTCAGCACGCGGACGATCCAAAGGACCCTAAATAGACATGGATATTTTGCGAGAACACCAAGAAAGAAGCCGTCGATAAGTGCAGCCAACCAGAAGAAACGCATGGACTTTGCAAATTTACACAAAGACGATGATTTGTCTTCTTGTCAGAAATTGTTATTCACTGATGAAAGTAAATACAACATTTGCGGCCACGATGGTCCATCGAAAGTATGGCGAAAGAGAGAGCATTGGAAACAAAAAAATCTCCGAAGATAAATTAAACATGGTGGAGGCAGTGTTATGGTGTGGAGGTCCATGGCTTGGTCCGGTGTGGGAAAGCTGGTATTCATAGAGCGAAATATGTTTCAGCACGTGTATCTGGATATACTGAGGGAGAATTTAGAGTCATCGGTCGAGAAATTGGGTTTAAGTCCTGGCTGGAGATTTCAGCAGGATTATGACCCTAAGCATACACCCAGAAAAGTCAAGGAGTGCTTATTGTACTATGCCCCGAGACAGTTGTATTCTCCTCCACAGAGTCTAGATTTAAACCCCATTGAGCATTTGTGTGACTTCCTAGGGAAACAGCTGCACAGGCACTCAATAACTTCAAGGGCTACACTCAAGGAAGCTCTGCTAATAGAATGGGATAGGGTACCCGAAGATTTAACCCAGAAGGTGGTTTCTTCTTTGCCGCGTAGACTACAAGCTGCATAGACAATCCTGTGGAGGTCCAACAAGGTACTAGGAACCTACTGCGGTGTAATAACACATTTTTTTAGCAGGAGTACGATGAGTATTGGTGGGTCGCCGTGGCGTATTGGGTAAGTGCGTCGACTCCTACGCAGAGGGTCCCAGGTTCGATACCCGAATTTACCACTTTTGATAACTCACGGCTCAAAGAGTATTCCTGTCTGGAAAAAGCTTCTCAACTTCGCCGTTCCGAGTCGGCTTTAAACTGTAGGTCCCTTTCACTAGTGAAAGAACAATAGCACGCACAACAAGTAGTGATTGCTGAGAAGCTAGGCCCAGATCCGCCTGTGGCGCCACCCATATTATTATTATTATTATTACGATGAGTTTTGTCGTGTACATGAATTAAGAATTTGTTATTTTTTTTTAAATAAAGACCTAAAATTGATTGGATTTGCTGTTATACGTAAATAATCTTTGTATTTTATTACACTTCTGAAAATGTATTTTAGTATTTTACCAAATACGGTTGGTACTGAAAACGAGCATTATTGGGTGTCGTACAATGAATTATTTTGACCTGTGTATGTACTCGGAGCAACAAATGTTGGGGGTCAGACTCAAATCCAAACAATTCATGAACTCTCTAGATCAGTGTTGTTTCTGAGAAATTTGCAATTTGCAATTATTTTAACTCAAAATGCCCCATTTAATTTGGATAGTTTATAATTTCTCTTGGACGAACATTCCCCTGAACGGACATGGACAGGAATAACGCATACCTATAAATAAAAAAAATGTTCACTTAGGCGATCAGTTTTAGAAGCAATACTGATGTTATATCGCTTAACTGATGCTATACAAATATCGTTTGAACAAAAGCAAGTCTGCTCAGTTGTAGTTCTCGATGTTTGACAAGCCTTTGACAAGGTTTGACACGAAGGCTTGAAACACAAGCTTCAACAATTCTTCCCGAGAAAACTTTGCACAATTTTATCGAACTATCTATCCGATAGAATCTTCTGCGTGGGTAAGAATACGTCCTATTTTAGTCTATACAAGCCCGGAGTACCACAAGGAAGTGTTCTTGGTCCCCTCCTTTACATATTGTATAGCATCGATATACCGCAGGACGTAGGCACACTTGCTGACGATACCGCCATTTTGGTAACTGCCAAAACGGTCGAAGAATCAACTAGAAAATTGCAATGTGCTTTAGACCGGATACACGAATGGACGAACACTCAGCGAATTGAGGTTAACGAATTTAAATCCGTTCATATAAATTTTATGTATAAGAACGTGAATAACATGCCCGTTTTTATATATAATGTTCCAATACCCTACGGCAATGAAGCGAAATACCTCGGAATGACTCTCGATGTATTGCTTAAACGGAAGGAGCACGTCAAAAAGAAACGTGAGGAGCTCCAATTAAGATACAGAGACCTGCACTGTCTAATTGGAAAATATTCCAAGCTAAGTACTGACAAGAAATTGCTTACATACAAGCAAGCCCGTCTGGACGTATGGTATACAACTATGGGCTTGTACCAAAGAAAGTAATAGAAACATACTACAAACTTCTCCAAAATAAAGTGCTACGGGCCATCGTCAACGCACCCTGGTATATACGAAACAACGATATCCACAGAGATCTTATAATTTCATCAGTCCAAGATGAAGTTACGTGTTTTGCTCGTAAGCATAAGCGTCGCCTGGAAGAGCACATAAACTCTGATGTCCTTCCAATTCTCGACAAAATAAACTCTTTTCGCCGTCTTCAAGGGACTAAACCCCTTGACCTAGCACAGTGATTTCATCCCGCGCTTAGCTGCGGTGTTAACAAGAACTCTCAGTGGAGATTCTCTTGCCAAATGCGTCTAAACCAAGAAAATAAAACTGCTATATAATTGTAAAACTTAGACGTAGTGAATATATATTTTATTTGAAGAGAGGTGTTTTTACTGAGTAAAAATCCCATTCGCTATGTGGTAACAGTCCCCATATTGTCTTTTAAAGATTTTCACCTACCCTCCCAAAAAAAAAAAAAACTGAGGTGAAAACCAAAGATTGACGATGTCATCAGACGGATATGCTGGCACTGGTTTATATTTTACTTGCAGTCTAAAACGCAGCAGGAACTAAATGATGCGCTTCGTTCCCTAAAAGATAAGAAAGCGGCGCGGACGGATTGTATCCCTCTCGAATTTTATAAATACAGTGCTAATGGTCTGAAAGAACGCCTAACGGACTCCTTCAACATAATTATAAATAGTGGTGAAGCGGTGATCTTCCCTATCCATAAGAAAGGTGATGTAAGGGATCCAGCAAACTATTGAGGCATATCCTTTTTAAACGCGTTCCATCAAATTTTCGCAAGTATTCTGCAGAGGAGATTTGGAACGTGGATAAGAGAGTTAGTAGAAACTAATAACCTAATTAAGGAATTCCAGGCGAGTTTTAGACCTAGGGTTATCCAAAACCTGTACGAAGATAATAGGGCTGCGGTATGGAACGGAGTTGAGTTATCCGGAGTAAGGCAGGGTTGCTCACTAAGCCCAAACTTATTTGCCCTTTTTGTATAGAGGATATTCTTCCTGGAGGAGTGGAGTTAGCATTGGTGCTCATTAATGCTCTCATGTTTGCGGACGACATCGTGTTCTTAGATAACTCACCGGAATCCCTGCAGTTGATGATGAATCGATTAAGCGATTACTGCAATCTAGTTGCCTCCAACGAGAACTGGCATTATAGAGTAATAAACCTAGAGGTCGACAAATAGTATAAGTATCTATGAATCCTGCTTACAAGCAATTTAAATATAAAAAGGCATCTGAACGTCAAACCTACAAAGACTAAAAATGCTATCAGTGTAGCCTGGAATAAATGCTTCAACAATCCTAATATCCATCACAGCAGTAAGTTTAAATTATACGAAGCTGTATCCGAGACGATAATGCTATGCGCGGCACAAGTTTGGGGGTATATGGCTTATGAGGCGGTGGAGAAATTGCAGCGCTTTTTTATTTAAAAAATGTTTAAGCTCCCGCTGAAGACTCCGAACTACATGCTCATGGCTGAAACAGGCATATCTCCATTATCTCCATAAAAACATTAAAGATGCAAATGAATTACATACTCCGAGTAATGAACATGACAGACAACAGGCTCCCAAAGATAGTGGCGATGCAAACCGTTCGAAATAAAACCGCATGGTTCAAAGAGTGGATTAAATTAGCTGGTGAATGTGGAGGAGTACTGAACGCAGATGGTAGTAATTGGGGTAACTCACTATGCCAATTAAAAAAGCAGGTCGACGAGCAGGCAAGAATACAGTTCTTAGAAAAAGCGGCGGGATCAATACATTGCATTACATACAGCCGGCTCAACCACAACCTGGGGAGTCGAAATTACTTTAAAGATATTCATAGCATCCAGGAAATTTCTGTGATGTTCAAACTTAGAGGCTAACTTCTAAAGCTGAATTTTGAACCGCATAGAGAGGATCTCCCTATACTCTGCAGTATGTGTAATTTGGAAGACAGATAAGATATCATGCATTTCTAAGGCTGGTGTGCGATCCTAAGGGAAACTAGGAGATCCTTTTTTGGAAAGAACTACTTATCGGAAAAAAGGAATCCTATAACTCCTAAACGAAATGGACGTAAGCAAGTTGTTTAAATACTGCAAAATCTCATTAAATATAATAATAACCTTACAGGGAACTTTTGAAATAAGCATTTTTCCACATGGAGAGCTAAAAATTATTACTTGTATATAATAAATTATAGTCAATCCGGCATACGGCAAAGCCATGCTGATTTTGATTTTCTTAAATTTTTTTTTGTAAAATTAACATTATTCGAAATAATAAAATCGATCTAATCTAATTTGTGTGGCCGTGGCGTAGTGGGTAAGTGCGTCGACTCCTACGCAGAGGGTGTCAGGTTCGATACCCGAGTTTATCACCTTTCATATTTCACGGCTCCACCTCTTTCGAGTCACTGACAATGCTCAGAGAGTATTTCCTGCCTAGAAGAAGCTTCTCAACTTCGCCGTTCGGAGTCGGCATTAAACTTTAGGTCCCTTCCACGCGTGAGAGAACAATAGCACGTACAACACGAGTGGTTGCTGAGAAGCTATATTATCTAATCTAATTTAAAAAATCTACTTGCAGTCTACAGCAAATGCATACTTAGTAAATTCTTCTGATTTATGAAAAACAAACTTGCGTGGCAGTTCAGAGCCATTCCATATGCATTTTAAAGAATGTATCTGTTGGATCACTCATTTATGTGGTGTAAGCAGATCTTATTCAAATTCTCAAAACTGAAAGTTATGCAGATGATGAAGATCAGGTTCAGGTAGAGGTTTCAATTAATTCTTACCAAGAAGAAGGGAGCTATGTGTGACTACTGACATGCTAACAGTCAGTAACCAACGCATTGAAAATTTTATTTTGACATCCTGTCAGACAAAAGCCTTTTCCTTGTTTTCCTGTGTATACTTTTCTTCCTCTTGGAATGCCTTCCCTAAGTAATTGCAGAAGATGATATTTTAGTGCCCAGTGTGATGCAGTAAACTAGCTTGACACCGATATCTGTGTTTATTCGTTACAGAATCATCACTAATGCACTGTCTACCATCCTTTCCACTTTCAATGCGATAAGCACCCTAAAGGGACGCAGCTAAGTCAACTGAGAATCATTTCAAATTTATACAAGATACATGACAAATGAAAAGCAAAATATACCCTCAAGAAATGTCAGTCAAACGAGGAGGATGGACATTTCTGCTGCGGAGCTACCAGTATAATTGCTAATATGCGTAACTCGAATAATGAACGGCGGTTGTTTAAAGCACAATTCCAGCACATCTAAGGACACAACAATTCGTATCTCATCTCAATTCATTGGAATTGTTTCATTACACTCTTGATGGGCATTCGCCGACACAAAAGGGCTCAAAGAACACAGAGCATTCTTCCTGTCGGAGCTTCGAATATCTCCTTTGAATTTGAGCACAGATGGATGCCTTGTAATCATATGCAAACCAACAAATACTGCTTCCTACGCTACAGACATCCTCCCCAACTTAGCAAAACCCACCCCAACTTTGGGATCAGACGATAATGAGTTTAACAAAGAAAGTCATTTCGATCTTGGGAAAAGTAAAACCTCATCGCTTGTCAAACTATCTTAAACTTTAAGAAAATGACAGAGTTTTTTTCCACCTTAAATGGAGGTTTTTTTTTCATAGTTTTCCTCCAATTGAACTTTAATTTAACTTACTGCATTACTTACAAAACCATTGTATTCTCAGTAGTAAGGTGACACGGGTACTCTTATCGAATTTGCCACCTAGAAAATCCACCTATGGCCGGGGTGGACGGTATGAGCTCAAACTTACGACTGTCGCAGTATCTGCGGCCCTATTTGGCGTAGCTATGACACTTTTGGTGGTGTTTTCTTATGTGTATTATTTGAATCTGATGCATAAGGAACCATTTCCCAACTTCAAAATGTTGCTGCCGTGAACAAAAGCCATTTGAATCAAAGCCATAATTTAAGTGAGAACTTTTACCATAATCCAATTATGGCTTTATTTCACTTTACACAGAAGGCTTCATCAATAATCTAACCGAACAAATTGGTGTCGATTATCTTCATCGCTTCAGAGAACAATAACTTGTTAGCGAAGTAGAATAGGCTTAGTGGGCTTAGTGTAATCCTGGCAGTCAGCCTCCTAACCTAGACTATAAAAAAGTTGTTTTACAATCATCTTAGTCAAAAGATATCATTAAAATGAGATTTCAAATTACTGGCACCCTCTTTCTCACCCAAGTGCGAGGGTTTTACAATCTAGCACGTTGTTGCGACGTTAACTACTTCGTGACAAACTCTTATCGATCAATTATAATGCCTTCTACTGAAATCCTTTTCGCTTACGCCTCTTTCATGATACTCCCTTCCAGTTGGGCTCCTTGTCTTCCTGTGCACGTCCATCTTCCTCAGAATCCCTCCCCCCTCCTAAGTACTTGAAGGAGATAAAATATTAGTTCACATTGTGATGCAATAAACTAAGTTGCAACTGCAATCTGTGTTCATTCGTTACGCAATTACCATTAATGCACTTTCTACCGTCCTAACGTCCGTCCGCTTTCAATGCGATAAGCACCCTAGAGGGACGCAGCTAAGACGCCTGAGAATCATTTGAAAGGTATGTATACAAAATGCATGATAGATGAAAAGCAAAATAGACCCTCAACCACCTTAAGAAATGTCAGTCAAGATGAGGGGAATTTCTGCTGTGGAGGTACCAGTATAATTGCGAATAAACGTCTGGAGGGCTCGGATAATGAATGGAGATTGTTTAAATAAAGATTCTGGCACACCTAAGGACACATAGTCGTATTTCATTTCATTGGAATGGATTCATTACACTCTTGATGGGCATTCCCCGACACAAAAGGACTCCTCCACCAAGAGAGAGCATTCTTCCTGTCAGAGCATCGAATATCTCCTTTGAATTCGGGGACAGACGGATTCCTTGTAATCATATGCGAACCAACAATTGCTGCTTCTCACTCTACAGACATCCACCCCAACTTAGCAGAACTCACCCCAACTGTCGGATCAGGCGATTATGAGTTTAACAAAAACAAGTCATTTCTAGCTTGAGAAAAGTATAAACTCCTCGGGTGTCAGACTTTCTGAAACTTTAAGAAAAGAACTGCTTTAGGTCCACAGAGTCTAGGTAAACAGATAATGGAATGTGCCACGGGTATTTTTAATCACTTTAAGAGGATTTCTGAAAAGTCGCATGTGCACGAAATCATGTGCTCTTCCTTGTGGCGAAGGAATCACTTATGAAGTGACTTCGATCCACCTCGAGAGGCAGGCTTTCTTCTTGGATGCGAGTGAGAGGAATAAAATGAATACCATCGCAACTTGACAGCTATGCTGCAGAAACAATGAATAACTTTGACTAAGCGACGGCAATAGGATAGGGTTCAGCTGGAAATGGTTTCGATTTGCAAAGCTGTTTTGGTGGCCATTAAAAGTTGGACACACAGCCTTTAAAGGACTGAATGCGCAGTTGGTTAAGTGTCTGCCTATGGTTGGTGGGGTTAAGTTAATACGCTTTTATTTGGTTTTCAAATCTGCTCCAGTTACCATTTGAGGCTGGGATCAAATTAACGTTGGAGTGATCAATCAGTGGTGGTAGTCTGACAGTGGGTATCACAATGGATCAACATGGTCTAAGGGGTCTGGTGAATTCACGTGCAGCCCACCTACCTACCTACACACAGCCAGGGTAATACGAATGGATATAGAGAAACGTTTCATCGTACATATCAATAGAATGCTGGAAACAAATGACAGGAAATTGCAAAAATTGAAAGTGAAGTGCGTTACATGGAGAATCTGACTCTGTGCAGTAACTGCCTTCCATCCATCGGTAGGGATGTCATCGGTTGTGTGATATATCATCCATCGGTAGGGATGTCATCGGTTGTGTTTTCTCCTTTCTGTCGAAGGCAGCTGTCTGCTCTGCTTTGCTTATCGTCGAGCTTTTAGGTCAGCAGCTGATCATAGGAATATGACCTTGATAGCATTTTAAATTGCTGTGCCCACAACTTCAAATCTTGGTGGGAGGACAATTTTCTCGACTAGATGTGGGATTTTGGGATTGCTACTTAAATATATGCACGAATCCCGGATCGATAAAATATCTGTTTAGGAACGACGACGACGAGAAATGCAGATAAGAAATTACAACACAGGTAACTTCAACTTAACAAAGAATTGATTTATTGTAAACTAATAAACAACGAATAACAATGTTGATCAGGGTGAGGTGTCCGGCGCGCTCAAATTTTGAGTCGATCATCCATCGTCTGGCGTAGTGGGCGTAGTGGGTCGCCGTGGCGTAGTGGGTTAGTGGTCGACTCCAACGCAGAGGGTGCCAGGTTCGATACCCGAATTTACCACCTTTCATATTTTCACGGCTCCACCTCTTTCGAGTCACTGACAATGCTCAAAGCGTATTCCTGTCTAGAAAAAGCTTCTCGACTTCGCCGTTCAGAGTCGGCATTAAACTGTAGGTCTCTTCCACGCGTGAGAGAACAATAGCACGTACAACAATAGTGGTTGCTGAGAAGCTAGGCCCAGGTCCGCCTCGGACTGTAGCGTCATCCATATTATTATTATTATTATATTATTTCATCCATCGTCTATCGTTAACTACCAGCAAGCATCAAACGAAAGTTGAACACACATCCGCGAAAGTTTAACCCACATACAGATGACCGCACATGCACACATGAGTAAAGCTTTACCCACAGCAGTTGAGGGTTTGCTCGTGAGCCCTTCTCGCGACAGTACTCCCGTGGGTGCATGGTACGATTTTCACTGCAGCAAATTGTTTTTGCTGGTGGATGGTGTGTTGTGCTTGATGATGGGTGGTGCGGTCTGCCGATGGTGCTTGTGAACTGCTAGTGCGATTTGCAGATGGGACTGGTGTACGGATGGTGCAATGTGTAGATGGTACTAGTGTGCGGATGGTGCGCGTGCTGTACAGTGACTCACAAAAAAATATGGACGAATGCAAAAATATAATTTTTACAAATTAACAATCAATATCAAACAATATTAAAGAGCCTGAGTGCGAACATGGGTTGCTCTACAGCCCGTAGAGGAACAGAGACCAGCTTCTGCAGCCAGTACTCGTGTTATGCGTGCTATTTTTCTCACACGAGTGGAGGGGACAGAAGGGACAAGGAAAAGGCTTTAGTCTGAGTTGGACAGTTAAAACCGACTCCGAAAGAGAAGCTTTTCCTAAACAGTTATTACTCTTTGAGCATTGTTTCTGGCTCGAAAGACGTGGTACCTAGAAACCAGGTAGCGAGATTAAGTTGCGTAGCCACAGCCACCACATCTTCTTTGTTAAAGGGAAATATTTGATCTCTGTCCGTAGACTGTTCGGTATTCTTGAACTGGAATTGCGAGGAATATTTTCTTTCTTGAGGCCATATGTTGCTCTGAACCGCCTTTTGGTATGATTCTTCGTTCAGAATTTAGCTTACCCTAAATGGTGCTACATAATGTCAAAGGAACATAGTACTTCCTTATCGTCTTTTAAGATTGTTCATGAGCCTGTCATCTTGGTCCCTCTTAAGTTGGACCTACAACCCAACTCTTCCTTAAGACCAGTTATACTGCATTTGATCTCGGTTCTGATGATGTTTTTGTTAACGATGTAGACAAAGAATCTGGTGAATGCCTTATTCGGTGATCTGGCATTCAGATCAATGTCAAACCAGTGTGCTAACAGTTGCACGGACCTCTTGAAGATCCTGCCACTTGTGTTTCTGTCCGATCTTAGCACGATCTTGTGAAAAACAATCCTGAAGAAGACAAATTGCAGCACCTCGGTTGGTCTAAACCTTTTTTAATTGAAGGTTTCGGTAAGTTCGTTACAGACCTTGATGGAGCAACGAGAATTATCCAGCGCCATCCCTCACACCCTGACGAATGGAATGTATTGTAAGTCCATATTGTAATGTACGGCCTTGGTATGGGCTGGATTGGGTGGTGGGATTGGCATTTCTTGAGTATTTGTCATGATGTACCAGAATCTGATCCAACGTGGACTCCATTCTTGACATCGTCTAGATCAGGGAACCGAATGCTCTTCTATCGTTGTCCACATTTATGAAAATGCAATGAATCGTAACCTATGTAATACAAATCAAATGAATCTAAATAACGAAATTCCATGAGACGTTGTGTGGTGGCCGGCTTTGGATAAAGCCAGCTACACGAAGGTAGAGTCAAAAGGATGGCGTGTATATCAATTACAGGCGCAATCATAACCACTCGCTCGAAAGGATATAACACCTCACTCCTGTAGACATCTGTGGTAAAGAATTTGCGGCTAAATCGGCACTGAGACTGAAAGTACTCTCGGCATAGAGCAATCAACGCACAGGTCACACCAGTATACTTACCTTACACAGTTTTACGGAAGAACCTACATACTATTTAACCCCGACCTTTGACTTGGATATCAAATATAACTCCAGAATACCGAGTAGACAATTATGGGAGACAAACTCTGTACTGAACCATAACAACGCCAAGGAAATCTGCAGAGATGGATCTAACACCAGTAGTGGACAGTTCCAGAACAGCCAGTGTTTTAGACTTCCGGATTTCTTAATCGTCTTCCAGGCAAAATGACGAGCGGGTTTACGAGAAGCCGCTGAATGGCTGGTGATGAGGATGATATCGAACGAGGGCATCGTCATTTTCCCCGACAGTCAAGTAGCAATGACGTTACTCGAACCACCAAGATCAAAATTGGTAAGGCTCTGCCGCATGTTTCTTAACGAGATATGTAGATGTACTTGGTTCCTGGACATAGAGATATCGCAGGAGACTGTGAAGCAATTGAGCTAGCCAGAAAGTTGAAAACATCTGGGTACCACTAGAAAGTCAAAAAACAGAAATCACAGAGTTAGCGATCGGTAGTGTCTGTAAAAGATGGAATAAACTTAGCACGTGCCTACATGCGAAACACGTGTGGCCAAACCTGAACCTACAGAGAACCACGGTCATACTCAGTCTAGGCATCAAAAACCAAAGTAACCTAGTTGGAATCCTCACGGGGCAATGGGTAGATACGTCCCAAGACTAGGAATAACATACAGCTTCTGTGAGATGCAGATGCATGGATAAGGAAGACAAACAAAAACAAAACCTCACACATCAACTCTGCAACTACCCTGCACTAGCCTCCATTAGGACTATTACCCTGGGAGAATATACGAAATGGATGTCAAATCAATCTGGGATTTTGTCAAAAACAAAATGGTTCCAGGAGTTACGGACGGTAACCGCAACACAATGGACCCCTGGGTCTAAGTGAGTCTTTCTTAATCTAACAAAATTCCCTACTATTAGTAAACTATTGCTACTGGCCAAAGAGAGAGAGAGAGAAAGAGATAAATGTTTCCCACCACCAACTACAAGAGTATCCTTAAAGTAATATTATACTTGAATTAAAGAAGACAAAAACAGACCTACGCACGTCTGCATTCCCACGTATATACGCCCATCAGACTGGGATTTCATTCAAAATCTTCAACCACGGCATATTTTCGGAAAGAAAATTAGCTTTGAACTTTTCATAGTTCACTAGTATCAGTTTTCAGATTCAATGAAACAAGAAGAATGAGAACACACACATGCTCTGTGTGGCACCTAGGGGGAAAATTCCATTTGCCTTCACCATTACTAACTGTCTCTTCCAGTTCACAGACTCAAGGCTGCAGATAAATTGTCAAGCTATCACAATTTATTTAATGCATAATTGGACACTTGTGTCTGCAGTCTGACAGTGAGAAATGTCTTAAACGTTTCAAATTCACATGAAATCCTTCTCGTGTGCTGTGTTCTTTGTTCACATTTCTAGCTTCACTTGGCTCATGGGTTATGAATCAGAATATGATGAATTCATGGGAAAATGTGTCATTGCACCTCAGGGCAATTGAAGATACTGATTTTTTTTTTAATGTCGGAGGTATGTTAGGTCAGTGAGCAGTCAATGAGGCGTTTGTTGGCATTTAGACGGAAGCGGGTAAAGTGGGTCTAGTGGTGAATGAGGGCACAACAAAGTATATGCTGTCATCAAGAAAGAACACACAACATCGACGTTTTGGACAGAGCGTCACAATGGGCAGGTATAACTTCGAGGTAGTCAAGGACTTCGTCTACATCGGCTCCGCAGTAAACAGTACAAACAACATCAGTATCGAGTTCAAACGCAGAGTAACTCTTGCCAACCGCTGTTTCTATGAGCTCAAGAGGCAATTGAGTAGTAGAGCCATCTCTCGAAGGACCAAGCTGACTTTATACAAGACCTTGATCATCCCGGTCCTGCTGAACGGTGCGGAGGCATGGACAATCTCAAAAGCGGATGAGGAAGTCCTTGGTCTCTTCGAGAGAAAAGCTCTGCGTGCTATCTATAGTCCTGTTGGCGTTGACGGTTCTTGGAGAAGAAAATTCAACCACGAACTATATATGCTGTACAGCGACATGATCCACCGCGTAAGATGGCTACGCCATGTAGAGCGTATGGACAACTCAGCTCCAGCCCGAAGAGTCGTCGACTCCGAACCGGTGGGACAACGAAACAGAGGACGCCCCCGTCGTTGGCGCACCCAGATGAAGAAGAACCTCACCCAACTTGGCATGCGGCACTGGAAGCAGCTAACCAGAGACCATGCTAATTGGAGCGGTATGTTTGGTTGAGGCCCAAATCCACCCCGGACTGTACCGCCAAATAAAGAAGAAGAAGGTGGGTTAGGTCACTGTCACAGCTGTAATAGTCGTAAACCACTTAGATCCTGATTGGATCCGTTGTGATATCACTGCCCGGTGCTTTGCATCGGTACCTCTTTCATTCAAAGGGACTACACTACCACTTGATAGCTACCTAGTGGCCTGTCCTGGCTTACAACAAACTTGTTTTTCTGATAAACTTAGCTTTGTTCTGAATCATAAAGAGTGACATTTCCTCTAGGCTGCTGAAGAAGTAATTGCCTAGTATATCATTTCTTGTTCATGTAACGGCTGGACAGGTACCGAGAAAATGAAGCGTAGTTTTCTTCCTCTTCGTCTCTACAGATCCTGCAGAAGTCGTTGTGAGCGGCTCCCAATCTTCTCACGACAAGGCAGTAGACCGTGATACTGCCCACTACATTTCTTATTTCACTCCTGTTTAGTTTTGGGAGAGTATATGTTTTGTTTGGATTGATTAAAGGCCAAATCAGCCTCGAAGTCCTACAGGTGTCTCGTTCTTTCCATCCCCGATTAACGGTGTTGATGGCATCTGTAAGTACCAAGGTGTTTATTACTTGAAGTGGGGGATATGGGGTCTCCTGTTTATTCACCAATGACAGACATACTCCTACTCTTGCTTACTCGTCGGCCCTTTCGTTGCCTGGCAAACCACTATGCCCAGGGACCCAGTATAGGATCAGTTTACATCTAACCGCTATCTCTCTGAGAGATAGAAGGGATAGTTTTACCGAATTGCATTTAATTGATTGTCTATGTATATAATGATAGATAACCCGTTTGTTGGGTTCATTGACAGTCAGCGGGGAAGCTATTCGATAGCTTTTATTTCTGCCTGGAATACACTGCAATAGTTGGCAGTCGGAGAGATAGGGATAGACAGGAAGGATATATAAGGCGATGTCGCGAATACCCCTAGCCCGGTGCTTCCTCTGTTTTTGAGCTATTTGTGTAGATTTCCAGGTTGTCGGATTTCCTTATTAATCCTTTTGCCCGCTTTTCTCTATATACACCTAAAACTAAATGGCGCTGTATAATCTGCGTTTGTATTCTCACATTTTTGGTTATTTCTGTTCTGCATTTGGTTGCATTGACGCAGCCTTAACGCTGCCTTGATAGCTGTCAGCTTCCCATAGATGTCCATGGGAAGAAGCTGTTTCATAGCGGCTGAGGGTGTGGAACGAATTAACCCCCTGATGCATATACACCCCAACCTTTGAACACTCCTTATCAATTTAAGATTGGATTTGTTGTTCAGCAAACAAGGACACCATAGGTTAAGATAGGGGTGACGACGACTGTGTACACCCAGTGAGCCATTCTCGGTTTGAGTTCCCATTTGGAGCCAAGGATTCTCTTACATGTGTGAACAACTATACCCTAATATTCGGTTTTCAGCTTAAATTTCTAAAATTGCGCCTAAGTATTTGGCTTGACTAGTGAAACCCAGTTCCTCTTTCTTCAGCTTTGGAGGCTCGATTTGAGGTATTCTGTATCTTCTAGTTAACAGTACTAGATCTGTTTTGGACGAGTTAACATCCAGACCAGCTTCTCCTGTCCAACCTTTCATAATATCTCTAGCGGTGTGAACAAACTTGCCCGGAACAACTAGGTCTATGTCGTCTGCGTAGGCTATTGTCTAACAGCCTGCACGACTCAGTTCCATAGACACTTGTATTATATCAACATGGATCAAGTGAGTTACAGCCTAGTCATACTTCAACATTATCGCCAGTCAGGAAAGTCTTAATAGCGTTTTTTTGCCAATCATAAAGGGGATGAACTCGCTGTCTCTCATGTCCTTTCCTCTATTTTCCTGCCAACTATGTCGCTTTCTACAACAAACCAACTGCTCAAAGCTAACACAATTAGGCCGAGATGATCGTCAAATTAGATGAGAAATGTACAGAAGGATTTGTTAATAGTGCCTCTGGATCTTTGCACAGGTCAGTCTATGGAACACTCAACAACAACTACTATCGAACTTCGATTACTCGAACTTCGATAATTCGAATATTTGATAAGTCGAATGAAATTGGTTGACAATAGCGCCAAGAATGAAATTCACATTTAATTTGACTTTGATAACTCGAAAAAATTATTTGGTGTCACCTTCGATAAGTCGAATTCTGAACCGAAATTCCCAAGTTCTGCGTATTCTAAAAGTTCGCTTTTTAACGAAACGCTATAAAACAAATCGTTTTTTGGTGAAATTCTGAGCGGGGAAGGAAGATGAAATTAATTTAATTTTCGGAACTGGACGCCCAAATGAAGGAAATGAGGGAGAAATTCAACTTCACATGGAACTTGAAGCTTGAAAAAATAACAGAATATACAAGGTGTTACATATGATGATTTTCTGCAGGCGGTATTGTTACTTTGGAGTTTCCCAAGGATGAAGATACTGTCGAGATATTTAGATGTGAATCCGAATCTTCTCACTTCGATAATACCGATGACAGCGGCAGTGATATAATAGGGAAAGACTTGGCGATAATTGAGGATAATTTGATTCAACCGCCTTCAAACAAGTTGGTTGCGAATTCATTACTCATTTTGCGTTTTTACTAAAAGACTGATGAAACAACAAATGGTTGTGTGTAAGTTAAACGACTTCAGTCTTCATTTCGAGTCTAATATCGACTTCGTTCTCTTAGCTTAACGTAACCTCCCCTAACAATAATGAAATAGCTTAGCTACCTAAAATTAAAGTAAATTATTTCGTTGAGTTCAAAGTGGCTTGGATGGGGGTTACGGATAACTGCTCATTAACTTGTACCTACAATGGTTTAAATTCCATTGAAGATTATTTTAAATAACAAAATAAAAAAATTGGCTCTTCATACATGTGTAACAGATTATTTTAAATTATAATTATGCTCCTCTACGGTTTAATACATAATAAATAATATAATAATAATAATAATATAATATGGGTGGCGCGACAGTCCGAGGCGGACCTGGGCCTAGCTTCTCAGCAACCACTCGTGTTGTGCGTGCTATTGTTCTCTCACGCGTGGAAGGGACCTACAGTTTAATGCTGACTCCGAACGGCAAATTTGAGAAGCTTTTTCTAGACAGGAAATACTCTTTGAGTATTGTCAGTGACTCGAAAGAGGTGGAGCCGTGAAATATGAAAGGTGGTAAATTCGGGTATCGAACCTGGCACACTCTGCGTAGGAGTCGACGCACTAACACACTACGCCACGGCGACCCATTTTATGTATTATATGGCAGATAAATAAATATATGAATTTCTTATTATACTTCATAGCCCGAAGTCTTGATAACTCGAATTATCTATATTGGTGGTTCGAATTTTCGAAATTCGACTGTATTTTCGAGATGAAAACCATGTTGATCAAATTTCGCTGATGGTGAGAGCTAGAAGTGAACTTCTTATGCTGAAATACAGACCACATAGAGGCAATCAACCACTTTATTGCGATATATACATTCATTTTATTGGCCTTTGTCCTATCCTTCGGGAAGTAAGAAGACTTGTTTTCGACAGCGACTTTCTGGGTGACGCGCAGATTATTTCACTCCTAAAGTAAGCTAATGTAGCAAAAATTTCACATTATTGTAAGCTTGATTATCATATGGTGAAAGAATTAGAAATGGGCATTTTCGGTAATTTATACATATTATTTGTAATTGCTTTAAAAAATTATAAAAATTGGCTACATTAATGCATAGCAGGCGGCTTAGGCCATGCATTAATGTTGTTTTTGTGATATTTTGAGGTACAAATAAATAATTTCCTACTACTGGGAAATACCAGCAACAGCCAACTTAATCGCTTCGTAGCAAGCACTGGAAAATAGGACTTATATAATGTGGCTCCTCAGAGGTGTCTCATCTTTGATGTGCCCCTGCTAACAAACCGCAAGGCCGCAACATGCAGCAGCAACTAATCGAAACTGGTTATTAGGCTCTTCTCTGTTTAATCTTCTAATGAAATCTTTATTCTATTACAGACTCATCAGTTGTTCTTAAGACGCCAGGGGAAAGGACAACGTCGAAAACAAATGGTTTCTGGCATGTAAACTCCAAGTGCGAACAATATGCTCTATGCAACGACTAGAGTCCAGTCAGGCGTTAATGGACCCGCACGAAAGCACTCTGCACAGAGTCTACATAAATATGTATCATGCTAGTTGCCTACATTGCCCCTTCCGCTTCAGTTGGCTAAGCACTCTCCCCACTTCCATTTGATGAAAAGCATTGAGTGTAAACAACAGTCTCGTAACATTTATTTTTACGATACCTTTCAGCAGCAGCAAATCGAAATGCATACAAAGCTCCTTTCGCGAGGCATCTCTGACGCCTTCAAACGAATTAAAAATAAAAAAAGTTAAATTAAAAAATACACGCGGAATAATGGCCAAAAGTAATCCCATTTGAGTTTCCCTCTGGGCAAACGGAAAATGCCTCTCCTAAGCCCATACGCCCCTCCTGCACAGCGAAGTCATTCGCAGGTGGTGTGTGTAGCACAAGTACACGACTCTTCATGTAACTGCTCCAAAAGAGCATTTAAATTTCGTCTGGCGGTGAAACTGCTGCAGCTAAGCTCATATCTCGATCCCTGTTGTCGTGGTTCGTATGAAGTGAGAAGGAAAAAGCAAACTCGCTTCTACCATATCGGCAGTGGCTTCTACCGACGAAATGGCCATTCAATTTGCGAAATTACGACGGGACGGAGGCGGAATGAACTTAAAGCTGAAAAAATTCAATTGGGAGAATGGAAAAGTGAAGAAATGTAAATGGGGGGATGGCCAACATAAAAAGAAAAAAACAACTAAAATTCTGCTGAGCATGATGTACACAAGCCATTGGCTGATGACCTTAAGCGATGAAAATTGCATGAACCTTTGTGCAAAGTTGAAGCAGGACTTGGCTACTTTTTCAGCACTTTTTCCTTCATGGCTCCTCTTACCTTTGAGGACATTATCCATGCGAGTACATAATAAATGCATTATCATTTTGCCACCTCTATCTTTGGTTCGACGAAGTGCTTTACACACTCGTCCCCACACAAAGAATACTCTCCTTGCATCCTCAAGTGTGAACACGTCTTTATCACCTTCAGTGTAAGGACATGCTTGCATTGATGTCCCTGTATATCGGTTTCCCATCAATGCACGTGTGAGAGAGTTCAACGATGTGAGCACCTTTGATACACACCTCTCTAAAGCCGCCACCACGACAAGTCGTGTTGGATGAATGCAAACGTTTTGGATACACCATCGATAGTGAAGAAGGCGTACTTTTTCTTTCCTTTGTTTGAATATGCACTTTTTACGTGTCGACGGAACATTTTCCGTGTGCGACCATAAGAGTCGTTGTCGTGTCACTTGAAAAATAGACAAAAGATTCCAAAAGCGTGTTATATGCGGTTGTTCGGTACTTCAGATAGTATTTCTGACTTGCCCCCTGGGGCCCATCTTCGAGATCGAGTGGAAGAGAATAATTGACGAATGTAAAAGAATATAATGAAAAATTTTACATTTTTAAAGCACACACGAAAAAGTCAAAGGTATGGTGTATGGATAATAAGGTGTGCTTGTCAAAACCGCCATCTTTTTGTTTTGTAACGCACTCAGGGCCCGTTTTTGACATTGGATAGATGTGTTGCTTAAGCACACAACACAATTCGATTTCATAAATAACAAAATACTGTATAAAAACACAAAATGAATTGCAGATTGATGAAAAATGAATTTATATATGTATATGAATTGTTGCAGACTCTGTAATGAGTAGAAAATGTTTTTAAGCCTGTGCAAATTGCCCATTTGGTTCAACGTTTACATTTCTTTTGACACACTTATTCCCGAGATGCAGTGCTTCAATAGACCTATCCATCACCCTTTATTTTAAATACTTGTACCATGAGTCAAAGTCACCATGGACGCCAGTTGTTCAGCAATGGAAATAAATACCCGAAGTGACATATTTTTCTCGGGACCCATACCATGGTATTTCGATTCTACAAATATAAGAACTTAGAAAGGCAAGATTTCCATACCGTCAGCTCACAGTGGGGACTTTGAAATTTACAAAAATGTACGTATTTAAGAATGGAATGTGGCATATTTACTAAAATAAAGTAGTTTGGAACCTTAGGTAGTAAGTGGCGTTGATGCACTTAGGCTAAAGTAGGTCCGTTATACTTAAGTACAACTGTGGCTTGTCTAAAAAGAGAGGGGGGATGAGCCGGTGTGGTTATTACGACAGCCAGCTAGATCTGTCAATGAAGTCTAGTAGCGATTTGATTGATGTCTCTCTCAGTTCTCTTAAATGATCGAAGAAGCAGGCGCCTAGAGTAGCTTTCCTAGCTAAGGCAAGTGCAGGGCAGTTGCAGAGAAGGTGTTGTACACTTTCCTCTTCTTCCTCGTCGCGTCAACTTCTGCAGAAATCGTTAGAAAATAGTCTTAGTCTTTTTGTGTGTAATTCCAAAAAACAGTGTTCGGAGATTATGCCTACTGCTGTGCTTTGGATATTTTTAAGGATATCAGACTAACAGATCTTTTGGGGTCAAGACTGGGCCAGATTTGTTTGGCAATTTGTCACGTATTGCCTGTGATCAATCTGGCATTGACTTTTAGTATGCTTCTGTTAGTGAGTTGTAACTTAAAGGAAGCTAGAGGAGTACCTTAAGTTAAATGTTTTTTGAAGAGTCCATATTTGGCCTTCAAACTGCATCAACCGCTTTTTTCCAATTCACCAATTTTTATTATTTGCACTCTTTTTTTAAAGTAATGCCACTTTTTGAGGTTACCTACCAATATTTGATGAGCTGTAACAAGAATACTACAGGGAGTCTCAAGCGGGAGACATTAATTTCTGAAAACTAAAAGTATTCTCTATCGATGGTGCAAAAACTAAAGTGCACTTTGGGCATACAAGGCGCTTAAGTAAATTGTTCGGCATTTTTAAAGGATTTCCCTTGCAAAGCTTGTATTGTACAAATGCTATGCAAGAGGCCGAGGAAGTTTTTATTTTTGTGAATAAGAATACTTGAGGTCACAAAATTAGCTTTGTTTTTTGTAAGCGTATATACGCTTAATTTGTAAGTGCACAAAAAAACGATCATCAAAAAATCTTGGCAGCACCGACGACATGTATGACATTTGCTAAGCAGGGGTAAGGTCAGGGCTGTAGTCGTGGATGGTGATGGTTGATCTTTGATGGTCACAATCTTCGTTTTGTGACTGTGTAGCGTGACCATCACTTTAAAAGCAAAAACACTTAATAATTATAAAAAAAAAATTTCGTGAAATGACAATAATCGTTTACGAAGCCAAAACGGAATGTATTGCAGAGACACTCTGGGTATACCAAAAATTGCATACTTATGGATGCCAACAGAATTCAAAATGATCTAATACATCAACCAAACCTGCAGATGTAAGCCACATACAGCAACCTAAACAATGAATGAATTAATTCAGGAATAAACACACAGAAATTAATGATTGGAAGCATTGTTTTTATCCGCGCTTATTCCTTAAGCGGCGATAGATATGATGAGTAACTTAAGCGGATATAGGACTTGTTGTTAGTGTATTATACATGCAAATTGAAAATTAAGCGTATATACGCTTGCCAAAAATGCTGCTATTGTTATAATTATAAAACTAATTACTTTTATCTTTACTTTTATGTTTGCGGTGTCATAAAATGCTATCCGCTTCGCATGTCACAAAGAGCATAACATTTCGCAATTAGAAACCTGATTTCTGACTTTCGGAGATCGGGAATTATATTATTTTAAGTGAAACATTGAAGATTTCAGTTAATAAGAAGAAGTTATTCTTTACATAGACAACGAAAATATTTTATATATTGCAATTTCATTTTAGCATTTGATTTGCAAATTTGAAGTTTTTCGCAATGTCAAGTATAAAGTATACAAATGTATATCCCTGGTATAATATGGCAGCAACTATACATAAATAGCTTTGCCGGTCGAATCTTTGTCAGAGGAGTCCCAGGAAATTCGGAATAAAGATTACAGATATCGAACCAATTATAGTAGAAAATCTTCTCGTACAGCAACAGAAGAAGATGTTATTTATGATAAAGATCCAAGTCTGAACCGAAAACAAAAGACTCGCTTCCACTTAGTAATGAAGTGTAAGCCTTATTCTACTAAATTGCTTAGTTTTTTACTTTTAAACAAATAATTGTCACCAATTCATTGAAAGCTTAATTTATTTATGAACATAGTGAGTACAGCAACAATTAAGAGGAATTGACAATAATAAATAATTATTTTATGCATTAAAAAAAAGTGAACTTTTTTAACTCGAGTTTTATCCGTTAATGAGCAGTCCGTTTGATTTGTATCAACTTAGGCAATCTGAACCACAATAAGAACACTTGTTTGTTTGTTTTTCAAATTTCATTACGTTTGGTTTACGGGTTCTAAACTTACAGATTTATTTCCAACTGTCCCATACAAAGGGAACACTGTGGGGAGCCTGTTGACGCAGCGATTAGTTTCAGGTGTTTGTGGTCTTGTTGGTATAGGCCTTTTACTTCAAATAACGCGATAAATTCAATCTAGGGGATCAATTGTGATCACCAAAACGAACGGCCAGGAACTGGGTCATGCAGTAATGGAATTGTTTCATGGGCTGTATGGTACGCACCACCGTCTTATTGAAACCACATATTGGCCACGTCAATGAATATGATATTGATATTGAATATGATGTGTATGTATTGATATAATAATATAATAATATGGGTGGTGTGACAGTCCGAGGTGGACCTGGGCCTAGCTTCTCCGCAACCACTCGTGTTATGCGTACTATTGTTCTTTCACGCGTGGAAAGGACCTACAGTTTAATGCCGACTCCGAATGCCCAAGTTTGAGCAGCATTTTCTAGACATTTGCTACTCTTAGTAACTCGAATCAAACCTACGCAGCGAAGTTATGTTGTAAGTTACCCACAGCCACCTCCATTGGATTTCGATTACTCTACATAATAAGATAATTCATATTCATTCAGCTTTTTCCGAAAGTCGGAAATGCGTTTGTAAAAAAAGTCTCTGCTCTTGTCCTGTTGTTGATACAGAGCAACCAGCTCGTACCACGTATTAGGGTAGAAGCACTAGTTGTCGGCCACCTAACTTTGTTTTGTTTCACTTTCTCCAGTCCAGTTACTAGAGTATTTTATGAAAAAAAGTTTAAAAATTGTTATTGAATGCAGGAATAAAACTCATTATATATAATTAATAGATTTTCAATTTAGAACCTACTGGTTTTTAGAAACTACCAAAATAATAGAGAAGTCATATTGCGCTGGTGGGCGGCCACAACATTTTAGTGGTCGACCAGGTCGAATCAATCAATAAATAAAACATATTCAGTGATAAAACTTAAGGGTATATTTATTAGCAAGACATTAAATAATCAATACTTATTTATTTTTGATTTGATACATTTTTGTAAGCACGCACCACTAATCAAAAAATAGGAAAACGCCATTTTCTCGCTATTTCGAAAATGTACCCTGACTGTTGTGAATCTACTAGTCACATTCGATATATGTCTAGCGGTCCTTATACTACAGGACGAAAAGGGTGAGTTATTTCACAAAATACTCTTCTCAAACTTTTTCGAACTAACCTACAGTGGGCTCTCCCTAGGTCGAAATGTTACGGGATACCATAATTTGTTCGAGTCAAACTCTCTCTGACTTAGAGAAAGGTTTTTGTATGGAAAATTGAGGTAAATGTATGTAAAATGTAAATAAAATGTAAAATATGGCAAAAAAGTTCAGGTTTCAGAGAGTTTCGACTTAGGGAGAGTCCAAAGTAGTTCGAAATTAATTCTGGGGAAAATCTAGTAATTTTCTTCGAGGATAAAATAAGGCAAAAATAAGGGAGAGTGATTTCCCCCGGAATTGCCGATTAGGATGATTGTTCAATAATAAAGAGACGTTGTTTTATTGCATGACACTCCATTTTTACTAGACCCCAAAACGCGACTGCGGGGCATGCTGCTACTGTGATAAGTAACAAAACGACCCAATAATTGTGTGTCAAGCAAACGAGCGAGGAAACACAATTCAAGCTAATCCAAAAAAAACCTTTCTCTTACCTGCCAGATCAGCACACGCAATAAATCAGCTCGCATTATTAAAATTCTTTTTCTTCTTCTTCTGCTTAGCCATCTTCAACCTTGAGATCTTCAGTTGCATAGTCAGTCCACCTTTCACCTTTATAATGCCATTAGTGTACCTTTTTTTTACCATTTTTTGTATGCTTACAGGACAGACAGACAGACACTGACATTTTGGACCTTAAGTCTACATCACCTTGTCAACCGTCCTTTCGAAGCTAATCTACTGCTGCAGACACAGACCCTTTGATTCATCAGCCAATAATTTAGAAACATCAGTACAACCTGAAAAGGACGTTCATTTATTCAAATCACACTCCTATTGGCCACCACTTCACTACTCCCTGGGTGTGTGTGCGTGCGTAAATTTTAGTTAGTGTTTGATTTTATGAAATGTTGAACTTGAACCTGTCCCGAGGGTATCTCAAGCAATTTTTGCAAGCTAAACATTGCCGTCTGAGATGTCGTTTTGCCGAAGCGCAACGCACTTCCAAATAGCTCTGTCACGTCACAACGCGATTCTTATCGTCGTGATTGTAATTAGGTTCCGTTCGGCAGATGCCACTCATCAGTCATGTTTATGTCTCAATTTATCCAGACTCGTTAAGTAAGTCCCCTCTCATCGCCTTTCCGTGCCCGAGCCCATTCATGAGGACGCTTTAATTTCGTTCACTTCCCACCAGAAGGGTAACTGATACTAGGCGAAGTAATTACCAAACCTGTGGGACTTGAAAATCTACATATCTAAGGGCGGACAGGAGATAAGAGACAAGTGGCAAGAGGGACGAGAGGCAAGAGACAACGGGAACGAGGATGCGTAAGCAATTAGCATTTTGTCTCTAATTAGTTGGTAATGACTTGTCGTAAATGAAGAACGTAGCAGGTCTAATGCGGGACAATTGAAAACATTCCATCATCACTACGTGAGCTTTTTGTTGAGTTGTCACGATGTTTACTCGAAAATGGACTAATGTTTCAATTGGAATTTGAATATTTCAAACGAATGAAAACGAAGGTTGGTTGTTTGGGCTTATGGTGCCTTTAGAATGTTATTTTTGAACGAACGCTAATGGTTGTCTTTTATGTGGAGGCATATGAGAGCATTAAGCGAACTTAATGTGCCTGGTTGGCATGGTATGCGAATCAGAAGATTTCCTTGCGGAAAGGCTTGGGAATGCTTTCGTTAACAAATACTGTGCGACAGGTGATTCAATCGAAATGCCTGAAGGGTTGATGACAGAGCAGTATATGAAACGAGTTTCCTGTTAATGAGAATTAGCGACATTCTGAATAAAAAAATATTTTTTTCGGCCAATAATTGTTTTTTTTTCTAGATCTAGTCAAGCGATTTTCCAATTTTAGTATGATGAATAGTATAAGATGAATAGTATACAAACAACTGCGTGCATTTGCATTACGGGTGCACTTCGCTCCACACCTTCAGCAGCCATGAAAGCAATGCTGCATCTTCTTCTCATGGAAATTTACGGGAAGTTGGCGGCTACCAAGGCTGCGATCATGTTGAGGGAAAGCAACCGCAGGAGCAAAATGCACAATTTAGGTCACATGGCAATAATCAAGAATGCGGACATCCCAAATCATACAGATTATATCGCGCCCGTTGAAGAACTTGAATTTGGGTATAAAACACTCATTCCAAGTAGAGAAGTCTGGGCATCAGACGTAGTCTGAGAAGTTACCTACCTGGAAGTATACACAGACGGATCCAAAACGGAAGCACTGGACTAGGAGTAATTCCGTCATCGCAGGAAATATCCTTCTCTCTGTCCGGTCGATTGTGAAACCACTGTAGTATATTCCAGGAAGAAGTAAAAGCTATCCAAGAGGTTGCCCGCTTACTGTCAATGAACCCGGGGAACGGGCTATCTATCGTTATATGCATAGACAGTCAGACGGCCATCAAGGTTCTTGATGCACCATCAATCAAATCAAAGATGGTAAAACTTTAGCGTTTATCTCTTAGGCAGATGCAACCTTACCCTATGCTGGGTGTAGTGGTATTCCAGGCAACGAAAGGACCGACGAGCTAGCTAGAACAGGGGTGGGTTTGCCAAAGGCAAGTAATCAAGACACCCTATACCCTTCCCTTCAAGTAATAAACACTTTGTTACTTACAGATGCCATCAACGCCACCAATCGGAGGTGGATGGAATTAGATACTTGCAGGACTTCAAGGCTAATATGGCCTTCAATAAATCCCAAAAAAAAAAAACAATCGCACTTCTAAATCTAAATAGAAAGGAAATCAGCAATGTAGTTGGCATTATTACTGGTCATTGCCTCTTCGACACACACGCAAGGAGAAACCACCTACAATGACTATTGTACGAAGAGGACGAAGAATCTATACTCCACTACCTCGTCACCTGCACAGCACTTGCAAGGACAAGGAAAAACACGCTAGGCAACTATTTATTCAATGGCCTTGAAGAAATGCCTGGCATTAAAATTCTGGACATAGCAAAATTTATAAAAAATACTAATTGGCTGTAACCAAGCAAAGAAGTGCCAGGATATGCCACTAGCCTACCAGTAGGTATCTTCAGGTGTTTCATTTACTTAGTACCCAAGGAGGAACCGGCTGGTTAGCTGCCGATTAGTGATATCACAATGGATCCAATTAGGATCTAAGTGGATCAGAACTGCTTCAGTTGTGGTAATCACATTAACCTCACCTAACCTAAATACGACTTTGACTCGGTGGCTAGCTCTTGCATTAATACATTACTCCACAAAATTGTATTTATTGTTTCAAGCCTATGGTCTTCAATCTTCTTCTTCTTCTTTACTTGGCGCTACAGTCCGGGGTGGACCTGGGACTCAACCAACAAGCCTCTCCAACTATCATGGTCTCTGGCTAGCTGTCTAAAGTGCCGCAAGCCAAGTTCGTTGAGATACTGCTCCACTTGTCTGCACCAACTTAAACGCGGGCGTCCTCTGTTACGTGTTCCCAAGGGTTCGGAATCGAAGACTCTTCGCGCCGGAGCTCAGTTGTCCATACGCTCTTCATGGCCTAGCCATCTTAGGCGTTGGATCCGAAGACGCCTGACTAGACTCATGTCGCTGTACAGCCCTCCAGAAACTGTCAACGGTAACACGACCAAAGATCGTGAGAGAGCTTTTATCTCGAAGAGACCAACGAATTTCTCATTCGCTTTTGAGATTGTCCATGCCCCCGCGCCGTACAGCAGGACTGGGATGATCAAGGTCTTGTATAAAGTCAGCTTGGTCCTTGGAGCGATGGCTCTACTACTCAATTGCCTCTGTAGCCCATAAAAACAGCGGTTGGCAAGAGTTGCTCTGCGTTTGATCTCGGGACTGATGTTGTTTGTACTATTTACTGCTGAGCCGAGGCAGGCGAAGTCCTTGACTACCTCGAAGTTATAGGTGCCCATTGTGACGCTCTGTCCAAGACGTCGATGATGTGTGTCCATTCTTGATGACAGCATATACTTCGTTTTGCCCTCATTCACCGCTAGACCCATTTTAGCCGCCTCCGCCTCAATGCCAGCAAACGCCTCATTGACGGCTCGTTGTGTTCTGCCAATCACGTCAATGTCATCCGCGTATGCTAGCAGTTGTACGGACTTCTGGAAGATCGTGCCTCTAGTGTTGGCGTGCGAGTCTTGTACGATCTTCTCCAGGATGATGTTACAGAAATCACATGACAACGCGTCGCCTTGTCTAAAACCTTTTTTGACATTGAAGGTCTCGGTGAGTTCGTTACCGACCTTGATGGAGCAGCGAGAATTCTCCATCGTCATCCTGCACAACCTGACGAGTTTGGCAGGAATGTCAAAACTAGACATGGCGTTGTATAGCTCGTCCCTATGCATGCTGTCATATGCGGCCTTGAAATCGACAAAAAGGTGGTGGGTGTCGATTTGCATTTCTTGGGTCTTTTCCAAGATCTGCCGTAGTGTGAAAATCTGATCGATGGTGGACTTCCCTGGCCTGAAGCCACACTGATATGGACCTATCAGGTTATTTATAAATGGCTTCAGGCGAGTACACAAAACGGCAGAAAATATCTTGTAAGTGATGTTCAGGAGACTTATCCCTCTATAGTTGGCGCAGTTAAATAGGTCTCCTTTCTTGTAGATTGGGCAAACGATACTGAGATTCCACTCGTCGGGCATGCTTTCCTCAGATGCATGCTATCTCACAGATGAGTTGTTGCATGTACCTTACCAGCTCATCTCCAGCTGCCTTAAACAGATCCGCAGACAATCCGTCCGCACCGCGGCAGCTTTGTTAGACTTCAGTTTTGATATTGCTATCTTGACCTCGTCTAGCAGTCTGCAGAAGTGGTTCTTTCAAATTCTCAGTATCGACTGCGACTCTACTACTAGTTGTCCATTCTCGTGCCGGCAGGCTTCTGTCCGAACCTTATATCCACTGGATAACTGCTTCACCTTCTGGTAAAACTTTCGGACATCGTTCCTACCGTAGCACCGCTCTATCTCTTCGATCGCGCGCTTCTCGTGCTCTTTCTTCTTTCTACTGGGAAGCCGGGTCTCGTCCCTTAATCTATTTTCGTAGAGCTCACGAGCTCTTCTTGTTCGTTACAGCGCTGCTTTGTAGGCTTCCAGCTTCGCTGCATGTGCCAGCCTACACTCGTTGTCAAACCATGGGTTTTTTATAGGTGGTGCCATAAAACCCAGCACATCAGTTGCAGCATCTTTGATGGCTTCTTGACAACGCCTAGAATCTTCTTCGTTTGTTTGAGCAGGTGGCGACGAACTAAGAGAGAGATTCCGGAAGGCTCGATCGGCAAAGATCCTAGCAGTCCGAACTCTAAATTAAGTTATTAAGTTGAGTGAAGATGGAAGAACTGAAAGAACTTACGATCAGTTCTTCAATATTCAGTCAACTTAATAACTTAATTAAGAGTTGCAATCCCGTCAATACACAAGCTTTATATTGAACATTTATACAGAACCACTTTACTGTTTTTACTCTGCTTTAATCGGGGCTAAGGCTAAACTCGTTGCTAAATAAAAAAAAATCAAATAAATCAAGTAATTGAATTTAAATGCGCTTGGCGAGAATATTTCAGATTTTGTGGGTGCAAATTTTACAGGGAAGCAATTTTAATGAATAAATTTTACAAATTTACATAGAGCTTGGCATATTATTATTTTTATTTTAAAATTCAATTCAATTTCTATTTAACGTCTGGCCAGAATGTGAGACACGACTAAAATCATCAAGACACTTAGAACTTAGTTTCTTTAGAGAACGAAAGTCTAGGTAAATATTAATCAAATATGGAATGTTTTTAATACACTTTAAGAATTAGCATTAAAACTATTTAAATGTGTAGTGCCCTAGGGTACACATTAAACAACAACAGAAAGGCTAGCTTTATTGTTCTACACTTAATTCTTTTTTTCAAGCAAGTAGTACTTTTTGTTCATTGTTCAGCTCGTTCTTCATGTGGTTCTTTTTATCGTTGTTATTTTCGGTTCGTCGTTGAGGCTCCTTCATCAAAGGAGAATGAATGAAAACATTTTCCAAAGCTCATAAACGTTCTTGCGATGAAAGGGGACATTTTACTTCTGCACTGCTTACTTAAGAATAGAGATGAAGTACAAGTCCATTGTGTGAGTATAACACGAACAACAAAAGCTCCTTGAGTTGATATCTTACTTCGCCTTAACTGTCAAGAGTTCGTAGGAAACGAACAAAAGTAGTTTCAGAAACGAAAAATAATCCAAACGTAAGCCTTTGCGAAATAATAACATCGCGTTGCATTTGGCAGCTTTAGTCCAAAGAAACATTCACAGAGCACTAATCCCCCAGACAAGCAACGTGAAACGAAATTGAAATCAATTTAATAAATGCAAATAACAGAACCAAGTGGGCAAAAAAAATGGGATCAATTCCGATAACAACACGAAGGAATGACTGCATGATGTGTCATTTTCCTCACCGTATCCTTGTCAAAGTGAGATGTTAATATAAATGAAGTCAGCTCACGTGTGTAACGACTTTGACAGTTTCTCTCAGCCTTCGGGTGAGATTTTTGATTTACCTTTTGCGCTGACCTGAGTTAATAGAATGCTGTGTTTTAGGCAGAGAATCAAATGAACACACATACATACATAGATATGTACATGTCGAGGTGACAAGGACGATAGTCGCTGGGCAAGCACAAAAATTGAGGTGGAATATTCGATTAGTCTTCACATGGGGTTGCTGGCTAAGCATTTTTGTTCAGAAAAGTAGTCTGCCTTGGAAATGTCTATGTGATGTAATTTGCTTTTATGTCTATGCAAACTGAGACAAAGAACCCTGGGAGAATTTTTCTTCCATGACCTCCATGACATATCAGATCTCCCACAAAGGAACTCTTCTTAGGAACTCTGGATGGCTGGATGGAGGAGGACGATAACCAACACCCTTGAAGACAGGAGGTTTTCATCTCCATCCGGCGAGTGAGACGATAGGAAGGGTTTCACCCCATGGACATCACAATGAGTCCAACAGGACCTCAGCGTGGCTCCGCCGCGTCATCCTACTAACCTAACCTAACCTATCTAATAATTTACTTTTAAAAATGCTTTCGCGCGTTGGGCTTACATGCAATCTGTAAAATCACCTTCCATAATCATCGTTAGTTTGGTTTATTACTATTGTGCTAAGATCGAGCTGTCTCGTACGCTATAGTCGGCGTACTAAACGTCGCATGTCCAAAATTTGGAGGATGGAATTGTTACATTGACCATGAAGTCTGAAATTTATCTTTCGAGCGGAGTTTGTTATTTCTTCGTAGACGGTAGTCATCCCTGAGTCTATTTGTATATCACAATTCCTGAGATTTTTTGCTTTGGTACAACCCCATAGTTGTATGCCGTAAGTCCATATAGGCTTCAGGCTAATTGAAGTTTCTTGTACAGGCTTAACTTGGAGTGCTTTCCAAGTAACAAGTACATTTCTCTATACCGGTGTTCTAGCTCATCCCGTTTCTTTTACAATACTTCTTCAATTTCGGTCTCATTGTGAACAATGCGCCATCGTTTTGTCCATTCGTTAATTTTGTCTAGATCTCGTTGGAGTTTTTCAGTTGAGGACTCAACTGAACTTCCCGTTGACAGGATCGCCGTGTCATCTGTAAATGTAACCACATGTGTACAACAAGTACAATGTAAGGACAATCCCTTGAGAGACTTCTGCTCGGATCTCTTTAAAATCGAAGTATTCAGTTCGGTGTTTAATTCTAAATATCCTATTATCGAAATAGAATTCTAGTATCTTATGTAAGCCTGTCGGTAGAAGCCAGCTTAGCTTGTATCTTAGGCCTTCATGACGGACTTTGTCCCCCCCTCCCCCCGCACGAAGGCTTGAAACACAAGCTTCAACAATTCCTCTTGAGAAAACGTAGAATACTCCCTATTTAAATCTATACAACCTGGAGTACCACAAGGAAGTGTTCTTGGTCCCCTCCCCCCTTACTTATTTTATAGCAGCGATATACCGCCGGACGTAGGCACATTTGCTGACGACACCGCCATTTTGGTAACTGCCAAAACGGTCGAAGAATCAACCAGAAAATGGCAATGTGCTTTAGACCGGATACACGAATGGACGAACACTCAGCGAATTGAGCTAAAGAACGTGAATAACTTGCCCGTTTTTATCATTAATGTTCAAATACCCTTCGGCAATGAAGCGAAATACCTCGGATTGACTCTCGATGTAAAGCATAAATTGAAGGAGCGCGTTAAACAGAAACGGGAGGAACGGGGAGCTCCAATTAAGATACAAAGACATGTACTGGCTTATTGGAAAATATTCCAAGGTTAGTTACAGTAGCAGCCCGTATATCGAATTCAGGCACTCTTCTAAGAAAATGAGATAAACATGTAAAAGGGACTACCGGTGTGAGAGCAGTGAACATGACTAAAGATCACTCTATTGTAGTTTGCAAAGCGATATGTATTCAAGTGTTTTATTATTGCAACTTCTATCGGTTAAGGTACTGACGCACCCTTGTATGTACGAAACAACGATATCCACAGAGATCTTGGAATTTCATCAGTTCAAGATAAAGTTACGAATATTGCTCGTAAGGATAAGCGTCGCCTGGAAGAGCAGATAAACGCTGCTGTCCTTCCAATTCTCGACGAAAGAAACTCTTTACGCCATCTTCAAAGTACTAAGCCCCTTGACCTAGCTCGGTTAATTCAACCCGCGCTTAGCTGCGGTGTTGGCAAGAACTCTCAATGGAGAATCACTTGCCAAATGCGTCTAAACCTAGAAGGTAAAACTGCTGGATAAGTGTAAAAATTAGACGTAGTGGAAATATATTTTAATTGAAGGGAGGTTTTTTTACTGCGTCAAAATCCCTTTCGTTATGTGGGACCGATCCCCATAGTGTCTTTTGAAGATTTTCACCTACCCTCGCAAAAAAATATAAAAAAGGTGTTAGTTGCTTCTCTTCGATAAATTTTTGAGGGCGTTTTAACAAAATGTTTTCAAATATGTTGGATATTATTGGTAACAGCGATTGAGACTATGGTTTGCCCGGTTTTGGAACCATAATCACCATGAGTCCATGAGTCTGGAACACAAAATAACATTAATGAAGCGTTAATTAAATAGAGCAGTTTAATTAGCGCATTTTTCATAAGTTCTTCAGGATTTGTCAGTTTAGATCATAGCCTTGTTGTTTTATTTTGGTTTTTTGATTGCCTGGCAGAGTTCGTTTAGCGATACCTTTTCTATACTAGAGCTGTCATATATTTGGATTTGAACGCCCATTTTCGTAAAGAGCTTCAACAATCCTAACGCGCTTCTCAAGGGTGTACCTCCCCATGGATGCATTTATCAAACACTGAAACAAATAAATGTCAGATTAAGTTGGGCAAGAAGATAAGACGTTAAGGTGTGACTCACAAGTAACATCGTGCATTATCGTTGGCCCACCCTTTATAAAACGGAAAAACGTTTAGAAACTTCCCTCAAAAACTCATTTTCACAAATTTTGTACTTAATGACTTTTACCTTTTAAGTTTGAACCAACGACATCCTTGTGATCTAATCAAAGTAACGACCGACACGATACCAGTCTCCCTCTCAAATACTCGTACCTGCGAGTCACTGAATTAAATGGAAGTTCATCAATTATACAGCATCCAGGACCCAAACAACAAACTATCAACTGTCAGCAGATCCAAACGTCAATTCACTCCACGAAGTTCATCAAAAATTAACCACACCAAGGAAGTCACCACGGACACAAGCACAAGCTAAAAATCCAGTAATTTACTTAAGTGCTCACCCACACAGCATCCGGCATGACATTCGGTGTCGACCTCTCTACAAGCTCACATATGGACATGACATCCTCGCAAGCAAACTCTCCCATCGAATTCACTGGGGTGTTGATTTGCCTCCTGTATGTCGCATATTAATTGAGGCGTACGAAGTCACACATCGAATTCAGTTTCATTAGGAAACTTTTCAACTGTCAGTCATTTGCTCTCCAAGGGAATCGTCAACATTGACATTTGCTGTCTGTAACTTGTTGCTCCTGTCACGTACTTTACTGACTTCTTCTCATAAAATGAACCTCGGTACAAAGTTCAGGCAACCAGGCATACATGTCTGTGTTCAGTTTTCCTACAACCGATTTGCAAGCAAACATGAAAAATGCGAAGATTTGCTGCAACGCGCACAGTGCCCCATCCAAACAACTGGCTCGTATAACACGCTGGACAATCTGCACATCCATGAAATTCGGTGTACCCCATTCGGCGTCAACCATCTCAAGTAGTCTCTCTACCACAGCCGGGAAAAAAAATATCCATCAGTCAAGGCCAAGGCAAGAGATGCATGCGAAACTTTTGAACTCCTCGTGTCTGTAAACACGGAGCCAATTGACTAGATACCATCCTTGTAGTAATGAATGGCTGAGGCAGATAGGATTTATGGTCCTGTCATCGTTGGGGATTAATGATTCTCAGTGCACACACATATGTCTCGGGTTGTCTTTCCTTAAAATGTTGACTGGGATAGGGATTTGCTTTCAGTGGTGAGGAAAGTATGATATGAATACTTCATAAATATTCGGATGACACGGTCGGCTGCTCTGACACATGGTGCGTGAGATGGTTTCATTTCAATTTATCTTATGAACTGTTTTGTTTGTAAATTAATTTCAAATTACCAGACACGCTCGATAATGTCCTCATATGTCATTCATTTTGCGGAGTATTTTGTTGCTGGTGTTCATTTGATTTTATTTCGTAAATGCTTGACTTGTTGAACTTGTTGCAGCAGTTGAAGCCTGGTAGGTAGGTGTATCGATGAGAACCGAAGAAGCATTTTTTTTTGTTTTTTTGTAAGAATATACTTACAGAATCCCAAGCAGACTTTCGAAAGACTAATCAATCATAGGCCACATTTTTTAACTCACTAGAGAATATATATACAGTGAAACCGGACTAATTGGACCACCCTTAGGCTCGAAGAAAAGTGGTTCTATTAGGAGGTTTTCCCATTATAGAGGTTCCTTTTAAATTGGACCGGTCCACTTACAAAGTTTATCTCTCAATTTTGTAGTGGTCGCCAAGAAAGCTGTTTGCGGAATTCATATTTTTGAGAACACTAGAGAAGAGAGAGGGAAAATGAGAAAATGAACGCCAAAATCAACTGACTTTCAAGCTATGGGCTTGTTCGGTTTGATACCGTCTTACGGACGGATGGACTCAAAGGGTTGGAGAAATTCATAGACAACTGGCTTATAGGCCACATTGCCCACCCCAGAAAACTCACATTGTAGCTGCTGCAACAACACATCGAAGAGGGAGACCTTAACACATGTTTGCTCCTGTCCAGCTCTTGCTAGAGCCAGTCAGCGAACGCTTGGTAAGCCGTTTCTCAACTCACTTGATGAGATTTCTACGTAACGTATTAAGGGTCTAATGTCCTTCTTAAATTCCTCTGGTTGGTACTAGAGATATGAAATCCAATAAGCCTCTCCAACTAGCACGGTCTCCGGCTAGCTTTCTAAAGTGTTGCAAGCCAAGTTGGTTGAGGTCCTTCTCCACCTGGGTGCTCCACCTTAAACGCGGGCGTCGTCTGTTGAATTGTCCCACGGGTTCGGAGTCGAAGACTCTTCGGGCCGGAGCTGAGTTGTCCATACGCTCTACATGGCCTAGCAATCTTAGGCGTTGGATCCGAAGACGCCTGACTAGACTTATGTCGCTGTACAGCCCGTACAGTTCGTGGTTAAGATTTCTGGTCCAAAAACCGTCAACGGTAACAGGACCAAAGGGATCCGCTATTGAGATTGTCCATGCCTCCGCACCATAGAGCAGGACTGGGATAATCAAGGTCTTGTATAAAGTCAGCTTGTTCCTTCGAGAGATGGCTCTACTACTCAATTGCCTCTTGAGCCCATAGAAACAGCGGTTGGCGAGAGTTACTCTGCGTTTGATCTTGGTGCAGATGTTGTTTGTACTATTTACTGTGGAGCCGAGGTGGACGAAGTCCTTGACTACCTCGAAGTTATGGCTACCCATTGTGACGCTCTGTCCAAGACGTCGATGTTGTGTGTTCTTTCTTGATGACAGCATATACTTCGTTTTACCCTCATTCACCGCTAGACCCATTTTAGCCGCCTCCGCCTCACTGACGAGTTTGAACTAAACATGGCGTTGTATAGCTCGTCCCTATGCACGCTGTCATATGCGGCCTTGAAATCGGCGAATAGGTGGTGGGTGTCGATCTGCATTTCTTGGGTTTTTTCCAGGATCTGCCGTAATGTGAAGATTTGGTCGATGGTGGACTTCACCGGCCTGAAACTGCACTGGTAAGGACCTATCAATTTGTTGACGAATGGTTTCAGGCGCTCACACAAAACGGCAGAGAAGATCTTGTATGCGGTGTTCAATAAATGCTTATCCCTCTATAGTTGGCGCAGTCAAACGGGTCTGTCTCCTTTCTTGTGGATCGGGCAAACGATACAGAGATTCCACTCGTCTGGCAGCTCATCTGCATCTGCCTTAAACAGTTCCGTCTGCACCAGCAAAACAGTGATGTTCTCTGAGCACAATTCTAATTGACCTCTTTATAGCCGATATAGTGGACTTTCTGCTAGGATGAATAGAAATTGCAGAGATTCGCATTAAGACCCTCCTGTTCGCTGACGATATTGTACTCATTGCAAATAATGATTAATAAATTGTATGAGTACTGCAGCATATTTAGCCTGGTAGATAATGAGAGAGGTGGAAGACTTGCTTACAACGAAAAGTGACACTTTAATGGGGAAAGTATCTTGGCAGGTATCTTGGAATCCTTCTAACAAGTTCTCTTTGTATTAGAAATTATCTGAAGGACAAACTTACGAAATATGAAACCGTCATCAATGCAGTGTGGAAAAACTGTTTCGGCAACTCACGGATTACGCAGTAAATACAAAGTATTTGAATCTACATCGGTGGCAATAATGTTCTACGCGGCGCAAGTAGGGGGTTAAAACCCATATGAGGAAGGAAAAGGCTTGGAATTATATGCTCTTGCTGGAAACAGGCCTGTCTCCGCTATTCATTAAAACAATTAAGTTGCAGGTAAATTACATACTAGTGGTTATAAACATGTCAGGCAACCGACTTCCAGATAAGCCAGATAAGATACACAAAATTCGGAGCAAAATATAATGGTTCGAAGAATTGCTGGAATTAGCTTGTGGGTGTGGGGTAGAGCCGGCGTTATGTGATTCATTTTTTTCTATCCCTTCACCGCCTTTCAGAGTGAGTAGTTAGTTTCGTTTTTTGCAGATAAGTTTTTAGCAATGTGAATGCTCTAATAAACAAGCAACCTATGTGAAGAAACTAACTACCATTGCATTAGCAGTGTTAAATGAAAAAGTATTTTCATGTACGCAAACTTTTGTGGAATGATTTTGTTATTGTATTTTTTATCGAATAATTTTAATGTATTTTGTGGAAAACTGAAGCATTTTCCCTTGTTTTATTGTAATATACCTTTCAAAATATACTTTAACTTATAGTCTGTGGATAAAAGCCTTTTTTCCAAGTTTCATCGTTGGACGCAGCTTTTTGTGGAGCACTACACATAGGGCTTGATCTAATCGAAAATCAGTTCGGAATGTGAAACAAATAAAAAATAAACTAGAGAGCGTTGTACAACTGGAAAACTTAACGCTTGACATACAACTCAATTATCCAGTGATTTTAATAAATTTACAAAAAACCTTGTAACTCTCCAGCCATTTGAATTTTTTCGAGAACAGTGAGTCAGCTAGAAAGCAAATCGTTGTTCTCAAAAAAAAATAATTAACTTTTAATTACACAGATTTGGGCCATGTGTGAATTCAACAAGACAATGTCATATTGCACTCATCCATTGCAACATCCATAGCATTTTCCTAGACCTTTTTATACGACTAAATGGTGCTAAGTGTATAATGTCTCCTCTCCACTCACATTTATGATTGCAATTAAACTCTGTCAAGCTCAAGCAAATAGATTGCCTCCCAAGTGCAAGCGACTGCCCACTAATTGCACTACTTTATCAGATCCTGACTCTCTACTTACACGTTATCTTTTGCTTTGTTTTCTGCACATGTACTGCTGGTCAATTTTACTGAGAGCACTCTGTGCTCAACGACTGTAGCGGACGAGTAACATTGCAAAAGGATTGCCACTCGTCTTGAACGAATATATCTGAAGCAGAAAATGCTTTGCATTTGCTGTGTGTCGTCCTATGGGGTTTCGCTTTTTCCTCTGCGATCCAAGGGTACACACTGCCGTTGGCGTGGCAGCCAGCTGACTCTGGGATGAATTGTGACAACACTACAATCCAATGCATCCCCTTTTTTGTGGAACATTCTTGAGGTTGCCTGGGAACATGTTTTATCTGGAAATTGCTTGGACACCGCACGTTTGAAGTCGCTCATCACAAGGGGGGGAAGATAAATCTCTCTCAGCAGCAGTTTCGCCGCAGATAGATGACCCACTGATACAGTGGTGTGGATCAATTAATTAATTGAAAAGCGAGAACACGAAAAGTTGCGCGATGGGGTGATGTGCAAACATGCTGATCCGTGTGCTGACCATCTAATTGTCTACTGTCAGCTAATAACGACTAATTGGTTGAATTGCTGTGAAAAACAGGCCCACGAGTGCATATTCGTACTGTGTGCGGATGCATAGGGGATTTAATAATTTCATCGATTATTATTCGGATTTTATTTTCCTGCATAAATTATTTGTTAATTGAAATTGGCGTCGCTGCGTTGGTACGAGAACTGTAACAGATTGCGTTTTCCAGTACCTCTGGGCTGCAGAGGTTGACACGAACGCAGCCGAGCCCGAGTGGCAACGATCAGCTAATTTGATTGGTGCTTATAGTTTGGAATTTAATTAAAAAATCCCTTAATCATGTCAATTGAACAGACGTGCGTAATTGCAGGTGTCCATGTACTCCGTGGGGACATCATTTTTACGTGACCGGAATCCAGCCGAACTTTTGCAACAAATTTGCTTCAATTTGTGTCATTTGCCTGGTTTTGGAGAGGGTTCTAGTTGAGTTTAGAGCTTAGGACTGATTGGTGTGACAAATCGTATATCTTTCTTCGTGAACCTCGTATCTACATTTTCAATGAAAACTTGCGTTTTGTAAAAAAAACAACTGAGAAACTCTCCACGCGGAAAAGAATCAATGTGGAAATACAAGTATTAACATATTCTACAGTTCATTCTTAAAAGCTTATGTTCCCGCTCTGTATAGGATTGATTTTTTTAATTCCTGAAAAATTAATGCTTTGTAGATAGGTAGTAAATGGCATAGATGCACTTAGGCCAGAGTAGGCCCGTTGTACTGCCACGTGGGTTTGTCTAAAAAGACAGGGGTTGGGGCGACGTGGTTATTACGATAGCCAGCTAGATCTGCCAATGAAGTCTAATAGCCATTTCATTGATGTCTCTGTCAGTTCTTTTAGATTATCGAAGAAGTAGGAGCCCAGAGTAGATTTCTAAGCTGAGGCAAGTGCAGGGCAGTTGCAGAGAAGGTGTCCACTTTCATCTTCTTCCTCGTGTCGGCATCTTCGGCAGAAATCGTTAGAAAACAATCGTAGTCTTTTTACGTGTAAATTGAAAAAGCAGTGTCTGGTGATACGGACGATGGAATAAAAAATGATCATCAGAACAGGAAGGACTGGCTACAAGAAGAAAGTGTGAGTAGCTGTTGATGAAGTATAAATAGTCTGAATAAACTTAGCATATCAACAGTGAATTATGGCGCAGCTCTTTGATCGAAATTCAGCATATTGTCTGCATTTAGCAAATTTTGATACGAACGTGTGCGATGCCCGGGGTTCCCAGCATAGACAATATTTCTCGCAATTGAGGTACGATCTTTGAGAACGGACAATTAGTAGTAGAGTCGCAGTCGATACTGAGAATTTGGAAGAACCTGCTAAACGGCGATGATGATACCAATACTGTTGTCAGGCAGAATGTTCCACTCCACGCAAAAACGATGATCGACGTCAAAATAGCGATATCAAGACTAAAGTCGAATAAGGCTGCTGGTGCATACGGACTGTCTGAGGAGAACTGTTTAAGGCAACTGGAGATGAGCTGGTTGGGCGCATGCACCTGCTCATCTGTAAGATATGTTCGGAGGAAAGCATGCCCGACGAGTGGAACCTCAGTATCTTTTGCCCGACACACAAGAAAGGAGACCCCTTCAATTGCGCCAACTACCGAGGGATAAGTCTCCTCAACATCGCCTATAAAATCCTCTCTGCCGTTTTGTGTGAGCGCCTGAAACCGTTCGTCAACAACCTGATAGGTCCTTATCAGTGCGGTTTCAGGCCGGGAAAGTCCACCATCGTCCAAATCTTCACATTACGGCAGATCCTGGGAAAAAACCCAAGAAATGCAAATTGACACCCATCACCTTTTTGTTGATTTCAAGGCCGCATATGACAGCAAGCATAGGGACGAGCTATACAACGCCATGTCTAGTTTTGACATTCCTGCCAAACTCGTCAGGTTGCGCAGGATGACGATGGAGAACTCTCGCTGCTCCATCAAGGTCTGTAACGAACTCACCGAGACCTTCAATGTCAAAAAAGGTTTTAGACAAGGCGACGCGCTGTCATGTGAATTTTTCAACATTATTCCTGAGAAGATCGTGCAGAACTTACACGCTAACACAAGAGGCACGATCTTTCAGAAGTCCGTACAACTGACGTGATTGGCAGAACAGAGCTGTCCGTCAATGAGGTGTTTGCTGGCATTGAGCCGGAAGCGGCTAAAATGGGTCTACCGGTGAATGAGGGCAAAACGAAGTTTATGCTGTCATCAAGGAAGGACACACAACATCAACGTCTTGGACAGAGCATCACAAGGAGCAACTATAACTTCGAGGTAGTCAGGGACTTCGTCTACCTCGGCTCGTAAGTGAACAGTACGAACAACACTAGTACCGAGATTAAACGCAGAGTAACTCTCGCCAATCGCTGTTTCTTTGGGCTCAAGAGGCAATTGAGTAGTAGAGCCATCTCTCGATGGACCAAGCTGACTGTATACAAGACCTTGGTCATCCCAGTCCTGCTGTACGGCGCGGAGGCATGGACAATCTCAAAAGCGGATGAAGAAGCACTTGGTCTTTTCGAGAGAAAAGTTCTGCCTTCAATCTTTGGTCCTGTCTGCGTTGATGGCTACTGAAGAAGAAGATTGAAACACGAACTGTACGGGCTGTACAGCGGCATGAGCCTAGTCAGGCGTTTACGGATTCAACGTCTAAGATGGCTGGGCCATGTAGAGCGCATGGACAACACTGATCCAGCCCGAAGAGTCTTCGACTCCGAACGATGGCACACCCAGGTGGAGAAGGACCTCAATCGACTTGGTGTGAGCAGTTGGAGACCAGAAAAAGAAGAAGAAGAAAAACACTGTTTTACTCCTGATTCCGTCTGAAACCATTCTGAGTGCCTCGTCATTCCAAACAGCTGCATTAGTATCTTCATAAAGGTCTTGTAAAACCCTTACGAATTTCGATGACATTCCCATATTATACAGTTTATAACATAAGACGCTTCGGTTCACAGAATCGAAGGCCGCTTTGAGGTCCACAAGTAATATTTCTATTTCGTCTTATGCTATGCTGCTATGCTTTTACGAAAATGTGGTCAACAGTTGAGTAGTAAGACTTAAAACCCGCCTGGAATTCCCTCAGCAGATTATTGGCTTCTATATCGAGTTCACCCGCCTCTGCAGTTTTGCTGCAAGGACTTAAATATACTTGAATAATGTGTGGGCAAAGGCATGGCATGATACTTCCCCTACAATCGTAGTCACTTTTTGAATTGCATTGACATCTGCTTAAAAGTTCGCGTTGATAACGCCCTCCTGCCTGCCCTGTCCGTTTAACCTGTTGCCACCATCTTACAATACATTTTATAAGGTTGGGTTGATGCACCAATTCTCCTGACTTAGTAATTTGTTTGTCTGTCTGCTGCGGTATCGGATCGAATATCAGAGTCTGCCACCTTAAGAAGTAATTGTTGCCAATTGAAAATACCTTACACGCGCTACTCAAATAAAAAGGATCATCACCAAAGTTCCAAAGTTCCCAACAAATTGCAAACAATCACACCACTTTGAGAGTGGGATTTGTTAACTACTTGTCTACTGATGCCACGAAACACGAAGTAATCTCATATTTTCTTCACAAGTGAATTCATATGTGAGCGCACACCCCAATGGCCCATCACACTTTTCTGGCACCACCATCTGCCTTCGCAAATGCAAATTACACGAAAATCATTCGCCTTTGCTGGGCTTGATATTGGAAAACTTTTAAAGTTACTTAGTTTTTGCACGCAATTCTGCTTGAGACAACCAGTTACTCTGACAAAAACTATACCCTCCCATCCCTGTCGATTTTCAGGTCAGGGCGGCTGCACAAAGTTACCCCCGCCGAGCAGCTAAATGCCATTACCGAAGTCATAATCGAAATTGTGATGAGTTACTTACGAAGACACTTTGGCTTCAGAGTTGCGTTGAGACAGGAGGATGAAAGTTTGTGCTGTTTTTTTGTCTTCAGACAAGAGTTCTTAGGGAAAATCTTAACAAATGGCAGGGCAGGTACTTATCTAACTCCGACCCAAGGACCGGCCAGGGGATAAGGACGTTAACTTTATCGTCAAGTTTCGTCGAAGTTGTTGTTTGGTCTTCGTTTTCGTGGGTAAGAACTTAAGGAAGTTTAGATAATTTAATAAAAAAACTCACAATCAAAGGACACCGCAGACCTCAAGCAAACAAAAAAAAAGTTTCAAAGTCCTATAGAGTACATAATACGTTTTCAAATTGGGGGACGCGGAACTTGTTGAGGAAAGGCAAGTGCGATACTTGTGTGTAGCTACGTCCGTTTGGAAGGGAGCCATGCAGAAAGCTGCGAATATTTAAGGGATATTGGAATAGGTGGCTAATTTGCTTATTGCACAAGTTGACTTTCTGTACCTCTCATGGAAGATTATATGTTGGCCATTGCATAGCCGGATTGATGCTTTTTGTTTTAGGTATAAAGAACCACAGTACTAAAACCAGTGAAAGAGATAAGGACACATCGTGTCGAAACGCCACTCTGAAACTTTAGGAGTAAAAAGAAGGTACACGGTTAAAAATGCATTGGTGAAGTGGTATCGAAGAATGTTGTTTCTAGAAACAAACGTTTTAGGTATGTATCAACTGTTTGTTGAAAGTATTTACAAAGAGTGTTATAAGAAATTTAAGATAGATGGAGGGTTGAACTGCCTTTTTGGGCTAACTTCCTTCAAGCGACTGACTGACAGCTGATGATGAGAGCGACTGCCTGATGGCAGCTGTGTTCATAATAAAGCGAGATACATTTTTCTCTCCTGTAGATGAGCCGGCAGATAGAAATAATAAGAATAAAAATAAGTAACATGAGTGACGTGAGGGTTGAGGATATATGCGTCGATCCTTACTCAACTTAACCTCGCTCCCTGGGTTCTATTCCTGGCCAATACGACCAAAAATAATGTGCACAGTCCCGCCTCTTTTGATTCACTTACAATGCTCAAAGAGTTATAACTTCCAGAAAAAACTTCTCAAACTCGTTTAGATTTCCCATAAAACTGTAGGTTCCACCCACTCCTGGGAGAACAATAACACATACATCACGAGGTGGTTACTGAGAAGCTAGGCCCTCGGCCTCTATGGGCCTTAGCGCCACCCATATTATTATTATTATTAAAACATGTGTGACGGTACAGCTCGCGCCAGAGCTTATGAGTTAAGGGGACGTATAGTTTTATGCCGGCTCCGGAGGGCTAAGTTTGAAAAGCCTTTCATGACAGGAATCCACCTTCAACATGAAAATTAGTTTGTCGTAGCAGTTATCGATCTTATCAAACGTACGAGATCGTGGGAGGGAACACACATAACAACCACGCCACCACGACCCGACCCGATGTTGTGAGAAAATTCGCCAACCAGAGGAGTGTTAGAACTCACAGGTGAGCGTTTGTTCCACAGATGAATATAATATAATAATATGGGTGGCGCTACAGCCCGACAACTTGTGTTATGCGTGCTATTGTTCTTTCCTTCAACATGAAGGTTTAATTCCGACTCCTAAGGGCGTAGTTGAGAAAAGCTTTTTCTAGACAGGAAATACTCTTTGACCATTGTCAGTGACTCGAAAGAGGTGGAGCCGTGAAATATGAAATGGGTCTTTTTAAAAATTCGTTTTTTAAATCAGTTATTTTTAAATGAGGAAATGTTGAGTGCTGCGGATTTCAAAATTAACTGAAGACAAGAAATTCGTTGCGCGCAATATTTGTAGTGCTGGAATATCGTACCTCTTGCAACAACTATAGAGGTAAATCTCTGCTAAACGTCGCCTACAAGATCCGGTCCAGCGTAATGTGTGAACGTATAAAGCCGTTTTGCACCAGTGCGGTTTCCAGCCCGATAAATCGACAATAGACCAAATCTTCACATTAAGGCAAATCCTGAAAAAGACCAGCTAGTTTCAAATATATACGCACCACCTTTTTATCGATTTTAAAGCCGCGTACGACAGCATTCATCGGAAGGAGTTATTTGGTGCGATGGTCAAATTCGGGATCCCGGGAAAACTGATCCGGTTGTGTAGCACTACGCTAAGAAATACGCGATACAACGTGCAGTTCGGTTAGTGCATATGATTTCGGCAAGGAGATGCGCTGTAGTGTGATTTCTTCAATTCGGTACTAGAGAAGATAGTGTGGCGGGCAGCTGTAAGCATGGAAGGCACTGTGCAAGCCAGTCCAACTGTTGGGATACGCAGACGACATTGAAAATGTCGCGCGTTCCCAACGTGCCGTAGTGGAAGCATTAACGGCAATTGAAGAAGAGGCGAAGGGAGCTGGTCTTAAGGTCAACGAGGATAAAACTAAGTATATGCTGTCGACCAAAAACTATCCGTCACACACCCCCTAGGACAAAATATTGAAATCGACAGCTGAAATTTCGAGGTAGTAAAGATGTTTGTCTACCTCGGGGCAAACGTAAACGACATCCCTGTGGAGATCCGACGTAGAACCGCCGCAACCGGTGTTACTTCGGTTTGCCAAAACAACTGGCGTCTTCTGACTCGAAGGACTAAGGTCATGCTCTAAAAAACCCTTGTTTTGCCTGTCCTGCTATATGGAGCCGAAAGCTGGACAATAAGCAAAACTGAGCTGATTCTTGGTGCATTCAAAAGAAAAATTCTACGTCGGATATATGGTCCCGTCCGTCTGAGAGGAAGGCGAATGGAGGAGAAGACACAACCGCGAACTCTACGAGCTGTACCTGCATGTGGATGTAGTCCGAAAGGCAAAGATCCGGCGACTGCACTGGCTCGGCCACATCGTAAACATGGACAACAATGCTCCAGCTAAGAGGGTCTTCGAATCCGAGCCTCCTGGTTCGAGAAGGAGAGGAGGACCGAATCTCCGGTACAAAGACCATGACTGTAAGCACCGTACGCAGGACCGTCAGGAATGGAAAGCAGCTCAGGCTCGGATCCTGCATGGGTCGTCAGTCTGATAAGTAAAGTAAGTAATATCGTATAAAAATTTATAATCATCACATAATAATCACCTGCCTGACACATATGATCGGGAGACTCCAGTAGAAGCTGACAATAACGGATTTCAAGTGTAAAATATGATTACAACTTCTATTCTATTCACGTTCAGGCATTGTGTGGGTGTAAGTAAACACTCATCGTCAGAGATGAGAGTAATGAAGTACCATTCCTATTTGATTTCAATGTCATTATCAAGTTCGAATTGAGGCATTCAGTCTTTCTTTTTCACCAATAAAATTGTTTTCTTACTACGGATTTGATTGAAATTTTTAGAGCTGTTTTCTTTAATTACTAAAAGAAAGAGACATCGGTGAAAGAAATCGGTCAATTAAAGCGGCTGAAATAAAATAAAACAGTGATGATTCCATGTATCCAGTTTTCACGTTTTCATTTTCCTTTCTTTTTTTGTACATGCACCTGAATGATTTCTTCGTCAGTACAATCTTGGCATCATACTTACAGTTAACAGCGACATTCTGGGTAAAAAAATCAAGATTTCGTTTCTAAATTTTTAAAATTTAAATTAAAAAATAAATATATTTATAAAAATATATAAGTAACGCTCAGAACAACATCGTTTTACCATCTCGAACATACTTTAATCATGCGTAATAGTACAGAAATGCGTTCTATGCCATCGCAATGTACTTGTGGTACAAAAAGGGGAAAGCAATCGAGATCGTGCATAATAAAGGTGAGTGCCCAAAACTGTTTATCTTCACCTTATTGATATCGGCACAGAAAAAGCGGTATTCACAACACCAAAAGTAATTGCAACCATTACGGAAGACGACTTTTACAATGACCCTGGGTGGAAATGGACCGGTGTCAGTTTGTCAATAAATATAACAGGATTGTACGAAAAAAAAAAAATAAAAATATATAAAAAATATAGGGCCGATGGGTAATTGGTGTCGCTGGATTTTTGCGAAGAAAATAAAACTGAATTGCAGAAGACTATAAACGTGTCAAAGTTAACAGGCCCTACAGAAACTGAAAAATCCGTCGTAAGGAAACAATTTTATAGATGAAAAACCAAAACTGTGTATACAGTTTTGCTCGCCACTCTATATGCAACAGTGTGTATGCATGCATTAACATATGCATGATCGGGACTGTATGTATGACTGTATTAATTTGTTGGGCCCAAAGGCTATAAAAGTTTTCGCCCAGTTTCTGAACAATATTGTGTTTAGGGTATAGTGTATGTAGTCTTAGTTCGTCCGATGCTAGTGGTGTTGGTCAGGTTCTAGCGCTAGCTCGGATAGTTGGGACTCAGGTTCGAATCATGTCAGGTAGTGCTTCATTTTTTTCGGTTGTTCCAAGTTCCTCCAATTATGGTTCCATGACCTTGAAGTGGCTGAAGTGTTAATTGGGAATTAGCGGCTCTACAGTTGGCATGATGATGTGGAGACCCGCAACTCTCCAAAGTACAGCCGATGCAGAGGACAGCTGGATATATTTGGCTTACAGTGATACGAGGCTTTTCCCTCCTACCTATTCTTGTTGCGTTGAAGAGGCAGTTGGACGGCTAGAAGTATTCGCGCCCTACCCGGTCATTAAGACAACATCCCAGTGGAACATTACCGAGGGAGGAGTGCCCATGAGCCCGGCATGAGATAGTGGATTAGCAAATAAAATAATAGACCTGAGGTAAAATTAGTCTAAGACCAGGGTGACCTTTGTATGCGGTTATAACCGGGTGTGCTTGTGAGCGGTGAAAATCGAAAAGGTCGGTAATGCTAAATCGATTCGAGTAGAAGAGAAAGAGAGCTACGATCAGTCCAGGCGGTGGCGATGCGCGCTCGTGCTCCAACAATTTTCGGTGGGAACAGGATTCGAATTCCGATGAAGACAACCATTTGTTTTATTATTTTTTATTTTGGATTCTTTTTTTTTGTCTTTCTGATTTTTTTCTTATTTTTTGAATTTGATGTTAGTTTTAAGTTAGTTTAAGCAAAAATTGTATAAGTTAGTAGTATAAGTTGTAATTGAATAGAATTGTGAAGAAAATTAAAAAGCAGACTACCGTCTTATTGTCACGGTGCGGGAGGTCAATCGAGTGGCGTCCATACAAAAATATAACCACGGCTGGTCAGGCACCCTCGAAAATCGGTGTAACAAATTATGTGCGTATGTTTGCTTGTATCCCCCTTCCATGTCAGCCTTAACCCCAAGACCACATCACTCCTTGTGAAAGTGCAATCCTCCATCTTACTCAACTGATTAGACTTGTACAGACTTGACCGAATCATCTGGTCCGTTTTTTTGTGATTTACAAGACACATTCCTGAAAAAAAAATCCGAAAAGAATCAAAGAAGCACCAGATTAGGGTACCCCCCGGGTAATACCCGAAAATGCGGGTACCCGGGCATCAAGAGCTCTAGTATCTGCTGTAGCAGTCACGATGCAGTGTGTTCGTGCGTTGCACTTGATACCATGGTGACTCGGATCGATATCATTTATTTAATTTTTATTTGTATAACAATAAAATTTATTAACATATATATAATTATTGAAGATCCATTTAAATTTTAGAAATTATTTCATTTACATTTATACCGAAGATGTAGAGTTTACGAAAATTCCCTTTTTGAGTAACTTTTTCGAGCATATTGTCTGGTTGCCGCTAATAACACGCCTAATGTTTTCTTCCATCGGACGCTGGCTTGTCGGCATACATAATCGCATTAAAGCAACAAATCCTAGGATTTAGTTGGCGCCATCTTGCTCTTCGAATTCATTCAACGATAACCGGCGGCTTGGCGGAAACTTAGTTCTGATCAGAAATGAAGTATTACGGAGATAACAGTCTTCTACCTGCCATGCCCCTTAAATTTGTTGACAACTGTTTATTATATCTGTGATATCCTGGCTGGCCTATAAAAGAAAATTAAAAGAAACACATGTGGCTTCTTTGAAAGATTAAAACGGACTTCTTTACTACTTCAAGTACAAATGGAAGACGATAATGGATAACAAAAGAAAATTAAAGTTAAAGGACAGGAATAACGTTTTGGTGATGCCAAATATGTCATAATATTTCATATTCATTTTTAGGCAACATCCAACAATATCGTTTCCTTAAATCAAATTGACCAATCAGAGAATTCACATTATTTCGCGAATAACCGCACAAAAGGGCATGAGTTTGACAGATATTCGTTCATTTTTGGCACTCAATTTCAATCAGCTGTGAGTTCAGCCATCTCGGTTATACTTCATTTCTCGTTCTCACGGTGATCTCTGCAAAATAGCATGAGCATGTTTGATTTTAACGCAAAAGACGAAAAAATCAAATAATACTTTAAATTTTCTTCACGAGCAGTAACTCAATTTTTGTACACCGCATCGGGTAAGGGATACCCCAACCTTTGGAATAATTATTCTGCGACACCAATTACCCATCAACAGAGCATGGAAGAAAAAGCCGCAACACAAGTTGTCACCGAATTGTAAAGGCGATTAGGAAGATTGATTTTTTATTAAGTTTGATATCACTTTGGTACCTAAGATGAGAACAAACAGGTTTTCAAATATTCAGCAGCTTACCACATCTAATGAGAGAAGAAAAGGAAAAACTCACCGATGATTAGCTTTTAATTGGCCTATTGTGTTGACAGTTAACAAAGCGAAGCGTTGAAGATGTATTTGGTGGAATAGATTTCAGGGCCGGAAGATGCTGTTGAACTTTTGACTGAGAATTGAATATATTTTGTTCACCTTAAGTACGGTGAATGGTATGGCAAGACCTCAGAGAGAATATGTACTGAAGAGTATAGATGCAAACAGTCTACAATGAGTGTACTGAACTTATTTCCAAGGCATACATTTTATTTCAATTGCACTTCATAACTGCAGTCATAGCATCGAGTAGAAGGAATGAACCGGCTGACAGTTGATTAAAATTTATTTAACCGTCGTAAGGTCTTTTCGAGAAAAAAGTTCTGCGTTCAATCTTTGGTCCTGATTGCGTTGATGGTTATTGGAGAAGAAGATTCAACCACGAACTGTACGATTCAACGCCTAGGATGGCTGGGCCATGTAGAGCGCATGGACAACACTGCTCCATTCCGAAGAGTCTTCGACTCCGAACCAGTGGCACAACGAAATAGAGGACGCCCACAGAACCGATGGCGCACCCAGGTGGAGAAGGATCTTAATCGACTTGGTGTGCGCAGTTGAAGACAGCTGGCTAAAGATCGTGCCAGCTGGAGAGGCTTACTGGTTAAAGCCCAGGTCCACCCCGGACTGTAGCGCCACCAGAAGAAGAAGAAGAATTTGTCGTAAGTATACTACAGTGAAGTAGTGTACTCATTTAGACAGAGTAAATGGGTGGTGTGAATAAAAACTGAGTGTGAGCATTTCCTAAGCATTTTGGAGTAAATACTCCATTTGGTGGGAATAAAAATGTATTTAGTTAAGTTTAACGAATCCTCTCCGCTCACATATTTTGACAGCTGAGTCTTTCCTCCGTTTTGGTGTGAATAAAGATGGAATGAATGGAGAGGAATTGGGGAAGTTGAGTGTGCATAGGAGGTAACTTCAAGAGAAAAAAAAGTGAAAACTGTTTTAAAATAATGGAAAATACTGCTTCGGAAGAGGAATACTGTGACGTATTCAGAGATAATGAATGATAGAGATATCCAACTTCGACCATTTTTACCCCCAGCCCACAACGAAGATGTAGTGGTAATCCCTTGTATTTCACTTATACTTTTACAACGCTCGTCAGTTCGCCAAAATATGGCGGCCGATTCGTGAATTTTGTGGGAAATAGAGGCAGATTCAAGAATTTAGTGGGATAATGGCAGCTGATTCGTGAATTTTGTGAGAATATTCCCCACAATCCATGTACGATCCATGTAACATGCATGGGTACGTTGTTCGGAGAGTGTTCGAATGTTAACTCGTATTTTTCAGAGAATTTTCTTACATTGTATTATGGTCTTTCGTGAATAAAAATGTATTGCAATGCCCACTTAACTGGAACTATTTGCCCTAAAATTAAATCTTAGATATATATACAGCCTATTCGTAAACCATATCTGACAAATTAACTCAAAAAATGAAGTCCGCTTTATACGCTTAATTCATGAATTCTGAAAAACTCATGAATTCAATTTAAACAATTTGATAAGAACAATGGCAAAATATTGCACTTACTACTAATGCATAAAAATGACTGTCAAAACTTCTTATTTGTGATTCACTCCTTAATAATATTTTTATTATTAGTTACCTAAACGCGTGAATGTATTATTCATTTTTATTCATACGCAAAAATTCACACTGTGTGTACATTCATTAATTACGTCCTAGTGTCTCAGATTGTAAATCGCTCAAATTTTTAATGAATCGACTTCATGAATATATAATCCTTGTTCGTTTGTTTACCCGTCCATACTGAGTTGAAAATTTAACACCGAAATTTGAAATAACTAGCGAATTTTCAAATAAGAACTCTAATTCACACCATTTACAGCTGTTCTCAAGACGCCACAGACACGGGACAAAAGGCGTATAAAAAACGCTGTCATATGAAATCAAGGGGCAAGGGAGGTAGAAGTTGGATCTCTATATTATATATATATATATATATATATAGGTTATCTCTGGACGTATTAAACCTTAACCCTCAAAAAAAGAAAAGGAAATCTGGAATGGACGATGGCGACTTCATCAAGTGTTTGCAATTTCATCCGTGCTTGCTGGAAAAAAGCCAAACTCCAATCTGAGTTGAAAGCCATGGAAGAAGAAATAAGAAATATCCATGGGTTTTAATTTGAACATCTCGATTAATAAAGAAAAAAAATTGATAACATGAAGGCCCGCGTCAAATCAAAACGCGATAAGAAAAAGACCGGCAATCTTGCCATAACAACAAAAGACCAAAAACAATCAAAGCCATGGTAGGGTGGTGGTGCCACCGGTTTCCTCAGGAATATCGGAAAGGAAATGAGTACTTAACCATTCCATGTTATCAAACTCGGATCAATGCAGTTCTTCAAATTATCCCCTGTGTCCACGAAAGGACATGAGTTATAATTCTTTGTTATTTGCATTTGAATGTTTAAGAAACGTTATTGCATATATATTTTGCACCCACCTTTACCCGACTTTGCACTCACCCTTAACTGCCAAGAACTTTAGTTTCCAAACGTCAACTGAGAGGAGGGTACCGACTTTGAGGCAATTTTTTATTCACACCAAATTGAGTATTAGCTTTAACGAAAATACTCGATTCATGTGTTCGGAGTGTTTTCTCAGTTTTTATCCACACCATCCAATAAATGTATTCCTGCAGATCTTTAATGTAAGCTGGAGTGTTAGTAAACCAATGATTTTATCACGTCTCGTGTGATGCCTTCAAAGTTCGACTCGCATCCAAAAGGGGACGAGTGTGATAGAACTAGGGTGACCAGATTCATGACCGCAAAAAAGAAGACACCTTCAAAAATCTCAAATAAAAAATTTAAGAACGCAAACAAAAAAACCAAAATGAAAAAACACATTTACATTTTCGACTTTGACTCTATTTTACTCTTCAGTCCATTGGCTCGTTATCAAAGGAAATATACTCTCCACATTAGCATTATGTGCAGGAATCGAAAATGCACACTGTGCAATTATGAAATGCTCACAGTGCGTTATGCAATACATTGTACATTTTTTAAAATGCACTCAGTTTCACGCGTATGTGCGTAGAAAGTTAGTTGTTGACACATTTGTTTCCCCAATAAAGCAACAAATCTTCGATATCGACCCATTTAAGAGTTTTGTTTAACTCCATTCATGTAAAATAATCAAACTCATCCAGAGATTAGTCCCATATCTGAGGGGATTTTAAACATCTTGAATAGCCTCTAATACATTTATTGCCACGTTTAAGGCATCATTTTCATTTCCACCATTAACTACAAATAGATTTTAAGTCGTGTTGGTACCAGGAAGATGCAGAAGATTCCTGAATAAGTTTTGGAAAATAGAAAACCCAGGAAAAAATTGCATGACCATTTTTCTTATTTTTTTTTACAAAAAGAGGACATGTCCTCTTAAAAGAACAGAAAATTAAACAGAAAATTAAAACACAATTTAAATCTTTAGTAGGAGATTAGTATATTTACTTATAACCTTGTTTAATTTGAATTTAAAATCTTATCCAAACGCCGTTTTCAGTGCTGGAAGAGTTAAGTTACAGGCTGTCGTTCCACAGGCGATCCTCTTACTTATCCTGGTCGTGTTCATGAATAACGATATAAGTGTTAAACGTGTAGGTTGAGTAAAGGATTGATTTCACCAAACATCACTAGGACCGAAAAAAAAACCAAAAGCTGAACAAGATCCATGAAAATATTAAAGAACTAAACACTAATTGTTGACTGCTGCCCAGGTCCACCCCGGCTGTAGCGACGGACAAAGACGCAACACTAATTAATTCGAATTTAATTCAAACTTCATCCCGTCAAAGTTTTCAAAGTATTTAGGCTCAATCCTAAAGGAATTTGCAATTCTGGTGTCGTCTCTGTAGGAAACGTTGTTGTAACTAGTAGAAATGGTGGCCGTATTGGTGGTAAGTACTGTGGCCCTTTGAATCGATCGTCTTTTGAGCTAAGACTTGCTGTATCACAACAACTTATCCAGAATATTACGCAAATGAAAATTATGATCGTTTTTGTGGACATATTTCAGTGGGAAGTAACTATGCTGGAGCGTGTACGAAATGCTACTGAAGAGTTACCAGAGTTGGTTTACCGACGAAGCAAACTATTGAGTACAAGAAAAGCCAAGAAGAAACTGGTTTGCATGGTGGCTCTGCAGAGAAGAAGAGATTGTAGCAATCAAGTATGCCAAATATTAGGTACTGACATAAAGCGTCAAGTCATTTTCATCGCCATGGTCATCATAATATTTACCATATTGCTGCCAAGCTGTATTTTGCTACAAATCATCTGCATTATTTTCAGGTTCAGCCATTCACAGAAAAGGTTCTTAATTAAACAATGCTTGAGTGATCCCTAAAGTATACATCATCGGATTGAGTATGGCTTACTGGCATGCAAACCAGACTTATATCAGGTTAGATTCGATTTTATTTTTACCACATACAATTGACTGATATTTGGTCTGATGAACAACTTCCGGCAATAGAACAGTTGGCAATGAAGGAATGTACTTTTTTTGTAAGTCAGCAATCTTCGTTTGAATGAACTTCGTTGTGCTGATGCAACAACGATTGCTCTACCGGAGTGTATGAACTTGTTGTGCTGATGCGACATCGAAGGCATCGAACCGATTAATCCGACTTGGTAGATAATTAAGTTGAAGTAAGTAGGTCACAGAAGTATTGTAGGTAGGTTAAGAATATTGACCATCACGAACACACAAGTGCTTAATTGAATATACATAAGGGTTTGCCAATACTCATAAGTGTCCGGGGACAAGACACATCAAGGTCTGGGGGAATGAAAGGGGGGGTGTGAGAAAGGGAGGTACCTGTGCATAATGGTCTTAAATATGTGTGATTTGTAGTCTGTGGCAAATATTGGGCTGGGGAGAGCCTTCTATATTCGAGCGGCTGAAGAACGAGTCTCTAAATTTAATTTTGCGTCCGAGAGTAGGCTTAAGGCTTAATCTTTTTCCCCTTCTACAACCCATGTCGTGGAAGCAACGATACCGCAACCAGAATAAATCTTTTTTACAATCGTCGACTCCTACGCAGAGGGTGCCAGGTTCGATACCCGAATTTACCACCTATCATAATTCACGGCTCCACCTCTTTCGCGTCACTGACAATGCTCAAAGAGTGTTCCTGTCTAGAAAAAGCTTCTCAAATACGTCGTTCGGAGTCGGCATTAAACTGTAGGTCCCTTCCACTCGTGAAAGAACTATAGCACGCACAACACAAGTGGTTGCTGAGAAGCTAGGCCCAGGTCTACCTCGGACCGTCGCGCCACCCATATCATTATATTATTATTATATACAATTATAGTAATTATCGTAAGCTTATTTTGACCAGTAGGATATTGTTTTGTACCTACTTGGTATTTTTCTCATCTGGCTTCAGGACCATAGTTAAGTTGACACGCTTAATTAAGCGAGTACGAGAATCATAACTTCGACATTAACCTTCAATTAATTTGCATTTTGGTACTACTTAAAAAATATTTGTCTCCACTATCAACCGTGTATTTTCCAACACGTTACATTTTTTGTATCCATTAGCCAATTTCATCTCCTGCCTCTTTAGATGAACCTTTCTCACACCCTCAGAGCAAATGTCACCATCCTTCTGTGACCATCATACCCACCCTCTCTTTAATACCCACCCTCAGAGTTCGGACTTTCATTTAAAAATTTCGAAGTAAATGTAAGAAAAAAAGTGAAGAATATCAGAATTTTCCAAGTAGCTGTACAAGTATAACCAAGAAAAAAAAACATTTTTGAACCTACACCCCTATTCTGGCAAGCCTCAGTTATTTGGTTTGGGTCACAACTACCTCACAAGAGCATGGTGAGTCACAAATTATGGGGTTTTCGTATTCTGAGCAAAACCTCACAGCTTGTGAGCATCACAAGAACCGTCAAAATTGTGATGTTCTCATGAACACATCACAAGGAAAAAAATCAACACACAAGGAAAAATAAATAGATGTTGATTTGCAAAAAGGCGAAAATAAAGAAATAAATGGAGGAGATTGTTTTGATTTTGTTACTTATTGAAGAAGGAGAAAATAGAGACAAAAGGTAATCCGCTTTTATAATGTTGTAGACAATTAAATAAGGTAAATATTTTTAGACTGCAACGTAGAAGGATTTTAAGGAACTTGCGAGAAAAGTATTCTCCCTTCGCATTGGATGAAGCATGTTTCATCAAATTCTTCCGATTGCCGAAGACATTATGTTGGGACATTATAGAAGAGCGGGATTCATTTGCAGGAAATTCGTATAATGGTCCAACTGCTCCTGGGATGTACGCTGATATTTTCTTGTTCCTGCAAAATATTCATTATTAACAAATACTTATGCATATTCCATTAATATACACAATATTACCTTGTGCGCTACGTTCTGCCATTATTTTGTAGATATTACTTTTCCAAAATCAAGTAATAGTAGACCACTCAGTAAGAAAAAAAAGCGCGAATATAATAATTGTCAAAAAAAAACAATTTTTGACATGGCAACGAATTCACCTCACCATGGTGACTATTCTTGTGTGTTTTCTTGTGAGGTTTTTGTCAGAATACCAAATAGCTGAAACCTCACAAGGTAGGCATCATAATTTTCGCCTCACTGACATTCGTGCATTGTGACCACATCACAACCAGAATAGGGGTGTTAAATATATTAATTTTAATAAAAATATATTAAACACCAATAGTAAGTAAGTATATATATACAGAGAGTTCAGTTTGTCCTTCATATATATTTTCCATCTATAAGCTGGTAGTCTTGTACAATTTTTATTAATTCGGAAGGTGGCTCGTATACATTTTTTCGATTTCCTGAAAGCGATCGTGAAAACATTAGATTTTCCACCGTGCTTACATTGAAATTGTTTCTAAATTTTTTTTTCACTAAATTCATTTTTGATAACTTTCTTTCCCCTGCAGCGCTAGTATGAGACGAAACAGTTAGATTCAACTTTAGTCCGTTAGTAGTCGGACAAATTTAGCAAAACCAAAATTTAGGAAAACCATTTTGATCGATTTTACTTATGTCTTGAATCCGAAATAACTTCCATTCATCATTTAAAATTTCAAAAGAACATTCCAAAAGAAGGGATGCCTCAAACAGTTTTAAAAAATTGAAAGTAAATCGTCACCTTGAATTTTTTTTCTGACTTAAATACTGTATTAGACAAGTTTATCATCTTCAAAATCAAATCTTCACACAAAGTTAAAGAATATTTCAAAATGTTTTTTTTATTTGTAAGATTGTTTCCTTTGAAACATCGTTTTCATTTTTCTCAAACTCTATTCCACAAAATATTTTTTGAATAGGAGCATGAACATTTTCATTATGGAAATCAATTATAGTATTAAAGAACTCATTTTCAATCAAATTACTAGAAAACTAAAACTTTGAATGATTTTGTCTAATTGCAAGTAGATGTAAATGAATCGAATTTTTTTCAGACTAAAAAAGTATTAATTTCGTTAATAATATTTGGAATGTAGGACATAAAATGCAATTTTTTGTCTGCCACATCAACGACGTTATATTCTCTTTTTTTCTTCAAAAGATTATAGTAAAAAAATAATGTTTCAAAAGGGTCCATTGTTCTAACATCCTATCTGCAGCTCCCAGAACTTGTCGTATAAAAGGAAACTGTTCAATTTTGCAAGTGCGCAAGTATACACAATATGAATAAAACACGAGTATTTTTTCGGGTTAATTTTTTGGGTGTTGACCCGTTGGATTCACAATACAGACAATAATCAACGAAGACCGTTTTTCTAAGAAGAATCGTTTTATTCTTGTGTGTTTCCTCGCTAAGCGTTACAGTATTTTCATTTATTGTTTTCAGAACTTTTTTTAAACAGAAGTAGATCCCCAAATAGCGAAGTAGAGAAGTAGATTCTATTTTTTTTTCCAAATCGAAGTAGATCTACTACGATCGAAGTAAAGTCCGAACCCTGCCCACCATACATTCACCTCTGATTTGTGACTTAAAAAGCAACTACCCGATTTGGTGGGTAATCGGTTGCTGACATTCCCGGGTACCCACGAACTTGGCTAATACCCGTAATGCTTGAGCACCCGGTAAACTGCAAACTTGGGCTCTAACAGATACACGCATCTCTAACAGTGTCTGAGAAAAATTTGAAAATCTGACGTGCCGTGTTTGCGTACCCAAGTTTGAAAGAAGTTTGTTGTTCGATTTCCAGATGTGGTTGGCTTCCAGCTGCATCATCATCACCCCTCAAATCAAATAAACACCGATTTTCCACAAAATTTATGGAAAAATATTCAAACTTCAAACCACAAGCCCTTGGGCAAACAAAGATTCCTGCCAACCTTCTCATCAGAAAACTTGGGTTCGTATCACGATAAGGGAACACACAGTTCAGTGGTCACTGGTCAGTTGTTTTTTTTACAAATCTTGACCTCTGTGGAATTTATTTTCTTTGCTGCGAATTGTTCATCCAAACTGAAAAACGTTCGAAAACTTTCATTTGAGGAGCTTGTTGGTCTTCTGGGACCACGATGTGGTTTTGGGTGGCACAAAAGCATCGAAGCGCAGATTTAATACAATTTCCCCAGACGGTTATTGGTTATTCGATAATTTACTCATGTGTCTGCTTGCTTTTGCTGTCAAAACTTGAAACATAGTTGTGGGCACTTGAGAATTAATTCGGTTCAAGGATCACAACGCGGTTACTGGCAATCAGTCATGCCGTCTAGACAGCCATGCATAAGCAGCACACCTGAAGGGAACAAATTTCAAATGCCAGCATCAGAGGATACGTGAAAACTTTTAGGGCATCCACCCACTCGGGTTGGTATTCTTTCAAAAGTCACATCACTTACCCCACAGTTAAATAAGTTCAAGTGCGAATTTGCGCCCAAGGAATCATCAGTCACACAGCCACAAAAGGGGAGAAGACCGTTCAACAAATTAGAAGTCATTTCACGAGCTGTCCTATTGTTGAGCGAAAAATGTTTCTGCGCTTAAGTTGGTTTGATGGATACTGAACCACAAAGTGAATAAGAGTCAAATTAAAGTGACGAACCGCTCTGTTGCACGTGCAGTAATTTAAATTGAATTCCTTTCGGATTACTTTAAGAAATCTGTAAATGTTGGAATTTGATTTGTTCGTGAATCTTTCCTTAAAGCCATTTGTAATTGGGAGGGGTGGTTGTTAAGTGATTACGTGGCAGAAACGGTGGCATTCTTTGTGGTAAGGGACTCTGTTACTGGGTATTTGACTGTAAGGGTATTTAAGAGAACTTACCCAGCTAATTGAGCGAAACTTCGAAATAACCCGAAACAAGTCGACAGTTCGCTACACGAATTGCAGTCGGGAGTTTCTAAATTGCGACCAACTGTGCTCATATGCGGAGTAAGTTTGATGCCCATGAGAGAAGAGATTCCCATATGCTCAAAGAAGTTGCGCTACTGCAGAGAAGATGTGATGCATATGAGAGGAAAGCACTTGCAGCTGATGCCATTCTTTTTGAGATTCCACAACTACCTCAAGACGATCTTAAATCCATCCTTGGTCTCTGCCAGACAATAAAATGTACGCCTCCTGAATTATTGATTCCCCCGTTGTGCTAAAACTGCGTTCTCGAAAAGAAAAAAATTAGCAGTTAAAATCAATTGCTCACCACTTCAAATCGTCAAGATTAACTCTCTTCTTCATAAAGCAACTCAAATGAAGATCTGGCTCTATTTCCGTGAAAGAAAACGCAAGTATGAACAGTATAATGATATCCGAGAGACATCAAGCTGTAAGTTAACACCACAAAGTTACAAGTCGCATTCCACAAGCCGGGTGCAATACTCTCACTTGACTAATAACGCTCACATTCAATCTGCTAGGCATTAGCAAACCACTGCTGTACCTACTGTGTAACATGCTTACCGGTAGACGGTTCGTAGTCAAGAATGGCAACGTGACCTCAACAGGTATATTTGAAGTAAAAAATGGTCTCCAACAGGGTGCCGTTAATTCGCCGATCCTGTTCAACATTTACTTGAGCGATCTGATAAGTTCTCTTCCTCACGTAATTGCGTATGCCGATGACTTGATCGTGTACAGATCAGGCAAAAAGATCGAGGAAATCAATACCCTCACGCAGGGTGACTTCGATTCATTCATGAGAAGTTGCGATGACTGGAAGTTTAGCATCAACTTCCAGAAGTCGGAAACCATTCTGTTCAGGACGCCGTTGTATAAGGCCTCGGCGGATACGAAAAAGAATTGGCGAAAATTCTCAATCGTTGGAAGACACGGGGAGCCACTGGCGCAAAAGACTGTAGTCAGATACCTGGGGATCTGGCTAGATCAGTATCTATATTTTAACAAACATGTAGATGCTGCTCTGGCCAGGGCCCGAGGCGCATTTGCCCTTACAAAGAGACTGTTTTACAACAGCCAACTCGATGCGAGGGTGAAGATTATCTGCTACATGGCCCTCATCCGGCCAATGATCACCTATGGCTGTCCCGTGTGGTTCAACGTGAGTGCAAGTTTGATGGAAAAGATTCGGTTGTTTGAGAGGGCTTGTCTTAGGGCTTGCCTTCGCCTTTATCGAACTCCAGAGTCGCAGTACATAAAATTCTATTCCAATGAGGTCTTATACAACAGGGCAAACCTGATAAGAGTGGACAATTTCCTGTTGAAGTTGGTTCGAGGTCACACTGCTAGAGCGATGAACTCGGTCAACAATCTGATCTCTGGGGCTTACTACCCCAACCCACTATACCACGAAAGGGTACGTCACAACGGCTTCGTCCCCCCAGAAGCCTTTCTCCATTTAGACAAGAACGGACTGTTACAAAATATAAATGCGGTACCGCTCATATTCCACATCGCCAGATCAACTGTGGATGGGCGACTCAACCACGACCGTTCCGTCGCACAACGAGCTGAGGAGGGTCTCCTCCGGTTCAGTACGGCGGTATCAAGGAGAGATTTTCGGGATGTTTCAATGCAACATCGAAAATTCTAGTGGCTGGGGAGAGAGGGAACTCCCTCATCGAACCCTTTAGACCCGGGGTAGAAAGGGTAGTACAGATCCCCTTATGGGGAGTAGTCGGCCCTGTCTTGCAGTGGATTGGTGCATACCCATGAGCTGTAACCTACGGCCGACTTACATAGCTTAGGGTAGTATTAAGGTAATTTTAAGTTGTACATATAAATAATAAAAAAAAAAAAAAGAAATAAAAGGAAAAAAAGAAGAAAAAAAAAAAAAAATTGTATACACAAACGTACATAAAGGGTGTACCCGTGTATACACACTGTATATAGTAAGTACATACATATATATATAAGTCTATACACTCGTATATACATATGTATATATGTATGTTGTTTAGCTTAAGTTAGTTTAGGTTATTTTAAGTTAGTTTGTAAGGTAGTTATAAGTTTTAAGATAACAATACAGGCATTAAGTTTTTATAAACAAATTTTTTCTTAATATTAAGTTGTTCAGTATTGAACTCGTTTTTGTTCACATAGAAATATAATATTACTTTAAGTCGAAAGATATTTGATAAGATTAAGTTTAGCTTAGAGTGCCCGCTTGGGGCCAGTAAGTTAGAAATAGTAACACTGTTCGTCCAACTAGTTTTAAGCATTTTTGTCTAGTACGTAAGCATGTCATGAATTTTGAAATAAAAATTAAATGGAAAAAATAACGCTCACATACCAAGCACAACAATGACAGTAAGTCGGCCAACGTCCGATGTACCTGTGCACCCAAAGGGTCATATGCTCCAGACACTCCACTCCATTTTGAGAATAAAAATGCTGATCCATGCATCGTCACATCGATTTTAGACGTAGATATGTATAAATACCCGTAAGTTAGATCTTAAGTTCAGTTCGATTGAGCACAATAAAGCGGACAGTAATTGTCCTAAAAGAAAAACTCAAGGTTTATTTTTCGACTTCACTGCGAAGGAAATTATAACTTGTATCACCACAACCAACAACTTAAATTTTCTTTCATTTAAATTAAAATAAAATTTTTAATTTAATTTATTTTAAATGTTAATATATACATAAGCGTATGCTACGAAGAATTAATATATTATTATATGTTTACCTCTCTGTATGTATGTCGCTTGTGTTTTTGTTGGAATTACTGTGCCTCATTTAAACTATGTTACATGTTTTCTGTCGTCGCAGGTTGAGATGGTTGATTGCCTCGCATACGGACAGCAGACACACTTAGACCAAGCATAGGCTCATTGTGTTATCACGCGGATCAAGGGTACCTATTCCGCCAACAGATTAGTGCTTCCTTAAGAAGGCTGATTCTGATGCTGCCAGATTAACAAAGAAATGGGCCCCCAGAAGTCCGAATCTACGGGATGAGAGAGCACTGCAGCTACATAGCAAGTGTTCGATGGTTTCTTCCTCATCCTCGTCCATCGAGCTTCTACAGAAATCATTATAGGGGAGGCCTAGTCTAGAGGCGTGAGTTCCGAAAGCACAATGCCCTGTTAAAACGCCAATAAGAGATCTGAGGTCTTGCCTGCTTAATCTGATTAAGCTAAGCGATCGCTTTGGATCGATCATAGGCCATAGTTGTTTGATAATTAGGCATCCTGTGCCAGATGTCCAACCGCGGTTTGTTTGAGGAAGCGTTTCAAGCTTTAGCAGATGTTTTATAGTAGCGATAAGCTTTGGGTGTGGGTCTCCACCCGGAAAGAGTACAGAATTTGTGCTCTTTCTAGCGAGTTCTTTCGCTTCGCATTTCTCTGAAATGTCACAGTGTCCCGGCACCCACATAAGTTGGATGTTAAAGTACTTGACCATCTCGTTAAGAGATAGGCGGCAATTAAGCGTCTATATAAGTCTTGGAATTAAAGGTGACTGAATTGAGAGATTTGATCGTTGCCTGGCTATCGGAACAGATGACGATATTACATTTTTTTTTAGTCAGGACAGGGCTTCCTTAATCGCTATAGTTTCAGCCTGAAAGCCGCTACAGTGATGAGGTAGTCGGAAGGATAGGTGAACATTTAGATCCTTGGAATAGACACCAGCACCTACACTTGTATCATCTTCGATCCATCCGTGACGATTCGCAGTGGACCTTCCAGCCTCGGTGTTCAGACTCCCAGTAAGATCTGGGCGGTATGCTGGTTGAGAAATTTTTCTCAAAGAAGAGTTTAGATAGAGTGGATTCTGTATCTGTGGATATAGAGGCATATCTGCATAATACCGGTGAGTTATAAATATCAAAGACGGTGGCCAGGACAGTACAGTTCAGTTGGAGAAATAGTTCAGTGTAGCTGCTGAATTATTAGTTGCTGAAGTATTAGGTGTGTAAGACGTAACGGTATAATATCGCTTATGGTCCGGTATAATGCACTGATTGGTGGTCGCAATGATGTGTCCGCTTCGCTGATATCCGTTTCAGACCCTTGTCTGGCCAATTCTATATATACTATACATCCACTCTTTCGTTCTCTGCTAATGAGCTGTCGCCCGGGACGCAGCACAGTATGACATTGTGGTGGTTGATAGACTTTAGTGAGTCGCGGCAGTTCATAACGGCCCTTGATCTCATAGTGCAGGATCCTATTCACTTCAGCACACCCTGGCTGACATCGGTTTCTTGTACAAGCTATTCTAAATAGTGAACAAAAAATGTCGGTATAGTGGACCTATATTTTGTATGAGACAAATTAGGAGCGAAATGCTCTAAAAACGTCCTTCCTGAGCTGATCCCCCTGAATCATGGGCCCCGTATATTGCGGTGTCAAGTCCTTATTCAAAAATCCAAATAGCTGGAATTATTTCTTTGACGAATGGATCGTTTTGACCTTAAACCTTTCGGGAGATGTTTCTCGTGAACCTAAGTGCTAGCTCAACCCACTTCTTTACCTGTGATGGGAATTTCCCACGACATCTGTGTACTCATTCAAACGCGGTTAGTTTAAAATGGGCAAATATTCAAAATAATTTTGAACATGTCTAAAATGTTCTTGGTTACTTCAGACATTCCCGTTGGTAATTATTTCACAGCCATTTGCTCTCCAAGACGGGTCCCCATTTCCCGTGTACTTCCACCTCGTGGTTGTCAAGAAAACAATCCCTTTCTAAAGAATTCTAAATGAACTTACGGATATACGTATCTTACATGGACGACATTCATTCACAAGCAACGCAAAGGAAGTATAATATCCTGGTGAAATCCAATCATCCGCCTTCGGGGATGTACAAGAATGTAATTAACGAAAACCACCTTTACACAAGAGAAATTCTCATCCACAAGATTATCCTTTTGTGTAATCTATGCCATCCTCAAACACTGCATACCTCTTCGGAGCACCACACTAGCATGGCGAAGCGCACTGGTTTTAGGCCTTTAAGTCGACCTCAGACGCTTATGTGCTCAAACGACGAAAGGGATAACCCAAACCGATGTACGAGTTAGCTGCCGGAAAGGAAGTCATGACTCTTTGTAAATAATAAAAAAGATCAGGCACCCTTTTACCTTCAAAGAGCACGATGTGTTGCCCCTACTCTTTCGAACGAGGTTGAATGTTTGTGTTATTATGGTAAAAACAAATCCCACTTGAGACAATTCCTTTTATGAGACGAATATTAAAAGAAAACCGAAAAAGGTTGTTGTCTCACACACGGTCCATCTAAGCAATTTTTGCCAGTAAAGAGAGAGAGAGAGAGTCAAAGTAATACCCAGAGGATATCACAGTCAATTAGAATTCAAGCATTTTAATTACTGGTTGGATTTTAATTATCAACCACGTATATTATCTCTTAAGGATGTGGCTTCCGTGCTTAGCGAAGGATGCGAAAAATCAAAACGATGTCAGGGAAAGAAGCTGTTTTAAAATTAATTTTCTCCGAAAGATGTTGCTACACTTCAAGGATGTGGTGTGCTATTTTTTTCATTCAAAGTTAATATAAATAAGGGAAAGTTGATTACCACGCAGGCGGTTTTGGATATATCGTAACGATTTAAATTTTATATTGTGGCTGCCATGAAATAGTGAGCACCGACTCCTACGCTTTAGAATTCTAGGTTTCATCCCGACTTTAAAGACTTTCCAAATTCACGGCAATATCTCTTTCGACTCACTGACAATGCTCATTTCCTAGAATAGGTGCACAGAGGCACACCGCAGGGTGGTGAACTCTCACCTCTACTGTGGGACATAGTGATCAACGAACTACTTGTGAAACTAGATGGGACTAGGTGTAATGTGAAGCCTATTCAGATGACATTGCCAAAGCTGTATCTGGGAAATATTTATCCACGATCAGGGATATTATGCAATCTGTCCAACCAAGCTAGTGAAATGGACTAGCGAATGTGGCCTAGGTGTCAATCCGCAAAAAATGGATCCAGTCTTCTTTACTAGGAAGTATAAAATTTCTAGCTTTGACCCTCCAACACTATGCGCGACCCCCTTGTTGCTATGCGACAGCGCTAAATTCTTAGGCCTTATACTAGACACGATGTTAAGCTGGAAGCTAAATAGCCAGGAACGTTTCAAGAAGGCCTGCACGGCATACTGCTGCAAAAAGGTCATTGGGTGCGAATGGGTACTGCAATCCCTAATGGTTCATTGGCTATTTATATCAGTATTCAGACCCATATTGCTGTCTGGTGTTGCAATTTGCTGAACCGCACTCGATATCAACATCATCATTAGCGGGGGGCTAAGGAGTACCTCCGCCGAAGCACTAAGCATACTCCTTGATCTGCCACCGATAGAACAAATTGGCAGACAGATAGCAGCCAGTAGTGAGCAGCTGGGAAGAACTTCAGACTGGACATTCAACGATCCTACGCATGTATGCCTCTATATCGATAGAATTTCTCAACCAGCATACCGCCCAGATCTTACTGGGAGTCTGAACATCATTTTATACAGCACACGAAGGAAGGTCCACTGCGAATATTCACAGATGGATCGAAGATGGATGCAGGTGTGGGTGCTGGTGTCTATTCCAAGGATCTAAATTTCCAGCTATCTTTTCGACTACCTGATCACGTTTTTCAGGCTGAAACTATAGCGATTAAGGCAGCCCTGTCCTGACTAAAAAAAAAACAATGTAATATCGTCATCTGTTCCGATAGCCAGGCAGCGATCAAATCTCTGGATGCAGTCACCTTTAATTCCAAGACTTCCCTTAATTGCCGCCTATCTCTTAACGAGATGGCCAAGTACTTTAACATCCAACTTATGTGGGTGCCGGGACACTGTGACATTCCAGAGAATTGCAAAGCGGACGAGCTCGCTAGAAAGAGCACAAACTCCGTGCTCATTCCGGGTGCAGCCCCACCCTCCGTGACTATCGCTACTATTAAGCATCTGGTAAAGCTTGAAACGATTGCTCAAACATACCGCGGATGGACATCTGGCACAGGATGCCTAATTATCAAACAACTATGGCCTATGATCGATCCCAAGCGATCGCTTAGCTTGATCAGACTAAACAGGCCAAACCTCAGATCTCTTATTGGCGTTTTAACAGGGCATTGTGCTTTCGGAACTCACGCCTCTAGACTAGGCCTTCACTATAATGATTTCTGTCGAAGCTGCATGAACGAGGATGAGGAAGAAACCAATGCAGTGCTCTCTCGTCCTCTCATCGTAGATTGAGACTTCTGGGGGCCCTTTTCTTTGTTAATCTGGCTGAACTGAGCAGCATCAAAATCAGCCCTCTTCTTCGCTTTATCTTTCGTTTTTCCTTCAAAAAGTAGTTATACTTACATATTACTTCTCTCAATAAATCTCTCAAAAATGAAATAATGTTTCAGAAGAAAGATATTTATAATATATCAAATCTCTGTAAAATGCGTGACAACTTAATATATTGTTAAAAAATAATTTTTCACTAAATAAACTACTACTACTAATACCAAGATGAGGAAGAAACCATTGAACACTTGCTATGTAGCTGCAGTGCTCTATCATCCCGTAGAATCAGATTTCTGGGGCCCCATTTCTTTATTAATATGGCTGAACTGAGCAGCATTAGAATCAGCCTTCTTAAGGAAGCACAAATCTGTTTGCGGAATAGGTATCCTTGATCCGCGTGGTAACATAATGGGCCCTCACATGGCCTAAGTGTGTCTAATGTCGATCTGCGCGGCAGTCGGCCACTTCATGCTTATGAAAACTATAGATTTCCTATAGATTTCCTTGCTGCCATATTGAAATCGTAAACAAAATACTTATTGTAATAAATTCTGCATATCCACGTGTGTCTCTTACACTATGTAGATCAGTCTTTCAAATTATGTAGGCACGTTTTGTATTTTCATAATACTGCACGAAAGTCAGAGCAACACAAAGTCATCTACAAGAACAAAGATCCAGACATAAGACATAATATCCCAACAAGATTACAATGGCGGCAAGCAGCCGACAATGTTGCTTTCGCAGATTGTTTAGTATGAAATATGAAGAAATATATCCAAATTGGCGGCCTTAGATGACTGGATGGAGCAGTTGGTTAAGTGCCTGCCGTTGGTTAATGGGGTCCCCGGTTCGAACCCCAGTGAAAGCAAAGTCAATACGCTGGTTTTCAAATCTGATCCAGTCACCATTTGCCGTTGTTATCAAATTAACGGCACTATCACTCGAGTGGTCAATCTGTGGTAGTAGTCTGACTGTCAGCATCACAATGGACCAACATGGTCTAAGTGTGCTTGTGAATTCACAAGCAGCTCCTTTACCAAACCTAACCTAACCTTACCTAAATGTGAGGCCAAGTTTCAAGATAGACAGGTGGAGGAATGCTACTATATACTTTCCAACTTGGGCAGGTGGCCAACTTAGAAGCGTGGCCAACTTTACAGGTTTCACTGTACTGCAGAAGCAGCAAAACATTCTTTTTGATCTACAAAAAAAAAACATCCATTTTTCATAAATTTACCCATCCGTCTATGCCACCAAATTAAATGCAGTCTCCATTTCCTATTTCAGACGCAGCTTAGGACAATCCACAAAGAAGCCCTACCCCAATACGAGGCGCCATCCACCACTGCAAAGGACGAAAGGAAGAGAATCAACACCAGCAGGACGTCAACAACTGTCCCATTTAGTTGATTGCAATTCAATATTTATTAAGATCCAAATGACCCCTCACAGTCGTATGTTTGTCTGCTGTCCTTCTGCGCAGCAGTCAGCCACCTCAACCTAACCTAACCTAACCTAGTGCGAAATGGAAGTTATTGATATACAGCACAAAGTTAAACTAGACGTAGTAATAAAATGATCTGCCTATTGCAGTGGGCAAGACACCATTGAAAAAACCATTGAAAAAGTATGAAACCGCAAAATATGCGGGATAAAGCTGCTGCTAAGCGATCTTCTGTAAAGCAGCTGTTTAGGTGTAAACGTAGCTTAACATCGGTCTGTTTGCTAAAAAGCTTTTTATTTTTAAGTTCAACAACTAGAGGTCTCCCTTGTCGCTTAATTGCTAAAATCGGAACCCACTCAGCCATTTTTATAACCCTCATGTTTTCTTGGTCCTTCTTCTGGAACTAGACTTCATCGAGGTAGGACGTGGAAACAAAAAATATAACTCCATTAACCCACACAACGTGTTTTTATACTTCACTGCACGAGACAAATTCAGAACCAGCGCCTGGGTCTCCCACACCCCATCAGCAGCTGTTGAGTTTTACCTGTAATGTAAGTGAATTTGTTTTTTTCTTATAAAATAGGGATTCCGGATATTTTATTCATGCATTAAACAGTATATTGCGTGAGCTTTTTTAAAATATCTGTTAGATTAGCTGCGTTTTTTTGCAAGCGTATACACGCTTAAATTTCGATTTGCATGTAAAATACACTAACAACGAATCATACATCCGCTTAACTTACTCATCATATCTAACGCCGCTTAAGGAATAAGCGCGGATAAGACTAATGCTTCCAAACATTATTTTCTGTGTGTTCATTCCTGAATTTATTCATTCATTGCTTAGGTTGCTGTATGTGGCTTACATCTGCAGGTGTGGTTGATGTATTAGACTTGTGTGGTTGATGCATTAGATCATTTTTAATTCTTTTCTCATTCATAAGTATACAATTTTTGGTATACCCAGAGTGTCTCTGCTATACATTCCGTTTTGGCTTCGTAAACGATTCGAAATGTTTTTTTTTATTTTATAATTATTAAGTGTTTTTGCTTTTAAAATGCTTGTCACGCTACAAAATCGCAAACCGAAGATTGTGACCATCAAAGATCTACCAGTACCTTCCACGACTACACCCCTGACCTTACCGCTGCTTAGCAAATGTCATAAATGTCGTCGGTGCTGCCGAGATTTTATGATGAATCATTAAGCGCCGATGATCGTTTTTTTGTTCACTTCAAAATTAGGCGTATATACGCTTACAAAAAAACACAGCTATTATTGCAACTTTCCGATTATTGCAACAGGTCATGATTTCATTATTGCAATAATCAAAATTACATTGTAGTACAGGAATTTGGAATTCCAAACTCGTCTAATTTAAAAACAAAAAGATGAAAAAAAATTCGAAAATTATAGAACGAAAAATGTCTTATTTTTGTGTATTTTCTCTTTTCGAAGCTCATTTTTCAGCGAATACACCAATTTCGTGTGCTGTATAAAATGAAAATAAATTTGTAATAAAACTTTTGTATGATATTTTTCTGTTACAAAGTGAGCAGGCTAGGTATTAGTAAACTACTATGGCACATGTTGCTTAATATGCTCACCAACAGAAAGTTCGTGGTTAAGAATAGCAACGTAACTTCTGTTGGTACGTTCAGAATTAAAAATGGTCTGCAACGGAGAGCGGTTAACTCACGCATACTCTTCAACATTTACACAGCGGATATGATAGGATCTCTTCAGCACGCGATAGCCTACGCAGATGATCTGCTTGCGTACAGATCAAGTCCTACCATTGAGGACATTGTAGCACTCTTGCAAGGTGACTACGACACGATTCAGCGATTTCGCGACGACTGGCAGTTGATCATCAACCCTGAGGAGTCGGAAACAATCTTGTTCAGAACGCCGTTATATAGGGCTTCGGCGGACACAAAAAAGAATTGGCAAACGTTTACAGTTGTTGGACGTGCTGTCCAAAGTGGTCAAGCACTGGCGCAAATAAGTCTAGTCAATCAGTCAGTTTTTAAAAGTTTTCTTGGCAAATGTATAAAGACATAAAAGATTGCCTTAATGACTAAAAAAAAAAACGTAGATTAAGCCGAAAGGCACATTTAGAAAATAGATCAGATTAGCTTAGAGTACCCGCGTAGGGTCAGTAGGTTAGTATTAAGAACATTTGTAATTCTTAAGATAGTTAAGCTAGTTTTAAGTAATTTTGTCTAGAAAGTAAGGAATCAGAATAAATTGAATAAAATTATGTTTAAAAAAAAAAATAAGTCTAGTCAAATACCTGGAGATCTCTCTAGACCAGTATCTATATTTTAACTAACATGTAGATGCTGCTCTGGCCCGAGCTCGAGGTGCTTTCGCTCTTACAAAGAGACTGTTTTACAGCAGCCAACTCGATGCGAGGGTGAAGGTTATCTGCTACATGGCGCTCATCCGGCCAATGCTCACCTATGGCTGTCCCGTGTGGTTCAACGTGAGTGCAAGCTTGATGGAAAAGATTCGGGTGTTTGAGAGGGCTTGTCTTAGGGCCTGCCTTCGCCTTTATAGAACACCAGGGTCCCAGTACAAAAAATTCTATCGTATTGAAGTCCTATATAACAGGGCCTACTTGATAAGAGTGGACAATTTCCTAATCAAGATGATTCGCAGACATGTTGCAAGACCTATGCTCTCGACAAACAACCTGATCTATGGGGCTTACTACCGCAATTGCAGACATGTTGCAAGGTCTATGCTCTTGACACACAACCTGATATCTGGGGCGTACTAACCCAATTACAGGTACCATGACAAGGTGCGCCTTAACGGCTTTATTCCCCCGGACTCATTCGTTTATTTCGACCAGACTGGTCTGATCCAAGATAAATTAGCAGTTCCGTTAATCTTCCACATTGCTCGGACAACCGCGGACACGCGACTTAACTACAGTGGAGTCGCAGCACTGAGCACTGAGCACTGAGGAGCTTCTCCGATTCAGCAGATCGGTATCCATCCGAGATGATAAAGATGTGAGTAAGCAACACCATAATAACCACCTTCAATAGAGTAGAGTCAGTCGTGTACAGACCTCTGAACAGTGCGGTAATAGTTCGCGAGAGTGACGACTTAAAAACGTTAGCAAAGTGTTGAAGTGCAGAATCAACGCAGTTAAAAACAATAACCACTTGGCTGAATAGGTAGAGTCAGTACTCTTGGCTCTACAGGTTCCAAGTTCGAGCCCGGGTGAGGGCGAATTAAAAATACATTCTTTTTTTTTTTAATAAGTAACAAAGTACTTAACAAGTGAGTGAAAGCGGGAATATGGAATCCCAAGAGCGGTCCGCGCTCTTAGAAGCGGACAAAAACCAACAACAACCGGTGGCAGAATCAGGCCACCAGTCAACGGTGTCCCAAGAGGGCACAACGAAGAGGAGGAGGAAGAAAACCACTCCAAAGAATGCGAAACGCCGCAACACCAAGGCGTCTCCCGAGGGGCTGCAGGGAGAAGAGGCGAGTGATGCGACGGTAACGTCCGAAGCAGCAGCAGCCGACACTGAGGAAGAAGAGGAGGTACGATACGTGTCCGACGGAGGAGAAGGGCTGTTTGCGATTAGCAGCAACAGTTTTGAATCGTTGGCCTCCGATACTGAGGATGAGGTGGAGCGAGTACTTCGCGACAAAGAAACTGAAGTGCAAGGTTTAGAGGAGAAAGTCAGTCGTCTTCTCCAAGAAATACGAGTGCTGAGAGAAATGACTCTCGCCAGGCAAGCGTTGGACGACCAGAAAGAGGCCCAACAACAACAAAAGCGGCATCAACAGCCGGTAGAAAAAAAAAATAAGAAGACTGCAGGGCAGAAGCAACAACTGCCCGCAACTCAGCAACAACAGCGGCCAGGAACCCAGCAGCAACAACAGCCAGCAGCTCAGCAACAACAGCAAACAGCTACACAGCAGCAGCCATCCCCATCAGCGCAGCACCAGTCAGCAGCGCAGCACCAGCCAGCAACGCAGCATCAGCCAGCAGTGCAACAAAAACAACAATCAGCAACACAGCAACACAGGATGCAGAAACAGCAGACAAGGTCAGCACCCCAGCAACAGCAGCGGCCACAAAAGGTGGAAAAGGTGCCGCCCATAAACATCTACAAGGCAAATGTAGAACAAACTGCTAAGGTATGTAAGGAAGCCATAGGTAGTGGCAATTTTATTATTAAAAGAAATAAGGGTTTTGAAAAATATTCAATCCACTGCAAGACGGTGGAACAATATAATAAAATGAAGGAATATTTGAAAATGTCGAAGTTGGAGTTCTTTTCATACACCCCGAAAAGCGAAAAATCCCACAGTTTGTTGTTGAAGATCACCACGCCGATTGAGACGGAGAGGGTCTTCCAAATGCTCAAAGAGCAAGTGTGCGACGGTGTCGAGATCGTCGGAGTTAAGCCTTTCACCACAGCGAAGGCAAAGAGAGAAGGGCGGAAATTACCCTTTTACATTGTACAGGTGTCACCCACAAGCAATCCGGGAAATCTGAGGAAAATCGAGTTCTTAGATTACTTAGATTGCAAATCGGAAAGTATAATAAGGAGCGACAGCATTCTACAATGCGTCCGCTGCCAAAGGTTTGGTCACGCCGCGTCGAACTGCCAAATGCGGCCTCGATGCGTGAAGTGCAGTAAAAACCACAAAGCGGAGGACTGCCCGCTGGGGAAAGAAGGAACAACTGACAAAAGTCAGCTAATGTGCGTACTCTGCGGGAACGCGGGGCACACCGCTAACTATCGGGGTTGCCCTAAGTTCCAAGAGCGAAAGAAACAAATGATTCTGCAGAAGCAGCCCCCAGTGAAAAATCCACTCGGGGCAGCCATAACCGTCACCCCTCAAGTGACTTACGCCCAAATGGCGTCTAGTCAGAGGAGCACGGAAAAGGAGCTACCAAAGGTAGCGCCGCCAATCTCAGTGCCAAGAGCACACGATCCAGCGCTCGATTGGAAAACATCCATCGAAATGCGTATGGATCGGTTAGAGGAGCAGGTTGGCCAAATTCTGGCGCTCCTGCAGAATCCAGCACGTCAACAATCTTAATGGCTGCGCAAACGGGATGTGCTTATAAGATCCTTGCAGTGAATGCAAATTCATTGACAGGGATCGATCGAAAAAACGAGCTCTACAGATTGTTGGACGATCAAAGCCCAGAGCTGATGCTGATTAGCGAAACTAAGCTAACTCGGAGAGGCAAATTGGAGCACAGCAAATATAATATTATTAGAAGAGACCGGCCCAATTCCAATGGTGGAGGCGGTGTTGCGATTCTCATAAAAAATAACATTGAACACAGGGTAGTATATAGCAGTGACGTACGGAGGTTTCAGGGGTTGGAGGCCTGCATCGTATGCATTTCTCTCCGTAGTGGAAAGAAGTTGTATGCGGTGTCGGTCTACTCCTCCGGCTCTTCTCATTCCGGAACAATGATATCAGAGCTCGATTCACTCTTTCGATGTCTGAGGCTGGACTCGGAGGAAAACTACTTTATTCTGGCCGGGGACTTTAATGCCCGACATGGATATTGGGGAAACACAATTTCCAACAATAGAGGGGACCAGCTTTACAGCTGGTTTTGCTTACACAGTGTCGAGTATAGACTCGATTTGAAAGCAACTGAGATCTCGTCCTATCCCAGGAGCGGCTCTTATCTGGATCTACTGCTGTTAGACGCAAGACTGCAGCTGACATACACAAACTCACAAACGGTAAACTGTTTGAACACTTTTGTGTATCTTAGTGACCATTGCGGACTCAGTGCCGAAATCAAGATCCCCAACGATATTGCGGTGTTAGGAGAGTTTGTTCAAACGTACCCTTACAATTACAATAAGGCTCGATGGACACGCTTCTCCAGACAAATGACAAGAGCACTCTCTTCGAATGCGCTCCACATACCGTCCAATAGAAACCTGTCAAACGAAGAGATTGACATGTATCTAATTCAATTGGACGAGACAATTAAACGAACGATGGACATTACTATACCTCGGTATACTCGCACAAACAATGAAAACTTGTACCGCAATGCGACAATCGACGCACTCCACCAACGAAAAAGTCGACTCCTGTCAAGATTAAAAACCTTGTACAGACGGTTTACTGACAGACGAGACGAGGAAATTAGGACCCTGAAATCGCTCATCAAGAATGTACAAACGTTGATTGCTCAAAATTATAGAATTTCGGTTAACTTGCACTGGGACAGTAAGATTCGGGCTGTTAGATCTAACAACCCGAGCATGTTTCCACAGATAAACAAATTCTTTAGAAGTAAGAATAGCGATCTTCCGTGTCTTAAGCTCCCCAGAACGACGGACAATGAACGCATACTGACTACAGCAGGTATAGATCCAGATAACGCTGTACTCGATGATAATTTCTTTGTGGTCGAAGATCCGCAAGAAAAAATGGAGGTACTTGGCGCGGTCTTTCAGGAAGTGTACAAGGTGAACGAGAGTGGGCGCCCGAATCACGACCTGGAGAACCGCATAATGGCTAGCAACTTTCAACTTCGAGAAGACATGCAACAATGGCGATCTGAGAACACTGGCTTTGTCGTGTTCAATGATGATAACATGGCAGATAATGCCATCGCCGACGAAGGGGTTCATCCCCCGTTCATATCGAAGACAGAGCTCAAAGCGGTCTTCGAATCACTTAAGAAGAAAAAGTCTGTTGGAATCGACGAGATCTCGAACATTGTGTTAAGGCATCTCCCTCTAAGTGTGGTTAATATGTACACAATCCTGTTTAACAATGCGCTGAATAATGCATATTATCCAGAGCATTGGAAAACTGCGATTGTACAACCCATATCCAAGCGAGGAAAAGATTCTTCGAATCCGTGCAACCTCCGGTCAATTAGTCTCCTTCCGAACATCAGCAAGGTATTCGAGAAGGTGATCAATAGAGCCTTGATCAACTGGACTGAAGACAAACATATTATTCCGGATAACCAATTCGGTTTCAAAGCGGGGCATGACACTATTCATGCCGCGTCGAAACTGGTGTCGGATATCCAATGGAACAAAAGCCAGAAACAATGTACGGGTGCCTGCTTGATTGACCTGGAGAAGGCCTTTGACACCGTATGGTTAGAAGGACTTTTCTACAAGCTCAATCGGCTAGGCATTAGCAAACCACTGCTGTACCTACTGTGTAACATGCTTACCGGTAGACGGTTCGTAGTCAAGAATGGCAACGTGACCTCGACAGGTGTATTCCAAGTTAAAAATGGTCTCCAACAGGGTGCCGTTAATTCGCCGATCCTGTTCAACATTTACTTGAGTGATCTGTTAAGTTCTCTTCCTCATGCAATTGCGTATGCCGATGACTTGATCGTGTACAGATCAGGCAAAAAGATCGAGGAAATCACTACTCTCACGCAGGGTGACTTCGATTCATTCATGAGAAGTTGCGATGACTGGAAGTTGAGTATCAACTTCCAGAAGTCGGAAACCATTCTGTTCAGGACGCCGTTGTATAAGGCCTCGTCGGATACGAAAAAGAATTGGCGAAAGTTCTCAATCGTTGGAAGACACGGGGAACCACTGGCGCAAAAGACTGTAGTCAGATACCTGGGGATCTGGCTAGATCAGTATCTATATTTTAACAAACATGTAGATGCTGCTCTGGCCAGGGCCCGAGGCGCATTTGCCCTTACAAAGAGACTGTTTTACAACAGCCAACTCGATGCGAGGGTGAAGGTTATCTGCTACATGGCCCTCATCCGGCCAATGCTCACCTATGGCTGTCCCGTGTGGTTCAACGTGAGTGCAAGCTTAATGGAAAAGATTCGGTTGTTCGAGAGGGCTTGTCTTAGGGCTTGCCTTCGCCTTTACCGAACTCCAGAGTCCCAGTACATAAAATACTATTCCAATGAGGTCTTATACAACAGGGCAAACCTGATAAGAGTGGACAATTTCCTGTTGAAGTTGGTTCGAGGTCACACTGCTAGAGCGATGAACTCGGTCAACAATCTGATCTCTGGGGCTTACTACCCCAACCCACTATACCACGAAAGGGTACGTCACAACGGCTTCGTCCCCCCAGAAGCATTCCTCCATTTGGATAAGCACGGTCTGATACAAAATTTAAATGCGGTACCGCTCATCTATCATATCGCCAGATCAACTGTGGATGGGCGACTCAACCACGACCGCTCCGTCGCACAACGAGCTGAGGAGGGTCTCCTCCGTTTCAGTACGGCGGTATCTAGGCGGGATGTGCTGGATGTTGCTTTGCAACACCGAAAGTTCTGGTGGCTGGGGAGCGAGAGAACTCCAGCTTCGAACCCTTTAGACCCCGGCTAGAAAGGGTAATTCAGACCCCCTCATTGGGAGTAGTCGGTCCACGTCTTGCAGCGGATTTTATATCAGCTGTAACCTATGGCCGACTTACATATCGTAGGTGTAAGGTAGTTGGTAAGCTGTTTATGTTAATTATTATAAAAAAGTAAAAAAAAAAAAAAAAAAAAAAAAAAAAAAAAAAAAAATAAAAAAAAAAAAAAAAAAAAAAAAAAAAAGGAAGAATGTATATATATATATATGCATAACGATATGTATATGCATTATGTATATAAGGATATATGCGTATACTCATGTGTATATAGCTATACAAATGTGTATATGTATATATACGTAGATAAGCTTAAGATAGTTTGTAAGATTTATTTTAAGGTAGAATGTAAGTTAGCTTGTAGTTTCTTTTAAAAAAAAAATATGTTCGGTCAGTAAGTTTTTAAATTTTTTTTCTTATTATTTATTAGTCATGTTAAAATTTTCTTTTTACAAAATAACGTTAGATTAAGTCGAAAGACATAGAATAAGTTTAAGTTTAGCTTAGAGTACCCGCTCAGGGTCAGTAAGTTAGAATAAGTAACTAACACTGTCCGACCAACTAGTTTTAAGCATTTTTGTCTAGTATATAAGTTGTCATGAAGTAAAAATAAAAATGAATTAAAATGAATAAAATGATGACCTTCAATAGAGTTGATCAGAAAAAATATATTCAAGTGTTTTTTATTGCTACTTCTATCGGTTTAAATTTCAGAAGTGGGATTAACTCGTAATAATGGATTTTGAACAATATAAAACATATATTAAAGAAAAAAAACAAAAACCACGGACAATAAGACGACGGCGTCATCGATGTGCTGACAGCAGACGGAGAACCCAGGAAGAATACGAGGACGTTCATGAAGAAGACGAGTGAGAAGAAGAGAGCAGCAGTATTGAAGAAGATGAGGAACAGCAGATCGAAATTGAGCGAAGCAGTGCAACGAACGAAGAGAGCAGATCAATGACGAGTCACAAGATGAGTGCCGGGGATAAAGAGAAAAGTAAGAAGAGAGCGATGATGAGTGGTAAGGATAATGAGTGGGAACTTATGAAGAGAGATGTGGAATTACTGCGTAAGGAAATAACTTTACATAAGCGAAAACGATCTCCCAAGAAGAGAGAACGAGCTGCTGCTGAAACAGAGTCAAGGACAAGACAACACACGTAATGACAGCAGTAGCAAGGTGATCGAAAATTTCACCAATATCAAGGATTTACTAGCAGAATTCCTAGGGGAAGCCGAATTGTTCTCGCACTGGGAAGCACAACTTATTAATTTGAGGGCAGCTTATACATTAGATGATAATAATGTAAGAGTCCTTATATCATGCAGGTTGTAGAGGAAGGCTTTAAAGTGGTCACTCTCGGTCGGATGTGATCACAATAGAAATAAAGAAACTGTTGGAAGAAATGCGGGAAATGTTTGGAGACCGTTCAAGTCGGTTGACTATGAAGCGAGCGGTAGAAGCAAGGAAGTGGTCACCGGACGAAACATTCCAAAAAATTTTTCACGAAAAAGTAATACTGGAAAATAAAATTTCTATGGACAATGATGAGTTTTTAGAATGCATCATTGAGGGGATCCCTATTTGCGAACACAGGCAAAGATGCAATGCTGCCGCACGAAACACCAATTACTGGAGGCGTTCAGCAAAATTCAACTCATGAAGCCCAAGGGGATGGTATCGACATCACGACAAGGTGCAGCAACGGATGAACATCTATCCAGGGGAATAAGATGCTACAACTGAAACGTATTAGGACACATGGCCAACGAGTGCATCAAACCAAAGCGTGATCGAGGAGCATGCCACGTTTGTGGCGAAAAGGGACACTTTGCAGCCACATGCCCAAAGAAGAAGCTGTCTTCGCAAGTGTGTTACATCCAACAAGAAGCCAATGAAGATGAATATGAACCCCTGTTAGACACCGGTAGTCCGTCAGCTTCATTCGTCAACGATTTGTGCCGACTTGTTTGATAAATAGTTGTAACAAAAAAATTTAATTTGCAAAGGAATCGGGACGGTTTGGAGTCAGGAAGGCCGAGTTGTAGCAGCCCTTAAAACGAATTCAGGCAGTATTCTAAGATAAAGAGATAAAATGTAAAAGGGACTATCGGTGTGAGAGCAGTGAATGAAATTATATTGGGAAATATATATGTAGATCAAATCATGCATATGCCTTCCGTTAAGCGTTAAGTAGTTTAAGATTTACTTTTCAGGCAGGCTTAAGTTTTATTTTTAGGTTTAGGTTAAAAACAAAAAAAAACAATTCATATACTAATTTTTGTGCTTTCTTTCAAAATGTTTCTTAGTTTTCAAGTGCCCATAAATACGTACTAGCAATGCTGTAAGTAGATAGGACATGTCGAAAGACATACTTCAGATTTTAAGTTTAGCTTAGAGTGCCTGCAAAGGGCCAGTAAGTTAGTTTTAGTCATTTTTGTCCAGCACGTAAGAGCTTAAAGAGAAAGGAATAAATAAAAATGAAATAAGAAAAACAAAAAATAATTTTCTGTGAATCATACAACTTTCCCATATTTCCAGTGTTGACTTAAGGTGATACATGTTGTACTTCAGCGGTTCATACAACAAATCTGGGTAACAGAAATCATACAGCAGAAGCGGCAGAATTGAAATAGGCCACTGAGAATAAAAATTTCATAACTGAAAGTGACATAGTGCCAAATTGGCTCTATGACGCAATTACCTAAGCGACATTATAATAATAATAATAATAATAATAATAATAATGATATTGGTGGCGCGACAGTCCGAGATGGACCTGGGCCTAGCTTCTCAACAACCACTCGTGTTGTTCGTGCTATTATTCTCTAACGAGTGGTAGGGACCTACAGTTTTATGCCGACTCCGAACGGCAAAGTTATGAAGCTTTTTCTAGACAGGAATACTCTTTGAGCATTGTCAGTGACTCGAAAGAGGTGGAAGCCGTGAATTATGAGTATAGATTGGGGTTCGAACCTGGCACCCTCTGCGTAGGAGTTGACGCACTAACCCACTACGCCACGGCGACTCACAAACATTATGCCAAATCTTTAATTCAGCATAATGACACTTTCAAAAGCGTCATTTTACCAAGTTGGCATAATTTCAGGGACTTTACCACAGTTGTGGTAGATCTACTTCCGTTCCGCGGAATCTTCAGGTCTGCAACACATACTACCCAATCCAAAATCTGTCACTTTCTCTTTTTCCCATTCATTATTCCATTTCCATCGTGACGCAATGGGTACGCAAGTCAACTCCTGAAAATGAAAGTTCAATTGAACCCAACGACTTTCAAGAGCATTGAACAATGGTCAGAAAGCCTAACCTTTGAAATAAGAGAATAAAATGAACTGCGGTTCATGCAACAAATCTGGGTATCAGAAATCATACAGCAGAAGCGGCAGAATTGAAATAGGCCACTGAGAATAAAAATTTCAAAACTGAAAGTGACATAGTGCCAAATTGGCTCTATGAAGCATTACCTAAGCGACATTATGCCAAATATTTAATTCAGCATAATGACACCTTCAAAAGCGTCGTTGTACCAATTTGGCACAATGTCGTTTGGCACAATTTCACGACAGCCTCGTGTCTGAGCTAAGCTTAATCCTGTATTATACTCTTCTTCCCGCCACAATGCCTTCCAAATCAGCTGACGTTTTTAGAACGTTAGTAGACAGTGTTTTGACCTGACCACAGTTGTGGTTTTTTTGTTTTTTTACTTCATTTCTATTATTGAATTCTTAATAACTTACATACTAGACAAAAATGCTTAAAACTAGTTAGACGAACAATGTCTTATTTCTAACTTACTGGACTCTAAGCTAAACTTATTCTTAATCTATGTCTTTCGACCTAATCTAACAGTACTACAGTAACAGTACTAGTAAAATATAAATGAAAATTTAAAAAGAACAACTTACTATTAAGAAAAATTTGAAAACTTAATGACTGGACGGTTTATATAAAAACTTACAAGCTAACTTACATTTTACTTTAAAATAAAACTTACAAACTAACATAAGCTAACCTACGTATGTATGCATATACACCTGTCTATACCCCTATACACATGTGTATACGCATATATCCTTAATATCCTTAATATACACAATGTATACACATATCGCCATGTATACACATATGCATTCTTCCTTTTTTAATTTTTTATTTTCTTTTGTATTTTTTTTTTTGTACATATATATACAACTTAAAAAACTACCTTAAAACTACCCTAAGATATATAAGTCGGCCATAGGTTGCGGCTGATAGATTTCCATCTAATTCGCTGCAAGACAGAGACCGACTGCGCCCCATAAGGGGGAACGCACTACCCTTTCTACCCTGGGTCTAAAGGGTTCGACGCTGGAGTTCCCTCGCTCCCCAGCCACCAGCAATTTTGGTGCTGCCTAGCAACATCCCGAATGTCTCGGCTTTATACCGCCGTACTGAACCTCAGCTCGTTGTGCGACGGAACGGTCGTGGTTGAGTCGCCCATCCACAGTTGATCTGGCTATGTGAAAAATGAGCGGTACCGCATTCATATCTGGTAATAGGCCGTACTTATCTAAATGGAAAGCTTCTGGGTGGACGAAGCCACTCCGGCGTACCCTTTCGTGGTATTGGGGATTGGGGTAGTAAGCCACAGAGATCAGATTATTGACCAAGTTCATCGCTCTAGCAGTATGACCTCGAGTCAACTTCACCAGGAAATTATCCACTCTTATCAGGTTTGTCCTGTTGTATAAGACCTCATTGGAATAAAATTGTATGTACTGGGACTCTGGAGTTAGATAAAGACGAAGGCAAGCCCTAAGACAAGCCCTCTCGAACGACCGAATCTTTTCCATCAAGCTTACACTCACGTTGAACCATACGGGACAGTCACAGGTGAGCATTGGCCCTATGTGGGCCATGTAGCAGATAACCTTCACCCTCGCATCGAGTTGGCTTTTGTGAAATAGTCTCTTTGTAAGGGCAAAAGCGCCTCGGGCTCTGGCCAGAGCAGCATCTACATGTTTGTTAAAATATAGTTACTGATACAGACAGATCCCCAGGTATTTGACTAGACTTATTTGCGCCAGTGCTTGGCCGACAGTTGTGGTAGATCTAGTCCCGTTCCGCAAAATCTTCAGATCTGCCACACATGCTACCCTATCCAAAAATGCCACGTATTGAAAATCTTCATCTTTTTCGCATTCATTATTTAATTTCCATCGCAAAGGGTACGCAATTCAACTCCTACGCTGAAGATTTTAAGTTCAGTTTAACCCAACGACTTCAACATTCAATTCTGAACATTCTGAACATTGTTCAACACTGAACAATGTTCAGAAAGCCTAACTTTTGAAAAAAAAGTGATGAGTACATGAGTAGTTGCTGATGAAACTACGCTATGCCTTGATTCGTAGTACAACTGAAAAAGAAGAGCCAGGAAGTAAGTCATTTTGGTTTAATTGAAGGGAATTCCTTAAATTGTACGGGGACAAACGCAGCACCTCCTTTTTTGTTTAAGAATGTTACTCCTGGTTATGTACACAACGATAACAGAAATCACATACAACATGATTGAGTCAACGACCTAACTCATGGCTGACTCTAACAAGAACCCCTTCATGAAAGAAAAACATACCCCAACAGGCCTAATTGCAACTCAAACAAATGACGGTCACAGCTCCGGAATTCCGTACCTAAACAATGTCAACAATTAACTTTTTCTCTTCGCAATTCATTTTCGTCACTCAGAGTAGTGTGTCCTAATCGAATATTCCCTCCCAGTCCCTCCGTCACGCCCTAGAGCAAGGGATGAATATGTGTCATCTGTCACAGCTTTGGGAAAACAAAATTCGCGTACTACGCGATTCATAGATACGCCTTTAAGCGTTAAATCCGTAAAAAGAGATTGCTTTGAGGATACTTGCCTTATTGTGTCGCCGCTGACTCCCCACGGTGGATAGGCGCGGAGTGCGAGTGGCACAAACAAATCGCAGATTCGCTCGTTGGTCTCGGCGAAGTCAAAGTGCACAATTGAATCGGGATGAGCGGCCTGAAAAGGGACCAAAGACAAAATGAATGGATTTGTCCCAAAGTCCCGAAATGGGGATTAAATACTGAGGGGATTACTGTCATTTTTGTTGTAACGAGTATCTATCTGCCTTGTATATTGTTCGTGGCTAACTTTGGGGGATTTATCGTTTTCTGTTTTTTTTTTTTTTGTGCTCCTCTCTTTTCGTTTTGTTTTGTCTCCTGCAATGCTGACTGAAATTGTAGTAATGGACGAACTGTGTCAGAGATTAATTAAGGATATACCCTAGTTGGTGATTGAGACAAGGCACCGACGGCGACAGAAGTACTCCACAAGTTGAGTTGAGTTTGGCTGAAAATAGATGCCGACTAAGGAGACGTGGATTTATCTCGTCGGATATAGCTTGTACTTGTGCGTAGAGTTAGGCTTAAAAATGTATTTCATGACCGTAATAAAGGTAGAATTTATCCTTTTATTTAACTCATAAATTATTCCTGCAAATAATGATTTTCTGGCGGGGATTTATTGTTGATGGTGTCGATAGAGACCACGAAGGTAGAAGACATTTAGTCAGTCTTACGGCGTCATACTGAGAGGACAAGGTCGGTTTTTATTAAACTTTACTGTATTTAAGACTGGAAAAGATTATATTTCAATGTCCCCGTTCTGGTTGGCCTTATAAGAGTTCTCGTCAAATCCGCAGTGATTGCAAAGTCATAAGAAGAACTAATAATGATAATACGAATTTGGACGATAACAATTATGCTTCGGATTGGAGTCTCGTATCCTAGGAAGGTAAATGTGTACGCGAAGACGTAAGCACCAACTCTACCAAGATATAGCAAGCATCTATTGACTGCACTGCCTTGGCCAAATCGAGCCGTTCGAGAAAGAGAGGAAGACCAAACATCCTGTATAAAGATCAAGTTATCGCGGATGCAAGATACCTTAGTTTAGATAACTGGAAGCAGCATCGACAAGACTGTCAGCGATGGAAGCCAGCTATTGCGCAGGCTCAGACCCTCCATTGGCCGCTGGCCTGAGAAGTAAGTGTTAACATAAATAGAATATGAAAAAAAATTTTTTAAACCGATTTTAGAAATAATTGTAGAACGTAAGCTTCGATTTTAATTTCCGAGGAGAATTTGTTGCAGGGAACTAAGTGGTGGGAGGAACTGAAGGAATTATGCCAATATTCTGGTTGTGAGGTGGCTACAACTCACAAATGGCCGTAATGCGAAAATTATGATGCCTCGCTTGTGAGGTTTGAGTATTCTAGCAAAAAGCTCACAAGAAAATACACACCTTGTGGCGGTGAATTTGTTTTCGTGTCAAAAATTTATATTTTCGCTCTCTTCGATCTCTTTTAAAATTGCCCTCTCAATGCGGGAGAAGAAAAATACGGAACAAAATGAATAATAATCGAAATTTGGAAGAATTTGATGAAACGCGTTAGAATATTTCTGCGTTGCAGTCTAAAAAGTATTTATTACCATGAAAATATTACATTTGTCTCTATTTCCTCCTTTTTTCATCTTATGTTCTTGTGATGCTCATAAGTTGCGAGGTTCTGCTAAGAACACGAAAACCTCACAATTTGTGACTCATCACAATCTTGTGAGGCAGTTGTGTCTTGTGACACATCACAGAGGTGTACCAGAATAGGGTCATTAGTTTCCACTTTGGTAAAGTGGATCCCGTTCCCATGACGTACTCTACTTTCATTCGTGAAAGCACTCAAAACTCTGAAGAGGAAACTTTCAACAATAATAATTTCACAAAGACCAAATTTTAACTTTCTCCTTATTTTGTTGTTCGAAATGAAAAATGTTCCACAACAATAATAAGCAGTTATGGGGGAAATAATCAAAATAATCAAATAGGGGTCAACTCGAAAAGAAAATTGTCACACTTCCATTTTTGTCTTACTAGAGATGCTTGGTCCCTTTGAGTAGACGAAGCAAAAATCAAAGTGTGGGCTAGTTCATTCTCATTGATTATAAGTTACAACTGTCATATTGGTTTTTAGTTGTTACACTTTTGTTTCTGTTGTCATTTATGGGACACTTATAAAACAATACGATTGTGTAGATGTAAATAATTTATTGGACATTTAATTGGCAATTTAAGAAAATCCTACATTTCCCAATCATTCATTCATATTTGTGACAACACCTGCAACGCCATTCAAATAATGACGTATGGAAGACGTGTTTATGTAACAAATTCCACACCTCACATGTGTACCACTTTCTGAAATCAGTGCCTCATTCAAACTCAAATACGTGTCCTACCCAATACCACCGCTGAGGGACTTGGTTCTCGGGGATTTAGTTTCCTGCACAGGAAAATTGTTGGTCCCCATCCGCAGATGATAATGCTATGAGCGGTATGAAAGTAGGAACACTTGTTTGAAGTTGGTAAACAAATAGTCTTAGTGAAGTTGCTGCTGCAACATGTACATACATCAAAATGGGTGGCTCGTGAATCAGAGGTGGACCAAGCCCAAGCTTCTACAACAATCACTCGTGTAGTGCATGCGCATCTTTCACGAGTAGATGGGACCTACAGTTGTATACCCACTATGAACAGCGAAGTTTGAGAACTTATTTCACACTTTCACAGCGCTAGCCCGAGACGATTGTCGCCTTACGCGATTAGAGCACAGCGCTGTATCTCTTTCGTGCGGAGAAAGAAACAAAAGAAGTTTAGTTGTTCGAACACTCGTTAGCCTGGACACTTAGTAGTCCGGACACTTTCAGAATGTTACCTCTACAGTTCGGACAGAGTATCAAAATGCGTACATATTTTAAATCTGTTCTTTGTGCGTACATTTGTATGCTCATACAATTGCGGGCATTCCCCTACTAGTTATGTCGCTCGTGCCGTTGCGATTTGCAAGGTTATGTACGTTGCGAAAATTTTAAACAGGAAGGAAAGAAAATTATTTGCCAAAAAACATACTTTCCCGCTCTTTAAAGAATTTTGAAATGAGTACATTCTTTTTTGGGGAACACTAATGAGCACATGTTTGTGTTAAGTGTAATTGATCCTTCATAAGAATTGAAATATTAAAACAAAATGGGGAATACATATTTATACACATTATTAACATGTTCAATTCCATACAAAACTGTATACATATTTCTACTACATAAATGGAGCCAAACAAAACAAAAACAACTCCATTATATAAGTTAACACGCGAATGTTTCCACTCAAATCATTCAAAAGACGAACAAACATTGGCTTCAGATGACACCTCATCCGTTCCCAGCACACACAATTGCTGTTACAACGTCTGGACCATACGACAGCAATGCATTCCATCATTCCAAACATTGCCTCTACGATGCAAGACAGTATTTAAGGCAGTCTTAAGAAAATAAAATTTAGTCAAAGTTTGAAATTGTAAATGATGACTCTGCCCAATAGAGTCAGAAGAATAAAATGTATTTTTTTAAGAAATTAAATTAAACAAATGTTCATTTATCACGTCACTGCCAGACGTGATAACGGCAATTTGTTTGATATGATTAGGGTGTTTAGATAGCAGAGTTATGGTTTGCATATTTGCCATATAAATGCACAGAGTCTTATTCCTCAGATTGAAGAATTTAGGTACCATTTTCAGAAGTCTCGAATTGACGTAATCTGTGTGTCTGAAAGCTGGCTCTCGACTGAACAGAGCGACCATTTATGTAATCTTCAGGGCTACAGGATGTATAGAGCAGACAGATTTGGCCGCTCAGGAGGAGGGGTAGCGATTTACGTGCGTGAGCCCCTAAGGTGCAAAATAATCCACCAATCCTCTTCTGAGTGTCCCATCGAGTACATTTTCATTGAAATAGTATACAAAACATGCATGCGCATCTTTCACGAGTAGATGGGACCTACAGTTGTATACCCACTATGAACAGCGAAGTTTGAGAACTTATTTCAAACTTTCACAACGCTAGCCCGAGACGATTGTCGCCTTACGCGACAGTAGTAACCGAAAAACTCATTCTTGGTGCTATATATAGGCCACAGAAACATCCTAGCTTCATGCCGCTGTTTGAGGTTTTAGAAGAACTGACGTGTACTTCGTCTAATATTGCGCTTTGTGGTAATTTTAACTGGTACTTGTTGGACAAAGCAAATTCTGCCTTCTTGAAGGCCATGAATTCTCTGAATTCGTTTTTAATGAATTTTGCACCTTACAGCCAGTTTGGGCATAGAGCTTATTTTCAGTACCTCGCCCATGGCCCCCGTATTACATTTTCTACACGTGGCATACTTTCCACCAATTTGTCTATAATTTTATTTCGAGTATTCTGCCTATGCTGGGTCCCTGGGCATAGTGGTACTAAAGGCAACTAAAGGGCCGATGAGCTAGATAGAGCATGGGTGGGTTTGCCAATGGCAAGTAATCATGACAAGAAAGAAGAATTATTATTAAAACATTCTAATTGGCTGTAACCCAGGAAAGGAGTGCATCATGCAGGATATGCCCCCAGTAGCTATCTTCAGGTGTTTTAGTTATTAACCAAAGAGGAACAGGCACGTAAGCTGCCGATTAGTTATCACAATGGATCCAATCAGGATCTAAATGGGCCAGATCTGCTTCATTTGTTGCAATCCCATAAACCTAACCCAACCTAATCTACCTATTCCGATTTACTCACTTCCAAAACTCATCAGTTCCGTTTGGGCTGATCTGTCTGTAAGCACATACATTTACTCATTTGCGCCAACCATTATACATATACATTTATATAGTCGAACCCGTGTAGTAGCACATCGCTTAATAGCACAAAAAATTTAGCTGCACACTGTCGTGATGGCTGCTGTCTTTTTACATAATTTGTACTGACGCGAAACCCCTTAATAGCCTAAACCCTGATAACAGCACAACCATCCTTAATATCACATAAAAATATGACAAAACAGCCAGTTCACGTACAAACTTGCCCGCTTATTGTCACATTCTACACAGATCCTTACTTCATGTGACTTCCGTGAAAAAGTTTTTGTTTTTCTGAATTTGGCCTAATATGTGTGGTTTATACTTTACACTGATTTCCTACCTATCCTGGAAGTGTCTCACACTTTTTTTGTGTACATACATATATGCGAGCTTGCTGGAATTTATGAAACCAACTCTGATATTGAAAGATCGGATAATGGCACAACCTGCTTAATGGGACAATTGCGCGGTTGATGTACTATTATCCGGGTTCGACTGGACCTGTAATACGAGGTGTTTGAAAAGTTTTCGATTGTTCTTTCTTCTTCTTCTTTATTTGGCGCTACAGTCCGCGGTGGACCTCAACCAACAAGCCTCTCCAGCTAGCACGGTCTCTGGCTAGCTGGAACCAGTGTCGCACGCCAAGTTGGTTGAGGCCCTTCTCCACCTGGGTGCGCCACCTTAAACATGGGCGTCCTCTGTTACGTTGTCCCACGCGTTCGGAGTCGAAGACTCTTCGGGCCGGAGCTGAGTCGTCCATACGCCTAGCTATCTTAGGCGTTGGATCCGAAGACGCCTGACTAGACTCATGTCGCTCTGCAGCTTGTACAGTTCGTGGTTGAATCTTCCAAAAGACCAAGGACTTCCTCATCCGATTTTGAGATTGTCCATGCCTCAGCGCAGTACAGCAGGACTGGGCTCATCAAGGTCTTGTATGAAGTCAGCTTGGTGCTGCGAGAGATGGCTCAACTACTCAATTGTCTTCGGACCCCATAGAAACAGCGGTTGGCAAGAGTTACTCTGCGTTTGATCTCGGTACTGATGTTGTTTGTACTGTTTACTGCGGAGCCGAGGTAGACGAAGTCCTTGACTACCTCGAAGTTATAGCTGCCCATTGTGATGCTCTGTCCAAGACGTCGATGTTGTGTGTCCTTTCTTGATGACAGCATATACTTCGTTTTGCCCTCATTCACCGCTAGACCCATTTTAGCCGCCTCCGCCTCAATGCCAGCAAACGCCTCATTGACGGCTCGTTGTGTTCTGCCAATCACGTCAATGTCATCCGCGTATGCTAGCAGTTGTACGGACTTCTGGAAGATCGTGCCTCTAGTGTTGGCGTGTGAGTCTTGCACGATCTTCTCCAGGATGATGTTAAAGAAATCACATGACAGCGCGTCGCCTTGTCTAAAACCCTTTTTGACATTGAAGGTGTCTATGAGATCGTTACTGACCTTGATGGAGCAGCGAGAATTCTCCATCGTCATCCTGCACAACCTGACAAGTTTGGCAGGAATGCCAAAACTAGACATGGCGTTGTATAGCTCGTCCCTGTGCACGCTGTCAAATGCGGCTTTGAAATCGACAAAAAGGTGGTGGGTGTCGATCTGCATCTCTTGGGTCTTTTCCAGGATCTGCCATAGTGTGAAAATGTGGTCGATGGTGGACTTCCCTGGCCTGAAGCCACACTGATATGGACCTATCAGGTTATTTATAAACGGCTTCAGGCGAGTACACAAACGGATGTTCAGAGGACTTATCCCTCGGTAGTTGGCGCAGTCAAAGGGGGTCTTCTTTCTTGTGGATCGGACAAACGATACCGAGATTCCACTCATCGGGCATTCTCTCCTCCGACCATATCTTGCAGATGAGCTGGTGCATGCGCCCAACCAGATCATCTCCAGCTGCCTTAAAGATTTCAGCGGACAATCCGTCCGCACCGGCAGCTTTGTTGGACTTCAGTCTTGATATTGCTATCTTGACTTCGTCTAGGTCGGGGAGACGGAATTCTCGTCGATCATCGTCCATATTGAGTGGAAGATTCTGCCTGACAGCGGTATTGGTGTCATCATCGCCGTTTAGCAGTCTGCAGAAATGGTTCCTTCAAATTCTCAGTATCGATTGCTTTCGGTTGTCCAGTTTATTTTATTTTTTCTCTATAGTTCGAACTTTTCGCTACTCCGAACACACTCTAAACTTTGTGTCCGGACTAGCGAGGCTGTACTGTACTTTGCTTGGCGTCAAATATTGTGCTTCCAAATATGAGCCAAACCACCTTTGTATCAATCTTAAACCAATATTTATTTGAAACAGTGTCATTCATCATTCGCATCTTTTTGAGGACGAAATACAATAGGTATCATCTAAAATCATTGGATTTAAGCCCACACATCTCAACAACACAATCCAGGCCATCGGCACGACGTTTGCTACATCATCAGACTTAACAATGGTTCAAGTTTAATAGAAGTTCAAAACAGACGCCACATCTTTATGCGATTTTCTATGGATTATCTATCCGTCCTTGAGACCGATGTATGAAAATAATCATCCAGATGTCTATGCAACGGTAGCAGATACAGACAGCATTCAACACTCTTATGAGCGATAGAAAAATGAAAACGAAGAATACACGTATTCCTATCCACATCACAATCGAAAGCTCACATTTTTAGGTGAAAAACTTCGTCTACGTCTGCCCCTCAGTTAAGAACACGGCCAGCACCCACGTGGATAGAACATCCAAACATGGGTAAACCGTAAAATATGGAAACATTTTTCGAATTGCAAAATTTGTGAGTGCCACCATCGATGTTAACTATTTATGGAAGTCGCAAGGACGCACACTGATGATGAACAACTCATATATGCTTGCAAATGTGCCACATACTCACTAGGCATAGTGCAGAGGCAATAATAGAGGGTCAAAGACCAACGACGCCGCCTGAGAATCGTTGAGTTCACTCCCGTGGGTCAATGTGCGTGCTGAGGATTACAACTTCGAAAGGTCATTTACCGATAGATTAAGATTAAGCTGTTCGTTTCTGTCCACCTCCGCTTTGAAACCCAGTCCAAACAGAAAACTTCAGCGAAGAAAGTTTACACTTGAATTTAAATTTCGAATTCTCTCAATAAAACCCAGAATGAAAAAGAAAATGCCAACAAACTTTTGCAATGTACAAACATTTACTTGAACATTATTCAAAATTCATGAAACTCCAGCAGTACAACTTCTGCAAACGGCAAGCGCCCTCCCAATTATTTTCCAGTTAATTGTAAATGAAAACAAGGGCATTGCACCTCCTCGTGGAAGAAGGATAATGCCTGGCGAAATGCAATTAAAATTTTGCGGTCTTCCATGTGAAGCAAACAACTCTTGTCATTCACACCCACCAACCCACACACATGGCGTTATTCGCTTCATTACATATTTCCTCATGCCCTCCTTCCTTTTATACGAATGAATTTCATTTTTGCTTTTTTTTTCCAGTAATCCTTTGGCGCTGCAATAAATTTACACATGCACAAGCCGAGAAAGACCGCACCTACACAATGAATAGGTATGCGATGAGTGGGATCAAAAAGATATTATACGTACATATCCCATGTGTGGGGATTACACAGGCACACCGGAAAGACTTTACAGCAGAAAATAGTCGCTTTTACATATCCGCTTTGCTGTAGGACTCACACAGAGCGAACTGGGCGTATGGTTGTGCGATGCAAACGAGAGGAAACAAACTTTCACTCATTTTCTGATGCCAGAGGAGAAAAAGGTCTAGGAAAATCTGTAATTTCCAGCGATTAAAAAGTTTTAACGGATGTGCATTATTCGCAATTGAGGAGCGGTTTTAAGAAGATTGATTTTTTTTCAGAATTTCTGCATGCGAACGGCTTTACGGGATTATTAAACTCCCTTCTCTCTTCTGGAGAAAGCTGAAATTAAATAGCCTTGGGTTGTGCGCTCCGAGAGTTTATTTAAAGTGGGGGGCAACACTTTAAAAAAGGTAACATACTTTAGAGAAGCGAAGCCTTAGAGAAAACATAGAGAAATTAATCTGGTCAAGTGCGTGTAGCCTTCACTATCTTGTTAGGAAGCGCGTATTTCCTTTTCCTTGTTGTTGTAACTCGGATATCAAGAGGTCAACGGATTCGAGAAGGAACACCAGGGTTTAACGTCGGAAAGCTACAATCGCAACGGACTGCTAGGATCTTTGCCGATCGAATCTCCCGGAATATCTTTCTAAGCTCGTAGCCGCAAACAATCGAAGAAGATTGGACGCGTTGTCAAGAAGCCACTGATGTGCTGGTTTTTATGGCACCACCTAGAAAAAGCATGGCTTGACAACGAGTGCAGGCTGGGACATGCAGCGAAGTTGGAAGCCTACAAAGCAACACTGCAACGAACGACGAGAGCTGTTCGTGAGCTCTATGAACAGAGACAAAGGGACGAGACCCGGCTTCTCAGGAGAAAGAAGAAAGAGCGCGAGAAGCGCGCGATCAAGGAGATGGAGAGGTGCTACGGTAGGAACGATGTCCGAAAGTTTTACCAGAGGGTGAAACAGTTATCCAGTGGATATAAGGTTCGGACAGAAGCCTGCCGGGACGAGAATGGACAACTAGTACTAGAGTCGCAGTCGATACTGAGAATTTGGAAGAACCATTTCTGCCGACTGCTAAACGGCGATGATGACACTAATTCGTTGTCAGGCAGAATCTTCCACTCAATGTGGACGATGATCGACGAGAATTCCGTCCTCCCTACCTAGACGAGGTCAAGATAGCAATATCAAGACTGAAGTCTAACAAAGCTGCCGGTGCGGACGTACTGTCCGCTGAAAATTTTAAGGCAGCTGGAGATGATCTGGTTGGGCGCATGCACCAGCTCATCTGTAAGATATGTTCGGAGGCAAGCATGCCCGACGAGTGGAAGCCTCAGTATCGTTTGCTTTATCCACAAGAAAGGAGACCCCTTTGACTGCGCCAACTACCGAGGGATAAGTCTCCCAAACATCGCTTACAAGATCTTCTCTGCCGTTTTGTGTACTCGTCTGAAGCCGTTTATAAATAACCTCATATTTCCATATCAGTGTGGCTTCAGGCCAGGGAAGTCCACCATCGACCAGATTTTCACACTACGGCAGATCCTGGAAAAGACCCAAGAGACCGACACCCACCATCTTTTTGTCGATTTCAAGGCCGCATATGACAGCGTGAATAGGGACGAGCTATACAACGCCATGTCTAGTTTTGCATTCCTGCCAAACTCGTCAGGTTGTGCAGGATGACGATGGAGAATTCTCGCTGCTCCATCAAGGTCGGTAACGAACTCACCGAGACCTTCAATGTCAAAAAAGGGTTTTAGACAAGGCGACGCGCTGTCATGTGATTTCTTTTACATCATCCTGGAGAAGATCGTACAAGACTCACACGCCAACACTAGAGGCACGATCTTCCAGAAGTCTGTACAACTGTTATCATACGCAGATGACACTGACGAGATTGGTAGAACACAGCGAGCCGTCAATGAGGCGTTTGCTGCCATTGAGGCGGAGGCGGCTGACTTATACAAGACCTTGATTATCCCAGTCCTGCTGTACGGCGCGGGGCATGAGGCAATCTCAAAAGCGGATGAGGAAGTCCTTGGTATCTTCGAGAGAAAAGCTCTGCGTGTGATCTTTGGTCCTGTTTGCGCTGACGGTTTTCGGAGTAGATGATTCAATCACGAACTGTACGGGCTGTACAACGACATGAATTTAGTCAGGCGTTTTCGGATCCAGCGCCTAAGATAGCTAGGCCATGTGGACCGTATGGACAACTGAGATCCGGCCCGAAGAGTCTTCGATTCCGAACCCTTGGGACAACGTAACAGAGGACGCTCGCTGTTAAGGTGACGCACCCACGTGGGGAAGGATCTCAGCGAACTTGGCGTGCGACACTGGAGACAGCTAGCCAGAGACCGTGCTAGCTGGAGAGGCTTGTTGGTTGAGGCCCAGGTCCGACCCGGACTGTAGCGCCAAGTAAAGAAGAAGAAGAAACTAAAATAGAAATCATCGTATCTGACCATAGCATCTGTATATTTTCCCCCGCAATGCGTGCCCACAATGGATATAGGCCTGTTGTACAAAGTTGGTATGAAGATGAGGCTATTAAGAGATTGGATGTACAGTGTCTGAAGTGTACACTGTAGGTGCGATTTTTAAGATACGTTTGTTTTGTGAAAGACTTTACTGAAGTCTGTGACAGCCATACTCCAATGATGAAATGCTATTGGAGACAAATTCGATAAGTTGTGGTAGATCTGACCTGGTTTTCCCCAATGGGTTTACTACAGAATTACAATGGGGCGTACGCTATAAATTCGAAGAGTTTGGGGATGGAAAATTATCTGTAATTCGAAATATTATTCTTTAAGCTTTTTTTTGAATGGGCATCATTCTATACTAAGGGAAACGTAGAGCAAAAGGGGAAAGAGCATAGAATTCGGTTCTGAGAGCGAGTTTATACACTTGTAGTGAAGTCGTCTTTAACATGATAGCACCGATACCAACTTAGAAACCGCAATCTCAGATCGTATGCGCTGGGTTTCCAAACTTCACCAGATGTCAGCAGAAGTTCGTTGACAGAGGCTAAGTGGAGACTCCTATGATTACATGAGACGCACTACCAACGCTTTGAAATACATGCTCAGAGCCTTATAAAAGGTAACTTCGATGGAAAAGCTTTTGTCACAGCAAAGCGCGACACCTAGCGAGTACAGTGAGACCCTGAAAAGTACAGAGTTTGCCAAGGGAGGTCATGTGTGTGTGTAAGGTGTGGCTCCAATTAGCACTAAGTGCCGTTTTGAAACCACAAATCTGAAAGTCGAATGCTCATTTAGCTGAGAGATTCATGGAAACCTGGTAAGACATGGACAAGAGCAAGGGATGTGATTCAAAGATACTGGTTCTTACAGCTATTGGGATGTGTGTTATGAGGAATCTCTACACTAACTGCATGATCTTCTATGTCTCGTACTATTCGCTGTAATTTAGCTGTAAATTACTTAGAAGATCGTTAGATCGTGGTATGTTGTACTGTGGCATGTCTTCCTATATATTGCATAGCTAGCTAAGCGGTAACATCTGAGGTTAGCTGATTTCAAGAAATGTGATGTAATTCGCGCTTTTACTAGACCACGTGGAATGTGTACCCTCATTGCTCATCTGCAGCTCCTTGTTTGGAAAGTTCATCGGCTTTCTCGTTACCAAAAACATTTCTATGCCCCGGTATCCTTATAATGGTTAGTTTCAACTTTTCCGCGCTCAATGCGGCCCTTCTTTACTTTTGAGGTTATGAAGATCGATGGAACTACCTTGATGGCAGATTGGCTGTCAACGAAAATAGCTATTGTGTGCATTGGCGCTGTGTTCGGATGAGATTTAAGTTCAATACACGCCTTCCTAATGGCGAGGATTTCCGCTTGATGATGCTGGGTAATGCTAAGAGCTGAATAGACTCAGAGTACCGACTCCGAACTTCATTTTTGAACCGATTATGTGTTGTATTATTCGTCTTTATTAGCGATGGTAGCTGAGCATCAAATGGCCATAATCGTCTGCGGTACCACGAAATGAAAGTGGGACTAGCCAAAGACTGTATATATATTCAAAAGTTGTGGCAATGAAGAGGATACTCCTAACTACTTTTGTCACTACCCAGCCTCTACTAGTTAAGTCATAGAACACTACGAGAATATTTCTTCCTTCAGGATCTAACAAAAAAACCCACTTAAATCTCTTATTAGATTCAAAAATGTATCAGGATGACTGAACAACGCCAAAATTTGAAGTTGATTTGAAGGAAGTCTCAAAATTGGTTCAGCTTACTCCCATCTACCCACCTAGTTAACCTAATCTAACCTTCCAACTGCTCTCCTACAGTCGACAGATGACAATACCACAGATTTATGGATATTAAGTATTCATCACATTCTCAGCTTTATTCGAATCACATTATGCTAAATTTTGATTGTTAATCTTAATTGAATCAGCCATTAGCTCAGAGATAGTTACGACAATCTTAAACGTATCCCACTGTACGACATTAAAACGACTTATCGCAAAACCTGAACGAACATCCTCAAGAAGACGTTGATTTGAGAATCCCCTCCACTGTGCATGTACCCAGCACCTACGTTAATTTATAATGCAAATAGTAAAAACTTTATTAGCACGACACGACAAATAGGTCTCTTTGTCGTTTCACTAGTCGTAAGACGTCGATTTTTTATGCGATAAGATCGTAAAAGATTTACGACCGCACTAAAACCGGTCATAAATATTGTTTTAGAGTTCCATCGCTCTCGTTTTCTGCTTCCATAATTTTGCAGTAGCACAGACTTCCACAAAATCGAGTTTCGTGTTCTCTCATATCACTCCGCATTGAAAGCATGAATGGCGACAGAAAAAAAAACCAACCCCCCTTCGCACAAAAATATGAAAAATAATAACTTTATGCAAACTTTGCCGCTGTTGCTCTGTGAATAGTCAGTGTCCTTGGCCAAGGGATAATCCCTCGGGCCAGGAGTTATTTTAATGAAGCGAAACTTAATATTCAATCTTTGTCCGAAAATTGTGCCTTTGGCTGACAATTCATATTGTTCGAACAATGACGAGTGGGAACATAAAATTCGACTGTCACCCAGTGATCCAAACCGTAATAATGAGTTGAGTACTCAGCCATTTGTTTTGGGTTGAATACACAAAAAAACCACCTCGTCTCGATGCGGTTCCCTGTTGTAGATTCAATGCTTTTTTTTCGCAACTTTTTATCTGCTACAGCTTTGCGGACTTTTCGCAATGGGATCGGATGAGAAAGGAAACCAAGCACGATACGTAATCCTTATCGTATCGCAAAGAGAATGATTCCCAGAGGTGCCACCTGCCAAAAAACTTGACAACTATTCCTCACTATTCACATATTAATAATTCACATCAAGTCTAAATCCGGAAACATATCTAACTGACACAGGGACGTCAAACACCCTTCCAGTAATTCTGATGTCCGTTCGTTCTAAGGAGTCAACTTGCATCATTTTCTTATTTTTGACAAAGTAAAAATTCGGATCAAGAGAGAAAAACGAAGCCCGGGAGGAACACTACGAACTAACAAACGAAACTAGAAGCTTAAAAGTCAATCCGAAAATATAAGAAGGGAGACGAAAGCAAGAGATCCTGCTTTTCAGAAGAAAAGAAAAAGAGGACGAGAAGCAGGCGGTCGAGAAGCTGGGGATGAAGATGAGATAGGGTAGGACTGAAGACCGAACGTTTCAACAGCAGAAAAACAATTATCTGATGGATATTTACGCCGGCCTACCGGGAAGGAAATGGGAAACAGGTAGTAGTGTCACAGTCGATTAATCAACAGGCATATCTCTCCCCAACTCAAACTTGTTTAATATAGGAATATCGAGGCTGAAGTTTAAAAAAAACGTATAGTTTAGGCAGGTTGACCATTGAAATGTTAAAGAAGATGATCTTAGTGCACACATGATTGTGCCACCTCGCCTACATGATCCCAGCCCAATCTACAAAACAAAAGACCCGCTTGACTGCGCTAACTATTAGAGGATATGTCTCCTTATAAATTCAATTTAAATTTTTATTTTAATGGGGAGAATCTCTTTTTAATCTCATCTTAGATATCGTAATAAGTCTTGCGATTGATAATATAATTAACATTTTACTTACGTTATGTATTTATTTTTAAATAAACCTATTTTATATATATATTTTATTTTATAGCTTAGTTGAAACAAAACCTAGGTTTTTATTCAGGCCTTAGATTTGTAATCCAGAGATCCGATTATATCAGTATTTGATGGATAACATCATCATCAGATCAATATAAAGTGCAGCTTAGTTACAGTGACCATTCGTCCCGGCTTGTGCGGGTCAGTTCAAACACTTTTCATACGAAAGTAGTTATTGTGTGTATTATTGCGGAAATATCAAGGGTAACTTTAGAGCTCTGTATCTTGCATATCCCTACATAACTAAATAACTTTTTTGGGACCACATTAGCCAGGTATACATATTCCTAACTTCAGAGTTGGTATTTTTATCCGCTTATGAACCACTGTGTCACGCATCCCCTTAAACAAAATTAATAATTCGCACGGCTGGTTATTTCTGAATTGGTCCTTCGAACCGCGTGCTGTGTGCCATGACCACAGTCAGGTTAGAGCCACATCTCGATTAACAAAACATTAAACGATCACGGACCCCATTGACAGCAACTTTGTTTTCACGGTAATCTTTGGAAAAAATACGGGCAGATGTTTCCAGACCACAAACTGCAAAAAAGTACATTTTTTTCATGTGCATTTGTAATGGTAATGGTTTTTCATGTGCATTGGTAACTCTTCTATTGCCTGGAGAACAAAAATCAGACAATTGTAGATAACATAGCTGGGCTGCTAGTGAATTCACCAGCACACTTATACCATGTTGATCCATTGTGATACCCCTAGTCAGACTACTACCACTGATTGACTACTCCAGTGATAGTGACCAAAGGCAACTGGATTCGAACCGGTGACCCCTCTAACCAGGGGTAGGCACTCTACCAACTGCGCCATTCAGTCGTGTCTATCCGGCCCTAACTCTGATTTATTGATCCCTGATGTATACAGTCGAATATAGAGCACGCGTTTAATGGCACAACCTGCTAAATATCACATAAATATTTGACAATACAAACAGTTCACGTACAAGCTTATCCATTTATTGTCCCATCCTACACAGATCCTTAATTCATTTGACTTCCGAGGAAAAGTTTTCTTTTTTCGAAATTGACCTAATATGTGTGGCTTATACTTTACACTTACATTTGACTTCCTAGCTATCCTGGAAGTGTCTCACCGTTTTTTTGTGTACGTAAATGCGAGCTTGCTGGAATTTGGAAAACTAACTCTGATAATGTATTTTTCGCATTCTTTGTATGAAAGATCGGTTAAAGGCACAACCTGTGCTATCAGGGATCAGGGATCAATAAGCCATTATTGAATGAAAAACCTGTATTTTCTATGAAAATAATACAAAAAAGTATCAGCAATATAGTAAATATTATGATAACAAAGACAATTCAAAAAATACTTGACGCATTCTATTAGTGACTAATACGTCGTGTACTTGTTTGTTACAGTAGCTTTTGTACAACACAGTCAACAAGCAAACGAGTTTCTTCTTGGCATTCCTTGTTTTCAATAGACTGCTTCGTCGCTTAACCCAATTTCTGTAGCTCATCAGTAGCATTTCGTTCATATTCCTGTATAGTTACTTCCCATTGAAACATGCCCCAAAAAACGATCATCATTTTCATTTGTGTAATATTTTTGATAAGTTCTTGTGATACAGCAAGTCCTGGATCAGGAGAGGATCTATTCAAAGAGCCACTGTACTTGCCACCAACCCGAACATCGTTACTACTGGTGACAACAGCGATTCCTACAGAAACGACAACAGAATTACTGCCCGGTTTCGGCTTAAACTTTCATACTTTGGAAACGTCAACGGGATGAAGTATGTATTTATCAATTACCGTCTTGTAATATATTTATGGATCCTTTTCAGTTGTCGGGTTTTTTTTTCGGTTCATGTGATGTTACTTTGCGGTAGTAAAACAGCAGCTCCTTCAGCATGACCATGACCGGTAAGAAGATCTTCTGAGGATGAAGGACAACCTGTAAGTCCCTTGCTGCACTGAAAATTGTGTTGTGATAAGATGTTATTCTTAAATTGAACAAAGTGATAAGTGAATAAATTAATCGCATAATAAGGCATACGTAACGTGTTTGATTTCTATTGTGGAACACTCGCACATTGATGTCGCCGCACTAGCTTGATAAAATCATAAGTTTATTTGCCATCATGTGTCCCTAGTGTACAGCTACATCTAGTCACAGAATTATAGCCAGAATTGTAATGTTCTTGTATTATTTCCTTTGAGTCAATCTTTTCTAAGAAATTAACTATTTTATGTTGTTCGTAGATACAACGATCAAAAAACCATTTAAAAAAAATTCACTTTTCCTATTTTCAAGAGAGAAAAATCGAGAAAGACTCCCAATCGTATGTTAACATTTGTGACTAGGCCTATATCCTCCAGTACATAGCCAGTTTTCTCAGAGGATTTTACTTAAAAATGCCTTAAGTGACGAGTTCGCCTTACATAATGCAACACTAAATGTTTTCAATTTCACTGGTTAACAACTGACTTTTTTTGTGACATAATAACTTATATATTATTTTATATATTTAAGTTATATACATATTTAGAATATACTAGTGTCACCAAGCAATAATCTGCGAATTAAAAAAAATGTACACGTCAGGTTACCTTGTGCCATCAAAACAAAATATATTTTCGAAAAAAGTATAACGTCCTCTCTCGAAGGACCAAGCTAACATTATATAACACCTTGATAATCCCTGTCCTGCTTTATGGTGCGGAGCCACGGACAGTCAAAAAATCAGATGAGGAAGTCTTTGTATCTTCGAGAGAAAAGTTCTGCGTTCAATCTTTGGTCCTGTCTGCGTTGATGGCTATTGGAGTAGAAGATTCAACCATGAACTGTACGGGCTGTACAGCGGGATGAGCCTAGTCAGGCGTCTACGGATTCAACGCCTAAGATGGCTGGGCCATGTAGAGCGCATAGACAACACTGCTCCAGCCCGAAGAGTCTTCGACTCCGAACCAGTGGGACAACGCAATACAGGACGAACACGGAACCAATGGCGCACCCAGGTGGAGAAGGAACTCAATCGACTTGGTGTGCGTAGTTGGTGACAGCTGGCTAAAGATCGTGCCGGCTGGAGAGGCTTACTGGTTAAAGCCCAGGTCAACCCCGGACTGTAGCGCCACCAGAAGAAGAAGACTTCACTTGCCATTGACCTTTTAAAAATTATTTCATATGAATATTTACCATGGCTACGTTTCGAGTAATTTTAAGGCACTTTTTCGATCGCATTGCCCAAAAATGTGTCACTTAGTCATTGGCTGATAAAGTAAAATTGCCATCAATAAATATTTTTTCATAACAGTCCATTGATCAATGACGGACGTTGTACATATACAAAAAGTGATCCGATGAAACTGTAATTCATCCAAGCTCGTACGATCCAAAACATCCACATCAGGAGAATCAAGAGAGCGTGGAAGACCTTCAAGGCCATATAAAAAGAGCAAAAAAAAGATGGTTTCATTATTTCAAAGCCCAAATATTCAAGATTATGTATTTATCTCTAAAAACACAAGAGTTGCAAATTTTTGAGACAGTGAATCCCTTTTCGGAACACTGTGCACTGATGAATTTGAATGCGAAAATAGAGGTTATAACGGATCTTGGCTCACATACATCTTCCCCGGCATTCCCCTAAAAAAAACCGCACCTTCCTCCGCATCTACATGAAATTTCCTTTCCATCTTGGTACCCTACATCCTTGGATTAGACCTAATTCCCGAGATATTTCTTTCATAGGATTGTCTACTCATGAAATTGACTGCGACTATAATACGTTTATTTTCAGCAAAATAAATGCGACCCGAATGCGTTGCCATTTTACTGAATTTTTTCGTGTGAAATGTGTCAATTTTCGAAAATTCGATTTTTTTAGTTTCTGTGCGGACATTTCTCCCCGAAAGCAGGGGCCTGGGTGGGGAAAGGATAATCGAAGTTAATTCCGTCAGAAAATTCAATCGGAGTCCTTGGAATTTCGAGGAAAATGCGCTCTTCATTTTTCATGACGTCACGAACTAAATTTTGGTTGCAATCGTCCGGCAATGCTTGCGGGGGGATCAAATTTAGATGGGAATGGTTGTGTAGCTTTCAACGTGGGTGCGTGGAAGGGATGTGGTCTTCAAGGAGTCCATGGGTAGAACAGTGCGAGAGAACGTGAGGCATTCAATGTTGACTAGTGAGCTGTAGGAATGTGGTGTTGCATGCACGGTGGATGGGGGATGACGTGCTTTGGCAAGTGGGTCGTTTAAGGGGGATATGCAATTTGTTTTCTGACAGTGTAGTGTCCAGAAATATACTGCGCCCTGTACATCAACTTGTTTTTGGACACTGTGGTGTCCATTACGGGGCGCAATATATTTCTGGACACCGTGTTGTCCTGTCTAGAAAAGACCTTCTTAAGTCCGCCGTTCGGAGTCTACCTAAAATGTTCACTCGTGAAAGAACAATAGCACACTCAATCCAAGTGGTTGCTGAGACCCTGGCCCTCTATGGACCGTAGGGTCGCCGATATTATAATTATTATTTTATTTGGGTTTATAACGTCCCATCCCTTCGATTACACCCTTTCTAGTCTATCCCCTTTTTTCTGTTCATAAAACTAACAAACAACCCTCGTAGTTCGTTGCAACTAACTTATTTTGCAAAAGCCTCCTTAAGTGGACCTGTCTTGAATATTCCATAAAAATGACTATCTATTTTTCTAACACCCACTATTAGAAGAAATAACAAACGACAGTACACAAGGGAAGTTATGAATGCCAACTCATGCATGTTAGGACATTATATCAATTCTCTATGCAATCTTTGCTCTTGCAACTCTTCGTTCACCCGATAGCAGACTGTTTATTTAAGGCAAACACAAACTAACCCTAAAACAAGCAAAACCATTTGAATGAGATTCGCTCCGTTGTTGGGGTTCCCTGTAGACTTTTCAACAAAAGCATGTGCAAACACCCAGCGAATTTTAGTTTTCGCCGAAGGACTTCGAGTTGTACCACTCGAAGCGGAGAAGTCGTTGAATTATGCAAACGTCTGGACGATGAAAGGAGAATTGGCTTCCACTCGCCAGAACTCCAACACTCTGAACAGATCGGAGAACCATCCGGAAAGTGATGAGAGGGGTAGGGTAAACGACGTCAACCCCTAAGTGCCTGGTGTCCCGAAAACAAATGGTCTCATTGCGCCTCGCTCTTGAAATCGTAATCCACAGACCGAATAATTAATGCGACAGCATCCTTTCGAGCACCCCCACAGATCGTATGGCAAAAAATGATACTCATACGCCTAAGTGGAGCGGAGTGCTATTTGTTTGATCTCTTCGCAAGAGTGTCGGCCTGACAGCACAATGGCACCATCACCGAAGGTGTATCAGTATCACTTGTGCGGAAGTGCTGGATTTCATTGCCTCGCAGAGGGATACACGCGCTACGCTTAATCGTTTTATTATGCTCCAGCCAGTGCCGGCTGTGGGTGTGCTATTGAAATCGAAGGACCTGGATGTTGAACGCCTGTTCCTGAAGTGAACTCACAGATTAATTGAGTGTGAACCATTCTTTAATGATTAATTCAAGCCGATTGTGTTTATGAATGGCAAACGGTGGGCGAGTTTTCCGGGAATGCGAGACTTGAGGGGCCACTTAAGGATATTGGAGTGTTAGGAATCAATCAATCGAATGGGTTCTGAATACGATATTTATGTACATCATCTGAAAGGACAATTCATTTTGCAGATGGTGTCGTGACACCTTTTAGTTGGTAGCGATGCGGAAAGAACAACAGAAGGAAGTGACTGAAGCATTTGTCAGAATTGAAGCATTTTTTTTATCAGATGTGATAGCACAGCACAGATGTGACAGTCATTTGTGTCGTGTACTAAATAAACTGCTCTGCTCATGACCATAACATCAATGCAAGTCAGATAAAAAATCAGTTAAATCTTTTAAGTAACTGTTGATGACATGGATTGGCAGCATGTACCATCTTATCTGTAGAACATGGTCGGAGGAAACATGTTCAACGAGTGAAATCTTAGTATAACACAGAATGTTTTTTGTCTATTATATATACCATCGTTCCAGATCTTCATAATTCGGCAGATCTCAGAACAGACTCAATAAGTGTAAGTCGGCACTCACCACATATTAGTCGATTCCAAGACCTCATATGACAAGCCTTGATGCGGATTGTTATGAGGCGTTCGCTTTTGCAGACAAAGCTTAAGACTTTTTGCCTAGGTCTGCCTCGAACAACAAGTCCACATCCAAATAAGCGCCTCTCCCTGTTGCAATCACCGTAGTAGATGTCGCCGTTTCTCATCCTCTTCTTGCCCGGCCCATTCCACCGCACTTCCTGGATATCGGTGATGTCTGCTTCGTAGCAGTCCAGGGCCTCCGCGAGTTCTTCGGCTGCACGTGGTCTGTTAAGGGACCTAACATTCCACGGGCAGAACCGAAAATCGTTGTCCTTGTAACGTTTGCTGGGGTCGTCAACATTAATTCCGTCCGTATCCGAGGCAGTTGGTTGTCTCTGAACCATTATATTTTTACGTGGTGAGGGAGTTAACCTCACGCACAACCCCCAACTGGGAGGCCAGGCCCTATTCTTTAACGCTCGCGCGGGGGTCCGGGTTTATCCGAAGTCGGTAACCTCGCTGAGGCTGTGAGCGCCGCCGTTGTCTCTAAAACTATAGGGATCTTCCGCCGCCATCTCAATTCCAAGGCCCCGACCTGGCCTTGAAAGAACCTGTGCTCCGAAAATGTCGAAGTAGCTCCAGAAGGACTGCGCACCAGGTAGCTCCTTCTGACTGGAGTTTCGGATGCCGCCGTTGGCCAGACAGTTTCCAGCTCCTCCGCCGCCATCCATAAAGAGAGATGAGCCCTGGTACAGGCACACTCTCCCCCCTCTCTCTCCCACGGGGGTTGGTTACCCCATCTTCGATCGAAGGTGCTCGGCTCCCAGATTTCATCACGTGGAGGTGAGAGTAGGAGTTCGCTGATAGAGGCTAAGTGCAGACGCTGGTGCCTGCATGAGACGCCATATCAACGCTTTGAAATCTTTTGAAATTTTAGTTTAACTGACACCGATTGTATTGCGTCAAGTTTTGTTATTGTATTCATGAAGTGCTCTATATTGGCTCTAATAAATAAGGAAAATCCCCCTCTGGCTTTTCCGGAGGGATGAAAAGCGTGGTACGCACAAAAACCTCTTATTTTAAATTGGGACTCCTTCGTCAGATGGGTTTCAGATATCAAGCACACTTCAACTTTAGTGTTGCGCAAGAATATCTCCAGTTCAATGCTTTTATTTTGCATTCCATTGGCATTCCATATTATTACTTTGATCGTACCTTTCATATTCATATATTGCGAGAAGATCTGTGTTGTTTACCAGGTTTAGGCTCAAGCTTGCTAAGTTTGTCAAAAATTATTTTATTTATCGCGGACTGCTCGTCAAGTCTTGCAAGAATCGTGGAAAACACTTGCGCAACCGGGTCTGCCGAATCGGCAGGTTTTTTGTTTACAGATAATGCTTGGGCATACGTCAGAGTCTTTGAGGTCTCTGGCTTATACTCCATCTTACGCAGATTAGATTTACTTTTCTTCGCCATTTCAGTTCTGGCCTCATTTACTTTATTATTTTCATCGCTTTCGCTTTTTTTATTGTGTTTGCGTATTGGTCTCGACGGCTTTACGTTTTGACGTGAAGCGTCACGTCTTTTTTTGGTTCCTTAAGGCCTAATGGTTTCCTTGAGGCCAGATCTACTACAACTTATCGAATTTGTCTCCAATAGCATTTCATCATTGGAGCATGGCTGCGAAGAGGACTTAGTCACCACAGACTTCAGTAAAGCAAAATGAACGTACCTTGAAAATCTCTTCAGACACTGTACATCGGATCTCTTAATAGCCTCATCAGATGTTCCCCAAAGGACTCCTCTCGGCCCACTGATTTTTGTCTTAACCATAAACAATGTTGACCATGTCATTAAAAACTGTATTTTATCTATTGACGCAGATGTCATGCAAATAATCGAAACAATATCTAACTCAACCGACCCACGCGCACTCCAAAACGACCTTGACTCCTTCTTCACTTGGTGTGACAATAACTCTTTTGAAATTAACGTAGACAAATGCCAGCCCGCTCTCCCCTCCTCACAAAACTTACTTCCTCCATAATGTGCCAGTACCCATATTCTCTTTTATTCGCGACTTAGAAAATATATATGATCGGGATCCAAATTTGCGATCACACATTCACAATATGACCCTACGAGCCAATTCTCCGCGTGGCTTCAAAACGCTGGTCCAAAGAATTCTTACGACAAGACTTACGTTACCAAGTCCTTTGCATCACCTATGTCAGACGCCTTCTTGAATATGCCAGTCAAATCTGGTCTAGGATATATCATTCAAACCGTATTGAAGCTGTCCAGCGTAGATTTCTACGCCTTGCATGACGTGACATCCCTCGGTCTGATAGCCTTGTTTTACCACCCTATATAGATCGCCTACACTTGATCGGCTTGTATACCCTAAAAAAACGCCGTGAAGTAGCCCACATCCTATTTTTACACCAAGTTTTAATAGGAACAATTGACTCGCCCGCCCTTCTGGAAACGATACCACTAAACTCCAACCCCCGTCGCCACAGATATCTTCCCCTTTCCGAGCTCCCCTCCATCGTACCATCTACAGCCTGAGTCCATCTGTAGAATGTTGCGCCTAGCAAAAATATCTCAAATTCCCTTGATTTTCACTCTTCTATTCAATCCATTAGAAAACCTTTATTCAAGACATCATAACTATCCCTGCCTCCTTCAAATAAGATAACAGTGGACTCTCCCTAATTCGAACTCCCTCTAACGCGAACAAAATATGGGATCCCATCCTTCAACTTAGGGCGAGTGCACTGTATATTTATTTACGATAGTTCTTAGTCGAAATGCTAGTTTTTAAGTTCGTTTCTTTAAGTTTATGCTTTTACTAAGCTAAGTAAGATAAATACAGTGCACTCTTCCTAAGTAAAAACTCTCTTTAACTCGAACATTTTCGACATATTTTGAAAGCATTTCCCTCAAATTTCCATACAAAAACTTTTCTCTAATTTAAACTCTCTCTCGCTTACTCGAACAGACTATGGCATCCCGTGACAATTCGACTTATGGGGAATCTCCTGTATTTAACAACCTGAGAAGAAGAGGACGGTGTTATCCTTTACCAGGGCTCATCTAGCTTAATGAATGGCTGCGGATGCTGCCCAAGAGTGGCTTCAAAGTTATAACTGTCTATTGTGCGATTTTGACGTTGGTGTTCACTGGAAGTCCCACCTTACTCGCTTTCGTCTCGGTGCTTACAAATGCGCCTCCAATGGGTTCCAAGTATGTCAATGTCATCGGTATATGCCAACAATTGCACAGGCTTGTGGAAGATCGTGCCTCTAAAAGTGATGTCTCAATTAAGCACCATCATCACACGATCGATACTGATACAAAAAGTCGAAGGAGAGTGCATCGCATTGTCTGAATCCTCGGCTCTCACAATTCTACAACAAATTGACTGAGCTTCATGGTGTCATTATGATCTAAAGCCTGAGGGAGCATTTTTAAAGTCGAGATCTTGCGGGCTTTTAATTTTTCGTTAGGGCTCGATGTTAGGTTTCTTCATCATCGGCTTCCTTTACCACCACCCATACAATTGATTACTTCAAAATCCCATAAACAAAGAAGTTTGCAAAATGAAAATGACCACCTGACTTTTCATCTCATACCGCGTCTCAGAATGAATTGTAGTTCAGCCCATGTTGGATGAAATTGTGAACCCCACAATACACTACTCCCACTCAACCATTCCCTGACCAATGCATTCCACTCACTCAACCTCACGAAAGAGCAATACCCTCCGGCTGTGTCCGACATTCTTTCGGTCACATGACAAACGCAGACGCACACATACCTGGCATGAGTAATGACATCGGTTTTTCTTCCTACATCACAATAAATGAGCAGACTCAGGAACTCAACTCTTCATGTTCTTACACTCAAGTATAGTCCAGCAGATTAAGCTGGGACGAGGACGCTTTGGAAAATCGTCAACACCGCTGCCGATCCATTGCACACATCCCATACCCACACCGTTGTATTCCAAAAGGCGAACAGCACTTTGTCACCCAGAGTGGAGGAATAGTCCCAGGAACCGGACGTATAAGGACTCCGCACACTTTTGTCTAACCGGATAGAGGACAAGTGAATAATGGCATTTGTGAGAAGGAAGTCTTTAAATTTAATGAACAGTTGCCTCCGATATATCCACTGAAGGTGAAGGGACAATGAAGGGGGCAAGCTTGAGACAGAAAGCAACTGCCGTTTCGGCTTTAACTTCGTTACAACGAGCAGGATGCGAATGCGAATTGTTCACTTAATTCGAAGCTCGAAAGATAACAATAGAGAGTAGTTCCTGTTCAACAGCTTGTATCACAATCCTTAACGACGTGTCCCGCATGACGACCAGCGTCTGTATCCTTAAAAGGATTCACATCACGTGCAGTTAATGTTTGAATTAAATCATACAGTCATGCATTACATCAGTTAACTTGTCACAAAACAGTCGTCCGTACACAGGTCGCGCGAGGATTTTGAGTGTTATTTCAAGATCTTTTGACATCCGAAAAGATAAAGTCAGGCGAAGAGTTATTTTTGTGTCATGCTCTGGACAAGGATAAGTTGTCAGTTATTAATTGCCGATCAACTCGGACCGGAACACGAAACGTGACATGTTTGAAAAATCAATGTTTCCTGTACTTGACTTTGAGTATACAGCAAGTTTCGAGAGGTAATAGACAAACTTCTCAACTGGACGATTTTGGACTGTGTTGACTCTGGACATGGTTCAGGGGGAAGGGATTTATGATGTTAAGCAGGTCCGGGCATATATCACCGTTTCCATTTGCAATTAACAGCCAATGAAATACATATATACAAATGCAGTTCAAGGAGTTTTTTTTTTGAAATTCATTTCCTTTTAGGAATTCATGAGAAAGTTACATTCTCGACAAAAATTCTTAAAACTAGGTGGACGAACATTGCTATGTACTACTTCTAACTTACTGGCTCTTGGCGGGCACTTTAAGCTAAGCTTAATCTTATTCTATGTCTTTCAACCTAACCTAAAAATGAATATGTATGAAATACAGGCATTTAAAAGTATACCTTAATATTAAGAAAATTATTAGAAAAATCTTAACTACAGAACTGTCTTTGATTAAAACTTATATTCTATCTTGCATCTTCTTCTTCTTCTTCTGGTGGCGCTATAGTCCTGGGTGGACCTGGGCCTCAACCAGTAAGCCTCTTCAGCCGGCACGATCTTTTGCCAGCTGTCTCCAACTGCGCACACCAAGTTGGTTGAGGTCCTTCTCAACATGGGTGCGATATCGTTTCCGTGGGCGTCCTCTATTGCGTTGTCCCACTGGTTCGGAGTCGAAGACTCTTCGGGCTGGAGCAGTGTTGTCCATGCGCTCTACATATTATCTACATTCTATCTTGCATTCTACCTTAAAATAACTTAAAACTACCTTAACTAAGCCTACAAACGTACGTATATATCAGCTGGATACATGCAAGTATAGTTTTATACGCATATATATAAATGTGTACCTACTCTTTTTCTTTTCTTTTTTTTACATTACACACATATATACAACTTAAAAACTACCTTAAAACTACCCTAAGATATATAAGTCGGCCGTAGGTTGCGGCTAATAGATTTCCATCAAATCCGATGCAGGACAGAGACCGACTACGCCCCATAAGGGGGAACGCACTACCCTTTCTACCCTGGGCCTGAAGGGTTCGACGCTGGAGTTCCCTAGCTCTCAAGCCACCAGAAATTTTGGTGCTGCCTAGCAACATATCGAACAACTCTCCTTGATACCGCCGTACTGAACCGGAGGAGACCCTCCTCAGCTCGTTGTGCGACGGAACGGTCGTGGTTGAGTTGCCCATCCACAGTTGATCTGGCGACATGGTAGATGAGCGGCACCGCATTTACATCTTGTATCAGACTGTGCTTATCTAGATGGAGAAATGCTTCTGGGGGGACGAAGCCGTTGTGACGTACCCTTTCGTGGTATACTGGATTGGGGTAGTAAGCCCCCGAGATCAAGTTATTGGACGAGTTCATCGCTCTGACCTCGAATCAACTTCAACGAAATTGTCCACTCTTATCAGGTTTTTCCTGTTGTATAAGACCTCATTGGAATAGAATTTTATGTACTGGGACTCTGGAGTTCGATAAAGATGAAGGCAAGCCCCCTCAAACGACCGAATCTTTTCCATCAAGCTTGAACTCACGTTGAACCACACGGGACAGCCATAGGTGAGCATTGGCCGGAAAAGGGCCATGTAGCAGATAACATTCACCCTCGCATCGAGTTGGCTGTCAGTCTATTTTGAAAGGCCAAAAGCGTCTCGGGCCCTGGCCAGAGCAGCATCTATATGTTTGTTTAAATATAGGTATTGATCTAGCGAGATTCCCAGGTATCTGACTACAGTCCTTTGCGCCAGTGGTTCCCCGTGTCGTCCAACGATTGAGAACTGTCGCCAATTCTTTTCCGTGTCCGCCGGGGCCTTATACAACTGCGTCCTGAACAGAATGGTTTCCGACTTCCGGAAGTTGATACTCAACTTCCAGTCATCGCAACTTCTCATGAATGAATCGAAGTCACCCTGCGTGAGAGTAGTGATTTCCTCGATCTTTTTTCCTGATCTGCAGTTGAAGGGGTACATCGCATTCTGTTGTACTGGTGAGAATAATTAATGACACGTACAAAAAAGAGCTAAAGAATTTCTTCGACGACAATGGCCTATCGCAAAAAATTGACAACTACTCAAGAATAACAAAAGATACCAAAACAATTATTGGACTGAAGAATGCGAGAAAATCTCAGATCATGAAAGTATTGTGATACAACTAAATAATATCAATAATCCTGACGAACATGAAGAAACAAGGGACGTATTTATATATAACTAGCGGTACCCGCGACTTCGTACGCGTAGACATTTGAATTTCCCGACGGGATGCCTGGTAAGATTACGTTCATGTTTATGAGTCCAGCAGGCATTTTGTCAGCTCTTATGACAATTCTATGATCGTCCGACGGCATTCTGTCCAATGCCGTTTTAAACAGTCAGCAATCCGTTATGGTGATGAAAATAAACTTGCAAGTCAGCAATTATTTCTCGAGGATGGTGCGCGTTTGATCAATTTCGTCATTGCAATTCCCACGAAAATATATTCAAAAAAAAAACGGGTGGGCAATTCAATGCCGACAATCTAACTTGATGAAGTGATGATCCATTTGGCTTTTTCTTTTTTGTGCGAGGGTAGGTGAAAATCTTCAAGAGATACTATGGGGACCGTTCCCACATAACGAAAGGGATTTTTACACAGTAAAAACATCCCCCTTCAAATAAAGTATTGACATTGAGAACATTTTTGTGAAGTACAAACATAAACAGTTAGTGTGCATATTTTCATTAGAATTAGCTTTAAACGGATTTAAATAAAAGGCAAACATATGTACATGTGCATACAACCATTCTTTTTTAAATAAATAAATTATAATTAGTTCATATTAAATATACACATATGTATTTACATACTTCAAATGTAATTGAAAATCCTTTACCATTGGTATCTAGACTATTACAAATGTTCATACTTGTTAGTAAACATTAGTAAGATATATATGCATTTGTGTACTTAAATAATACGTACCTACATAGATGGTATTTTTGCAGCTAGAGCACTTCTTTGTATACAACATTTGCGGTTGTACGATTTGGCGTTAATATATGCAAATTTTCCTGCTTATTTACTCGTATCTTACTTGATAGTCTTATTGATAGTCATTGCAAAACATAACTTCATTGGAAACTACAGCCTTTTAAAAAGAAATGGGTAGTCGAAGATATCATCGATATTCGTGGAATAAATACATTCTCATCTGTGCCTGGTCCTGTTATAACAATCGCTTCAATAATATTAGGTCTTAAAGCTGTTACCAATAACCTAGTTACATTGCACAGTTTTTGGAGGACACAAATTTCTAAGCAAAATTATTGGCACTACAACTTTTAATAAAATGATGTGCCCTGGTAGTCCTGCTGGATAAAAGTAGAATTTAAAAATTCTGTTGGAAAATGTACCGAATCATCCGTATTTACAACGGTGTCCATGGTTCGATAAATTTGAGCGTCACCGTTGATCTTGCTTAAAATGAATTCATTGATTCTGGACGCTGAATCATTTCTTGGAGCCAGAATAGCTCTTTCTCTGAACCAAGAAGGGGTCTTGCTACTTATATATTGAACAGAGGGATATATCGAATCCACCAATTCATTAATATCTCTTACTTGCCTCCCAACGGAAAGAGTAACTTTACCATTTTCTTCTTGTACTGTACCATTTCCAATTTGCAGAAGCATATTCGCAAATGTTTCAGCATCGATATCGTTATGCAAATGAACTCGCATATTCTTTGAAAGAGTCATTTTTTCATCGAATTGCCATATTGTCGATTTCCCAAGACAGGCATTTACTTCGTCTGCTCGAGTTCCCCGAGTTACAACGGGTAATGTTTGACCAAAGTCATCTGCCAGTAGTAAGGTTACACCTCCAAATGGCGCATTATTTGATCTTAAGTCCCTCAAAGTTCTGTCGACAGCTTCTAATGAATTTTTGTGGGACATAGTGCATTCATCCCAAACAATGAGAGAACATTTTTGTAATAACTTTGCAGTTGCACTTTGCTTAGAAATATTACAAACCGAACTGGTAATCTGCGCATTACCGACAGGTAATTTAAAAGCAGCGTGTGCTGGTCGCCAGTTTCGTAGAAGAGTCACTGCAATACCAGAAGATGCCACCGCTATTGCAACCTTTCCAGTAGACCTAATTTTTGCTAACATTAAATTTATTAGAAAGGTTTTGCCCGTTCCTCCCGAAGCATCTAAAAAATATATTTTGTTCATATCATGTTTGTTACTGATCAGAATATTATTGAACACTAATTTTTGCTCTACAGTCAAAGAGTTTTCGTGTTTATTTACTTCTTACAGTAGCTCCTCCCTGTTATATGAGGTTTCTTTAATAAATTCAGTATCAAGTATCATATATAGCTCAAGTAGTATGAATACATACATTTCTCAGAATGAACACGCATAACAACGAACGCCGCTTGGGCACCGATACTGGCAATGGTCCGTAGTATGAATACACTCGTGAATATATATATACGTACATCCCTATAAATGATCACGCATAAACACGAACGCCGCTTGCGCACTGTTTTTGGCAATGGTCTCCACTCATCTTATTCACAAAACAATGCAAATAATATATCTTTTATGTTGTAACTTTTCTCTTAGACAACGTACAGAGATAGCATACACATCCTCACCAAATTATTCGCACAAAGACTTTAACAGCCGAATTTATTTAATATTTTCTATGTACACCTTAAAAAGTAACTGTTTTTTTTTTGTATTATACATCTGCTCTATATATTCAATAGTCTTATTCAATTTTGAAACTGATGCAATCAACCCTAAAGGTATTTTTTTTCGACTTCTCCAAATACGGCAAGAGGAAAGCAGACACACAATTATCCGCACAAGCTCAAGCGTTGTGTTATAATAACCGCTCATTCTGTTGAATGCTGTGATCGAGGCAAAAAGCAGAAGGATAGAGGATATTTCTGAGCAAATAAAATAAAAAAAAACGGAAAAAATCGGAAACTTCTATAGAAGAGCGAAAGTTTATTTTAAATTTAGTTTGCGAAGGAAAAACGTACCGAGAGACTGGTGAACTTGTTGGAAGATCCTATACCGTAGTTAGGGATGGATCCATAAGTTTAGAAATGAGGGTTGTTTAGAAAATAAGAAAGGTAGGGGTCGAAAAAAATATTATCAGAGGCAAATGAGATGCATATTGTCAAGAAAATCAAGAAAAACCCTAAGACGCCAGTAAGATTATTGACCGCAGAGATGTCAGGAATCATTAAAAAACCACTCTCTGTCGAAACTGTAAGGCGGACTTTAAGGTCAAATAATTTAAACGGTAGAGTTGCACGTCGAAAACCCTTTATTTCCAAAGTTAACAAAGAATAAAGACTCGCGTTCGCCAGAGAGTATGTTAACAAGACTCTAGACTTTTGGAACACCGTTATTTTTAGTGACGAAAGCAAGTTTAACTTGTTTGTCAATGACGGGAAGCAAAGGGTTTGGCGAAAACCAAATACTGAGCTGAATGAAGGTAATCTTCAAGCGACGGTGAAACATGGCGGTGGTAACATGATGTGGGGGTGTATGTCTGCGCGGGGGGTTGGTCAAATGGAGTACATTGACTATAGAATGAACCAATATGACTACCTCGACATCCTAAAAGAAATTTGCAGCAAAGCGCTACTAAAATGGGTCTAGGGTCAAATTATGTCTTTCAACAAGACAACACACACACTGCTCACAATGTCAAAATGTGGCTGCTTGAAAAAAATATTCGAAATCGAGCTATCAGCAGCAAAGCTTCTCTTAAAGAAGCTCTATAACGTGAATTGGAACTTTTACTCCCAGATTTTTGCAAGAAACTTGTCGGGAGTGTGTCAAAACGACTAAAAGCCGTTATTGATGCTAAGGGTGGTGCAACTAGATAATGTTGTGCCACTCACCTACTTTATCCTATGTATTTTTTCATATTTTTATTTTTGTGCGAATAGTTTTGTGTTACGTTTAATTGAAGTCAGTTTGTTTATTTTCGTTTTTGCCTACTTGGATTTATTAATATTTGATTTTTTTGTACTAATTCTTAATCTTTTACTAATTCAGATTTTTTTTTAAATTTTATTGAATTAATTTTTCACGACTAAGCTAGTGGAATTTAGCTTATTTCGTTAAATGAAGTCTTGTGCGAATAATTTTGTGAGGATGTGTATGTACCAATAGATTTATTAATGATAGTTCTACACAGATATGTAAATTAAGTTAAGTTCTGTTCGGTGAGAGTCAAGAGAAGTTGAGATGAACCACCGAAAAATGTGAAAAAATCAAATTTATTATTTAACATGTTTATTTAAAGGGTTTTTGTTGAAAACAAAACTTAATATGTGGTATAGAAAAATCTCTGCAGAAGAATTATGAAGCAATAGGAGCTGCGCTCGAATCCGTTGGGTAGATTCGGAGATTTTGTGTCAGATACATATATACATCAAATCTTAACTTCCTTTTATAAAAGTAAGTGATGATGGATACCGATTCAGCAAGGAACTACTTGCTGAACCTGGATAGTTACCAAAAACCAGTTAAATTCAATGACATCTCCATCTCCAGTTACTAAAGTATTTTATGAAAAAAGTTAATTATACTTTTTTCATAAAATACTTTAGTAACTGGACAAGAGTAAAATGAAAAAAAAGAGTTAAGTTTCCGACAACTAGTGCTGTTACCCTATGTCCTTAACGGAATCCTGATTGCACAGGATTTTAAAGATAGTGTCCATTAATGTAGTCCTTGTTGTCTCGACTTCTTGCACATTCAAAAACCTTTGACAATAACCTTAGAATAGCATTGTTCTATATAATTTAACTTTTACTTTTTTCTCGAGTCCTTCATTTGCTTCATCCCCAATTCTTTTGATTCCGCCTTTATGGCAAACTCTTGTACTTTTTTCATACCTTTATACATACGCCATAAATCTTTTAAAACCATACATCCAAAGCATGGGTTTAACACCTAGTCCTCTTTAAAAGTCCCTTCCGCTAGCCGGCTTGATTTAATTATACCCTCGTAGTCCTGTCGATAAATAAAGAAGCTCCTTGCAAAACTGCCGAGCCCCTCACTCGCTTATATGACCTCTTTTAATCGCTTTCTAATAAAATACAAAACAAAAAAAATCCTCCAACATCCATAGTTCGTGTGGCAACGAATACAAACTGAAAAGTTTGCACGCGATATAACAGTGAACGAAATTCTTCATAATTGAAAATTTATGAAGACCACCCCCTAATCAAGTTTCGCCGTGGCTTCATTCGATGGCACACACACACTGTATGTTATACAACGAACAGTACGTTAACCCTTCCCTGTTTGAGGGTGAATTAATTACACCTAGCTGTCGCAGCACCCCCTAGACCGAAGACCTAACCCGACCTAACAAGAGCAGCAGTCCGCTGGGATTGAAGCCAAGTCCTGTGCACTTTATCATACGTGAATACTGATATTATGGTAATCAGCCTCATGGCCTGAATCAATAGCGTGTGAGTGCACACTGCAAGGAGCTATTCACACACACACATGTCATGGACTTTCCTTCGGCTCATCATTCACTTGACAAACTAGACCAAGCGGGCAGACTGATACCGAGTAACAAATTATCGTTAACCAAGTGGAATGAACTGATTGAGTATGTTTCTTTGCACTCATTAAAGTCGACAGCTGGGCGAAAACTTTCAATTCAATCACGATGATTGATTTTTTTTTCTTGCATCCTTGGATCTATCGCCGGAAGCAGCCAAATTGGCAAGAGGGTGATAAACTGCTCGGAAAAATGAAATATCTGATGGAAAATTGGAGGACAAAAAATTAAGCCAATTATCCTTCAAGCTGTGACAGCATTGCCAAGTGCGCAAGATGTTTCTTGTGAAAGCGAAGAAAGAGTGATGTAATGAAATCTCCGCGGATTGTTGGGTTCAATTACTTTTATTGACTCGAACTTTTTTTTTTGTTACTTGGGTTGGTGAAAATCTTCAAACAGACACTACGTGTCCCGTGTCCAGATAGTAGTGTCAGATCTTTGCTGACTAAAAACACCCTTCCCTTTTGGTTTTTCTGTACTACAACGAAGTTTCTTTATCTAGTAGTTTACTTTTAAAGACGATTTCGCCTGTTTCAGGTAGACCTTCGGTAAAATCACCTGCCATGACCATTGTTAGGATGGCTTATTACTATAGAGACTCCAAAACGAGCGGTCTCGTGCGTCTCATGTCCAATGTTTGGAGGATGGCATTGTTACAATTACCACGAAGTCTGATACTTAGCTTTCGAGCGGAGTTTGTTATTTCTTCGCCATCGGTAGTTATCCCTAGGTCCTTTTGAATATCACAATTCCTGAGATACCAGGGAGCTTTCACAATATCCCGTATAATTTTATTTTGAAAGGGCTGAATAAATCCTCTGTTATTTGCTTTGGTGCAACCCCATAGTTGTATGCCGTAAGTCCATATAGGCTTCAGTACTTGCTTGCAAAATAGCAGTTTGTTGTACATGCTTAGCTTGGAGTGCCTTCCAGTACAACTCTCTATACCGGTGTTCGAGCTCATCCCGTTTCCTTTTCAAGTGGGCCTTCCAGTTGAGTTTTGCATCGAGTGTCAAACCAAGATATTTTGCTTCATTAGCGTGCGGTATTTGTACAGGATTAATGAAAACTGGTCGATTTTCAATATTTCTGTATTTAAAATTTATATGCGTTGATTTGGTCTCATTGGGAGCAATGCGCCAGCGTTTTGACCATTCGTTTATTTTGTCCAGAGCTCGTTTTTCAGTTGAGGACTCAACTGAACTGTCCGTTGCCAGAATGGCTGCGTTGTCGGCAAATGTAGCCACAAGTGTACCCTCAGATTTAGGTATGTCTCTGGTGTAAAACGGATATAATGTAGGGCCAAGGACACTCCCTTGAGGGATTCCTGCTCAGATATCTTTAAAATCGGAGTATTCAGTTCCGTGTTTAACTCTAAATATACTATTATCGTGATGGAATTCTAGGTTCTTATATAAGATTGTCGGCAGAAGCCTGCTTAGTTTGTATTTTAGGCCTTCATGCCAGACTTTGTCGAAGGCCTGGGAAACGTCAAGTAGGGCGGTGGAGCAGACCTTTTTCTTCTCTAATGCTCCTTCAAATTCATTCGTTATTCTGTATACCTGGTCAATTGTCAAGTGTTTCGCTAGAAACCCGAACTGATGGTCAGGTATTAGATGCTTCTCTTCGATAAATGAAAAAGAATGCGTTTTGATAAGATTTTTTCAGAAATTTTGGATATTATTGGTGAAAGCGATATGTTCCTGTACGACTTTTTGTAGTTCAACGGTTTGCCCGGTTTTTTTAACCATAATCACTTCTGCAACCTTCCATGAGTCTGGAACATATAATAGCCTAAAGAAAGCGTTAATTAAGTAGAGGAGTTTAATTGGCGCCTTTTTCGGCAAGTTCTTCAGGATTTGTCCGGTTATTAGGTTTTTTAAATTTTTGATTGCATGGCAGAGTTCGTTTAGCGATACTCTTTTTCTAGACTAGAGCTGTCACATATAGAAGTTACACTTGGATCATCTTCCAACATTTGTCCATCAAAAGGCTGGAATGTTTCCTCCAAATGTTCGACTCGAACTGATATTACACTTCTGTGCGATCCTGTCCAGCAATTTGCCGACCTAGCGATTCTCCTATCAGTCGGTGTCTGTCTATTCTCTGGCAACCCACACGAATTCGTTTACTGAACGCGCTTACAGAGAAATTTCTAATTCCATTGAAAAAAACCATTGCATGCTTTTTCAAATGTTGAACACCTCCGTGTATTCGTCCTGCATTCCTCGTGCATTCTTCGTTGCTGCTTTACCGCAGATGCTTTATTTAATGCCTTTTTGAAAATGGTGGGTGCAAAAGAAATATCGCTTAAAACTGGTATGGGTTCAGACAATGCCTCCGTTATGATGGGTATACGAATATAATTTTACACTAGATTGAAACGAATTTTTTTAACTATTTTATCGAGCTAATTCAGTACAGGAAGATCTCACTTCACTGTAAAAAAAAAAATATCTGGGAATTTGATAAAACCAAATTTGTGTTCGCTTTTAATTTGTGGGTGCTCAACGTAGTATAGTGCGTAATCCAGATTTGGATATTATTAAAGACATAGACACCATTTGTCGGTCAAGAATGTGAAGTGATCTTAACTGATTAAGATGCTAAACAGAGGTAAAGGCTAGTTTTCGTTACTCTTCTTTTACAAAGTTGTTGTGACTGATAGGGTTGCACGTGTGCCATTTGAGGATGAGTCGATAGTACAAATTTACACGGACATAGCATTTGACGTTTGAAATTGTTGGGATCCATCAATATCTTCTTCTTCTTTACTTGGCGCTCCAGTCCGGGGTGGACCTGGGCCTCAACCAACAAGCCTCTCCAGCTAGCACGGCCTCTTGCCAGCTGTCTAGAATGTCGCACGCCAAGTTGGTTGGGGTCCTTCTCCAAATGGTTGCGCCACCTTAAACGTGGGCGTCCTCTGTTGCGTTGTCCCACGAAGACTCTTCGAGCCGGATCTCAGTTGCCCATATGCTCTACATGGCCTAGCCATCTTAGGCGCTGGATCCGAAAACGCCTGACTAGATTCAGGTCGCTGTACAGCCCGTACAGTTTGTGGTTGAATCTTCTCCTCCAGAAACCGTTAACGCAAACAAGACCAAAGATCGCACGCAGAGCTTTTCTCACGAAGATACAAAGGACTTCCTCATACGCTTTTGAGATTGTCCATGCCTCCGCGCCGTACAGCAGGACTGAGATGATCAAGGTCTTGTATAAAGTCAGCTTGGTCCTTCGAGAGATGGCTCTACTACTCCATTGCCTCTTGAGTTCATAGAAACAGCGGTTGGCAAGAGTAAGTCTGCATTTGATCTCGGTACTGATGTTGTTCGTACTATATACTGTGGAGCCGAGGTAGACAAAGTCCTTGACTACCTCGAAGTTATACCTGTCTTGTGACGCTCTGTCCAAGACGTCGATGTTGTTTGTCCTTTCTTGAAGACAGCATATACTTTGTTTTGTCCTCATTCACCGCTAGACCCATTTTAGCCGCTTCCGCCTCAGTGCCAGCAAACGCCTCATTGACGGCTTGCTGAGTTCTGCCAATCACGTCAATGTCATCCGCGTATGCTAACATTTGTACGGACTTCTGGAAGATCGTGCCTCTAGTGTTGGCATGTGAGTTGTACGATCTTCTCCAGGATGATGTTAAAGAAATCACATGACACCGCGTCGCCTCGTATAAAGGTAATCTTGGTGGTAGGTAATCTAGTGGTAGGTAATCTAGTTTATTTTTCGTTATTGATGTGGGTAATTAGTATCATAAAGTCTGGCGTCACTGCCGCAGTGTGATAGTTGAATTCTGAGAAGAGTTCTTCTCTGTGCTGTCGCTTCCTGAATAACGGGTTACAAAGCAGACTTCAGTTGTGCAAACTGCGATTTCTGCTCCTGCTGGGAATTCATAGTTTCTATAAGATATTTATCCACTTCTCTCCCATCACAGAAAAACTAATTATATTGATATGTGAACAACTTAGGTTTTTAGGCCGTCCAGTCCTTATCAACCCTTGAACCTATGGACGGTCTAAGTCTTAGCAATTGCAGGCTTTCATCGTTGACGTAGCATCCACGATGAGAAAGGAGAACAATGTTAAAGTGCAACACAACCGGCTCCATTTTCCTGGGATCCCGAATTTGACTACAGCATCGAATATGTGTAAGGTCCTTGCGATGAATGCACGCGTATGTGACAACTGCATACAGTTTTTCAGCTCAATAAAATGGAACAGGAAATTTTTTCCGTGGGTTGGTGTGAATCTTCAATAAGACACTATAATACCCGTGTATTTATAGTAGTGGCAGATTTTTACTGACCAAATACACCTTCCCATTGTTTTAGTTGTTTACTACAACTAGGTTTCCCTATCCAGTAGTTTTTAATTCATTATTTTTACGCGTGAGGCAGGTAGATATTCGATAAAACCAGCTGCTGGAACCGTTTATGGAGGCCTGTGCTCACTGCGTTAAATCGAAGGGTTTTATTCGTTGCTGACGGCACACGAGGTTTGTCATGTCCAGTGTTTGGAGTATGGCATGGTTACAATGACCGTGAAGTCGAATTCCTAACTTCTTCGTCCACGGTTGCGATCCCTAGATCTCTTTTTGTATATAATTTTTTCGAAGATACCAGGGAGCATTCACGACAGCCCTTATAACTTTGTTTTGGAGTGACTGTATGAATTCTCTATTACAGGAACAGTAAATGGAAGAAAAGCAATTTAGTGTTCGAATGGAGCACTATCGCTGAAACAGATTTCAAATATATCATACAGGTGAGGCAGCTTTGCAAGCAATGGTATACAAGTGGTTATCTGTTGCGGTCGCAAGAGCACAAAATGCATCCATTTAAAGCCAATAACGTCCAAGTGGCATCCAAAAAATTAGCCAAAAAATATTGATCGGGCGCAGGGTCAAGTTTTTGTTTTGTCGCAATTTTAAATGAAACCGTCGATCGTATCCATATCACAATGATCGGCAAGATGGATCACAACGGATTCGGGAGAACATTTCAAACATAATTTGAAAATGCCCAAGAGTCTTCGACTCCTAACCAGTAGGACATCGCAATGGAGGACACCCACGGAACCGATGGCGCACACAAGTGGAGAAGGACCTCAATCAACTTGGTGTGCGCAGTTGGAGACAGCTGGCTAAAGATCGTGCCTGCTGGATAGGCCTACTGTATGATGCCCAGGTCAACCCCGGACTGTAACACCACCAGAAGAAGAAGCAGGTAAGTTATTCATTGCGTCATCGTTCAGGGCGTCATTCAGGGCGTTTCGTTAGTACATTTGATGATCCTGGAGGTAATACTACACAGAGGAAATTATGGAACAAACAAAATAATGGACGTCAACAATCCGAAAAAGGTAAAACATTGCAACAAATATCTATTCGGTGAGCTTGTGAAATCATATTTATTGGAAGAGTCTTAGAAATTTAAACAGCACTGCGAATAGAGTGCCCTGAAAGGAGTTTACGTTTGAAATATCTTAACTTCACGTCTGGGAATTAAGCGATGAAATCTGGTTGGTAGAGTTCGATAATCGCTAGGCAACCAGTTCGATTTCCAGTATAGAGTCAGGATACCCCTGGTAGCCCAGGGCTGTATTGCACGTCTTCATTATTTCGCGTCATCTGCATTGTGAATTCGTAAAACAAAATAAATTATAAAATAATTCAGGAAACCCAAAAACATCATTCAACATTATAAAGTCCCGTCAACTTATTCTGGCAACACCCCATTCAGCTGCCAATTGACGAAATTAAGTAATTCAAAGAGAACGACGCTGGCGACGGCTTGCTTATGTACATATATAGCAACCATTACAACTCGTTCCACCACCCCAGTGGCTCTCGATTGTACCAAATTCAATTTCATCACCGTACTGTCCCGGAAAAAAAATGCCATCAAATATGATCTAGCATACCATTTGCGCAGCGGGGCATCTGCAAACCAAATCATTACCACCTCCCTACATCACCCGGAAAAAAAAAATAATTACAGCTCTTGGCCCTTGCCCTAACCCGGACTAAATTAAATAAGAGGTAATTTTAAGCGAATCTACAAAATTTATTTAAATTTTCGAGCAAAGTTTTTTCGCTCCCGATGGACCACTGAGGGGGGGAGGAGTGCCGCGAAATGGGGGATGGTGTAACCAGTTTTTCCAATCGGTTGCCGAACCAGGAAATGAAGCTTTTTTGACTTCGTGCTGAACTCTCAGAGGAGGAGCAAAATAGAATGTTCATGCAAATTTGATGTAAAACGGGATTTGTGCTTCCCAAATGGGTTTTTGTTCTACCGAAGGCAAGCAGGATACTAAACGAAGCGAAATGTTTGCCGGATGTGAAGAGGTGAAAGGGGAATAATCGGAAGCATATGCAGGGGAACCGATTGAATGGGAATGCAATTGATTTGGCAAAAAGACAAGGATGAAAGCGGGCAACGGCCTCGACAGCCATCTGTCGGTCGGAGAAATGTGAATCGCAAGAGATGAATGGTAAAGCTGGGAAAATGAAAAATTGATGTGAATATGAGCAATCTACTGTGATACAGAGACGTATGAACTCCCAAACAAGAGGGAAGAATGAAGGAGCTACATTCTGCCCACCTTCATTTGTCGAGCACAGGTTCATTTCAACATATTATCATACCACACATCAAACTGCCTGCACACAAATGCTTGTCCTTTAAAATATCTAAGAATTTAAAGAATTCTAAAAATTTAAATTACTTTTTATGTTCTCTCCAGTGCGGTTCGCATTTAGGACAGCGGAGGACCCCAACCACAACCACAACATCTGCGCTTGGCTTTTCCCTCCACCTCCTCCCAGTGGTCCATTTCGTTGTGGAGGGTCTCAGCATCAACTACTTTCTACCCTCTTTAAGAAGCACTATGTTCTTAATTTTGCTTCAAATTTACAAAGTAGACGCAAAGCTCGTTAGTGCTTGCATATCGTTCGTTCCTTCCCGAACAAATAATGCTTCTAGTCATCATGAGGAGGCACTCTTGTATCCGCTATGACTCGGTCTTTAGAAGGTTCGATCTTACACTTCTTCATGTTGATTAAGGAGCTGCCATTGATTATTGAGGTCCTCGGTTCGAAAACCAGTGAAAGCAAAGTTAATGCGCTTTTATCTGGTTTTCAAATCTGCTGTAGCTGAAGCTGTAGAGAGGAAGATTAAGAAGAAACTGCACTTTAAGTCCTCGGTACTTGACCAGCCCTTGCAAGAACAATAAATGATATATTAGGCAATTACTTCTTCAGCAGCCTAGAGGAAACGTCACACGGATCCCATCAGGATCTAAGTGAGTCATGACTATTACAGCTGTGACATAGATAGTTATACGTGCGGGTAGAATCACTGCGCCGTAATTTTGCATAGATAACCTTGAGGAGGTTTAAATCAATGGCGTCCGTTATCGTTTCATGCATTCGAAATGTGCTTTCTTATTTTTTGTCCCAAATACACGACCTGAACCTGATCGACATACACACATTCCAGCAGGGATCTACATACCACACAGCACGCGAATCTCTATACTAACTGACAATTGAGTTCGGTGAGCAATTCATATCTCGTGTTTGACCGTTGAAGTAGCCGAGTAGATGCGATTTGAATGAAGCCTTTAAACATTTATGGGGATACGTCAAATCACTCGTGTATGCCAATAAGCAAGCGTCAGTTTCTGTCTCGGAAGACAGCATTACGCCGAATTGGATGCTCCGTATTGGCCCACACTTAAAACGTAATTATGGTCAACATTTACTTGGTAAGGTTAAGTTAGAGTGGCCGAATACCTTAAGGGTAGAGACTCTCAGGCCAAAGGTAGGACAGTTGTGCTACCACAAAGATCTAGTAGATCCGCGAACAGCCTGGACCTGACTCATGCTTATCTCACTTAGCACTGTCAGGTCATAGAAATATAGGGCGTTCAAGTGGCTAAGTCTGCGAGATGTGAGTGCATTCCAGTTACAAAGATGGTATGAAATGGTTTCTTCTTCCTCCTCATCTCTGCAGCTTCTACAGAAATTGTTGAAGGAGGTCTTGAGGCATGAATTCGAATGGGATAGTGCCCGGTTATGAAGCCGAATTGAGTTCTGAGATGTAGCCTACTCATTCTGATTAGGTCGCTTGAGCGCTTTGGATCGATATTAGGCCTAGCTGCTTTGTGATGAGGCACCCAGGGCCAGAGGACCAGTAACGTTTCAAGCTTAAGTAGATGTTTTATAGAAGCGAAAGACATGGACAGCGTTTCTCCGTCCGGACAGAGTGTTGATGTGGTACCCTTTCTAGCGACTTCGTTGGCTTCGCAACTCTCTGAAATTTCACTGTATCCCAGCACCCATAAGAGTTGAAGCTGAAATACTTGGCCATCTCGTTAAGAGATAGGTGGCAATTGAGGGACGTTTTGGAGTTAAATGTGACAGACCTCGGACCTCGGACAACATCTGTACCTAATATTATATTGTTTTTTTTTTTAGCCAGGACAGAGCTTCTATTATCGCTATAGCCTTTGCCTGAAAGACGCTACAGTGTTTCTCACTAGTCGGAATGACAGTTGAAAATTCGGATCCTTTAGGTAGACTCCCACACACACTCCTTCGTCCATCTTCGATCCATCTGTGATTTTTCGCAGAGGACCGTCCAGCGTCTGGTGTTCAGATGTCCAGTAAAATCTGGGGGTATGTCGGTTGAGAAATTGTTCTCGAAGATATGATGTGTGGGGTATCGTGAGGTCGGTGTTTCCTGGTAGGGATCCAAATTTATCGAGGATTGTAGACTGCCTGAAGCTAAGCTCCTTCCACATACACAACGATTTCAATTTAATCGCAGTGCTAGCAGCGGCCTGCCCACCGAAGAGATCTATTGGCGGAAGGTTGATGAGTGTGTTTATGGTTGGGAAAGGGAAGTTCGCGTTGCTCCGCTGATGCAGATACATGCCATTCGCTGCACCCTTTCGAGCGGTTTGTAGTTGGTGACTTTGTCTAACGCAGTCCACCACGTCGCTACACCGTACAGTGCTATAGGGTCGACTGCTGAAACGAATAGCCAGGGAACCACTTGCTGCTGTAGACCCCCATTTGCATCCAAAGCTTTTTTACAGTGTCGTTCAGGCTTCATTGACGCGTAAGTTTCCAGCTTAACTTCGTGTCCAGGATAATGCCTATAAATTTGGCACTGTTGATTAATTTTAGGGGGACTCCCCTGATATTAGAAATCTTGTATTTTCTAGTAACTGCATGATATCCCTAATTGTGGATATGAATTTCACAGTAGCCGCGATGGCAACATCGTCGTCCTAGCATTCTAACGTGGAGACTTCTTGTTCCGTTTGTATCCGTGTGTCACTCGATCTTCCTTGTTCCTGATCATGTCGCGTTTCTTAAGTGATGAGGGGGATTAGATCAGGTTAGGTTAGGAGGCGGGCTGTTAGTGCATTCACCAGCACACTTAGACCATATTGGTCCATTGTGATACCCATAGTCAGACTACTACCACTTATTGACTACTCCAGTGATATTGCCGTTAATTTGATCCCAATGGAAAATGGTGACTGGACCAGATTTGAAACCAGATAAAAGCGTATTAACTTTGCTTTCACTGGCATTCGAACCGTTGCAGGCACTCTACCAACTGCGCCATCCATTCGTCTTGGGATTAATAGGTATGTTTCTTTGCAAGGGTATTTACGCTTAAACTATAAGTGTACAAAGAAAAACGATCTTCGGCGCTTAATAATTCATCAAAGAATCTTGGCAGCACCGATGATATTTATGACAATTGTGACAGTCAGCGGGTGGAAACCTGTAAGGTGATATTTGATCGTTATTGGGCACAATCTTCGGTTTGCGATTGTGTAGCGTGACCATCACTGTAATTATAAAATAAAAACAATCTTAAATGAAAAGAATCGGTCACGAAACCTAAACGGAATGTATAGCAGAGACACTCTGGATATACCAAAAGTTGCATACTTATGGATGCAAAAACATGGCTGGAATCCGCAGGGTTATATGCCGACCAGTTTGTTGATAGAGCAGAGACAAATGCTCTTCGAAACTAAACACGGCGCTAAATAGCTCATGTTTACGAACACTGTCTTCTGCAATTTTGAAATCTGCGATTAAGAAGTGAGTGTCAACCTCCACTTCTTCGTGCCAGTGTCGTAACCTAGTCTATTGTAGTTCTGGTTATAAGGACCAGATTGTTGACAGTCGGCATTCGCCGTAATAATGAGTGATTTGTCTAGCGATTGTCTTTTCAGTGTTCTAAATTTGACAGCTCACGTATGACCAGCCACATGTGTCTAATTTAAACATGCTCAACACTGCCATTCATCATGAAAGGACTCACGGCCTTATACAAAATGCTTATGCAAAAACATTTAAAAATTATCTAATACATCAACCACATCTACAAATGTAAGCCACATACAGCAACCTAAACAATGAATGAATGAATTCAGGAATGAACAGAAATTAATGATTGGAAGCATTTTTATCTGCGCTTATTTCATAAGCGGCGATTGATATGATGAGTAACTTAAGCGGATATAGGATTTGTTGTAAGTGTATTTTACATGGAAATTGAAATTAAAGCGTATATACGCTTGCAAAAAAACACACCTAATAACACGCATAATTTTCAATTGGAAGACCATGCTCGTTACTCCTGGGCAAAGGAAGGGCATAGGTTACGGAAACATCCTAGGTCACTAGATCCTACGGGTATTACTTTAATATTCGATAGATCAAATCATATCCAGAATCTGTGCGCAGATTATTTCAAATACACCTTTTGTTCTTGCAATTTTCGAGCGCAAAACGGATTACGAATACACCCGTGCACATTGCTCTCAAAATGTCTGTGGATTGTGGTCAATGGGAAATAATAGGCTGGGAATAATATTCCACTGTGATGAGCATTCCTGGCGAGACGTGTATTGAAATTCATGGAGAGGAGAAATGCAATTGGCTAGCTCCCTTGAGCATCGTTTGTTAAAATATCGGCAAACAGGGATAGGTGTGTTAGTTGAAGTTGGTATTGGATGATATCTAAACGGTTCAGGGTTGTCTTGAGTCCACCAGATGAGATATGAGCATTATATGCAATGGACGCTAGGCTTAAGTTTCAGCAGCCAGGATTGAGCCTTAAAAGAAGATACAAAACTTCGACTTGGGTAGACAATATAGTGGAATTGTCTTTACCCCAGTCGAAATTCTGTAGCCTACCATACGATGCCGTTCCAGTTCTACGCCTGAAGAACAGGTAGATCTGGAGTACAAATGTGTTCGTCGGGAACTAAGTAAATGCCTGTTAACGTAAAAGCAACTGCAAATCTATTGGTAAGGGATAACAAATGCAGCATTCAACCACTCAAGTTGTTGACCATTAACCGCATAAATAAATAAAGTCGTACACACGTTCCTATTACAATCTAAAGCTTTTCAGAAATATGTCCATCGTCAAATTCTTTTTCAAAATTATTGAATCTGGATAATTTCCCTGCCCGTCCATTGACACACATGACCGGCTTTCCACCCACCGTCAGGCGGTGTTCCAAATAAATGAAGTGACCTCCGAAGTTGCTGTGATCTCGTCAAGTCCCTTCCTCCATCTACTTGCTTCCTGCAATTTTAATGACCACCTCAAATGACCTGCTTTCATCAAAGGAACGTCCAACCTTCCTTCCACTTCATTGCTATTCCATCTGATTTATATTTAAATCTCCATTTTTTTTACATTCTTCCCCAGTCAGAAGGACAGACGTCCAGCAGCTTGAGTCAGTCCATTTGTGGTCTTGGTAGAATTTATATTTCAATATCCAACCTCCCGCTGCGGTCAAGAATATGTACAACTGCACAGATCAAAGGACATTTCCCAGTTCGGAGAGGCAATACACTTGTGAACTCTTGAATTTTTCAAATTCACTCCTTGCCCATGGACGGGCGCTTGTGGTGTACCGGGGATGAAAGTTCCTCAATCACCCGGACTTTTAATTGCAAAATTGAACGGAACACTAGAGCGTGTAATTATGCCACTTAAAAGTTGTAACATTTTCTGTTAAGTGGATTAATTCAGTATTTGCGTCTGCCCCACTTGGGAGCACTTTGCTGAAGAGCTAGTTTTCGCCTTGACTGTGAGGTCTGACGTGGGATGCGAGTAGGTGAACTGCAAGATTTTTAAAAGTTGCCAGTGAACGCGAAGTGAACTTTGATTACTTTATTAATCGCTTTTCGACTTCATTAGTTCGAAGGGGGAGATTTCGAGGGCCGGAAATTGCATAAATGAAGGTATGCGCGTGTGTTTGCATGTACTTCTGACGGAAATCGGAAGGAAGCGAACACTCTTGAACAACACTTCTGGGGGTAATTCACTTCAAATTCGTTTGAAGCCGCCTTTTGTGCAGTCAATCAGTGAGTGTGTCTAGCTATGGCATTGAGGCTTTTAAGTTAGTTTTGATCTTAGATTGATAACTTGAGATTTTCGTTGAATGTTCTAGAATGCGAATGCATTAAATTTTTAAATTGAGTCTACAATGCTTGATAATCAGAAGATAAATCTGAGGCTGGCATGTTTATTTGTTTGGAAGGAAGGGAGGTCCTTTGAATGAAGAGGTGGCGGGAATCTTACAGCAGCTTATTTGTAAAAAAATGTTCATATTTATGTCTGTTGTTGTTTCTCTGAACTTTTTAGAGAACTGTACGGCCTTAACAAGTTCATGTAAGCTTTGAATTTTGGCATTTGGGCAGTAAAATATTTTCAACGAACAAAAGAAAAAGAGTAATAGTAGATGACAGCTCAGTATTAATCAAAGTGAAGCGCTGCTGACTGTCGGCAGAGCTTGTTAAGGCAGCTGGAGAGCATACATGCACCAACTCATCTGTAAGATATGGTCGGAGAAAATCATGCCCCACGAGTGGAATGCTTGTTTGTCCGATCCAAAAGAAAGGAGACCTTATCAACAGCGCCAACTACCTAGTGGTATAAGTCTCATAAGAATCGCTTACAAGATCTTTTCTGGGGTTTTGTGTGAGCACCTGAAACCATTCGTCATGCATAGAGACGAGCTACACAACGCCCCCACATTCTTGCCATACTCGGCAGACTGAGCAGGATGACGATGGTGAAATCTCGCTGCAACATCAAGGTCGGTAACGAACTCACGGAGACCTTTAATGTCAAAAAAGGATTTAGACAAGGCGACGCGCTGTCTTGTGATTTCTTTAATATCTTGAGATCGTGCAAGAATCGATCTTCCAGAAGTCCGTACAATTGCTGGAATCCGCGATTGACATTGATGTAATTGGCCGAACGCAGCGACCCGTCAATGAGGCGTTAGTTGGCATTAAAGCGGCTGAAACGAGTTCGGCTGTAAACGAGGACAAGACAAAGTATATGCTGACATCAAGAAAGGACGCACAACATCGACGAATCGGCCAGAACATCACTGTAGGCAGCTAACTTCGTAGACTTCGTCTACCGCGGCTCATCAGTAAACAGTAAAAACGATATCAGTACCGAGGAGAATAACTCTTGCCAATGGCTACTTCTATGAGCTCAAGAGGCAATTGGGTAATAGAGCTCTCTCTCTCTCGGAGGACCAAGTTGACTCTGAATAAGAACTTGATCATCCCCGTCCTTCTCTACTACTCAGAGATATGGACTATATCCAAAGCGGATGAAGAGGCTCATGGTCTTTTCGAGAGAAAAATTTTGCGCACGATTTGCCTAAGATGGTTAGTCCATGTAGCTTAAGATGCCTAAGATGTAGAGCGTATTGACAACTTAACTCTGGTCAGAAGAAGAGGAAGCACCTCAGCCGGCTTGGTGTACAAAACTAGCGAGAGATCTGGCCGACTGGAGAGGCATGTTGAATGAGGCCCAGGTACACCCTGGATCGTAGCGTCATATGAAGAAGAAGAAGAAGCATTGCTTGATGGTAAATATAATATTATGATAAGTCGTTATTAAAAAAAAATATGGTCGGGATTTTGATTTATGTTTATGAGGCGGGTACGGTGAAGAGATATATGTAGGCTTGACTGGTCCCTTGGGCTGCTGATTGGATACCATCTGAAGCTTTCGATGAATCGACGTAAATGCATAGATTTGCGACGGGGCAACCTTACTGAAGTCGTAGAGTAAGTTATCCCCGATTAATTTGTACGTACAAGATATTAAAGGTTCCCTCCCATCCACAACACGAGTGTTCCAGGTTCAATTCGGATTGTAGCGACACCCACATTATTCAATTATGAGAGAGAGCATTCTTAATCACATCTCTTAAGACGTCGAATGTGTACTGAAAATATCGTCTGGTTAGTCAACTACCCTATAGCTGTATCTCTAGGGATAGGTTAGGTTAGGTATGAAGTAGATGTATTCACACTTAGGGCAAAGTAGGACCGTTGAGATTTCTGGATAGGAATACTCTTTAAGTCGTCAATTATGACAGGTGGTAAACTCGGGTATCGAAACTGGCACCCTCTGCTTTGGAGTCAACGCACTAAGCCATTACGCTACGGCAACCAACTTCACATTACACTATTTTTTGTTGAATTTGTGTGTTGAACATGTTTCAAAAATCCTTTCCTTAATTTATAAAGCTCAGGAGCAACCAATAACTGTTCCGAAAAACCATAAATTTTACAAAACAAAACAAGCTACATAAATTTAGTTCATTCTCATCCTTTAACAAAGCAAAAGAAAATATTGCAGCATTTAGCAATGTGTTTTTTTTTTTTGTGCATGTCTCCCTCGTATAACATATCTGGACATTGGTGTATGCAGGCAAGTGAGCGGCATTTTGTACATGCCAAATAAATCTTACTATCACTTTTAAGTTCAACTTCTTGCTGGATAAAAGGAGATCATTCTATCTCCTGCAAGTGTCACAATGTGCACCAGAGACGCCAGATGAAATGAGACAAACTGGCTTATTATATTAATTCGCGGACTTCCGAACAAATACCGCGTTGCCTTTTTTTTTGTTATCGTAGTTCTTTGTTAAAACACAGTCCTTTGGTATTCTGTTCTTTATAATAGTACCAGTTGCATTGAAATCGAGTAACATAGGTTAATCAAATAACTTGCTCACTGAAAAATATCTGTCAGTATATAAGAGTTAGTCCTACTGGATTTGGCTTGTTAAGGAAATATTGCAACAAGCCGCAAGATCCCGCAAAAGGAATGGTTATTTCATCAAGTCACACATTTCATTAAATTGCACATTTCAACAAATAACACATTCTCATTTTCATTTCATTTTCAGTTATTTATTTTTAATATCTATCGCTGCACTTCAAGAATCATATGTTCTTTTAATAGTACAGGAACATTATAACATAAAATATTATTTTGTGTGACATGATTGAAATTAGTGATTTCAAGTTACTTCAATTATAATTTAAGAGTGTAGATTTCTGATTTTAAAATTTAATGTTATTAGAATACATATGTGTAGAGAAAGAGTTAAGACTGAAGTTACTAGGAATTATTTCAGTTCGAGCGGGAGAAATATGAGAAACAAGCGTTACAAAATTGTGTGTATTTGGTCTTAGACCGTACCTGTGAAGGTAGGTGATTCCATAAATGAACAGCATGAATGAAAAAGTGCCTACGTGACATTAAACAGGTATGATTGGAGGGTTTCAAGGTAATATTACGACTTGATCGACAGAAGGTGATCTTTTCATATAAATATTTTGGCTGTTTCTTGTGAATAATTTTGAAGAGTAATAAGCACGACCAGTAGCATAAGAATGCGTCGAGTTCGCATCCTAGGAGAATGCGACGTTGTTCCGAGACGTGATAAAATCTGCGAAGGTTAAAAACATACCGTGCAGCCGCGTTAATTGCTTTTGTCAATTTTAGGGAGGAAGAATAATCACAGTCAGCGAACAACTCAGATCCATATGTCAAGATTGGCACTATGAGTGCTCTGGCAAGTTTTAATTTGATGTTCACAGGGAGAATGTATTTGCTGATTGATAAGCCTCTTAGGGATGTATACACCTTTGATACTGTGCTATCAATGCTATCCACGTCAGTTCAGGGCTTTTTACACATGTAACATATTCAATTGCGGTCGAGTTCAGTTCTATTAGAGGGAAATTTGACAAGGAAGGCGGTTGTTTCGAGAACGGGATGGCTTTGGTTTTGTTAGGATTGAGCATTAGACCATTTTGCGTAGTCCAGTTTGCAATAGAGCCCAAATCCTCGTTTATTTTAACAACTGAGTCTTCAACCATATCAAGAGGGAAACTTAGGAAGATTTGGACATCGTCTGCATAGATATGGAATTTACAATAGGATAAGACTAGTGGAATGTCATTGATAAACATTGAAAATAATAATGGACCGAGAATGGAACCTTGAGGAACACCATAGCGTACGTCACAAAATGATGACAGTTTAGAGTTATGAAAAACTGCTTGGACTCGGTTAGTAAGATACGAGAGAATTAATTTATTAGTAGGATTACAGAAATTGAATTGGGTGGACAGTTTATGACAAAGTATTGTTGGGTCTACGCAGTCAAATGCTTTCGAGAAGTCGAGTAAGGTTAGTATGGTCGTTTTGTCTTCGTCGATAGCTCTTCGAATATCGTCTGTTACTTTTAATAAGGCTGTGACACAGCTATGTCCTTTCCGGAAACCTGATTGCACGGGGTTTAGATGCTTGTGTCGCTCAATGTAATCTTTGATGTTTCGGCTAACAATAGATTCAAACACTTTTAAAAGAAACGGAAGGATTGCAATAGGTCGGAATTCAGGTGGATTAGTTTTCTTTGGTAATGGGATTATCTTAGCCTTCTAACACAGTGTTGGGTAGCGGGACGTCGTGATTATTGTGTTAATAATGTGCGTGATATGATGAAGTATCACTGGAAGCAATATTTTAGGGAAGTCAGGTTGGATATAATCGAGGCCAACGGATTTTGACTTGATGGCAAATACTGCACAACCGACTGTGTAGGAATCGACTCTTCCGAGTTCAAAGGCATTTGCTCGAGTGTTGTTTAAAAGTATTGGAGGCATTCTTTCGGAGACTGCGGGACCAGTAGAAGCGAATCGAATATTTAAGATATCAGGGTTAATGTTATCGTCGTTTATCCTTTTCTTTGCTTTGCTCAGTCCAATGTCACGAACCTGTTTCCATAGGAAACTGGAAGATCAATCGTTTCTGAATTTTATTTTGCAGTACCTGAGCTTAGCCGATCTTATCAACAATGTGACATCGTTCCTACATTCTTTATATGCATTATGCATTTTCGGGCAACGAATTCTTCTCCATCGTCTGAAAAGAAAGTCCCTGTTTCTCATCGCGAGATGAAATTCTCTCGTTTAACCACGGAGATGTTTCACTCGTTATAACTCGAGTCCGAAATGGTACATGTTTTTCGAAAAGGTAGCCTTTCAGCTTGTCTTTATAATAGACACCGTTTTAGAAATATATTACTTTATAACGAAAATACTTACCAAATATTGTTTGTACGTTCTGCTTCAAAATCTACCATCGAAATCCCGCCGGAATCAATGAGCGCTTCAAGGGAAGCATGGTCAGTGATAATAAAGAGAACATAGTTGACATCAAATATCCTATGAAAAGCACATTAAATGTGTATACAGTCAAAACCGGTTATCATGACTTTCAAGGAACTTACGAATTTGGTCGTTATAACCGATATGTCGTTGTAACCGAGATCGGGCATGTACATTCATGTGATGGGTATACCGTATACGGGAACTTGTCCGTGTCTTAAACCATATTAGGAACGATCTCTTCATATTTTTTAAGTTAAGTTGTGATTCCTCAAATGGTATTTTTTATATTTGCCTCATCTTTAATATTTAGGATGTAGTAGAGTGTGAAAAGGAATACGCTTTGGCAAGGTCTTTATTTTGCTCCCCAGCATCCAATCTAAAAATTATACTCATACCCCTCCTTCGTAAGGACTTTTTTGTTTCTGACTCTTTTTCTAATACCAACCAATCGTTGTGCACATATGCACGAACCGCAAATGCTGACAAACAGTTAACCGTTTCAGGCAAAAAAAATGCAGGTAGATGCCTCCATTTTAGTTGCTTTAACCAATATCTTATATCATTGTATCGTTTCAGGCGATGTAGTTGTAAGCGATACATTATTCAAGAGGACTATATACGACCACATTCGGGACCTGGGAACCTTGCCGTTATAACCGAAATGTCGTTTTAACCGATATCGGCAGTAACCTCTTTTTGAGGTTATTTATTATTTTCATTATTCACCCCGAAAGTCCTATGCATTTGAACTTTATATAACGAAAAGGATGCATCAAAACAGACAACTGAAAGCCGATTTGAGTTCTTTGCACATAAACTGTTACACATATACTGAATAAAATAGTATAAGATAATATACACATATGAGGCCTAAAATAAGTTCAAATTACTTACGGCTATTACACTTTTCAAACTTGAGCAAGCGCTTTCAATCCATTTTATTAATAATAATAATATGAGTGGCGCGACAGTCCGAGGTGGACCAGGGCCTAGCTTCTCTGTAACCACTTGTGTTGTGCGTGCTATTGTTCTTTCACGAGTGGAAGGGACCTACAGTTTAATGCCGACTCCGAACGGCGAAGTTGAGAAGCTTTTTCTAGACAAGAATACTCTTTGAGCATTGTCAGTGACTCGAAAGAGGTGGAGCCGTGAATTATCAATGGTGGTAAATTCGGGTATCGAACCTGGCACCCTCTGCGTAGGAGTCGATGCACTTACTTACCCACTACGCCACGGCGACCCACGGCTTTTACACTTTTCAAACTTGAGCAAGCGCTTTCAATCCAATTTATTAAACGATTGATTACTATCATTATGCTTTTCTACGAGAACACGCAATGTTGTTAGCCACATTTAAGTCGAATGGAATCAAAAATATTGCGGCAATATTTTTGTTTAATTCAATGTACTACTCATGAGACGCCAGGTGTGAGGAGGTTAAAAATGAGTCCTCTGATCCAAATCATGGCCAATATGTCGTTTGCTTCTTATTCAAGTCTCACATGACGTAACTATGCTGCCAAGCAGGCTGGCAAATGTCTGTTAATTTCTGGTTCTAGTTTAGTACGAATGTGTGAGATGCAATGTTATGATATTTAAGGAAAAAACTGCTTTAAATATCTAACTAAAAGGAATTTCTACTAAAGTAGCTAGAAACAGTCAATTTTTGACAAGTATTAAGAGCAAAACTAACCTTTTATGTATGTATTTTTTGTATTTTTTTATTAACAACAATTTACATTTTTACAATTGAGAAGTACATAGATATGGTTACATCTTACCTTACTTATGAAAAATTTAAATACGAGCACAAAATCAATTTTACCAAAGAATGAAACTAAAGGAAAAGCTAATTAAAAACCTTCATGCAACTTCATGTAAAATATAACAGTTTTGTAGATTGGTGTATCCTTAGTGGACTCATGAAGTATTAATAGAATTTAATAAATAAATGCAATAACTTTATACATTGATTAATAAATGAAACATATAATATCAAAGAAAATTTGCAAGATTAGAAACGAGACGGTTATCTGATATGTTATATGAAAATACAAATTTCGGACTATTCGTTCTTTTACCGTTTCAATTTTGGCTAATTCGTCAAGTTCTGAAGTTGAAAAATGCTAGGATCAATTTTAATACCTTATTTTGAAGAACTTGCAATTTTTTAATGTGACAGTTTGCGCAGTTCCCCCATACAGGAGCTGCGTAGAACAAAATGGCTTGGAAGATAGATTTGTATATTATTAGCTTGTTGTCTTTGCTTAGTTCAGACTTGCGACAAATGAATGGGTGAAGTACTTTAATGGTTTTGTTAACTTTACTAACGACATTACTTGTATGTTTCCCAAAAGTCAGTCTTTTATCCATAATGACTCCTAAATATTTAACAAATGGTGCCCATTCAATCTGATTTCCGCAAACTATTAGATTTCCTGCAGGCAAAAAACAAGATTTTCTTTTTCGAGAAAAAAAGATTGCTTGTGTTTTTTGAGGATTAATTTTAATTTTCCAATCTGAAAGATATTTAAGCAACGTATCGCAAGTTAGACTCAATTATTGAGCCTACCGAATCGGACGAATAAATACAGTATAGAATGGCATCCAGGAAGTGTAGGGAAATCAGAAGTATAGATGTTGTAAAGAATGGGGGCCAATACGGAACCCTGAGGAACACCGGCAGGGATCCATTGGACGTCAGATGGAGTTTGGTTCACAAATACTTTAAAACCTCTTGCAGTTAAGAAAGACTGTATAGTTTTTATGAGGTACATAGGAAAGTTAAATTGTAAGAGTTTGTGGACAAGGCCATTGTGCCATACAGTGTCAAACGCTTTTTCAACATCCAAGAGAACCATGCCACTGCTTTTGCCTAATGAAAAAAAATTCAAGTACATGTTTTTTGATTCTGTAAACTTGGTGTGAAGTATTGTGATGTGGGCGAAAGCCGAATTGTTGTTGTGGTAGAATATTGTATTCTTCCAGGTGTAGCATTAATTTATTTTTGAAGACCTTTTCAAAACATTTACTAAGAGAACTTAGAAGGCTTATAGGGCGATCAATGGCTTCCCTGGCTTGCGTATTGGTATAATTTTGGCGCATTTCCAATCAGAAGGAAAGTAACCTATTTTGAGGCATCCATTCAAAATTGATTGTAATATCTTAAGAGCCAACGTAGGAAGGTGTTTTAGATAAATGTTTCTAATTCCGTCAAATCCGACTGACTTACAAGTTTTTAGTGTAGCTACGATGGACTTAAGCTCATTCAGCCCAACCGTATCAGCGTCATAAGGCTGAGTTTTTTTTATAATTTGCGTGTGCTCAAGGGATTGCTAATACCCTTATGTGTCCGGGGTCAAGACACAGCACGGGCCGAAGGTATAGAGGGAGAAAGGGAGAGGAGGTACCTGTGCACATTGGTCTTAAATATCTGCGGGTTGTAGTCTGTAGGAAATATTAGCTTGGGAAGAGCATTCCACATTCGTGCAGTGCGGCTGAAGAACGAGTCTCTGAATTTAACTGTGCGTCCGAAAGTAGGCTTAAGGGTATACTGATGGGCATTCCTGGCGAGACGAGTATTGCGGATGAATTCATGGAGAGGAGGAATGCAGTTGGCTAGCTCACTTGAGCATCGTTTGTTGAAATAACGATAAAACACGTACAAAGAAAAGACGTTGCGTCGATGTTCCAGCGAGTCTAATGACTCTGCGATATTATTGTCCCCTATAAGTTTTATCGCTCGCTTTTGGATTCTATCAAGTAGGTGCAGTGTGGTCTTGGGTGCACCAGACCAGATATGAGCGTTGTACTCAAGCTTGGGGCGGATGTACGCCTTATAAATTAAAGCCAAATCAGAAGGGGTGAAATATTTCTTGCATCGATTAAGGAAACCTAAACATTTCGCAGCATTTTTGGCGACCTCAAATATGTGATAGCTCCAACTAAGTGTTGTGTTGATACACATACCAAGGATGGAAATTTTTCCGGTTTCATCGACACAAGCGCCGATCATGGATAAAGGCTGATTATGAAGGGTTCGCTTGAGTGACAGCAGACAGCATTGAGTTTTTGAAGCACTGAATTCTATTGTTTTTTCCCCAATTAATTATGCTGTCAAGATCGGAATTCAACGTGCTTAACATACGCTGCTGTTCCAATTCTACGGCCGAAAGGCGGGGTCGTGAGTCTTGGAACGAACATGATAAGCTGAGGGCGCTGTCATCAACGAAGGAATGGATTGGATTAGAAGTAGCAGACAAGAGATCATTTATAAAAATGAGAAAGAGTGTCGGAGACAGAACTGAGCCTTGGGGAACACCAGCATTTATTTGGTGGATATCAGACTTGAACCCATCCAAAACAACTTGAATTGAACGGTTCGAAAGGTAATTTCTAATCCATAGAAGAAGAGATTCATCGATACCATAGGCACGCATTTTCGACAAGAGAGCTTGATGCCAAACTCTGCCAAATGCTTTAGAAATATCAAGCGCAACGATCTTGCTTTCTCCTGCATTGTGCAAAGACTGGTTCCACTTTTCGGTGAGATAAGCTATCAGATCACCAGTGGACCTGTCGCTGCGGAAACCATATTGTCGGTCATTAAGAAGCTTCCGCGATTCAAGATATTTCATAAGCTGACGATTTATCAGCGTTTCCATGACCTTAGAAAGAAGGGACGTAAGTGCTATGGGTCGGTACGAGGTGGGTGACGAAGATTCTACCTTTTTAGGGACTGGCTGGACAAATGCTGTTTTCCATCTGCTCGGAAAGAGACCTAAAGAGTAGGATAGATGAAAAAGCTTACGCAGTAGTTTTGGCAGCGCGGATTTATGCACGTCGAGATCTTTCAGTATTCTTGCAACTGTACGAAATCAACGCTCTCAACGCTCACAGGTGGAAACAAATTGGAATCTGGCAGTGTTGAGCTAGCTGCAAAATGAGCCGCAAGCAGATTAGCTTTGTCTAAGGAGCTGACAGCTGGAATGTCATTGTAAATGAGCGTGGGAATTGAAGACGAGGCGGAATTCTTTACGTTTTTTACGATGTGACCAAAAGTTTTTGCTACCCTTGGGACATTGTAGCACTTTTTGCCTCAACTTTTGCTCATAAGAGAATTTCACACGTCTGATAGTTGCATTGCAGTCATTTCTGGCCCGTTTAAACTTCTTCCGGTTTTCCTCAGTGGGGTTGGCTTTGTATGTCCGGAAATTCAACTCTCTCATCCTAATAGCCTCTTTACAGCTCGAGTCATACCATGCGTTTGCTTTGGGCTTGATACTCTTCACTCTGTGAGGAATGAAGGTTCTCATGCCCAACAGAAGAATATTTGTGATCATAACAGGCGTAAAGAACCTTCAACAATATTATCAGCAACATTACTTACTGTACTCGAGATTTGGTGGTTCGATAAAAATGTACTGGCTAAAATGTTTGCTTTTTCTGAATTGGAAACAGCTTGTTCAGTAGAAGTTTTCAGGAAAGAAATAAACGTTCGCTTGTTCTTAATAACTTTTACGATGTTCCAAAAGGGTTTGCTGCATTTATCCAAGTCTCTCAATTTATGATTCCACTCAATGTTTTTAAATAACTGCATCTCCTGTCTAATTTTTGTAGTTAAATACCTGGACACATGCAGGTAGTCCTCTATTCTAAGTTGCTGCCATTTCCTGCGTAGGCTGTTCCGAAACTTAATGAGCTGAAGTATATGTCTAGGCAGATTGGTTGAGCCATACTTCAAAGGATCATTTCTGTAGTCTGTCTTCATTCACTTTCGAAGAAATTCGTAAGGCAAAACTAACCTATACTTAACCTATACATAATCAGTTTAAAGCTGCATTTACACCTCTGCTAGTAGCTACTCACAGCGATTCCCGACATGAGAAACTATTATATTGCACTGCTTCAACTCTCTCCAGTTACTTCGCTGTTCAGAGTCGAAATAAAAGAGTAGGGCCCTAGCACAAGTGAGGGAACAATAGCTAGCAAATACAACACACAACATAGTCTAGGTTTATCTGGACTTCGCTTCACCGGCAAACAATGTTGTGTGGACTGTCATCTGAATCTATCCCTTTAGTCAATCACACAGTCAATTTTGCAAGGTTCTTGCTAACCAGTGTGATGCAGTCTCTGATCAAGTCTGAATGTCATCTTCTTCTCCTTGACCGAGCCTCATGAGATCCGCGCGTTTTAAAGTTCGCATTCTCTTTCGAACCACCAGTTTTCACACAAAACCACTCCACTTCTCCAACAGACCACGCAGAGCCAATGCCAGCATCTGGAAACATTGCACTTTGAAAGCAATATCAATCAAGTGCATGTATGGAGGTGCACGAGAACTGTAACCTCGCGGGACCATCAACCTCGGAAATATGGAAACTGTATCATCATTTGTATACGTCCCCGCCTACCCACATTGAACCATCGCCAGTATGCCTCAAGAGCATCATAAGAGAGACTCTTGGATTCAGCAGTGGTCATGATCCTCTCGTAAATGTTTGCTGTTTCAATGAACTGATCAAAGTTGCCAGAGCGGCGCGGCTGTAAGTGTTTGTTCAAAGGTGAAATTCTGTTCCTCAATTTTAAATGAACCTTGGTTCATCAAACAGTGACTGTGATCACTAAATTTCAGCGTCGAGGTCCTTTAAGTTCATAACGATTGAAGAGAAATGTCTTTGTCAAAACCTCCTTCTAAAAGGCAAATTGTCATTCACAGACCTGGCCCCTGTCCGTCTCGAATCATGCATCATTTCCTCGCATGGCCACACTGACGAACTGCTTGACTTTGGCCTAATCTACAGAAAAAATCATAAATGCGCCGCTTGTTTGACCATGACGTCAAGTGGTGTCGTGAATGTCTTGCCAAATCGATACACTTTCAATCGGAAGCCACCTCCTTCTGCGTACTTTCCCATCTGTTGCTTCGTTGCTTCGCTGCTTCTCTGCGAATCGCTTACGACACATCCACTGCACACCGATCGCTCTGGAAACTATTGTTCTGCGTCCATTGCCCCCCGGTTTACCCATTCCATCTGAGCTCAACGAAAACAAGTTTTTTCTTTTGCCTTTTCTTCAAGTTCACGAATAATTAACTTGCGAGCTGCACCACACATGCCCCCAAGGAAGTACGAAAATAAATTTAAATTTGTAATGTTCTTCGTTTCCTCCTCATCTTTGCGCTACAAAAATCGAATTTCAACTTCAGCGAATATGAAGTGTCAACACGGCCTCAGGTGGAATATCATAGTTCTCCCAACGAGACACACAAACACCCGACCTGGGGGCCAGAGGGAGACCCATCTCAAGAAACACAATACCAAGTGACACTGAAACACACTTCAAGCGCAAGCGGCACCCAGCAAATGGGTCACTGCGGTGGACAGAAGTGAAAACCAATCACTTCGCTAACAAGATCGTTTGTTCCTCTCGAGAGTGTGTAGCGAAACCATCAGTTAAGGCCAAAACAAACAAATGAAACCACACACACGCTGATTTGGGACAAATAAATTAAGAGAAACGCTTTACTTAAACTTAAAATCGATGAGAGGGGGGAGGGGGTCTAATGACTAATGACACTGAGCTAATTCTTAGATCACATTGTTCTTTTTGTACACATTGATCGCGTAGAATTCCGGGATGCGAAACACTTTCAGGCGGCTGTCACTGAATTGGCCATTGGTGAGGGCCTTCACGAAGAATATGTCCTTGTTGGAGGACTCCTTGACGGTGGGCGCATCGAAGTCGTCGATCGACTTGGTGTGGTGCGGCCGATAGTTCACCCGCATCAGCTTCACGTAAATCACTTTGTCATCGCCAGGCTGCTCCTCGCCGTTCTTGAAGTACTTCAGATTTCTGGACTGTGGATAGAGCTGCAGCGGCCTCATGTGCAGAATTTCTGACGGCAGCATCGGGTAGAGTTCGTTGTCCAACGGCCTTGAGATTGTTGCTCCCTCACAGCAAAGGTGCGACGCCATCAGAACTGCGGTGATGTACTGAAAGATGAACTGGATTAGTTGGGGAACTCATCGCTAAGGATCGTCTCGGTTTGGTATTACCAAAAATTCCTTAACAAGTGCCATTGTAATGATAATTCTCAGTCTCAGTTCAGCGGGAGTCTGTGCAACGCGCTGGGCTCAGGTGTTGCGGTGGTAATGCGACGGCTATTTGACTAGATTTGCGATCGAACATCGAGGTTTCGCTGAATCGGCGAACTTTTGCCTAATGTGTCGGCAAAGTATCACGGCGGAGATAGTGTCTCGGAATTCAGGTGGTGGGCAACAGTGCGACCGAATGGGGGCTCGCTACCGCTGGTATGCGTTTGCGCGTGATGAAGATGACTTTCGATTTTAAAGCGTGCCGCGTAAAATTTGACTCTCGACGCACGTACGCGATGAGTGATGATGATGTTGATGGTGATTATGTGCTGAACTGGTGGGAGAGCTGCAGCTTTTTAACCTTATTGATGGATTTGAACTACTGGCACAAATACAACGCAGCTATCGTTGCTCGTGGAGGAGTAGATGTGCATGGCATCTTTGAAAGGTTCCCTCGTGAGCAAGCCATCACTTCGTGGAGGGAATAGCAATTAAGAGGAGTCATTCATTCAAATGTGATCGCCATGAAGGAATGAAGCCGGTTGTGCGCACAAATAGAGTGTTATCTTCTATGAATGGTAGCTGACTACAATGGGACATTTAAATACATCGATTGACATTGAATTCAAAACACTTTCACCGATATTCTCCTTCTTTCTTTTCGATTTCAGTATAGGTGGTGGAAGCGGCAGTTAACAAAGTGGATCATAGAAAACGACATTCTCCTGCTAAGCTGGTGGCACACTTTGGTGGTCGATAAATTTAAATTCACTCGTTGGCTATCCTGTTGCTGGTATCATCGGTGTATGCTCATGGATAGTTCAAAAGGAACAGATGGATGTCCAAAGATGGATACGGGGATAGGGGATTAACCGAACTTTATTCTCAGCCTGTTTTCGATTGGAGCTCTGAAGGGACGAGGGTAGTTAGGGCGTTTTTATTCCCTTATAGTTGAACAAAATGCGGCTGGTGTTGAGAAGTCGTTTCTATTCACTCATGATTGAAGATTGTGGCGGCCGTGGTGTTGCGAGTATATGCGCCGATCCTTATGCAACTGAACCTCGCTGCCTGGGTTCGATTCCCGGTACGACCAAAAGAATTTTCACGGCCCACCTCTTTCGAGTCACTGACAATGTTCAAAGAGTGATAACTGTCTAGAATAAGCTTCTCAAACTTAGCCGTTCGGAATCAGCATAAAACTATAGGTCCCATCACTAGTCTGAAGATTGTTGAGCTAAAATATATAGCAAATCGTTCATAAAATTTTAATGAAATCTTGAAACATGTCACACAAATATAGTGCTTTCAGATGTTTGTTAATTCCTTTGATGTGTATCTAGCATCTAGCTCGGTTGGAGAAAGAAATACAGAACGACTGCAGATACGCATAATGAACGTCAATCAGGTTGGTTTAGTTGGCTAGCAAAACTTTGATTAAAATACTAAAATATTCATACCCCATGTATATAGACATACGACGTATGTCTATAAACTAAATTCTCTGCAATTCTAAAGCAAGAGCATTGAATATCCACGTTGATCCAATAAAGGTTTACAGCCCTATTTTGGATCTGATGCGAAAATTGTCTTGTAAGTTTTCATATATTTTGTATCCTTACCTCACAAGAAAACACACAACAGTTAACCTGGTGTAGTGAATTCGTTTTCATGTCAAAAATTTGTTCTTTTCGCTCTCTTCACTCTCTTCGCTCCCTTTTTTCGTTTTTTCTTCTCTCACATTGAAAAGACAATTTGAACCTTCTCATTCTTCCCCTGACGACTTATGGCAATGGCGCACTTAGACCACTTATTAACTTACTTACTTATGAGAACGGTGACCCATGGGGGGTCAGAACCTGGTCCTGAGCACGCTGCTTCCAGTAATCAAGACCAAGTTGTCTTTCAAGTGTGATGACTTGGTCTTTGTACCGGAGATTCGTACTTCCTCTCCTTCTCAAACCAGGAGGATCAGAGTCGAAGACCCTCTTAGCTAGCCAGCTAGCCAGTATAGCCGACGGATTTTTTCCTTTCACACTACATCCACCTCCTGGTACAGCTCGTAGAGTTCGCGGTTGTGTCTTCTCCTCCATTCACCTTCGTCGAAGATGGGACTATATATCGGACGTAGAATGTTTCTTTTGAAGACACCTAGAGCTGCTTCTTGTTATGCAGTTTTGGGATTGGCAAAATAAGAGTTTTGTAGAACATGATATTGGCCTTTCGAGTCAGGAGTCTTAAGCCCACTTGATTCGACAAACCGAAGTAACACTGGTTGCCAAGGGCGGATCTCCCCTGTGATGTCGTTTGTGGAGTTTATGTTTGCCCCGAAGTAGATTACTTGTTTGCATATATCATACGGAGTTGTATAGAATAAGGAGCTTGTTGATAGAAGAAATGATAAATATTCAGAAACACACATCGATGTTGTAGCGAATCAAAAAAGCTCCACCAGGTTTTTGGGACGGCTGGCAATTGAAAACACTGATCTGGAGGTTCCAGGCGTAAGGTTTCCATCATACTCAAAGCGAAGCAAATATTTCCAAGCTGAGTCAGAAGGAGGTGGGTTTTCTGCTGCATAGTTGTCAGTGACTTAAAAATTGTCTTGCGCAACAGGCGGGTGGACCTGAGCTCTCATCGCGTAACTTTTCAGGCGACTATCGGCCTTTTGATTCACTTGGATGATATCGTCTATGATTTGATTCATGTAAGACACTTACTATCGTCTTACAGTTTGAGTGCTCTAAAAATTATATCTCTCACGTAAAAATGACATCTGTGCTGTAATTTATCCCAAATTCCACTAACACATTCTCACTTCAGTTTGCGACCTGTCACTCCAAAAATGTCTTAAATGTGTAGAACAAGATATGTACAATTTGTTCTCATTTAATAAGAGACGATACTAAAATAGGTATCGCCAAAAATCAGTCGTCGAGACGATAGTTACTGACAGTTTTTAGCTTTCGCGAAGCTGACATGAAATGATATCTCTCAGACGATATCGTTTTTGTATGCTTACATGAAGCAAAACTATCGCCGAAACCCTAGCACGAGATGATTCTCGCCTTACGAGATTAGAGCCCTGGTCGTTAACCAACAAGCCTTGCCTAATCTCTGACTATTTCCATCCAATCTCGCACACCAAGTTGGTTGAGGTCCTTCTCTTTCTGGGACGTGGCATCTTGTATTGCTTACACTCTACATGAGCATCCAGAACTCTCGGTTGCATCTTCTTCCTAACTCAACTTACTCGATGAGCAGATTTCCGACTTAGAATTCTAGAAAGAAACAGCATAGCCGCATCGTTCATAACGTCCACATTTCAGCTCCTTATACTAGCGGAGTACTTGATTTTTCTTATTTTTCTCTTGTCTTGACTTCGTTTTGTTATTGCCGTAAATGTCAATTCACAGGTCGAAGCAGTGGAACTTCAGTAATTTTATCTACTAAGGATTTGGATGTTTTGAACAGAGGAAGGAAATATTTATGCTCAGGATTATTTATGCTCAGTCTCAGATGTCAAAAAAAAGCTTTTTTCAGTGAATAAATGTAAATGAGAATCAGAATGAAGTATTACAGAGATGCTCGACTTGTACCTCTCTTCCCCCTTAAGATTTTTGACAAATGTATTTTATAACGTGTTCATAAACCCAATTGACCAATCAGAGGACGGCATTTACGTTATTTCGTGAATAACCGTCAAAAATTCATGAATATCTGTCAAAAAGGCACTCAAATTCGTTGATCGACAAGGCGGCAATCAGCTGTGAAGTCAGCTATCTCTGTAATACTTCATTCCTGATGGGAATGTAGATAGACAGGTAGTAGCATTACTTGGCTAGAATAGTCACATTGTACCGCCACAGGGTTTAATAGAGAGGGTTGCCGTGATTATGACAACCAGCCAGTTTTGTCAACAAATTTTACTAGTGCGTTGACCAGTATTTTACTGATGTCGTTTAAAGAATCATATTAGTAGGGGCTTACAGTGGCTTTCGTAATTGAGGCCCAGGACATTCGCAGTGAAGGTGCTGGATGCTTTCCTCGTCCTCCTCGTCTAGGCAGCTTCTAGTCATTGGAGAATTTAGAGATGTGCGGCAGTCGATTACTACTTTAGAGTTTATAAAAAACGATGTCAGGGATTTAATTGCTGCTGGCTATCCGTGAAGATACAAATATCGCGAACGGATATCACGTCTCACCTTAGCCAAGACAGGGGTTCGCTTATCGTCATTATTTCCGCTTGTAAAACATTGCAGCGACTGGGTAGGCGAATGGATTTGTTCAGGTTAAGACACTCCGAAATGACGCCACATCGTCCGTTTTGGATCCATCTGTGTAAGAGTGTATGGCTTTACCAAAGGGTATGATGCCGCCGTACCACAGGTCTAGTGTATTTCCCATTGCGACCTGAAGCTGATCCCAAGGACGTCGTGTCTCCACGGACGTCGACGAGATCAAGTACTACTGGTTCGAGTGGCGCGATAACTCGTTCAAGATGTTCACGGACCTCTACAAGAAGTCTGCTGCCCTCAACGGCAAGTATAGCCCCGTGCAGTGGTAGACCCCATCTAACTTCTCCTTTCAGGCTGTCAGACCGCTTCCGACTTCTGGCTGAAGGACATCGAAGGCCACAGCTCACATATCATGGCCACGTTGGACAAACTGATGCCGGGCCTGACGCCGCTTTTCCTGCAATTCCACGCCTTCGTCAGGTCCACTCTTCGGCTGAGGTACGGAGAGGAGCTGATCAAGCACTCGGCTCAGCGGTGTCTTCAATTATAAACCGATGGACATATCTTCGATGTTCCTTCATTCATACTTTTTATGCGTCTTATTAGTTGGTTTTTGAAATTTGTTTCATTATATGTTTTGCCATACGATTTGCAACTTAATCCAACTTTTTCTTCCTCTGTGGGGTGGGTCGCCGTGGCGTAGTGGGTTTCGATCGAGGTGGGTTCGAGGTTCGATACCCGAATTTACCACCTTTCATATTTCACGGCTCCACCTCTTTCGAGTCATTGACAATGCTCAAAGAGTAGTTCCTGTCTAGAAAAAGCTTCTCAAACTTGGCCGTTCGGAGTCGGCATTAAACTGTAGGTCCCTTCCACGCGTGAGAGAACAATAGCACGCACAACACGAGTGGTTGCTGAGAAGCTAGGCCCAGGTCCGCCTCGGACTGTAGCGCCACCCATATTATTATTATTATTATTATTTTTCCTCTGAATGAGTTGCAGTCCGTAGGGAACTTGAGTCCCAAAGATCATGGCGGTGATAAAACTTAAGACATCACAATTAATCGAGCAAACAGTCAGATATTATACCCAGTGACCATAATAACCACACCACTCAATAGTATATAAATAAGCGGCAGCGAATCCAATCACACTCTAGGAACGTAAATGACAATTGGATTTTGAATTGTGCGTACAAACGCAGAAGAAATTGTAGGCAGTTTGAAATTTTACATTCCATCTGGATAGTTTTCGTTCGCTTGTGATATAAGCTAAGTTAACTTAAGTCAATTATAGTTGGAGCTTGGGCGTTCTAAGGGTAATTTTGTTCACCAAGAATTATGGACAACTTTGGAAGCTTTCTCTCCAACTTCTGGATTTACTTTCATTCACTCCAATTTTATGGCTTCAACTTTTAATTTTCAACTCATGAGTTTATCAACTAATCATTTCTTCAACTTACGGAAATAACAAAAGTTAAGAAATCCCTGATTTCGATTTTGCTCTCTTTCTCTCTCTCTCTCTCTCTCTCTCTCTCTCTCTCTCTCTCTCTCTCTCTCTTTTCTTCCATTATCGTAGTTGCCCGCCTGACTGCCTGGCTGCCTGTGCATACAACATGGAATGATTTTGATTTCATTAATCGTTTTCGTCTCTCAAAGCGGGCAAAAATAATGGTGATCGAACAAATACAGGATTCTTTGCCGTGAAACGAGAGAAGATACTGGCACTTTCCATTTGATTTGAAATAATGAAGTACTATATTTTATAGATTTTCTTGAATTACAGGAAATTAAGCACTGGCCAATTATATTACAATATTATGCGGTCGGATCAATTCAAAAGGCGAATGCAGACTTTATTAGTGTAAGCATTACAAATTTGTACGGTCGCTGAGCAGCGGCAGCAACTGAAAAGCAGTGATAATGGAGGATAGAGGTATCCAACCATTATCTCTGCTGAAAACGTTCGCTCTCAATTCTCCTTCTCATAGCGCACACGAAACAGCACACAGCGTAAATTCAAAGTTGAAAATGACATTGTAATGAAATGAATCGTCAAAAATATCCCAGAACAACTTTTGGATTTTGAATTTCAGACTATGAGTTGAAATAGTGAACAAAACCAATTTTCAACTCTTCGTTTAAATTACGAGTTGAGATCAACTCCGAAGTTGATCAACAACCAGTTTTCCGGCAAATTGACCAATAGTGAACAAAACGATCCCAGTGATCTATCTGAGAGGCGAAGTTGGAGTAGCTTCAAGCTCACACTATGTTACGTCAACGTTGTTCATAGTTTTGCTCTCAAAGGCTCTCAGGACCATGAAGTATAAAATGTATTTCTATGTCCGAAACGTTGGGGTTGATGGTCTTACGTACAAAGAGACGATGGCTAGAATGACAATGAATTTTAAGTGTCTCCAAAACGACCATTTGAAATTTGCGAAGCATATGTCTTCGAAAGAAAATGATGAAAAAGATTCAATTAAATTATTTAAATGAATATTCATGGCAAAATTGTTCAAAGGTGCATAGTCAAAAAACAAGCTTTAATTGCCATTTTTCAACAACACCAACACGTCAGTTAACTGAAGTGACTTAACAACTAACAACACACACTGATTGCCTCCACAGTTCAACGGAAAAAATAAAATGACTAATTTTGATTCACAGCGAAACACCGACAACGTTTGCTTCAAAAATAAAAGCAAACAAAAAATAAAGTACTCAAGATGGACAGTAAATATTTGATTTCTAGATTTTCGTTGGAACTGCTCGAAGCTGTGCTGCAATAAAATTCATGCCAGCCTCCCTGTCAGCGGCTTTGAACTGCGCACTTGCAAGCAGCTTGTCAAATATGAGTACATTAGCCTAAGCAAACTTAATTACAATCATCGGCTGTTTGAAAGGCTTTATTAGCCGTCAAGGGTGCGGCGAAGACATCAAGCCACGGAGACAATCGCGCCAACAACAGCCGACGCCACTGCCAAGCGATTTATGCAAATCGTTTTCAAAACGCGAACCAGACAAATTAATCATCAGACAAATCGTTTTCAGTCATCGTTGGCACAAATGATACTCGCGATGCTTTACCTATCGCCACCGAATATACGCTTCAGCCGCAGGTGAGAGGAGCCGGCAAACGTCTTGTTCGTCGGTTAGGGCGCCATTGGTATTCATGAGGGGTCGGTGCTGTGGTGGCACGTTCGTTACAGTTTTCGGGTAAACAATTGTACTGCTGCGCCGGCCGAACGGCCCCGCTCTCAAAACCGAGAATCGCTTCCAATTTGGCGTTTGCCCGTTGGCCGTTGGTCGTGCTGTGGCGGTTGTCATGACGATCAAGACGATGATGACTGCTTCAATTCGAAGAGAGAAAGTGTTGCTTAAGTTGATGATTTAAGGTGATGATTGATGCTCTTTGTTGTGGTTTTCCTTTCGCGCTTTGACGTGTCCCAGGAACTGTGCACCTTTTGTTGCGCGCTCACATGTGTGGCACATTATGCTTTAAACGACTTTGAGGCCTTAAGTCTTTGAGCATTGTCCGATGAGCGATGTCGTAATCATCTTTGCGGAAACGGATTCACCTCGGATTGTGGGTTTTAATGAAAAGAGTGTTTTCTTCGAATATATGGGTTTATGCTTTCTTCGACGACGAGTCGAGGCGCATCGCAACGTTCGCCTACGTGCTGCTTCTGCATAATTTCCCAATTGAAGTGAGAAAGTGTTTCGTATTTGCTGAGGGGTTAGACGATTTTGATTCCTCTTATGAACGCCTGGGAAGATTAACAAATTGAGTCTGGAGATCACTGCGGAGTCTTGAGATGATGATCGGATTAATTCGGTTTCAGGTTGAAAAGTAAAAGTAAATATTTTCTTCCCATCGAGTGAGTATCTTTCCTCGAGTATTTACATCTGGCGGAAGAAAGTGATCACTCAATCACATGAGCCCTCGTGGAAATTAATGAAATCGATTCTTGTTTGCCTTTGTGCCGACAATTGCCGATGGAAGGGGCGAAGATAGTGCTTCTTGGTAATCGCTTTATGTGGTGTTGTTTTTTAGGTTTAATTACTTGCTTCATAAAGTACACATCGTTGAAGTCGTTAAAAGTTGAGATTTCTGAAACACGTGTGTTTTCTGCGTACATAGATGCTGTGTACCCCTTTTGTGCCCCTTCGGCTTTCGGACTTTAAGAATTTTGTCAGCAGTGAGAGACGTCTGATGCTGTGTGATTGAGAGGTTGCGGCTCGCTTTGATTACCACTAAATGTACGTTGCTATGCAAATTGTGGTTGATCGCGCTGTAGCTCTTCTGATTCAACACAGAAGTGTCCATGGGAAGTGGCTACAACCGCTGGTTTCTTTACGGAGAAGAACTAGAACCGCAGTCGATACGGAGAATCTGGAAAGAGCAATTCTGTAGACTGTTAAAGGGTAATGAAGGCACCAATACCGCTGTCGGAAGAATGTTTCACTCAACACAGCAGAAGGTGATAGAAGAAAATTCCGAGCAATGAAAATGTGAGACTAATTATATGGCCTTCGAAATAAATGCTAATCCATTCATCAAAGTACCGAACTCTGGAAAATATTTTACTTCACAAGTGCCAAGAAAAATGCATAAAATTAATTTTTTATAGATTTTAAAAGAAATGATTAAGGCAATGGGTAAAGAGGGAGTTTTAGGGCTATCTCCTGTTATTAAGGTGGTCTGATAAGACACCTGGCGATTGGCAAAGTGAGGTGATTGCCCATGTTTTTAAGAAGGCGGACAAAAAAAACTGCTCCAACTACAGGGGTGTACATCTTTTAAGTCTCCGCCGGAAAGTCTACATTAAGGTTTCGGAAGCGTGTTCTAGAGCTACAGTCGAGCCCAAGATGGGGTATGAAGCGTGCGGCTTTGGTGCTGGCAGAAGTACAATCGACCAGCTTTTCACTCGAAGAATGGTACTTGAGAAGGCTTGGGAGTATGCCAAACCCATCTACAGCTGTAGATGGAAATGGCATATGACCGACGTCCACGAGATTCTGCAGGAGTATGGGTATTGGTCCTCTTTTGATGGCCATTCAATCTCTTTACAAAAGCTGTAGAAGCTGAGTTCGGGTTAACGGTGCTAAATCAACACCCTTGGTGTTGGACTTCGCCAAGGGTACGTCTTGTCACCTCTCCTTTTCATTGTTTATATGGACTGGATGTTGCAGCGCAGCCGATACGTGGAATGTTTCACATTGGGAGAGTTGTAGGTAAGTCATCTTCTTGATTTGACATGACTTAGTTATTCTCACATCTTCCCAGACGGAACTCCAGGACGCACTCGATAGGTCTGTGGCCGTATGTGCTGGTTCTGGGATGAAGGTTAACGTGGACAAATCAGAGGTTATGATAATTTCCAGAATGCCTGTTCAATGCACTCTACATGTGCGGTCCTATTGAAGCAGTTGGAGAAGTTTGAGTATCACGGGGAGTGATACTGAACTTTCCTGTAGGATTGATCAAGCTGGGTCAATTTTGAAACAACTTGGCAGACCTGTAGTCAGGAAAGGCGAGCTTGGTGTCAACGCCAAATTGGCAGTTTCAACTCAGCATTTATTCCAACTCTCACCTATGGTCATGAAATTTGGGTAATGACCAAAAGAATAAGATCGCGAATACAAGCTGCTGAGATGAGATTTCTTCTTGCTGTTGTGGGAATAACTCGCCTGGATATGGTGAGAAACACGGCAGTGCGCGAGGAACTCAACGTTGAGCAGCTGCTTCTTCGTGAGGAAAGGGCTATGCTTTGATCGTTAGGTCATGTCTGCCATCAGGTAGGCGACCACTTGGCAGACCTAGAATGAGGTGGTTGCACCAAGTCCATAAGCTCGTCTGGTTACGCTTGGATATAACCTCTGATGAGTTAGAGTCGATGGCGGAGGATCGAGTTGCCTGGAGATTTATCGTGCGTACTGCACACCCACGACCCCTTTAGTGGATCATTCGGTTCAGAAGATGAGGATGATGATGATTTAAAGGTGTAACCTTGAGCTACCTAAATGGACTATTGAACATAATAGCCAAAACCATCGTCCACCTGACCGAAACTAAGTGAAGATACCAATGACCAAGGCTACCGGGCCTAACGGCCTACAGGCTGAGCTGTTCAAAGCAGCTGCTTATGAGTTAGTAAAAAGCATAAGCCAACTCATTTCTGTTGTTCCTAAATGTTTATAATACACTTCAAGCTGTGCTTCGAACAGTACTGCTTCAAATGGAAGATTAAGGCAGCCCCCAAAAGTCACAGGCAATTTGGGTCACTAGATGTAGAAGAGAATGTTTGCTACCCAACAACCTTAACCTGCGATTTTGTTCTATGGAGATAGACTGGGCAGAAAATGTATATATCTCGGCTTGACTACAGATTAAAAGCTCACTTTTCAGGCACACATTTCAACCACAATTGATAACGTAAACAAATCAACAAGAATACTGTACCCGTTGATTTGCAGAAATTCAAAGCATAGCGTCAAAAATATCATATTAATCTATAAATCTATATTTCAAGCCTGAGGCTCCTGTGTGGGGCTACTGTGCGAAAACACATAAGTTGAAATTACAAAGATGTCAAAACAAGCTATTAATTTTTTTTTCTGCTCAACCATGGCACTACTCCACAAGAAGACTCCATGAAAAGCCAAAGTCAACTTCATTGATTATCTTATTAACAATTCAAGAATTTGTTTCTACGAAAATTGCTTTTTATCTGATAATGAACTCCTAACTCAACTATCACTACATTAGTACAATACTGCATTGAATAGAAAGTCCTTGGAAGACCGACGGGCGAATGCAATACTAGGCTAAGTTTCCCATAAGGGTTTTTTGTTAGTAGTTCTCCCATACATAATTATGTAAATTCATATAATGGACAACAAATGACTTATCGTATTTTACTATTTCATAGCTGAAAGGATCAATGTGTCCTAAACCTCTAACATAAGTCTTAATCTATCATTTACAACTAATTTTAAAAATATAAATAAACTCATTTCAAAGATTTGGTCAGATGAGTGTATGGCTAGTGAATGGAATCTCAGTATCGTTTGCAGGATCCAGTTAGGCAAATTCACAGACTGCAAACCGCTCGAAAGGGTGCAGCAGATGGCAGATAAGCGGAGCGAGGCGAACTACCCCTTTCCCTGCCTTAAACATACTCGTCAACCTTCCGCCGATAGATCTCATCGGTAGACAGGTGGCAGCCGCCAGCACGGCGATTAAATTGAAATCGTTGCTTATGTGCAGCTTAGCTCCGGGCACTTTACAACCCTCGATAAACTTGGATCCCTACCAGGAAACACCGATCTCACGATACCTAAGCTCATCTACGAGAAGATCTTAATGAACGTCTGAATATCAGACGCGGTCCTCTGTGAATCTTCACAGATGGATCGAAGATGGACGCAAGAGTGGGTGTGGGAGTCTACTCTAAGGATCTGAATTTTCAACTGTCATTCCGACTACCTTCTCCCTGTAGCATCTTTCCGGAGATTATAGAGATAAAGACTCTGTAGTGGCTAAAAAACAATGCAATATAAGGAACACATATTGTGATCTGTTCGGACAGCCAGCCAGCGATAAAATCTCTGAGTGCTGTCACACTTAACTCCAAAGCGTCACTCAATTGCCGCCTATCTCTTCACGAGATGGCCAAGTATTTCAGCATTCAACTCATGTGGGTGCCGGGACACAGTGAAATCCCAGAGAATTGCGAAGCCGACGAAGTCGCTAGAAATGGTACCACATCAACACTCTGTCCGGACGGAGAAATGACGTCCATGTTGCTACTACAAAAATCTTCTAAAGCTTGAAACGCTAGTTGGTCCTTTGGAAATGGGTGCATCATCACAAAGCAATTATGACCTAATATCGATCCGAAGCGCTCACGCGACCTAATCAGATTGAGCACGCCACATCTCAGAACTCTAATCGGCGTCATAACTGGGCACTGTCCCATTGGAATTCTTGCCTCTAGACCTCCTTTAACAATTTCTGTAGAAGCTGCAGAGATGAGGAGGAAGAAGAAACCAATGCCCTCACACCTTGCAGACTTAGTCACTTGGACGTTCCATATTTCTATGACATAACAGGACTAAGTGAGATTAGCATCAGTGAGCTCCATCTCTTCTTATCAAAAGCTACAAATGGTGTGCGGATAAGGATCTACTAGATCCTTGTGGTAGCACAACGGACCTACCTTTGCCCTAAGTGTGGCTACCTTTTTTGTAGTCAGCCACTGTAACCGAACCTTGTACGATCCACAAGAAAGGAGACGCCCTCAACTGTGCAATTACGGAGGCATCAGTCTCCTGAACATCGGATACAAAATCTTGAGTGGAGAAGATTCAACCACGAATTTTAGTGGCGGAGCAGCGACAAGAGACTGGTCAGGTGCAAACTGATCTAATGTAGAGCGATTCTGCAATGCTCCGACTCTTTAACTCTGAATCTGTGAGAGAAAGTATGAGAGGACCCACATGTCTAATATGGCACAGACAAGTGGAGAAGGACTCTACGATCTTGGTACACGTAACTGGATGCAGCTAGCTACACATCGCTGGCTGAAGTGGCCTGTTGATGAAAACCTAGGTCTACTTCTGAATTTATCGCCGCACAAAGATTATACCTCAGATCGTTCATCTTTTCGAATTATACATAAAAGTATGCATTGAACCACTTTACCCCGTCAAGTTTCTGGTCCCCCACCAACTAACGTCACAAGTTCACATGCGGCCCGATAAGATGTCCCCGCCGCTACGCCTTACTATGCTACCCAGCATCCACCAGACTAATAATTTGCAAATAAAACCCTTTAAGTGTTGCGACGCAATGCAGCTGAGAGGTCGATTCCATTTGAAGTCACCAGGCTACCGACTTTCATTCCTCCTGAATTCCGCATGATAGTCCCCATTCATCCACAAGTTGACGCGCATTCAGTGAATTACACACTCAAGCTCTCATAGCCGGAGACCGTGCGTGGAGGGCTCGTAATTTTTTCTTTCGTAAAGATTTAGTCTAGCACACCGTCAAATATTTACGACCGAACATCAATTTCAAATCTTCACAATCACACTCCCCTCGGAGCGTTTAGATTTCGGGTCGTAATCCACCAAGCCACCACACACATGCTCCCGCCTGATACTCCAACCTCCCACACATATGCCTTTTCCGAAAATCCAACAATTTATAGCCCCAAAATATCCGAATCGGAATATTCGAGTCCGCTTTATGGAGCTCCGCATTCCGCCATGATTTCGTCGTCGTCCCTGTTGTGTCTCACTTTGTGTCTTCCCATAAACACCCAGTGTGCTGGCGGGCCTTAATTATGTCGTAAATTAAATGAGACCATCCCCGCAAAGATGCTTTCGCTGCCTGGCATACCATTTATCTGGTTTTCGTGGGAAATTATGGCCTCGCTACTAGTTCCGCTTCTTCCGCAAGGAATCCCACTCAACCCTAAAGGGCCACCTGTTGCATGCGATAAATATTTCACGCTTAAGTGACACGAGCATTGCCCCCTGCCCCTTCTCGGCCATTTTAGAAATGAATAGACAAACACTTTGGTCTTGTGCGACAAGGGATCTCTAGCTGGCGCTAAAGAAACGTGTCCCCTTGATGGGTAAATTGATTCGATACCGTAAAAGGTTATTTGCATGGGAAACCGAAGTGTACTTTCGCCGATTCCATTTGGGTCCAAGGAGGAAACGCAGCGGGAAGCCTGAAGGTGTGTTGCGTCGGGTCCATGTGTAAACACTGTAAGAGGTTTTAATTGAATGGTCCTACCCTCCCGTGGGTAGGGGTATTCAACCGCCCTTCACCGGAGACTGGGTAGTGTTCTCTATTACCTAAACAGCTGTGACACCTCATTGTCTTCACTCAGAATTGGTGCTTGAGGTCTTTTTCCGGTGTTAATGATTCGTGATGAGGCATGAATGGCGCAGTCTTACACACATAACAAAAAATATGTCAATAATCTATTGGGGAACCCCTACGTCAAGTTCAACAACATAAAAGTAATCTGCTTGTTCCATGCCAAAGCTTGTTTTTACCTTAGATGATAGTGATCCGCTTGGATTGCTATCACCTCTAAACCAATGAACTCACCAATATATTTACATATTTCGTTTCAGACAAGTCAAATGACGTTGTAGAACTGTCGGAGATTTCTTCCAAAGCAGCAGATAATTCCAGTTACGCGAAGAAAAATGAACGACCAGACCGGTACGGTGGCACTTAATCCTATTACATCTTCTTCTTCTACTGGTGGCGCTACAGTCCGGGGTGGACCTGGGCCTCAACCAGTAAGCCCCTCCACCCGGCACGATCCTTAGCCAGCTGTCTCCAACTGCACACACCAAGTCGATTGAGGTCCTTCACCACCCGGGTGCGCCATCGGTTCCGTGGGCGTCCTCTATTGCGTTGTTCGGAGTCGACGACTCTTCGGGCTGGAGCAGTGTTGTCCATGCGCTCCGCATGGCCCAGCCATCTCAGGCGTTGAATCCGTAGACGCCTGACTAGGCTCATGCCGCTGTACAGCCCGTCCAGTTCGTGGTTGAATCGTCTTTTCCAATAATCATCAACGCAAACAGGGCCAACGATTGAAGGCAGAACTTTTCTCTCGAAAAGACCAAGTGCTTCTTCATCCGCTTTTGAGATTGTCCATGCTGCCGCACCATAGAGCAGGACAGTTATATAATGTTAGCTCGGTCCTTCGAGAGAGGACTCTACTAATCAATTGCCTCTTGAGCAGTAATTGAGAGTAATTCTGCGCTTAATCTCGGTACTTGTGTTGTTCGTACTGTTCACTTGCGAGCCGAGGTAGACGAAGTCCTTGACTACCTCGAAGTTATAGCTGCCTATGGTGACGTTTTGCCAAGTCGTCGATGTTATGTGTCCTTTCTTGATGACAGCATATACTTCGTTTTGCCCTCGTTCACCGCTAAACCCATTTTACCCGCTTCCGCCGCAATGCCAGCAAACGCCTCATTGACGGCTCGCTGTGTTCGACCAATCACGTCACTGTCATCCGCGTATGCTAGCAGTTGTACGGACTTCTGGAAAATTGTGCCTCTAGTGTTGGTGTGAGTTTTGCACGATCTTCTCAGGAATAATGTTGAAAAATTCACATGACAGCGCGTCGCCTTGGCCTGAACGCGTCGCCTTGACATTGAATTTCTCGGTGAGTTCGTTACCGACCTAGATGGAGCAACGAGAATTCTCCATCGTCATCCTGCACAACCTGACGAGTTTGGCAGGAATATCAAGACTAGACATGGCGTTGTATAGCTCGTCCCTATGCTTGCTGTCATATGCGGCCTTGAAATCAACAAAAAGGTGATGGATGTCAATCTGCATTTCTTGGGTTTTTTCCCAGGATCTGCCGTAATGTGAAGATTTGGTTGATAGTGGACTTCCCCGGCATGAAACCGCACTGATAAGAACCTACCAGGTTGTTGACGAATGGTTTCAGGCGCTCACACAAAACGGAAGAGAAGATCTTATAGGCGATGTTAAGGAGACTTATCCCTCGGTAGTTGGCGCAGTTGAAGGGGTCTCCTTTCTTGTGGATCTTTACGTCAAATAAGGATTTAGCATTTTGTGCATTGGTTAAGGAGTCTCAGGATGATTTTAACGAAAGTATACTCTACGATTAGATTTGCCCCATCCACAAAAAAGGCGTTCCTACCGCTTGCAAAAATTAAACGCAAACTTTGCCTAGCAGACCCTGTCCACCCCTGTCTAAAGCCGCTTTACACCTCATTATGCGAATATCGACTCGGCAAATCGACTAGAGACAGACTAGAGAAGATCCTGGAGAAGACCAGCGATACGATACCCACGACCTTTCCCAACGTGCCGTAGTGGTAACTTGAAGAAAATGCGGGAAATAATCTTATCTTGAAACCAATGTTGAGTCGGAACCACTTGGGACAACACTTCACGATCGACAGTTCGAAGTAGACAATAAAGCTTAAACGTGAATCCGAAATGTGACATGATTCGTCAATGAGAAGGCAAGGCATTAGCTCGGACACTTCGAGCGCTTGAATAGCAGTGCTCTAGCAAGGTCTCTGAATCTGAAACTCCTGGTTCGATAAGAAGAGGAGCACTGAACTCCCTCTTTACAGACCTAGTCATCAGTATCGACTAACTGGTAACAAAGGGCCTTTGACCGGTATCAATGGAAGACAATATCAGCTCAGGCGCTGACTCTTCAAAGGTCGTCGGTTTGAGACGTAAGTAAATACTACAGGCAAGAAAATAATGCAGAGACAATTTAGAGTAGTGCGGGCATTTATGTTATCTTCGGGTATCATTCCAAGTAAAAGGAGAACAAATATGCGCAGGCCATCCACAAAATGGATCCCACCTCCTCGTACCAACCTATAGCACTTACTAGAGGTGGAGAACTATGAAAAATCCCTCATCATCTTCTGACCCGCATGATCCACTAAAGGGGTCGCTGGGATAAAGCATGCACGAGAGATCTCCAGGCAACTCGACCCTCCGCAATCGTCTCTAACTCATCTGGAGTTTTGCCCAAGCGTATCCAGACGAGTTTATGGACCACCTCATCCTGAGTCTGCCAAGTGGTGCCCTACCTGACGGGATCGCATTCATGGCAAGCCTCGGAAGTCGTGGTGGTGGGGATATTTGTGCCACGTGGCCCAACCATCGAAGCATAGCCCTTTTCCGTACGAAGAAGCAGCACTAACATGTAGAGTACATTCCATTAGCTCTATATTTTCCAACCTTCATCCTACCATCAGTACATACGCCCACAAACCTATCGAGTGCGCTCTGGAGTTCTGTCTGGAAAGATGTTAGAATAACTAGTACATCTGAAAGAAGAAAATGACTTACCCTCAACACTCCCAATGTGAAACACTTCTCGCCTCGGCAGCGTTGCAGCATCCAGTCCATATAAACAAAGAAAAGTTCCTGCCATCGATAATAATCGATAGTTTGTGAAAGACCATCGATAATTATTGATAGTTTCTCTTTCATTAAAAATGAACGTGTTTTCTTGAAATTAGTAAATTAGAACGAATACATTATTTAGGTAGGTAGGTAGTAAGCTGCATAAAAAAGATGAACTTTGCCAGGAGTAGGTGGTACGTGGGCTTGCAAAAACGAGAGATTGGTTCGACGTGATTACTATGTCAGCCAGGTGGATCATAAAATCGGATAAGTATAACTTAAACTAAGTGGAAGTAATAGTGGATCATAAGGCTTGAAATTGCACTTTAACACTGACAATAACATGATATCGTGGAGAATTGCGAATAAAAAAAGGAATACTGAATTAGAAAATTATAGTTTTTAAAGATAATTTTTAAGTGATAGATATTTTTACAAAATTAATATTTTTATGTTTTTGAAGAACTTTCGTTTAAACGTTTTCTGGTAAAGACATAACCATTATTGTTTTACAACAGATTTCAGTTACATATACAATGCTTTTATTCACCAGCTTCTGAATAACAGAGTGATAAGCTCGAAGCTAGGGGAGATCATGATTTGCAGATCTGCAAACAGAGGCACGCCGCAAGGTAGTGTACTCTCCCCTCTCTTGTGTAACGTTGTAATAAGCGAACTGCTAGTATCGCCATTGCAGCATCTGGGAAATTTATATTCACGATCAGGGATATCATGCAATCTGCTCTTTCCAAACTAGAGAAATGGACTACCGAATGCGACAAGAAACGGACCTAGTCCTCTTCACTATGAAGTACATAATCCCTTACTTTGATCCCCACTCTTTGTGTGAAACCACTTTAAAACATAATGATAGCGCAAAATTCTTAGGCCTTTTATTAGACACGAAGCTAAGCTGGCAGCTCAATATCCAGGAACGTGTCAAGAAGGTATCTACGACTCTCTACTGCTGTAAAAGGGCCATAGTCAGACCTATATTGCTATATGGCGTCGCATTTGGTGGATTGCACTCGAAATGTAAATCAACCTCAAACCTCCACCCAGAGTGCTGAGGATGGCATGCGTATGTATCAGCGGAGCAATAAGGACAACCTCATCCGGAGCTCTAAACACAGACGCTGGATGGTCCACTGCGAATCTTCACAGATGGACAGAAAATGGATACAGGCGTGGGGGTTAGCGTCTATTCCAAGGATCTAAATATCCACCTCGCTTTCCGATTACCAAATCATTGTAGCGTTTTTCAGGCTGAAACTATAGCGATAATAAAAGCTCTTTCCTGGCTTAAAAACAATGTAATTTTAAGCACAGATGTCGACATCTGTGCCGATAGCCAAGCAGCGATCAAAACTCTGAGCTCAGTCAGTTTGTCTCGAAGACTTCCCTAAATTGTCCCCTATATCTTAAGGAGATGGCCAAGTATTTTAGCATCTAACTCATGTGGGTGCCGGGGCACTGTGATATTCCAGAGAATTGCGCTAGAGAAGGCACGAGCTCTGTGCTCTTTCCGGGTGGAGATAATAATATAAAACATCTGCTAAAGCTTAAAACGCTTGCTGAAACAAACCGCGTATTGATATCAGGCACAGGATGCCTCATTACCAAACAGCTCTGGACTATGATCGCTCCCAAGCGATTAAGCAGACCAAATCTTAGATCTCTTATTGGCTTTTTGACAGGGCATTGTGACATCCGAACTCACGCATCTAGACTAGGCCTCCCCAATAATGATTTCTGTAGAAGCTACATAAACGAGGATGAGAAAGAAACCATTTAACACATGCTATGTAGTTGCAGTGCTCTCACCCCGTAGATTCAGAATCATAGGGACCTACTTCTTTAATAAGCTGGCTGAACTGAGCAATGTTATAATCAGGCAACTACTTTGCTTGATCAAAAGAATTATGTGGTTTGTGGAATAGGTATCCATAGACCTGCGTGGGTGTTACCACTGGCCAATGAGCCTATGCTGGCCAAAGAGTGGACGCAGTAGTTCTAGCAGTCAGCCATTTCAACCTATCCTAACTTAATGCTCGTATACTCCTAACTTTAATGCATGCAATATACAATTTTTTTCAACTTCTAAATCGCATTGAATGCCTCTACAGAATATCCAATCTGTACAGAATATCCAACACAGAAATAAAGTATTACAGAGATATACGACTTGGCAGCTTGCTTACAGATTGCCCCCTAGTCAATCGACGAATTTGAGAGCTTTTTTGACAGATATTCATGAATTTTTGACGGTTATTCACGAATTAACGTAATTGCCGTCCTCTGATTGGTCAATTTGGTTTAAGAATACGTTATAAAAAAAGTTGTCAACACTCTTAAGGGGAAAGAGAGCAAGAAGTCGGGCATCTCTGTAATGCTTCATTTCCTAAGGTTGATGACAAAAGTGACAGTCTTCATTTATTTGATAAGCAGCAACTTATTCCGTTCAACAAATTTGCATTCGTTACCGTTAATTACCTTTATTTGTATATGACATACGCTTGATTACTCTAGACATACAGTTAAATTTAAAACGTACCATTTCAAAAAATTGTGCCAGTTTCAAATTCGAAATGCAACAACGAGTACTCGTTACCAATTCAAGTCAACTTCAACCTCATAGCATCCCTGTAACGATGTTGAGTGAGGTCTGTCAAAATGACAGTTGATTTCACGCACAGCTGTTTTGCACATAAATTTTTCTTCTTTTTTTCTCAATAGAAATCTCTGCTCCAATTCATTTGATTAGATCTAGTAAAACGTAACGCAATCCTTTCTAAACTTGCGATTAGATACAATATGCAACTTGCAAAAAAAACCGTCAATGCAACCGGAAAAACACATTCAGCGTCCGTGATATTCTTCCATGGTTCAGGTAAGTTCAAATTTACCCAAAATGATAGTGAATGAAATTTTATTTTGATTAATCCACCGCAGGTGACACCGGCCCCAATTTGCTGGAATGGGTGCGTTTTCTTCTCGGCAGGGACATGGAGTTCCCACATATTAAGATAATTTATCCAACAGCCCCTACACAGCCATACACGCTGCGAAACGGAGAGGTTAGTTACGATTGTTACCACACTTCTGTTTGATGGCCTAAGCATCTGGTTCATCTTTCAGCTATCGACAGTTTGGTTTGACAGACGTGACCTGGCTCTGGATGGTCGAGAGAATAGAAAGAGTATAGCCAGCATCTATGAAAGAGTTCACGAACTCATCAAGGAGGAAATGGAGCTTGGCATCCCCGTGGAAAGAATTATAGTCGGTGGCTTTTCCATGGGCGGTGCACTGTCGATGCATGCAGCATTTCATTTAAACACAAACCTAGCAGGAGCCTTCGCCTGCTCTTCCTTTCTAAATCGAGATTCCATCGTCTATGATTCATTGAAGAATAGGACAACTCCTGGGACACCCCTACCTGAGATCATAATGTTCCACGGAACTAAAGATGGGATGGTCCCAGCCGCATGGGGACAAGAGACATATGACAAACTGAGCTCGTTGGGAGTCAAGGCTAAGTTAACACTGCTGGACGGGGCCGACCACGAGCTAAAGAAACGGGAGCTACTCGACATCCAAGAGTGGATCAGAGTTAAACTGCCACCCCTGAGTGGTGACTTGCAGAACAAGTTATAGAGCGGAGACTTCGTTAGATTCTACATTGGTTTTAAGATTGGTTGGTTTGGTTTATTCTTAGCGGAGTTTGTTTTCTTACCCGTTGATTGTTTGAATAGAATCCGAGGAGAATATTTCAGGGGAAATAAAATACTGTGATTTAATATGACTTAAATTAAGTTGTTTTGGTCATGTCATTGTTTATTTTAGTCTCACCGGCTTATGATTATCGCATGGAATTGGTGAAGATAACCCCGTGATGGTATTCGTGTAATTTGACGTCAAGATAACCCTAAATATTTAAGTTGTAGAAAAGATTGCATTAAGTTAGTGTGACATTCACTTGAGGTAGCGGGCGGACTTCACTTCTAAGCTCTGCAAACAAAACATAATGGTTATGAGCTGGTATGAGGTTGTGGACGCGAAATTGTTCTTTATGTGGCGTTTAAGACAATTTACAAGACTACAAGGGGTCATCTTCAGATTCTCTGAGTTGGATCAGTTGCTAGGAAGTTAAAGACTTGATACTTGATAGAATCTGAGTAACGAAGACCATACACCCTGTGGCTTTGGAAATGAAAGTGTTTTTTTTCTTGATGGATCCAGCTGAATTTATACAAAACCTTACTAATCTCGGTCCTGCTCTACGCTGCAGAGGCATTGTGGTTATCAAAAGCAGATGCAGAAGTCTTTGTTTCTGAAGTTTCGCATGCGGCCGTCGCGTCGGTGGTATTTGGGTTGACGACATGTGGAGGAGACGAGTCACCTATTTGTACAGCGAAATTTGCCTAGCATTGTGTATAGAGACAACACCTACAATGGGCATGTGAAGCGCATGAGTAACTTTGGCTTCGATAATGAACATGTGGAAGAACGCGACAGAAAACGAGGACACTTAAGATGGTTAACACAAGTTGAGACGGACATAAGCCAAAATAATGTGCTCCACATCCAGTGCAGGCAGTTAGGCAGAGAACGGAGTGTTTTTGGTTAGAAAGCAGTATATGTTCAATCCCATGTTCACCTCTGACTGTTCCATAAGCCTTGTCCATCCATTCCATACGAAATATCGAATTTAAATGATCATGCCAGAGATAAGTCAAAACCTTTAATAAATCTGGTATAATTAAGACGATACTTCAGCGTAACTCGCTGCGATAACAAACATTTGTTCGAATTTCCTGGAGGCACGACGCGCTGGACGCATGATTCTAGTTCAAAAAATGACCAATTCTTGATCGTTGACTTGAAGTTCATCCAAAGACCTTTGTGTCACCTAGTCGAGACATTTTCGACCTGTTGCTTAGAAGCTGATGACCAAAAGGCGCTATAGACTTTCGAAAGAATCGATTCCGATCTTAGGAAGAGAAATTTGAGTTACGATAACAAATTCACTCATCGCGGTGGTGCGGATGGTGCCCGAGACAGCAACCTATTGACAAACAAGCATACAATCACCTCGAATTCCTAAGTACAGAAAGGATACATTCTTCCAAATCATCCTGAATTGTCAACCAAATGACTGCATCATTCATGCAAACGAATAAAACTCAACTGAAACTGTTTACAAAAAGCCTTTACTTTAGTTTAGAAATCAACAACATTTATTTGCTCTTCCAGAATATTCACAAGCTCTCCCACGAGATGCCCTCTGGAAGCGTTTCCTGCGCTAAGTTATTCACAAACTTGGCCCTCGTGCTCTGGAGCATGTTAGAATTGCAAATTTGGCAAAAATTTCCCACAATCGCTGCTGCCGCAACGGCACGGAGTGCATTGCGTGTCTTGAATTGCATTTGCATCGGAAGTAGTTGCATTGACACCTCCTCCATAATGAAAGCACAGTTCCTCCCCCGCGGCGATGTCCCGTTTGGCGAAAATCGCTGCAAGCAAAGGTATGAAATTCTCACTTAAAAACACATCGGCAAACGTCCAGCACTTACCAATTTTAGGAATCGGGCAGTCCACCCGCACGCTGAATATTTCACAATTTGGCTGACAACTGTGATTCAGATACCTACCGATGTTGCCCCTGACTCGTGGATCAATGAAGGTTTGCAGGGCGGCCGAGGACGTGGATCCGGCTCCTAATGAATATTCATTGAGACAGAGAACATAATTCATTTCATTGTTATTCTCCGTCCCCGAGCCTGATTCGACATTACGATGTGCCATCCTACGGATGGCTTCCTCTCGCGTCAGTACCTCGCCGGCATATTCGCACACAAAGGCTCCACGTGGAACGAAGGCGTTCGTTCGAAGGGCGTATTGCTTGTGCAGTAATTTCGAAGCAATTATTTCCAAATTCAAACGAGGTCCATACTGGACGAGTCGATTCTGGCATACCGTCGGATCGCAGTTACATCCAGGCGAGCACTCGTACATCAGGTCCGTGCTGCGGCGGTTCGGATTGAGGACAAGCTCGCCAGGGTACGGGGTATAATTGCCACCATGTGGACATGCTTCACTGCTGTCACATGCACCTGAACACGAGCAGGCATTAAGTATCATGGAGTTGAATGTTTCTGTCATATTTTGATACTCAGCCGACTGCTGGATGTCCTTGCCTGCATCAAAGATGACATTTTCAATTACGTATTCAATTTGGCCATCCTCGTGGTCGTAGTCGTCCTTGAGTTCAGTCCTCCATTTTGCGGACATGTTGCTGCCTTCAGTACGAGTATTATCGCTTGACTCACATCTGCAAAGAGTAAAACAATGGGTTTTCAATTAAGGGCGAAGCCATTAGTGGGACAGAAACAGGGATTCACATCAAAGGGAATACTTTGTTGACAATGGGGATACACAACTGGTCAAGTCCTCGCATTTGGCTCTTTAGACACCCAGAGGATGCCACTGTAAAATTGTTAAATCATCCCTTTGTCGTTTTTGGATCGCTTGCCAACTTGAGTGTCATTGAATCAATGAGTTTGGTTTTAATCAAGAAATATTTGTTGCAATTGTCAGTGAATGCCGCGTTTGCAGGCATCGAAGGTGGCCGAAATGGGTTCTGCGGTGAATGAGGGCAAAACGACGTGTAATACATATATGCTGTCTTCCAAGAAGGGCCATAGTTTGATAGTGAGATAATCAAAAATTGCTGTTTATTTGGGCAGGAGTCAGTTGGGAGAACCCTCTCTCGAAGGACCTCTCTTTATTCCTTCTTCTCTCTTTATTTGTGTATTTTTATAATTCAATTTCGATTTGTTACTTAATTCTTGCTTTTAAAAGACTTCTGGGTCTTGCAGTATATTGTCAAACATAATTATTCAAATAAATGAAATGCAATGAAAATGAAATGAAGGATCAAGCGGAGATTATATAAAACCTTCATCATCCCCGTCCTACTCTTTAGCGCTGACAAGCCTTAAGACTTTTCCTAAAAAAGGCCAGTTTCCAAGAATTGGTCCTGTTTACGCTGATGGTTTTTTGAGAAGAAGATTCAACCACGAACTGTATGGGCTGAACAACAACATGAGTCAGGCTTCTACAGATCCAACGCCTAAGGTGGGTAGGCCATGGTGTAGTGTGATGGAATGATTTCACCCGTTGCACTCTCCATTCACACATTCCATACAGTGGGCCAAAGGAATCATATTTCCCTATGGAGTTTATAGAATAGTATAGTTTAGTCATAAGAATTTCTGTATAAATGGAATGAGTGATTTGGAAAATAAAGTCAGTCTTGAATTCGTTCTCGACTCAAAGAAATTGCGGCAGTTTTGTCATTTCTTGAATTCCTTGAAGCGAGCTGCGCTTTAAGCGGCTAAGAAGAGCGGGACGTGATTCATACGGCATAGGGCGGTAGGCCTTGAGGCGATAAAAAAAACAGAAAAAGAGAAAGGAATGCGTAACGTTTGCGTTTGTTTTTCTTCGGTTATGATCACGGTAACCATTTTTCGAGGAGCAAAACCGGGACAAAATATCAAAAAAAAATCAAAACATGAAAAAGAAAGCTGCATTTCATATTTATATTACCATTATAATAAGTAAAAGCCAAACCAACAATAAAATCAATACTATTCAACAAAACAAAACACATATATATCTATTAATTATAATTAAATGATTTTAAAAACATTAATGTTTGTAAATGTAATTGATCGCTCTGTTTGGTAAGTTGGTTAGTTAAGGGTACGTTTGCACTTTATAGCCAACAAGGTAACTACTCCCTTTTCGAAACCCCGAAAATGTACGAAAGTGCGAAACCTCGGAGGTTTGCAGAAATTTCGAAAAAAAACCTCTCAATTTCGTTTTGTAGGAACATAGTCTAACCGATAGAAGTAGCAATAATAAAACACTTGAGTATATTTTTTTGATCAACTTTATTGAAGGTACGTCCGTATCGCTTCGCAAACGACACAAGTGTAATCTTTATTCATGTTCACTGCTCTCACACCGGTAGTCCCTTTTACATGTTTATCTCTTATTCATTATAAGGGCTGCTACAATAGCATAATCCACTTCGAACCAAATTGAGATTTCTTCAATAAATAATGTTAAAATATTGCCTGTGCAACATTACCACTTGGACCTGGAACTAGCTTGTCCTGCTACATACCAAGTACAACTTGCTATTGGTCACTCAAGAGGTTAGACGACCTCGTGCCCCATCTAAAGCTATGGGATAAACAATATTTTAATTTTTCCGTAGGTGTGGTAGCATACAGATCGGTTGGTAGCATAATTATTTTTCGCGAAGTAGGCAACAAAAAATTGGCCGCATGAAAAACAGGAAAGTTCAAACTAGATACACTTGGCGATTGGTCTTCTAGTCGTATTTATTGTATTAAGTGCCATTCACATGAGTCGCGAACTGCGAACGCGAACTTTAAGCAAAAACCAATTTCCAACAAACTTAAACAAAAAGGAATACTTCCTGGTGGATTGAATTATCGATTTTTTTTCATGGACTAAAATGTCAAAAATAGTTGGTTTAAATATCCTTAATAACGATTTATTTTTTTTTATACCCGCGAACTGTTAAGCTAAATTCGCAATACACAAGAAACGCGATTCACAAATTCACGGTGAAAAAATTCGAGATGAAGTGTCTGTTTGCTCAATAGACTTCCTGAAAATGAGAAAACACCATATGACTGAAGTGTTAGAGTTTGCGAAGTTCGCGATTCGTTGGGAGCTCATATGCATGGCCTTTTAGTGGTCTGAAACCATCTCCCCACTATTATGTTCCAAATGAAACCGGTTTCGGGAGGGCTATATCGGCTTGTTAGTTTCGAACTATACAAAGGACAGAAACTTTTTTGTGTATTTTATATGAACATATCCTCACAAAATTATTCGCACAAAGACTTTACAGCCGAATTTATTTAATGTTTTCTATGTACTACTTAAGAAGTAACTGTTTTTTTGTATTATACATCTGCTCTATATATTCAATAGTCATATTCAAGGTTCAAACTGATGCAATCAACCCTAAGGGTATTTTTTCTCGACTTCTCCGAATACGGCAAGAGGAAAGCAGACACAAAATTATCCGCACAAGCTCAAGCGTTGTGTTATAATAACCGCTCATTCTGTTGAATGCTGTGATCGAGTCAACAAGCAGAAGGATAGAGGATATTTCTGAGCAAATAAAATAAAAAAAACGAAAAAAATCGGAAACTTCTATAGAAGAGCGAATGTTTATTTTAAATTTAGTTTGCGAAGGAAAAACGTACCGAGAGACTGGTGAACTTGTTGGAAGATCTTATACCGTAGTTAGGGATGGATCCATAAGTTCAGAAATGAGGGTTGTTTAGAAAATAAGAAGGGTAGGAGTCGAAAAAAATATTATCAGAGGCAAATGAGAGGCATATTGTCAAGAAAATCAAAAAAAACCCTAAGACGCCAGTAAGATTATTGACCGCAGAGATGTCAGGAATCATTAAGAAACCACTCTCTGTCGAAACTGTAAGGCGGACTTTAAGGTCAAATAATTTTAACGGTAGAGTTGCACGTCGCAAACCCTTTATTTCCAAAGTTCTTCTTCATTTGGCGCTACAGTCCGGGGTGGACCTGGGCCTCAACCAACAAGCTTCTCCAGCTAGCACGGTCTCTGGCTAGCTGTCTCCAGTGTCGCACGCCAAGTTGGTTGAGGTCCTTCTCCACCTGGGTGCGCCACCTTAAACGCGGGCGTCCTCTGTTGCGTTTTCCCACGAGTCCGGAGCTGAGTTGTCCATACGCTCTACATGGCCTAGCCATCTTAGGCGTTGGATCCGAAGACGCCTGACTAGACTCATGTCGCTGTACAGCCCGTACAGTTCGTGGTTGAATCTTCTCCTCCAAAAACCGTCAACGCAAACAGGACCAAAGATCGCACGCAGAGCTTTTCTCTCGAAAATACCAAGGACTTCCTCATCCGCTTTTGAGATTGTCCATGCCTCCGCGCCGTACAGCAGGACTGGGATGATCAAGGGCTTGTATAGGGTTAGCTTGGTCCTTCGAGAGATGGCTCTACTACTCAATTGCCTCTTGAGCCCATAGAAACAGCGGTTGGCAAGAGTTACTCTGCGTTTGATCTCGGTACTGATGTTGTTTGTACTGTTTACTGCGGAGGCGAGGTAGACGAAGTCCTTGACTACCTCGAAGTTATAGCTGCCCATTGTGTCGCTCTGTCCAAGACGTCGATGTTGTGTGTCCTTTCTTGATAACAGCATATACTTCGTTTTGCCCTCATTCACCGCTAGACCCATTTCCGCCTCAATGCCATTGACCGCTCGCTGTGTTCTGCCAATCACGTCAATGTCATCCGCGTATGCTAGCAGTTGTACGGACTTCTGGAAGATCGTGCCTCTAGTGTTGGCGTGTGAGTCTTGCACGATCTTCTCCAGGATGATGTTAAAGAAATCACATTTCTTATTTCCAAAGTTAACAAAGAAAAAAGACTCGCGTTCGCCAAAGAGTATGTTAACAAGACTCTAGACTTTTGGAACACCGTTATTTTTAGTGACGAAAGCAAGTTTTACTTGTTTGGCAATGACGGGAAGCAAAGGGTTTGGCCAAAACCAAATACTGAGCAGAATGAAGCTAATCTTCAAGCGACGGTGAAACATGGCGGTGGTAATATCATGATGTGGGGGTGTATGTCTGCGCGGGGGGTTGGTCAAATGAAGTTCATTGACTATAGAATGAACCAATATGACTACCTCGACATCCTAAAAAGAAATTTGCAGCAAAGCCCTACTAAAATGGGTCTAGGGTCAAATTATGTCTTTCAACAAGACAACGACCCAAAGCACACTGCTCACAATGTCAAAATGTGCCTGCTTTTCAATGCTTGCTCGAAGCTCAAAACGCCTCACCGACATCAACCCCATTGAACAGTTGTGGGGTAAGCTTGAAAAAAATATTCGAAATCGAGCTATCAGCTGCAAAGCTTCTCTTAAAGAAGCTCTACAACGAGAATGGGAACTTATGCGCCCAGATTTTTGCAAGAAACTTGTCGGGAGTATGTCAAAACGACTAAGAGCCGTTATTGATGCTAAAGGTGGTGCAACTAGATACGGATGTGCCACTCACCTACTTTATTTTATGTATTTTTTCATATTTTTATTTTTGTGCGAATAGTTTTGTGTTACGTTTAATTGAAGTCAGTTTGCTTATTTTCGTTTTTGCCTACTTGGATTTATTAATATTTGATATTTTTGTACTAATTTTTAATCATTTACTAATTCTATTTTTTTTTAATTTTATTGAATCAATTTTTCACGACTAAGCTAGTGGAATTTAATTTATTTCGTTAAATGAAGTCTTGTGCGAATAATTTTGTAAGGATGTGTATATGCATAGACGCAAAAAAATATTTTTTAAAAAAAAATATATTGTGTAAACAATTAAATGAAATAAAAACGAGCCACAAACGGGACACAATAATAAAAAAAAGGACGCTTGTCCGTTCAAAAATACGGGACTGCCTGGGACAGTCAGCCGTGACGTTTAGTCACCGTAGCTATGAGGAAAAGGTTAAATCACATCTTTCATTAGTTTTTTATGAGAACATCCTTTTATTTTCAAATGGTAAATAAGGTACATATTCGGAGGAATACCAAATTGTGTTAACGGTTCTGTGAGAAACAATCCTGCTGACAATAATATCCAGGCGAATGTGGCACGACTATAACTTCTAGATGGACCCTTTAATTCCAAGACAAATTACCGGTGACTGTTGGAGTGTTTTAGGCCACCAGACGATGGCAGCGTGTGTGATAATAGGTTTTTTTTTATAATTTCATTTTTATTTAATTCTAAGGACAACTTACACTAGACAAAAATGACATAAAAATCTATCTTAATATCAACAATTCATGTACTTAATTCTATCTTACTTAATCCTATCTGACTGACCCTTCGCGGGTACTCTAAAATATTCTAATCTAATTTACTATTTGCCTTTCGGCGTCTAAACTATTGTTTCTGTTTTTCTAGTCCTTAGGACAGGCTTTATTATTTCAGACTTACTGGCCAAGAAACCTATGAAAAATTTGTCGCTCTATACATTCTTATTATTACCTAACCTAAATCTAAATCTAAGCCTTATTAAAAAATACTTAATCTACCATAATCTATGTCCGTAATACTACGGACGTGTACACAAGGGCGTAACATATATAATCCACACGCCCTTGTGCACTTTTTTTTTGTTTTTCTAATCTACCTTACTACTAGGTAAGTGGGCCGGTAGAGGCGGCGAAGGCGGAGACTGGTGCTGGTGTAACCACCAAAAGAAGTGCCGCTTCTTATCACTCTCTCTCCTGTCTCGAGCAGGGATCGCTCTACTGAACCGGAGAAGATCTTCGTGTTCGCCGACGACATCCGGATCGTAGAGGAGTCGCCTGTCAACTGTTCGGCGCATCGCGTGATAGATTACAGGACATCCTTCCGTGTCCTGGATCAAGCCGATCGAATCGAAATAGAGGAACGCTTCAGGTGGGACAAATACGTTGTGGCGCACCCTCTCATGGTACATATAATTGGGAGAGTAAGCCTCGAAGATCAGACTGTTGGTAGAAGTCATACTTCTTGCAATGTGACTTCTTATTAATTTAATGATAAGATTGTCTATCCTCTTCACGTTTGCCCTGTTGTACAGGACCTCGTTAGGATAGTACTTCTTGTACTCAGACTCGGGTGTTCGATACAACCGGAGACAAGTCCTAAGACACCGTCTCTCGAACACCCTCATCTTTTCCATCTGGGAAGGACTCACGTTGAACCACAGGGGACAACCATACACCATGACTGGCCTTATGAGGGCCATGTAGCAGATTACCTTCACCCTGGTATCAAGTTGGCTGCTGTAAGACAGCTTACTTGCCACAGCAAAGGCTTTTCTAGCATTGGTCAAAGCCTTTTCTATATGTTTGTTAAAATACAGAAAATGATCCAACCAAATGCCAAGATATCTAACTACAGCTTTCACGGCTAACGGCTGACCCTGGGGATCAACTATGCCGAACTTCTTCCAGTTTACGCGCGTATCCCTTGAGGCCATGGCCAGCGGGGTACGGAAAAGGACAGTCTCACACTTCTGGAAGTTGATACGCAGCTTCCAGTCATAGCAATATGTCAAAGTATTGTCAAAGTCACGTTGCAACAAGGTATTAATGACTTCTACCTTCGGGCCTGATCTGTACGCCACTAAGTAATCGGCATACGCGATTAGGAGCGGCATAGACCTTAGGAGATCTGCAGTTAAAATAGCAAACAATATCGGGGAACCAACAGCTCCCTGCTGTAGACCATTATTAATTTTAAAAACAGTGGTAGAAGATACGCCGCCACTTTTTACGACGAATTTTCTATTTGTTATCATGACATATATCGTGTGTAGCAATGTTTTATGTAAGCCAAGTCTGACGAGCTTACGGAAAAGGCCCTCTAGCCAAACGGTGTCGAACGCCTTCTCTAAGTCGATCATACAGGCCCCCGTACAGTGTTTTTTATTTTTATTCCATTGAATGTCGGATACCAGCTTTGACGCGGCATGTGTGGTGTCATGCCCCGCCTGTGTGATAATGGGTCTTGCCAACATTGTGTACAACCAATATATAATTCTGTGATCATAAAACTGACTTGGCCAGAATAGTGGGAGTGGAATATTAGACTTCAACGCCAATTAAAGTTTAAGAAATTGCCATACATTGAGTAAACTTATTTTGCCCAAAACACGCGTACAATAAACGTACATAGTACATAAATAGCGTACATACAACAAAGACTAATCTTTCAACTTCTCAGAGAATCATATCCACAGTCTGACCATATCCCAGGGATTCTATATATGTAAGTCCACACATAGCGATGCACCGAACTATGTATGTCTCGACGATTTATGATGTCGTCAACAGTTCTCTCTTGCTGTTACATTGCATAAAGCGTACACACATGTATTTGAATGTGGGTATATATTTTGAACCGTACAATTTCAAAGTTGCGAAAATTGAAAACGTTTTTTTCGATCTGTTGTAAAAATCGAAAATAATTAAGTTTATTACATTAGTTGCAAAAAATCGAAATGCACTGTACAACGAAAGCTAGACCCCTGAGCACTTGCAGCATTCACGCCCAACTCATTCGGTTTCTATTTTTATAAATTTCCTTTAAGTGTAAAGGAAGTCATCCATGCTACTGATAGTAAAAATGAATAAAAGCTGAATTTTGCCTGAAGACCTTCGAATCCTTCACAACTCCTTAATAATGTTCATTTAATTAGCAACTCACGACCTTCAACCCAGATCATTCGATGCGTTATTCATGAAAAACTTCTTGCATCCAAGACCGTTCGTTTTTTTTTTCAATGGCAAAAATTCGCTCTTCCTCTTCTTCAACTAGAAACTTTCGACAGACGTATAATAATTGACTAACTGCTGCATTTAATCGTATATAAACGAATCTGATCAGTACAGCTTTACGAATAACGTCGACATCACTGTTGGTGCTTATATTTTAATGTGAAAAGCTGGATGTAACATCCAAGAGGATGCCAAGACGGAATCTACAACTTTAACTTAGTAAAGGTTCTCATAAGGATGCTCAACCCATTATGATTTGTAAAAGAAGTGTGTATGGGATGATATTCATATGTATATATCCCAAGAGTACAGCAACCTAATACACCCCCTCTAGAAGGTAAACAATTGAAGGTATACACACAATCTGACGACACATTCACAGGCCACGTATTCACATACATTTATGTGAATATTTTCATCAAAGTGATTTTTTTTAGTAAAAATGTTATAACTGTGTTGTGTGATTCACGCATGTAGAAGAGAGCTCCTCCTCCTTGGTGGTTGTGGTCCCGTTTGATGATTCTGATACGAATATAAAGAACAACAACCTACTGGTAGTTCTGGAAACCTGTTTCAGTTACCACATACTAGAAATGTTTTCCTCGTACTTTGATATACGTGTACACAAATATACGTACACATACACGAAAGGACGAAATTTGAGAAGGTGTTAAAGAACATACTGTCATTGGTTAAGTGCACCTTCTTCAACCTTGTGATTGAGATGGAGAGCAGTTTCCATTCGTTTTCAAAAAATAACCTTCAATTTCGAATTGACCTAAATGGTATATTCCCGCCAAACCGAAACCGTCAGGTTTTGATGATGAGTTTGTAGTGTTTTCAAATGTCATTAAATGTCAATTTTAAAGAGGCTGCAAAGCCTCTTTGAGAACACCAGAAAAGAGACTGAGAGCATGAGAAAATGAAAATGGCTTGTACGGATTGGTAAACTCTCATGGACTCAAGGGGTTGCAAATTGCAGCTAGGTATCACCGAAAACGATATCACAAAAATGTTTGGCCAAACTTCGCAGGTTTGAAGAAATTTGATCGATGGGAACACACGATCTTATTTTAGATGCATAATGGTCTCGACGTGTTCTTTAATTGCGAGGTTTAGGTAGGAAAGTACACTAATCGATGTGTTGCCAGAGTCTCGAATAGTAAACCTTGCAAAAAACAGTCGGCCGGCCGACTACCTGCTAGAAAGTGCTTGGACAAAACAAAAACCTGCGTTCCGAATGGGGACAAGAATATGTTGTTTGAGGGTCGTTTGTTAATCAGTGCCTTTTTGAATTTCCCACGGAGTCACATTAAATGCAACAATACCATCTACTAATAGATTACTGTCAAGTTTAGACCAAGCTGCGTCATTATCGAACACAATATGTACTGACATTTTAAGTTTTTAAGGTGTGACACTTGGCGATTGGCAAACTGTGGTGCTTGTCCTTCTTTTTAAGAAGGGGGACAAAAGAGACCCAACTACAGGGGCATATCCCTCCTAAATCTCCCCGGGAAAGTCTACACTAATGTGGGTTCTAGAGCTACAGTCGAGCCCAAGATGGGGTATGAACAGTCCGGCAGAAGAACAACCGACCAGCTTTTCACTCGAAGAATGTGTTACTTGAGAAGGCTTGGGAGTATGCCAAGCCCATCTACAGGTGTTTTGTAGATTTAGAAAAGGCATATGACCGATTTCCTCGAGGTAAACTCTGTGCACTAATCGCGTAAGGCGACAATCGTCTCGCGCTAGCGTTTCGACAATAGTTTCGCTTCATGTAAACACAAAAAAACGATAGTGTCTATGAGATATCGTTTTGCCTGCTTCGCGTAGACTGAAAACTGTCATTAACTATCGGCTCGACGACTGATTTTTGGCGATACCTATTTCAGTATCGTCTCCTATAAAATGAGAACAAATTGTGTATACATATCTTGTTCTACACTTTTGAGACATTTTTGGAGTAATAGGTCGTATTTGTATTAGTTTTGTTCTTAAACTGAAATGAGAACTTGTTAGAGAAATTTGAGAGGAATTAGAGCACAGATGTCATTTTTACGTCAGAGTTATTATTTTCGGAGCACTCGAACTGTAAAGATAGTGACGAGACGATTGTGGTGATCTTACATGAAGCTAATCATCGACGATATCATCGAAGTGAATCGAATGCACGATAGTCGTATGAAAAGTTACGCGATGAGAGCCCTGGAGTGTTCTGCAGGAGTACGGGATTGAGCGTCATCTTTTGAGGGCCATTCAATCTCTACTCACCACGGGCGTTGGACTTCACCTAGGGTTCGCCTTGTCACCTCTCCTTTTCATTGTTTGGACTGGATGTTGCAGCACAGCCTAGGCGAGGAATGTTTCACATTTGGAGAGTTGAGAGTAAGTTATATTCTTCTTAAAGATGACTTAGTTATCCTCACATCTTCCCAGACGGAACTCCTACGCGCACTCGATAGGCTTGTGGCTGTATGTGAGGTGCTGGGATTTAGCTTGGACAATTAAGAGGTTATGGAACGCATGTCCAATACACTCTGCATGTTAGTGGAGTCCCATTGAAGCAGGTGGAGAAGTTTAAGTATCTCGGGGTTTTCTTCACGAGTGATGGGAGGAGTAATACTGAACCTGTAAGATTGGTCAAGTTGGGTCAATTTTGAAACAACTTGGCAGACCTGTAACCAGGAAGGCCGAGCTTGGTGTCAACGCCAAATTAACGGTTTCAACTCATTATTTATTTGCACTATCCCCATGAAATGTAGGCAATGACCGAAATAATAAGAGTGAGGAGAGCTTTCTTCGTGCTGTTGTGGGCATTATTCGCCGGGATATGGTGAGATACACGACAGTGCGTAAGAACTGAAGATTGAGCAGCTGCTTCTTCGTACGGAAATTGCTATACTTCGTTGGTTAGGTCACATGGCGCAAGTATCCCCACCACCACGACTTCCGAGGCGAGCCATGAATGCGATTCCGTCAGGTAGGCCACCACTTGGCAGACTCAGGATGAGGTGGTTGGACGAAGTCCATAAACTCGTCTGGATACGCTTGGGCAGACCTCCAGATGAGTTAGAGTCGATTGCGGAGGGTCGAGTTGCCTAGATATCTCTCGTGCGGGGTTTCCCAAAAAGCACAATTCATTCATTAAAATTTACAAACGAGGTTCACGCAACAAGGGGACGAAAAGCTGCGTTCGTGATTCACGGCTCCAATTCTTACATATAGAAAAACAAAAAGCTCCCACAAGAAGAAGAAGCTACGTCCAGATTTGAATTTGCCTGTCAACTGTGAAGAGATTGAACATTTAAGGGAGACTGGATCAGTTGGAGATGTAAACACACAGGTTGTCTTTTTTGTTTGTTGTTTTTCTTAGAACCATCAGAACGGTGTTTGAGGGGAACCTGGAAGAAGAGGACTTTCCTAATCCCAGCTGCCTGCTACCAATCATGCTAGCCTATTCCGATTTTCACTACTAAACTCTCCTTTCGCCTGTGTGTTGATTTCCAATTCTTACATATAGAAAAACAAAAAGCACCCACAGACGAGTGTTTTCTGGAGAAGCTATGACCAGATTTGAATTTGCCTGTCAACTGTGAAGAGATTGACATTTAACTGAATCGGTTCGAGGTGTAAACACACAGGTTGTCCACAAACAAAAAAAACAACGTGTCGCTGCATTGTACACACGATAACAAAGTTCCTTCTGCCGATTTTGGATAATTTAAACGCGACCAATAGGGCGTTCAAAGTCAACAATGTGCTAAAAGTTTTTTGAAAACCGTGGTTGATGTGACGCTCGTTACAACAAAACGGCAGACTTGTTTTGCGGTAGACCAAGCATTTTGACTTTTCAGCTTCAGCAAATCGTAACGACAAATTGTTGTGTCTGAACGCAGCTAACAGGGTGATGTTAAGTAAGATCAGCCCCGCCAGTAGTCCACCACTTCGCTATAAACTGCAGCACAATAGTAAATGCCTTTGTTTATTTTCGATGAGTTAAGGCTAACTATTCTTCTGTCACTCTGACAACTAGATGTGGAAAATCATATTTTTCCACTATTTTATTATAAATGATTTCTCTTACGTATAAAATTAAACAAATAACGCCTTAATTGTATAATCTACATATTTCAACTAATCAGATTCTCTAAATTCTCTATTTAAAACTGTTAAATATTGGATTTTTAAGGACCAAATGAACAAAAAATACAGTACTTTCTTAATAGCTACAGTAACCCTTTTAATAGCAACAAATTACATTCAGCTGAGATTTAACAAAGCCATCTTGAGCCTACTTAAGTTCCCCGCTTAATGAAAACCCGCGTGTAAGCAACACAATTGTATGCCAATGCGTGTGTTATTATCCGGGAAGTACTGTAGTTAAGGGGCTGACTACTAGTGGCATCACTTTATCTGGTTTCAACAAGAAGGTAAGACAACTGGATGAGACATTTCCTGGTCGAGTGCTATTTCGTTTCGGTGATCAGAGTTGACCCTTAGATCATGTGATTCAGCAGAATTAAAAACACCTCCAAGAACACCCAGCATCTATGCACCTAGGATGTACTGCAAGAAGTAGGATTTGTGGTATGATGTGATGTGTTCTGGCCCTCAACCACTGCTTCAAAGAAATACAAATAAACGAAAAGCATCAGGGCAACATCACCGCGCTGAGGCAAGTCATTCGGAACACCTCACCAGACTTCAGACGAACTCATAGGACTGCAACTACCACCTCACGTTTCAATGCTCATGTGGAAGACATCCATGTACGGTGTAACCTACACTCAACACCCGAACTTTACACCCATCAATTGCCAGTTCATGTATGTCGTACGGCCAGTTCCCACGCTCATCGCATACCGACACACACCGGTGACTGTTGTGTTGCTGTTTCTTGAAAAAAAGGCATACATACGTGCTCACGCCACCGACACCAATACTTTTTTTCTTTTTTTGTTTGTTGTTTTTCTTAGAACCATCAGAACGGTGTTTGAGGGGAACCTGGAAGAAGAGGACTTTCCTACTCCCAGCTGCCTGCTACCAGTCATGCTAGCCTATTCCGATTTTCACTACTAAACTCTCCTTTCGCCTGTGTGTTGGCAGAAGATTGTGAGCAATTGTGTCGACAGCGTGTACCTACGCTGTTGTCTGTACACACGTCACAACTATTTCGACACATAATACGCCGTGCCTCTCTGGCGGTATGAGTACGAAGGGGGTGTGTAGTGGGAACGCAAACATCCATACGCATTCTGCGACAGTACTGCTTGGCCATTATTGTGCGATACAAGCCCAGCCAAAACTTCCCTTGTGTTTTGAGAGATATGTACGTGCACAATTCCATGTACATGGACACAAACGTGTCTCGTATTGTGCTGACTTTCTTAGCTTTTCTATTAGAGGGGTGAGTTGATGACGAAAAATATAAAAAGAAGAAGCCAAGTGGTAGCTTCGTGTGTTCACTGCCACTTTGTTCAGCGATTTCGAAGGAGTATGTGTCTGAGAGTTTCACTCAAACATCAGTCTCATCACGGTTTTGTCTTACTGGCTTTATTTGGGAGATGCTAACGCTACACAAATCGGACAGTTTTTAAAACGTACGTAAATGAGGGCCATAGTTCTTAAGGAGACGCAATTCCTGCTCATCTTTGGATTGGACTCAGAATCGGATGACAACTGGTTGCACGAACAGTCATTTCCACCGTATTTTATTGGCAACAAACCTCTCAAACAACCTCATCCACACATGTTCCAGGGCATCATGGGGTAACGTCAATGAGAGAAGCGAATACGTATTCATAGCATAGCTCAATAGATAAGAGCATTGTGGCTTTGATTGAGCTAAGAACGTTCATATGACGAGGAGCGCAAAAAACGAATGAACGTCTTACTTCAGTGCTTAATGTGTATAAGCTTCGGGTATAAGTTTCAGGACTTACTTACTTACAGTTATCAAGACCTTTACATCCGCGTTGACTTAGTCTAATAACATCCGTTCGGTCTTCCTTATGTTCTCAAACCATGAGGCTCCGATTGAAAGACCCTCTTATCTGAAGCATTGGTGTCCATGTCAGTATTCCTGGCGGATTATTACCTTATGGACTACTTCCACATTGGGACTACGTCTGATCCGCTAATAACATAATCAAGCTCCGTTAAACCTCAGCTGTCGATTATGACGATGACCAAAATGAAGAAATCACACGACTGCCCAGGTTCCAAATGGTTGGTAACTTTTCAAATTGAGCTCCATTCGGCAAATCAAATCAACTGCGGTTACTTTTGTGTCCGGCTTTAAAAAAGATAAAAACTCAATGTGTATCACTCGGAAACTCCCTAGTATTGTCAAAGATTTGTCCTAGTGCCGTATGCTGAAGTGGTACTTGCCGTGACTCTGACATTGATATTAACAGCCATATGGAGCTGAGTTTCTCTCCCTCTACCTTTCTTTTACATACCCACATGATCTAGCATTTTGGACAAAACTAAATTAGAAGGTGCAGGGATATATGTTCACAAGTCATAAGTACATAACAAGATTTTTGTGGACTACTGTCATATCCATTATGGACTTATGACTCACCAAAGTGGATGTGGATGAAATCCATTGTGGACTTATGACACACCAAAGAGGATGTCATAAGTCCATAAAGGATATGTCAGTAGTACAAGAATTTTTTACTTTGGGAGGGGGGATGGTCCACCTTACCCCGTTTAGGAGGTTGAAAACTGTTGAAAAGCACCTACCCTGAGCGGAGCAACGAAGTTGCTTGAGCTCTGGGACCTGCCTGAAACCCAAGAATCGGGCCACCCGGGTGCTGTTAGGCCCGCAAATTTGTTTGAAATAAGGCCCTGCGGGTCTAACAGTACACGAGTGGGTTATAAATAAGTAAGCATGTTTGTCTCTTGTTTTAAACAAATGGAAATAATGTAATACAATTATTTCTACAAACATGTTGTATTTGCATCATACAATATTTGTATGATTTCATTTACAAACTGTCTGTACTGCACTCTCTCTCCTCTCCTCTCTCTCTCTCTCTCTAAAGATGAAGATGAAACAAACAATGAGGGAATTGAAAATCAATCCTACTACAAAAATCCACATACTGATAATTATTTATTAAATTTAGTTACATTTTTTTATTTTGAAATACATATTTATTTTACATACATAACCTCTAAGAAGTGTATTATGTTCTTTATTATTAATGAGAATAAATATTTTTGTATCAGTGTACTTCTTTTCATATTATTTCCTAAGTGGACTTATGACCCACCCATGGCTAAATGTTGTGGAATTATGGCCCAAAATTGTATGGACTTATGACGCACTTAAGTCGATTTGTGAAATTATGTCCCACTTAGGTGAATCATGAGTTCATAAAATTCAATTATGGCCTTACGACTTGTGGACTGTTGTCCATGCACCGGTGCGAGGTTCTGTGCATGACCCACCTAAGTGGGACATAAGTCCATAAAGTTCGATTGTGGATTTATGACTTGTGGACTTATGTCCATGCACCAAAGTGGATATCATTGAATGATAACGGCAAGGTATTTTGAAGACCACATTTTATAAAGTTCCGCCCAATGATTCCGTCGGATCAAAATTCGTTCGAAAGAGAGAATTTTTCAGGCTGCACTACCAGCTCCGGCATTGCCTGATATTGTTCATTGAACTAAATACGACAATTTTATTATATCTATGGATTCAAGAAATGAGAATTTTTCGATTAGAATCAAATAGTATCTAGCTTTTCTAGGCTTCATTCACTAAAAATTAACGCTGAAGCATTGATCGATGTATTCATCCGACACTTAGTCACAGACAAACTTTCTATCTCTCAGCATGCTTACAATTAGGGCAAATCTGTGGAAATAGCCGTGCACCCACTTGTTGGCACTACAGAAGATCCCTCGATTTCACTCTCACTGCCTTTGTCGATATCGAGGGAGCCTTTAATTACATAGAACCTCACGCAATAACAACAGCCTTCAACAGATTTGGGATCGAAAAGCCTATAGTGACTTTTATCCACCGGCTTCTCTATGACAGAGTGATAAGCTCGAAGCTTGGTGATACCACGATCCGTAAATCTGTGAACAGACGCACACGCCAGGGTGGTGTACTCTCCCCTCTATTGTGGAACATAGTGGTTAGCGAACTACTTGTGAAACTAGATCGGTCTGGGTGTAAGGTCGTTGCTTATGCACATTGCCATAGCTGTATCTGGGAAATATTTATCCACGATCAGGGTTATTATGCAATCTGCCCTATCCATGCTAAAGAAATGGACTAGCGAATGCGGCCTAGGTGTCAATCCGCAAGAAACGGATCTAGTCCTTTTTACTAGGAAGTATAAACTTCCTATCTTTGACCCTCCTACACTATGTGGGACCGCCTTGGTGCTACGCGACAGCGCTAAATTCCTAGACCTCATACTAGACACGAAGTTAAGCTGGAAGCTAAATATCCGGGAACGTGTCAAGAATGCCCCAACGGCTTTCTACTGCTTTAAAAGCGCCATTGGGTGCAAATGGGAACTGCAACCCCGAATAGTTCACTGGCTATTTATATCGGTGGTCGGACATACTGCTGTATGATGTCGCAATTTGGTGGGCCACACTCGACGAGAGAATCAACATCACCCCACTCGCTATAGTGCGGAGGATGGCTTGCGTATGCATTAGTGGTGCGCTGAGGACTACCTCCGCCGAAGCAATAAACATACTCCTAAGCCTGCCACCGAAAAAATTGGCAGACAGACAGCAGCTAGTACGACGATTAGATTAAGATCGCTGAGCAGCTGGAAAGAACTGCAGTCTGGACGTTTAACGATCTAACTCAGGTATGCCTCTATACCCATAGACACAGACCTCACTCTAACTAAACTCCTCTTCGGGAAAAATTTCTTAACCAGCATACCGCCCAGATCTTACTGGGAATCTGAACGCGGGAAGGTCCACTGCGAATGTTCACAGATGGATCGAAGATGGATGCAGGTGTGGGCGCTGGTGTCAATTCCAAGGATCTAAATTTCCAGCTATCTTTTTGACTACCTAATCACTGTAGCGTCTTTCAGGCTGAAACTATAGCGATTAAGGAAGCCCTGTCCTGGATGAAAAACAATGTCATATCGCGCACTGATATCGTCATCTGTTCCGATAGCCAGGCAGCGACCAGATCTCTGGATTCAGTCACCTTTAATTCCAAGACTTCCCTCAATTGCCGCCTATCTCTTAACGAGCTGGCCAAGTATTTTAGCACCCAACTGATGTGGGTGCTGGGACACTGTGACATTCCAGAGACCTCTCCATGCCTATTGCTACTATTAAACATCTGCTAAAGCTTGAAACGCTTGCTCAAACAAACCGCGGATGGATATCTGGCACGGGATGCCTCAATACCAAATAACTATGGCCTATGATCGATCCCAAGTGATCGCTTCGCTTGATCAGACTAAGCAGGCCAAATCTCAGATCTCTTATTGGCGTTCTAACAGGGCATTGTGCCATCGGAACTCACGCCTCTAGACTAGGCCTTCCCTATAATGATTTCTGTAGAAGCAGCTTGGACGATGATGAGGAAGAAACCATCGAACACTTGCTATGTAATTGCAGTGGTCTCTCATCCCGCAGATTCAGACTTCTGTGGGCCCTTTTCTTTGTTAATCTGGCTGAACTGAGCAGCATCAGACTCAGCCCTCTTCTTCGCTTTATCAAAAGCACGGAATAGGTAGGTTTGCGGAATAGGTAGCCTAAGATCCGCGTGGTAGCACAATGGGCCTATGTTTGGCCTAAGCGTGTCTGCTGTTCGTATGCGCGGCAGTCAGCAACCTCAAACTAACCTATCCTAACGCTGAACCAAGATTTCGTATTTTCTGACAAACCCTTCAGCAAAAAAAAATGTCACAGGGCGAGTGCGTTTTGAGCCAGCATCATTATACAGTTTTTACACAGGTTTGCACTTGCCAAATCTAGAATTGCCGGCAACTATAGGAGCACCATGAGAACGTAAATAACTGCGTATGTCCAGCGAAAAGTAACAATAACCATTGTCGATTGTTAAAACACTCACAACTGCTTCTGGGAAGTTAAGAAAAATTGCAATATCCATTGCAATTGACGAACGAACGAGCGAAGCGACCATTATTCGCCGTAAGTTGATGTAGATACTTTTAAAAATATTAAATTTTTACGCTTAATTACAACTCGTAAGTAATTCGCATTGTGTATGCAGCTTAATTGCCAGAGTGCCACATTCCTCAACCAGAAGTGGAATTCTAGCAAGTACACCAACCACTGTCATGCGCAACCGACACATAAACGTCACGCAATACCCAAAAATAAACATACCGGCTGCCACTACGAACAGAAAACAAATAAAAACTGCCACAACACAAGACAAAAAAATATAAACAAAAAGGAGGTCTTTGCGAAAAGGATCAAATCAATTCTCACCCCAAATGGTTGCAGATAACCACACGCTCCTAAGAGCTTCAAGCACCACACAACACAGCACAACACAAAGTCACTGTGGCCACTGTCAACCCTTTTTGGGGGATTCGCGCTGAATTTCCAAGCAACAATGTCGATTCAATTACTCTTCGCATTCCATATGAAATTCCCCGAGTGCGACAAACGCCCGAAAAATTATTTTCTCCTGTTACTCGGCGGTGTTGGAATAGCTTCGAAAATCTCTCAAATTCCGCAATGCGGGAGCTTCTCTTTCACCTGGGAACTAAGGAGGGGGAGATTGCTTGAATTTGATGCGCCACACTTGTCTATCCGAAAGCAAGTGGCATTCCAAGCGTTCAAGCACAATAAAGTCTCGCGCGGAATCTTTCCAAACACGTCACCGCCATTTTTATTAACAGGCGACTATGGGCACCAGGCAGTAGCGGCAGAACACCACACACCCGCCACCGAAGCCCCCAATTTTCAACGTTTCTCACATTTCACCTAGTTCAAGATTTCTTGCGGCCGCTCGCACACAATCGCCAGTCGCCATTGTCGTTCACTACCACCAACATGCGCACAGCTGACGCTCCCCTTTCTTCGCCGAGAGTAGCTTTATTGTTGGGCAGTCTTTTGGCGGGATTGTCGAGTGAACTTGTTTTTTCGTTTGGCCGACGGGCTGGTTGGTTGCTTGTCTTTCTGGAGGGCTGGTAGTTTTTGTGATGAAACGCGACGACTCGTTTCACTTTCGTTTTCGAGTTTCGACTGTCGACGATGAACGGTGGTGGTGGGATTAGTTGCCGTCAAATTGAGATTGGTTTTTTCATTTGCACATGCAACTGAGGCAGTGAGCGATAATAATGTCGGCTGCGTGGATGATGGCCTGGTAGATAGATACTCGGTACCCTCAATGGAGGCCATCTGAGCGGAGTTGCTTTTAGTGTTTTGACTCAGTTGGGCGCACTCAATCAAGCGACTTGACGTCATACGAATCGGATTAAATTAGTCTTTACGTAGTTTGCACAACGGATAAGGAATTATGACTTTCATAAACAAGGTATTACGTCGTTCGATGCGAGTACTATGGGGGTTGCTGTCGGATGTTTACAATTTATATTGATTGGATTATTATTGATGATGGTATTTTGCACCGCGACCTTTTAGCTCTTAAGGTGCCCCCCTTTCCATACCTTTGATTTCTTAAGAGTTCCCTTCACACACAGTTCTTTTCAGAGTTGTATTGAGGGGTATGGACTCCTGCAGCGCGAAAGTGGAAGTGATTTAAAGTATGCCAGTTTCCTTTAGGAATCTAAAAATGACTTCAGTTCTTTCCGTTATATTAGGTGCTTGCCCAGATATCTCTGTCTTTTGGCTAGTGCCACACAGAGTCCCAGTATATATTCTGGAATTCCTTTAGATTCTCCGCTGAATCTGAATCAGACACCTTCTTCTGATTCTCCTAGTTTGCTCAGGTGCTCCCCAAGTCTACAGTGCCCTATTAGGAAGGGTTAGGATACGGAGGTTGTTCTTGCTCATTCTGATTTATGCCTCAAAACCTCTTCCGATTATGTTGACCCAAGAGATTCTTGGCCTGCTTCATGCCATAAGCCTTGTTCCAGGTTCCTTCTTTCTAGTTCCCTGTGAATATGGTCTCCTTCAGCTCCCATAAAAGGTAATGATGCTCGTTTCCTAGCGAGGCAAACGGTCATTTCAAAGCCTTCTATCCCTGTACGGCCAGGTATCCAGCAGAGCTCTACTCTGTTTCTCCTGCTCAACTCTTTATGCTTCTGTAGGCATTCCCACACAATCTTGGATTTTGGTATAGGAGACTACTGCTAAGATACCGGCACGCCTATCCGACATTAATGCCATGTCGCAGTTGGTATAGTTTTCGTAAAGATTGCTTTGAGAACATAGCATAGACTTCTGGTTGAAAGATACTGGTCCGTTTGCCCATGGCGCCGTGGTACTTTGTCCGGGGTCAAAATACTCCTGCCGTTCCTCCTTCATCCGTTCTTGATCCATCTGTATATCATTTTACCGTATTGCTGCTCAGTCTGTGGACTATGGATTCATTGCTAAAGTCCTTTTTGGTGCTGAGCTTAATAGTGAAATCCTTTTGGAAGTTGAATTTCCAAATCATGTCATCCCTCGGAATGGCCAGGAGGGATAGCTTTTTGACTAGTGTGTCGAATTCTGCAACCACTAGAGGCAAATGAGTCAGCTTCAGCACCTCCATGGCAAGAGTTGGGCAAGTTCTCATAGCCCCTGCAATACAGAGACATGCCAACCTTCGCACATTGTTGGGTGTCTCTCTTGCACTGATCAGGTTAGTTCTTTTGGACCATGCTATAGTAGCATTTCATAAACTCTTGACTGACTCGCATCGTCTGATGAGTACCCAAGAGGTAATAAACTGTCACACAAGCAGTTTATGACGTTGACGATAGGATGGAAGTATCAGATGGATTCATCAGCTTTACCAAGTGGCTCTGGCGTGCGTCTTCAGGTTTCGTGTGTTTAGACAAGTCGAATAGTATTCTGTTGGAACAGATTATCCGAGCGACTCGGTTGTTTAATAAGGTCCCTGCATGGTTAGTGCAATTGTTAAATAAAAATCATTGTTTTATTACTGATGCCATCGGCAAGTACCACGTAACATTCAAATAATAATTTGCATGCTGCAGTCCTATGCGCTCTCGCGCTTTGTGTTGTATGTCAGTTCAACGAAATTACCTTAGGTGTACAGTCGCCAGTTTTTGTGCGTGAGTTTAATGTGACATTTCAGCGAAATTTGCAGCAGAATTTAAACTGAAGCAATACATTTTGTTAATGAAGTTTTTAATTAAGTTTAAGTGTTTTTTAAAGTAAAGTAAAAAAAAGAAATACTATATCGCATTACTCACCAAATTATAAATTAGGACACATTATTATACATAAGTCATTCAGATCATGTCAAAACAAAAGGGGAAATTCGTAAATGGGATGTTGAAGGCATGAGAAAAGCTATTCGAGCAGTCGTAGAAATGGGTATACTTTTGGTGTCGAAAACATTTGGACTTCCATTTGCAACTCTACAAAGACCTGTCCTGTTTTTAGCATGGAAATTGAATTGGAGCTGGTAAGATACACCTAATTCTGTTTTTACACGGTTTTGATATAACACGGTTTGAAAATAAAATATTTACAATTTTTTTACACGATTTTATTCCATTTAGCACGATTTAAAATTTGTTGTGCTTAAATTTTTTGCTGAGCAATTTGGCCAGAATGTTTAAAAAGCAGAAATCCTGTGGATCCAAATACAAACGAATATCCCAATATAATTGCTTTGGCGCACGCAGTTGGTGGGGAGGGTTTTGATGACTTGGTATTCGATGAACTGATGATTGATAAAGTTCATAGCGAAGACGAAATATTACATTTTGCCTCACAGAATGCTGATTCTATAGAAAGCAGTGATAGTGAGGAACGTGTAAAATGAACTGCAAATTTAATTCAAGAAGGACTTCAACTTGCAAATAAATTAAATAAATTAGGACACCATTTCGTCATAAATGATCTCAGTGTCGAAAGAGCTGCACAATTCTTACGTGAGCTGAATTCTTGTATGGCTCGTTACAAAGAATTGTAGCAAGAATTGGTGAACAACGGCTCATAACAGAGTTCATTGTTAAAAATGTAACGAGCAAGAGAAAGTCCAGTTCAAAATTATTCCAGCGATGATAGTGATTGTATACGCGTTCGAAGCAAGCGAATGCGAATAACTGATGATGACAGCAATTAAATTTATGTTCCTGTATTTATGATTACCACTTATTTAAAATTGAATAACCTATTCTTTTCGTTAACAACACAGCTGTTTAACATAATTATTTTTAGTTCCTGAACTTGCCATACATTTAATTTATATTATTTTTAAGATTAGTGTGCATACCTTTTTTATCTTTAATAACTATGCTTGTAAAAATAAACATTATATATGTGATTTAATAAAATAATAAAATAAACATGAATACTTCTTCTTAAAAAATCCTCGTTTTTCACTAATTTTAATAGGTTTTAATTTTAAATCAATGTATTTTTTTACACGGTTTTTTCTGTAACCAATCTACCGTGGGGAGATGGGAAATTAGAGAAAATTCAATCAATGTCATTTCTGTTTTTGATAGTTAACATAATTGTTCAGAAGCGTTTTTCTGAAGTCTACTATATGAAGCACATAAGTTTGATATTTGAATTGTGTGTGACGCAAACACTTAAACTTGTTCACTAATGGAAAAAGACTTCCTGAAAATAAAAAGGGATCTTGTATGAATGTAAGTCAATACTGACACTTATTCTTTACTATCTTACACCTTTTATACATACAAATTGCATAAACTAAAGTTGCTTGCGGTAAAGCACCATCAGCAACATATGTAGGTCGGTGGCTTGACCCAATAAAATTATTTAGTATTATTATTTATATTATGGTTGCATCAGCACAATTGTTGTTGTTGACTTAATATTTGTATTATTTTGTCTTATATGTACCCGTTTGCGCATCGTCAGCTCATAGGTAATTGAACTAAACAATAATCAACATGGAATTTGAGTTGGAAAAGTGTCACTTAGTACACCCGGGGTGGACATATATAAAAATCGCAAACGAACTAAAAGTTAATATTAAAAAAGTTGCTACTGCTCTTAAGAACTATAAAGCGAACCTGTGATTTGAATGAAAAAATGAGTCTGGTGGCAAAGCCGATCTTATGAACTCAAAGAGTTTACTAAGATTTAGGGGCTTTTTGGAAAAAATCCGAAAATTTCTGAACTTCATTTTACAAAATCGAAATGTAAAAAAAAAAACCTTGAATAATCAAAACCGTTTATAAAAAGATCGTGTAAAAACAGAAATGGGTAAAATTATTTTTTATATTTACAAGGCTTTTATTTACATAATGAATTTCCAAACCCGACGACAATACTTGGCGTCTTCTTCTATATAAACTTTGCTGCTCAAGCATGGGTGTTTACATGGACCTCTTACATGGACTGAAACATAGGTAGGTACAGTGCTTGTATGAATAAGAGAGCAGCATGCCCACATAAGCCATCTGGTCCTGCTTTATTTTATGTTAAAACCCATTTACTCATTTGATATTTATTGCGTTTCATCTTGGTATGGGTTGGTGAAATGAGATACCTTCTGACCCCTTTTATAGGCATTTTGTGGGTCTTTGAGAAATTGTAGAATATCCTTTAGATCTAAATTATTCAGATCTTCGAGGTAGTTGAAGTAATACTTGCCTAGTAGTATATTTCTGGTTTCTGCAAGTGCAGGGCATGTTCCGAGGTAATAGTAATAATATAATAATATGGGTGGCGTGCCATTCCGAGGCGGACCTGGGCCTAGCTTCTCAGCAACAACTCGTGTTGTGCGCGATATTGTTATTTCATGAGGGGAAGGGACCTACAGTTTAATGGCTACTCCGAATGGCGAAGTTGAGAAGCTTTTTCTAGACGGGAATACTCTTTGAGCATTGTCAGTGACTCGAAGGAGATGGAGCCGTGAAAAAAATAAGGTGGTTAAAATTTGGGCATCGAACTTGGCATCCTCTGCGTAGAAGTCAACCCACTACACCACGGCGACCCACCGGAGGTAATATGTTATTGTTTCCTTTCGTCTTCATTCCTGCAGCTTGTACAGAAGTCGTTATACGGTGCCCAAGTCTTCTGGCCTGCCTATAAAACAATGGCCAGTTAGCACCCGTATTATTTTACTGATAAGTACCTGTCTAACTTCAGAAAAAAATTAGTTATGTTTTGGTTCAGTTCAGGCTACCCTGCTTTAGAAGTCTTGCATGTGTCCATTTAAGATTTGCATTATTCATCGATCGTCGCGGTTTTATTGTTTTCATTGGGGGTGGGGTGTCTCCTGATCTAGTGCCATTTGCATACTCGCTAACCTTCTTAGCAGTTCATCAGCACTTTCGCTGCCCGGAATAGCATTGTGCCTGGCCGCTTAAACATGCATTTTTTTTGTTTTTTTAAGCGGCATCTGGCCGCTTAAACGTGGATTGTATCAGTTTTCAACGAGAAAGCTGTGTAGCATGTTATCGAACAGAATCTTCAGCGTTAATGTAAGCCAAACCACTGCTGTACCTACCGTGTATCATGAGACTAACCGGTAGACGGTTCGTAGTAAAAAATGGCAACGTGACCATGATGGTCTCCAACAGGGTGCCGTTTATTCGCCGATCCTGTTCAACATTTACTTGAGCGATCTGATAAGTTCCCTTCCTTACGTAATTGCGTATGCCGATGACTTGATCGTGTACAAAAAGATCGAGGAAATCACTACTCTCACGCAGGGTGACTTCGATTCATTCATTAGAAGTTGCGATGACTGGAAGTTGAGTATCAACCATTCTGTTCAGGACGACGTTGTATAAGAGCTCGGCGGATACGAAAAAGAATTGGCGAAGGTTCTCAATCGTTGGACGACACGGATACCTCGGGATCTAGCTAGATCAGTAACTATATTTTAATAAACATGTAGATGCTGCTCTGGCCAGGGCCCGAGGCGCTTTTGCCCTTACAAAGAGACTGTTTTACAACAGCCAACTCGATGCGAGGATGAAGGTTATCTGCTACATGGTCCTCATCCGGCCAATGCTCACCTATGGTTGTCCCGTGTGGTTCAACGTGAGTGCAAGCTTGATGGAAAAGATTCGGTTGTTTGAGAGGGCTTGTCTTATGGCTTGCCTTCGTCTTTATCGAACTCCAGAGTCCCAGTAAACAGTGAGGTTTTATACAACAGGGCAAACCTGATAAGAGCGGACAATTTCCTGTTGAAGTTGATTCGAGGTCATACTGCTAGAGCGATGAACTCGTCCAATAACATGATCTCAGGGGCTTACTACCCCGATCCAGAATACCACGAAAGGGTACGGCACAATGGCTTCGTCCCCCCAGAAGCCTTTCTCCAATTAGACAAGAGACTGTTACAGAATATAAATGCGGTACCGCTCATCTTTCAACTGTGGATGGGCGACTCAACCACGACCGTTCCGTCGCACAACGAGCTGAGGAGAGTCTCCTCCGGTTCAGTACGGCGGTATCAAGGAGAGATGTTCGGGATGTTTCAATGCAACATCGAAAATTCTAGTGGCTGGGGAGAGAGGGAACTCCCTCGTCGAACCCTTTAGACCCGGGGTAGAAAGGGTAGTACGTATCCCCGAATGCGGGACCAATCGGTCACTGTCTTGCAGCAATTAGATGCAAATCTATAAACTGCAACCTATGGCCGACCTACATAGCTTGGGGTAGTTTTTAAGGTAGTTGTAAGATGTAAAAAAAATAATAATTAATTCATATATACATATGTATATGTATGTAGTTTAGCCTGAGTTAGTTTAAGTTATTTTTAAGGTTGTGTGTAAGTTAGTTTATAAGTTTTAAGTAAATCCAGTTCAGTAATAATAAGTTTTTTGTTTCAATTTTTCTTAATATTAAGTTGTCCAGATAAAGTAGTTATTCTTTGAATGCATGGATTTTTAGTTTAATTCGAAAAACATAGGATAAGATAAAGTTTAGCTTAGAGTGCCCGCAGAGGGCCAGTAAGTTATATGTATAGTAATACTGTTCGTCCAACTAGTTTAAAGCATTTTTGTCTAGTACGTAAGCATGTCATGAATTTTAAAATAAAAATTAATTGAAAAAAAAAACCTTCCTCGAAAAATATGAAACTTTCAAAAGCGTGTCAGTGAAGGCTCCACGACCTTGTATTGCCTTCAAGGAAGCAATATGATGCAGGTACTAAAGCATCGACGGACGATCCATCCCCATATCCCCCTCTACCCCGAAGTGACAGATGTTCCTTGCAGTGTTCTGGATTTGGCTTGCATTCATCGCAGGATGGCAAGTATGTAACACTAAACCGTGAACAATATCTTTGATCAACTAAGAAAGTGAATGCCTTCGGATGGAGCTTAGAAGAGGATTCACCTAACACATGAATGCAACCATGTCTGCAACCCAATAAAGTCTCAATGCTTTAGTCATCGATATGGATAGAGTAGTGCGTGTTCCCATTACCTCAGCCCCAATATATCTATCAATCACTAGCTACAACACGCTATCGCTGCATATTACAGGCAGCCCACCTCACATCTGGAAATATTTCATGCGTGAAAATAATAAACTCCGCACAGGTCAGTGCCTCACCCATTTGATCAACAAAACTGTAAAAAAAGAAAAACTCTCTCACCCCACATTCGCGAGGTGCGTGAATACTCTGGTTTAACTCCTCCATCCGGGGCGTGAGGTTAGCACTTGCCCCAACCATCTACTCGCCCACCGCAAATGCCACTATTTCAAAAAAATAAAAGCACACACGCTTGGATGAGGCAGAGTTCACGGCAAAAAAAAAGCCGACCCAACGCACCTCCGCCCAGACCAGCGCCGCGCCGACTTTATCGCCCTCAGTGGCTAGCATGGCAGTGGCGTTAACGTGCTACGCAATCAGCGGCAGCTGACATTTGGCATCTGTAATCGGTGAGCGGCGAGCTATTGTCGCTCGGTTGCTGGTGTGTTTTTGTTGTGCGCCACTGGCACATGCGACTGACACAGATAACAGGCGGCGGGCATGTGCCAGCACGAAAGCGATGACGGCGGCAGCGTTGCCTACAATGGTGATGAGGTTGATGACGATGGCGAGGCGGCGACATAGTCAGTCAGCGGTAGTGCAGGCGAAGGCGGCGGCGGCGGCATTTAATCAGCGGGCGCGCTAGAAGCGCTACAGCCACACCGCTTGGACGGGTGAGTCAGGAGAACGGTGAAGCTCTAGAGCTGGTTGGGTTGCTCGGACGACTGGTTGTCGTCGGGTGAATCAGATTGACCAGTGAGCGGTGTGGGGCTTTTTTTCACGATTTTTGTTGTGCTTTGCCTCAGCTCGTGCTCCTCGTTGTCGTTTCTTTTTTCACTCTCACTTTCAGTGATAAGTTCTGTTATGTTTTTTTTTTTTTTTTGTGCATGTGCTCGCTGGCTTTTTTCCCGCTCGCGAGCTTGGCGCGCTGCTGAAATCGGGCGGTCATGGTGTGCCACCTTTTCTGTGCACCTAGTAGTTTATATATTTTATTGTTAATATTAATTCAAGTTTGTACGGCGGAATTTGTTTATAAACAAATTTCGTTTTCATTTGTTAACACAAATGAGTATGGTTTTTGGTGAAATTTCGTGGGATTTTTGGACGTTGGTTCGTGTGCGATGCGTGTCAGGAAGACGCTTCTCTGACCAACAGGTTCTGTGATCCGAGTTGTTTTTAACAATTAAAACGGTTTTGCTGTTAAGAAAAAAGCAATGTTTAAACTTTTTAACGGGACGAGGCCGTATTCGTGCATTATGCGGATTACATGTGTACATTGTGTGAGTTTTTCCTTTGAGAGAGTGGGTATTTGCTGTCCGGTGTCGGGCTGGTCAGCAGCGGTGACAAGAGTTGCGTGCTGTGCAGCCATTCGCTGGTGATGATTGTTCATGCATTTTCTTTTTTGTCGAAGTGTGCTTGCTTTTGATGTGAATTATAGATGCGAATTTGATGGGATGGAATATCTGATAGAATACCGTGAAAAGGAAAAAGGAGGAAATTAAAAAAAATACAAATCATTCATTTGTGTACTTCAGCTAAGACATGGTCGTTTTTTGTATCTCCTAGGGCGATAGCGGTTAGATGCAACCTAACCTATATATGGCCTATATGGCTGTTGTTAGATCCATCTTAATGTACGATGTCCTTGTTTGGTGCCCAGCCCTGAATAACAAATCCAATCTTAAATTGATAAGCAGTATTCAAAGATCAGCGTGTATCTGCATCACAGGGGCATTGCGATCCAACCCCACAGCCGCATTGTAAACATTGCTACGTTCCCATGGACATCTATGGGAAGCTGGTAGCTACCAAGGCAGTGGAGTGCAACCGCTGGGACAGATCACATAGCTTAGGTCGTACAGAGGTAATCAGGAATGCGAGACTACCAACGTATACAGATTATACAACACCCGCTTTAGATTTCGAGTATGGGTTCAAAACACTTATCCCAGACAGAGAAGATCTGGTAAGAAACCCAGGATACCTGGAGATCTACACAGATGGCTCAAAAACAGACGACGTCACCTGACTAGGAGTATTCTCGGTATCGCTGGACATATCCTTTTCCTGTTTCTTCAACTGCCCGACCATTGTAGTGTATTCCAGGCAGAAGTTAAAGCTATCCAAGAGGCTGTCCGCTTACTGTCAATGAACCCGATAGACGGGCTATCTATCGCCATCATAGATAGTCAGGCGGCCATAGAGGCTCTGGATACACTATCAATTAAATCGAAAATGGTAAAATTTTGCCGTCTATCTCTTAGGGAGATATCGGTTACATGCCATCTAACCATATGCTGGTTACCTGGGCATAGTGGTTTTCCAGGCAACGTAAGGGCCGACGAGTTAGCAATATTAGGGGTGGGACTGCCACTGGCAAATAATCAGGACACACCAAGTCCCCCACTCCAAGTAATACGCACCATGTTACTTGCACATGCCTCGACTCTGCTAATCAGAGATGGATGGGATTAGATACATTCAAGGCTTATTTGGCCCCCACTAAATCCAAACAAAACAAATACACTCCTAAAACTAAACAGGAATGTACTAAGGAACGTAATTGGCATTATTACTGACCACTACCTTCTCGGTATCTATGCCAGAAGAATAGAATCCCCCCACTACGACTACTGCAGAAGCTGTAGACACGAGGAGGAGGAAGAAAATACGCTTCACCTACTCGGCACTTTTCCAGAACTTGCAAAAACTAGAAATGAACTACTCGGCAACTACTTTTTGAGTAACCTAGAGGAAATGTCACACTTAAGGATACAAGACATAGCTAAGTTTATCAGGAAAACAAATTGCCTGTAAATCAGCACAGGAGTTGATTTGTCAAAATAGGCCACTAGAATGCCATTAAGCAGTCTCGAGGTTTATTTTATTTCCTTTAGTGTAGTCCTTTTGAATTAAATAGGAGCCGGTGTAAAGCAACTAGGATCCAAGTGGGACACAAGTGCTACAGTGGTGGCAATCACCCTAACCTAACCTAAAATAAGGCATAGTCCAGTATTTGAAAGCCAATTCACGTGCTTGCTTCTCGTGCCTAATGTATATTCACCATTTTAGCTTTATTCAAGGCAACAACAGAGCGCTCTTTATCCCATAGAATACTTTACAGACAAATAATGTATTTGTGATTTACTTTTCATAAGCAGTTGATACCTTTCAGACTCTGTGTCTGCATTTGGATCCGAAATCAAGTACTAGATAGATATTCGACTTCACATCTGATTGTCGCTTTGTTCCCTAACGAATTTTACATTAATTTTTAGGCAGTTGTATGAGTAAAGTACGGGACATTCTCTGACTGGTCCATAAAAATATGTTAACAGACAAGAGAGGTAGACCCGATTAGGGGAAGGAATCCATTATCCAAAAGGTATACCGTTCTGAAAGAAGTCTGTCGGGACAAGAACCGACAACTGGTGTTTGAGTTGCAGTCGAAACAATGACTTCTATGACTTTAGAGGTGTCACATTGTGTTAAACGGAATTGAGCTCGTTGAAAGCTGGTGATGTTCCGCCTTTGCGCTCAAGTGCCAAGAAAATATGCCCCGAGAGTGGAATGTCAGTAACGTTTGCCCGGTGCACTATTCACTTCGTCAACGTTCGAGGTACTCGGCTCCTTAACACCGCGAAAAAATTGAATCTTCTCGGCACTTTTGTATAGTCCCCTGAAGACATTCACATATGAACGAATAATTCTAGCAGGGAACAAGTTTTGAGATAACAATATGACCGATTTTCATAATACGGCAGATCATGGAAAAGTCCTAGAAGTGCAAATAGACACAATTAGTCGATCTCAAGGCGGCATTAATATGTTTTTTTTCGTGGGTTGGTGTGAATCTTCAATGAGACACTATCATACCCGTGTATTCATAGTAGTGTCAGATTTTTACTCACTAAACACACCGTTCCCATTGTTTTTAGTTGTTTAGTACAACTAGGTTTCCCTATCTAGTAGTTAATTATTTTATTATTATTTTTACGCGTGAGGCAGGTACATTTTCGATAAGATCACCAGCTGGAACCGTTTATAGCGGCCTGTACTCATTGCGATAAATCGAACGAATTCATTCTTTGAAGACGGCTTACGAGGTTTCTCATGTCCAGCTTTTGGAGTATGTCATGGTTACAATGACGATGGAGTCGAACTCTTAACTTCCTTGCGTTGCGATACCTAATATTCGTAGATACCAGGGAGCATTCACGACAGCTCTTATAACTTTGTTTTGGAATGACTGTATGAATTCTCTGTTACTTTAGTGCAACCCCAAGGTTGTATACCGTAGGTCCACACAGGCTTTCGCACTTGCTTATATATAAGCAGTTTGTTATACGCGCTTAACTTGGAATGTCGTCCGAGTAGCCAGTACCAGTACATTTTTTCTTTACGTGCGTCTTCCACTTAAGCTTAGCATCCAGTGTCATCCCGAGATATTTGGCTTCATTTGCGTACGGTATTTGTACCGAGTTAATGAAGACTTGTATATCGTCTATGTTTTTGTAGGTACAATTAATATGCGTGGATTTGGTTTCATGTGTCAGAGTTTTGTCCTATCGCAAGTTTTATTTACAGCGTGCTGCAGTTTCACGGTAACGAACTCAATTGTGCTTTCGGTAGCCAGAATAGCCAGAATATCGTCCGCGAACGTAGCTACTAGTCTGCCCTCAGTTTGTGGTATGTCCCGGGTATATAACAAAAACAGAGTAGGGCCAAGGACACTCCCTTGCGGGACCCCGGCGGCAATGTCTTTAAATTTAAAGCCACCGCATTAATATGACAGAGTGAAACTTACATTGCCCTGTTATAATATATAATATAATAATATGGATGGCGCTACAGTCCGAGGCGGACCTGGGCCTAGCTTCTCAGCAACCACTCGTGTTGTGCGTGCTATTGTTCTTTCACGAGTGGACGAGTGGCCGACTTCGAACGGCGAAGTTGAAAAGCTTTTTCTAGACAGGAATACTTTTTGAGCATTGTCAGTGACTCGAAAGAGGTTGAGCCGTGAATAAATAATAAATTCGGGCATCGAACCTGGCACCCTCTGCGTAGGAGTCGACGCACTTACCCACTACGCCACGGCGACCCACCACATTGCCCTGTTATAGTTTAAAAAATGGGAAATCGAGATCACATCGTCCTTTATTATTCTCTCCACCGGTAATTCCATTAAATTGCTGATGCAGTCTAAGTATTTATGTGACCGATGTTTTTCAGCGAGTAAGCAGTCTCGAATTTCAATGCTGCTCCCCGATGTCTGGGAAGGTTCGTCGTTCGTTGACACATTCCCACTACTTTGGGTGTCAAGTGTCGACATAACTTGTACAGAGAAGAGAGCCATCTTCCACGACATCTCTAGTTTTAATGTGGATCTCAAATTTATCAGATTGTCCAGGACAACGATGGAGATCTCTGTGTAAAATGAACTCCCCGAGACTTTCAATGCAAAAAAAAGTCGACAGGGCGACGCGGTGAGCTGTGCCTTCTTCGTACAGAATTCACACTCACAGACCAACATTAGAGACAAGATCTTCCAGAAGTCTGGCCAGATGTCAGATGTGCGTAATTGTCAGAACGCTTCAATCCATTAATGAGGTGCTTGTTAACATTGTAACGAAAACGGCCTGAACAAGAGACCATTTCTTGATGTCAACGTAAATATTCATATTTCATATTTAAAGAAATGGCCTACAAAATCCCAACAAGAAATGGAATATTATCGCAGGACTTTGGCTCCACCTCGACCTCGCAGTGAACAGCACTGGGAGCATCACAAACACTATTTACTCCTGATTCCCCAGAAGGATTAAACTGATTTCATAGATAGAAGTAAATTATAACCAGACAGGGACAATTTGAAAAGCGGATGAAGAAGTCTACAGCGGCAAAGGTAGTCAGGCATCTACATATACTGGCCCGAAGAATCTTTGCCGCCGAACCTGTGGGAAAAAATGCAACAAAGTACTCGTTTAAGCGGATAAAATGGCAGACACAAGTGGAGAAGGACCTTAACCAACGTGTTGTTTTTAGTTGGAGGCAGTGAGCCAGAGATCGGGCTAGCGTGAACGGATTGTGTGTTGAGGCCCAAGTCCACCCAGTAAGAACTGTGTTCAACAATAATGAATTGCTTTCGTTCGAAAAATGTTTTTTTGTAATTACATTGCCATTTTCTCTATACAAACACAGCTGATTTGTCTTATAGGAAAAAATGTGGCCCAATAAGTGCAACAACCTTAATTTCTATTGGTTGCGAGTTTGTTCTGTATATAGCTTCTTTCATCACCAAAGTCTATGTGCTTACACAGGAGGGTACTAACTGTAAGCCTAAATTAATTAAAGACTTTATATTTTCAGATAAAGTACTTTATTTCTTAACAAAATTTACACGGCCGTTTCGTTTGTACTTCAGACGAATGAGTGAATACTAGTTAATGCATAATTCGCCACAAGCTTGTCGAAGAGGCACTTACATAGAGACGACTTACATTATGAATTGGTTCTTAGAATTTTATTCATCCTTTCTTGCCTTCTTTTTCTTTTTACTGTCTGCCGAACCATGTTTTTATGCTCATGAATCATGACACCCCTTTCCACAATTGCTCAAAATGAACTTCCGCCAATTCATCAGTTCTACCGATTGTACGGTACCCACTCGAGGATACATTCATTCCCAAATGCCATTCGACCAATGAGACTGCGTTGACAAACATTGATTTCACTTCGGAAATAGGCTCCCATGACAATCAGCAACAAACCCTTGAAACTCTCCAAAAGCCACACCCACCAGCTACCAGTCTACCACCCACCAACTGTCTGACAACGCTTTCGCCCCGTCTCAAACTACGTCCTTCCATTTAAGGGATGTTTGATGCCAAAGGAATCAATGACAACCCCAACCATATAGAACAGATATCGATGCCGAACTGGGGACTGTTCAACTGATCAACGTCATCGTTTATCAAATCGGCCCGACACCGACGGCGTTGCCTCTTTCACGAGCCACGACTACACGAGCCGATACCAATAAAATCGATTTCTAGAAATCGTTTTGAAGGCATCGACTCGTTCGACTTTTACCAGGCTGCCATAAATAAGCGCCAGCATTTCCAATCACATTCGATAAAAGCATGGAGAACGCATCGAACCGAATATTTACGAACGGGGCAGGCAGCCACTTTACTCTGGCTACTCGTCGTCGTTGTAGTTGTTGTTTCTGCCTGTTATCGGATGAAACGTGCCTCGTTTCGATTTTACCTTTTCCCGTACATTTTCACTCACTCACCGAAAGTTGTGCGCACACTTGCCCTCCTATGCCATGGCCAGCAGCAGTACGTGCCACAGCCACAGCCACAGCGGATACCATACCGTTTGAATCTGAATGTGTGTGCAATAGGTACTTGAACTGATTCCACATAAATAACCTATCGATGAGAGCGGAGCAAAACGCTACACAAGATATACGAGATACTTCGGATACCTACTACGGTCTCTGCTGCCGGAGTGCGACTGTTCCCAGTGCCATCGGAGTGCGATAGTGCGCAGAGGGGAAATTGGTTTTGGGAGAAAGCAAACACAGCAATACGAGATATGGTTCGCAGGGCTGTCTATGGCTGGGCTTGTATCTACAATCGATTTTCGTTCGAAGTAAAATTTCGTGGAAAGTATACCTATTGCTCGGAATGAGACTCTAGTCCGATTTGGAAACTTCGGGTTCGAAATGCCCACCTCCGAAGGTCATCCGACGAATTCCTCGTCGCTTCGTGACAATTTGGTTGCTGTTCGCAAACGCAAACGCCATTGATTGATTCATTTCTCTTCTTTTGGAGAAATTTCAGATACAGCAACATGTTGATGGAAACATCAATTTGATGATTGTATCTGAATGAGAGATGTACAAGATGAGTATGATGACTATGTGTTGTATGAATTGATACAATGAAGTGTAATTACTTACAAGAGAGCTATGAAGAGTGGTTCATGAAGCCATCAGCTGTCTAATGCCATTCTTGGAAAAAATCAAAAAATACGATAGTGTCTTGAAATCAGCTTGGAATGAAAGATGGCGACAAGGCGTGTGGATAACGTGTGCAAATGTGTGAGGAAATGTGTTGCATGATAGTGTGTAGCCTGCACTGAAATGGTACGGAATGACATTTGTTAGCGACTCTGACAATGCTGTCAATACAAACAATAATGATCAGCACTAATGACTTTCCGAACGTGCCTGACTTGATCTGATAGCAACGGTTCTTCATCCCTACACAGTTCAACGCGAGTATCGGTGAAGAGAGGATCAAGAGTAAAGTTAATTTCTATTCATTTCATTCATTTTTATTAATTTCATTCAATACAGTTAATTTCAATTCAGTTCAGTCCATTTCATTGTTCACTTATTCATTTTGAATTCCCGTTAAACTCTTCACGTTTACACATTAATCACTTTGTTTATTTACATTTAATCTCTATTTCATCTGTTTCTGTCCAATCTGTAAAACTCGAACACATACATATATCAAATAAAGACAGAAAATTGTACTATTAAGAGTGTGTCATAATATCCTCTCTCCGCTCGCAACAACATTCTTGGAAAACAATTTGAAAACTGTGAGTGTGTAGCCCACTGAAGTCTGTGATGGAAAGGTGTCGATGCATTTCGATACGCAGACAAAGGCATCGTTAGCATTTGCTGGTTCTGAGAGCATCGCAAGTCGATCTTAACCCTTATCTTAACCCTTCTTCGCCGCCCTACCTTTGAATCGTAAGAACGTAATCTAGTAAAGAACAGACGAGTTTAATTGTCGACATCGGGATTCGATTGCAACTTTCCATATTACACAACACGTCGGATGCAAATTTACTGGGATTATTTATCCACAAACCGGAACTGAAGTCTGAGTGAGCTTTTGTACAGCAAACATGTACAGGACGATTAAATGTGTATTTGAGCTGATTTAATTTACTCCTTGGATATTCTTTTTTTCCTCCGGCTGGCACCATAGTCTGGGGTGGACCTGTGCCTCACTCGACATGCCTCTCCAGCTGGACCGATCTCTCTCAAGCTGTCTATAGTTTCGCACACTAAGTCGACTGAGGCCCTCCTCGACTTGTACGTGGCGTCCTCTGTTACGTTGTCCCACGGGTTCGGAGTCAAAGACTCTTCGGGCCGGAGCTAAGTTGGACATACGCTCTACATGGACTAGCCATCTTAGGCGTTGGATCCGTAGACGCATGTCGCTGTACAGCCCATACAATTCGTGGTTGCACCTTCTTCTCCAAACAGGCAAACAGGACCGAAGATCTCGCGTAGAACTTTTCTCTCGAAATGACCAAGAGTCCCGTTTTGGATATAGTCCCTACCTCTGCGGCGTAGAGCAGGACGGGAATGATTATGGTCTTATGGAGAATCAACTTAGTCTTCCGAGAGAGAGCTCTATTACTCAATTGCCTCTTGAGGAACGGGGGTGACCCCTTCGTCGGCGATGGCATTATCTGCCATGTTATCATAATTGAACACGACAAAGCCAGTGTTCTCAGATCGCCATTGCTGCATGTCTTCTCGAAGTTGAGAGTTGCTAGCCAGTACGCGGTTATCCAAGTCGTGGTTCGGGCGAACGCTCTCATTCACCTTGTACACTTTTTGGAAGACCGCGCTTAGTACCTCCACTTTTTCTTGCGGATCTTCGACCACAAAGAAGTTGTCATCGAGTACAGCGTTATCTAGATCAATACCTGCTGTAGTCAGTACTTGTTCGTTGTCCGTCGTTCTGGAAAGCTTAAGGCACGGAAGATCGCTATATTTGCTTCGAAAGAATTTGTTGATTTGAGGGAACATGCTCAGATTGTTAGATCTTACAGCCCGAATCTTGTCATTCCAGTACGAATTAACAGAAAGCCTGTAATTCTGAACAATTAATGTTTGAATATTCTTAATGAGCGATTTCAGTGTCCTAACTTCCTCGTCTCGTCTGTCAGTAAACCTCCTGTACAAGGTTTTTAATCTTGACAGGAGTCTACTTTTACGTTGGTGGAGTGCGTCGATAGTCGCATTGCGGTACAAGTTTTCATTGTTTGTCCGTGTATACCGAGGTATAGTAATGTCCATAGTTCGTTTAATTGTCTCGTCCAATTGAATTAGATACATGTCAATCTCTTCGTTTGACAATTTCTATTGGACGGTATGTGGAGCGCGTTCGAAGAGAGTGCTCGTGTCATTTGTCTGGAGAAGCGTGTCCATCGTGCCCTACTGTAGATGTAGGTGTACGTTTGAACATACTCTCCTAATTCCGCAATGTCGTTGGGGATCTTGATTTCGGCACTGAGTCCGCAATGGTCACTGAGATACACGAATGTGTTCAAACAGTTTACCGTTTGTGCGTCTGTGTCTGTCAGCTGCAGTCTTGCGTCTAACAGTAAGAGATCCAGATACGATCCGGTTCTGGGGAACGACGAGATCTCAGTTTCTTTCAAATCGAGTCTATACTCGACATTGTGCAAGCAAAACCAGCTGTAAAGCTGGTCCCCTCTATTATTGGAAATTATGTTTCCCCAATATCCATGTCGGGCATTTAAGTCCCCGGCCAAAATAAAATAGTTCTCCTCCGAGTCCAGCCTCAGACATCGAAAGAGTGAATCGAGCTCTGATATAGTTGTTCTGGAACTAGGGTTGCCAGAGGAGTAGACCGACAAAGCATACAACCTCCTTCCGCTGCGGAGCGAAATGCACACGATGCAGGCCTCCAGCTCCTGAAACCTTCGTACTTCACCACTATACACTACTTTATGTTTAATGTTATTTTTAATGAAGATCGCAACACCGCCTCCACCACTGGAATTGGGCCGGTCTCTTCTAACAACATTATAATTACTGTGCTCCAGTATGCCTCTCCGAGTTAGCTTGGTTTCGCTAATCAGCATCAGCTCTGGACTTTGATCGTCCAACAATCTATAGAGCTCGTTTTTTCGTGGGACCCCTATCAATGAATTTGCATTCACTGCAAGGATCTTAAAAATACTCTCCGTCTGCGCAGCCATTAAGACTTTTGACGTGGTTGGTTCTGCAGGAGCGCCAGAATTTGGCCAACCTGCTCTTCTAACCGAGCCATACGCCCTTCAATGGATGTTTTCCATTCGGGCGCTGGCTCGTGTGCTTTTGGCACTGAGACTTGCGGCACTACCTTTGGTAGTTGCTGCTTTTCCGTGCTCCTCTGAACAGACGCCATTTGGGCATAGGTCACTTGAGGGGTGACGGGTCTGGCTGCCCCGAGTGGATTTATCACTGGGGGCTGCTTCTGCAGAACCATTTTTGATTTCCGCTCTTGGAATTTAGGGTTACCCCGATAGTTTGCGGTGTGCCTCGCGTTCCCGCAGAGTACGCATTTGAGCTGACTCTTATCAGCTGCTCCCTTTTGCCCCAGAGGACAAGAGCGATGGCTAAGAATTATTCTCGTTTTGATCTCGAAGATGAAGTCCTTTCATTACTCAAAGTTATAGCTGCCTACAGTGACGTTCTGGCCGAGTCGCCGATGTTGTGCGTCCTTTCCTGACCCACTTTAACCGCTTCCATTGTGCCAATCACGTCAGTGTCGTCCGAATATGCCAGCAATTGTACATACTTTTGGAAGATCGTGCCTCTTCTGTGGGCCACTGAGTTTTGCACAATCTTCTCAAAGATGATATTAAATAAGTCACATGACAGCACGTCGCCTTGCTTAAAACCTTTTTTAGCATTGAAGGTCTCGTTGTGTTCATTACCGACCTTGATGGAGCAACGAGAGTTCTCCATCGTCATCCTGCTCAGTCTGACGAGTTTCGCAGGAATTTCAAAACTGGACATGTGATTGTATAGTTCATCTCTATACACGCTGTCATATGCGGCCTTGGAATCGACGAATAGATGGTGTGTGTCGATTTGCATTTCATGCGTCTTTTCCATTATCTGCCTAGGTGTGGCAGATGACGGTGGTCTTTCCCGGTCTGAAACCGGACTGATAAGAAGCTATTAGGTTATTTACGAATGGTGCCAGGCGCTCAAACAGAATGGTAGAGAAATCTTATTTACGGTGCTAAGAAGACATATCCCACGGGAGTTGGCGCAGTTGAAGGGGTCCAGAAAACAACTACAGGACGATTATATGTCTGTTTGAGCTGATTTGATTCACTTTTTAATGATTTTTCTTCAGCTACTGCTACAGTCCGGGGTGGACCTTGGCATCGTATGCTTCTTCAACTAGGAAGGGTGTATGCTAAACGCTTCCAGCTTCGAACATTCACCTAACTGATTTACTTTTCCAGGTGGGAACGGTATCATAGACAGGGTTGTAGGGTTGGAGTCGAAGACTTCCCGGACCGGAATGTTGATGTCCATTCGCTGAGATGAGTCACTCGAATACGTTTGACAAGGTCGATATCGCTGCACTGCCTGTAAATCCCCTTCCCCTCCAATCACCATCAGTGCATACGCAATCGAAGAAACAGACTTTTCACTCTATCTTCTTCCGCTTTTGATAGTTTCCATGTTTCTGTAGGATTTTAACACTACCCTACGCACTCCTGCTCAATAAAAGGATCCACTGTACTGTCAGGCAGTAATCGACTTTTGCTGGCATTTCTTGGTGTGCCGGGAGAAGGCCAGCCCTGAGTGACATGCTCTGCAGTAGCAGCATATCAACAGACATAGACACAGGTCTCTAAGTGGATGCATTATGGAGAAGACAAACATGTGTCTCCCAGTCCACAAAGTTCGGGTACAGTCTGGCACAAAAGACGCCGCCGCAACAAGTATGTACAAACATGTATGTATGTTGTTTACGAACTATTGTCACGTGTCTCTTTTCTGCATGCTCCCTTTTTGTAAAGCGTCCTTTTTTGTCTCTCTTTGTCGGTATTGCTTATGTCTGTATTTGCTGTTAGTTTAGGTTTTAAGAAACGACTAAGAATAAAGTCAACTTTGGTTTTCTGTCCGTTTTCTACCGTAACATAACTCCTGGCATTATCATCAACAAATATCCTCCACCTGATCCGATCAAAGGCGGGACAGTAGCAGAGGAAGTGCTTGGAGTGTTATCATCTTCTCCACAGGCATTGCAGATCGTTTCTCATAGATTGGGCTAAGCACTTTTGGTGTTTGGCAAAGGTGTAGTACCCTTTTATGACTGGTCGACTACCAGGAACCACTGAATTTTTCTGAATGAATTTTCAACTTTTGCCAGAGAATAGTATCAAATTTGTATAGTTTTTATTCTTCTTTGTAAATAAATAACGTAACATTTATTCTATTTCTCCACAAGTACCTACAACTACAACTTTGCATCTTCTTCTTTGAGAAGTTTGAATCGTTTTTGTCGAAAAGTCCTTCTACAAGCTGAACGGCGGTCATCAACAACTGCAGCAATCGGCTGCCTCAACTTTACCCTCTGTCCGACAAGTAGCTGTTTTTCTCCCACTACTCCTCGAAACATTCAAATTGTGCTGTCTACACCTCATAAACACCAGCACGTCATGCGTTGCAACAAGCATCTGCTGTGCTTTTAGTATGTCACACCAGTTGACTTTAGTCAGATGGCGCCAAATACACACAATCCCTCTCTTTTCTGTCTCTCTCTCTCTCTCTATCACCCTTTCTTCACTGACCACCCACAAATGTTGTAATCAGAGTTGGGTGTACATATTGGCAAACATGGTGCCAAGTGTACAAGTTCAGTTGGTTGTGGTTATCTTGCCAGCTGCCGATTTCACGAACAAGGTTTAGTAGGGTCTGTGCCAAGTGAAATCTCTGGGACTGCCGCCGGTATTGTCTGAGCGCCGGATGACTACTGCCAGTTAAATGTTTGTTTGTTGAACACTGCCGATGAGTGACTGTCGGAAACAATGACTGTCGGTGTCGTATAAAATTGTAAAATCACATCCCTGACATTGGAACCGAAATAAAGTGTTCTTCTGTTGCCTTACATTGGGTCTGTGGGTCGTCCAGTGGTAATGCCTAATGAATCCAATTAAATCCTCGTTAGCAGCTGCCCGTATGTGTCGGTCGTCGACCTTCGAGTTCACACGACGTTCGTCGGTGGCAGCACTATCCGGACGTACGGATAAACTCCCCAAATCATCAAGTGCTCAGAAAATGGCTTCTGAACGCTGCCATACGAATTGAAAGTAGCCGTTTTGGCCGTGGCATATGTGTGTATACACGCCCTAACAGGTTGCGGAGACTATGGAATACGTTTCACAGGGTTCCATGCAACGCAGGCGGTGTGCGGGACTTCACTCTTACCAAATAGAATGCAGAGTACATACAATTCAAACACACGCACGCACGCCTCTGAGTATCTGAAATACACATCAGTGTATCAACAAATATTCGGTGGGAAGAGATAAGCTCAACAGGTTGTTCCGCCCCATGAGTGCGGGCACATTCAGCAGCTTCCCATGCGCACTGTGCTCCTGTTAGTCTGACTTGTTGCTGGCGCTTGAATCATAGCGAAACAGAACTAAAACTCTCTCCGCCGTCGGTGGAGTGAGTGTGTGGTCAGGTGCAGGTCTCATCCAACGAAGAGCATTATCGCGAACTACGCTTGAAAGTGTAGATAGACAAAAGACCTCTTTTTGAGTATAGTCACATTACACAACGCCGAGCTACAAATTTCCTAGACGCCTTTCCAGTTGGTTGTTGTTGACTGACTCTCGGCTGGGCAACATTCTCTCTCTCGTTCGCTCTGTTGTCGAGTTAAATCCTTAAAAGTCTGCTGCCTCAGATTTGCGCAACTTTTGTAAACTTTTCTATTGGCATAGCAGAATCGATAGCAGGCCGACCGAGGCTCGTATTCAATGGCGCGCTGGACTGGACTCACTGGCAAATTATTGCGGCAACTTTTCGACGAATTTCTGGTTGGTATCTGTTGCTGAGTGTCATGGGGAAAGGTGTGTAAGTTGGATGCCAGCAACAAAGGAGGAGAGTGTGGCAGAAAATCAACAAAAGAGTGCACGAATGGAGAGTATCTTTTGGTGGTAAGAGATTTTTTTCTTGAATTTCCTCCTGAAATGTGGGGAAGTTGTTGAAGTCGGAATAACAGGCAACCATCGCCGGCAGTTGAGCATGGCTTTCTTAAAGTCAACCAAACGTGTTTGGTTCACTTGTTCGGACTGGTTGGTGACGGCATTCCCTTAAGTTAAAAACGGGGCTCCGTGGATACGTATCCATTTGAGGGGAATTGCGACTTCGGACGACCGGAGGTTCTGCTGCTGGGCGCACATTTTTGTTGTGGTGTATAGTAGGTGCAGCAGGTAGACTTTCTTAGGGGAAAATAATAGGAACACAAAATTACTGTGGACGGGTTTGTTTTTTTCAAAATGTAGTCGCAGTCGTTTGAACTGATGTGCTGCACGCCTGTGTGGTCCGCCATGACGGGGTGTATGGAAGCAATTGTAGGATCCACATTCACAGGGTAACTGTTTCACTGCATACAAACATAATTTGTGTGAACAGAAATGTGCCGTATGGGTGTAGCATGAATTTTGATAGAGTAAAAACAGCTTATTTATTCACTGCCAAGGTGAAAAATGACGACACTTTGGCATGAGCCGTTTCAAATTTTCGCTGCACAGAACCACGATTGTGCTCTATCACTGATGAGTCCCTGTCACGCTCATTCAGCGTTCAGCGTCACAATTTAGCGGAAGCGAGATCTGGAATCTCTGAAAAGGCAACCAGTCGAGTGAGTGAGTGAGTAGTCATTAGGCGGCTCTCATGGCGAGAATTAATGTGGCAGTTAATGGTTTAATGGTACGTTGCAACGTAAGAGAAGTTCAGTTTCTACGACATCGTTGTTAACGTCATTTGCCACAGCGTTTGAACATGCTTGTATTTTCTGAGTTTGGCCGCTTTCTTATAACGGTCTCGCAGTAAACGGACACTCAAAGGACGATATTTAAATTATTTTGTAATTTGACTTTAACAAAGTCATTCAAATTCACTCGTATTTAAGTGTCACACGTACACACTGGGGAGTTGTGAGAGGATTTTGGGGTCTAAACCGGAGTTCGGCAATCTGTTGTTGTGGTGGTTATAAGTGATGAACTCCGTACAGCATTGGCGGGGGAAAATGATTGGCTTCTTTTGTACATAACAATGATTTGTCTACCTTCATATCAGAGGTAGCCTTTCCAAATAAATAGAGGTGGCTGACTGCCGCACATACGGACAGCAGACACACTTAGGCGAAACATAGGCCCATTGTGTTACTACGCGGATCTTAGGCTACCTATTCCGCAAACCTACCTATTCCGTGCTTTTAATAAAGCGAAGAAGAGAGGCTGATTCTGATTCAGCCAGATTAACAAAGAAATGGGCCATAAGTCTGAATGTACGGGATTAGAGAAAGCACTGCAGCTACATAGCAAGTGTTCGATGGTTTCTTCCTCATCCTCGTCCAAGCTGCTTCTACACAAATCATTAAAGGGAAGGCCTAGTCTAGAGGCGTGTTCCGATGGCACAATGCCCTGTTAAAACGCCAATAAGAGATCTGAGGTTTGGCCTGCTTAATCTGACCAAACTAAGTAATCGTTTGGGATCGATCCTAGGCCATAGTTGTTTGGTAATGAGACATCCTGTGCCAGATGTCCATCCGCCGTTTGTTTGAGCAAGCGCTTCAAGCTTTAGCACATGTTTTATAATAGCGATAGGCATGGAGGAAAGAGCACGGAGTTTATGCCTTTTCTTGTGTGTTCACAAATATGTAAGCCCTTAGTATTTCTGCTGTATACTGTTAAGCGGCGATGAGGACCTTAATACCGATATTAGGCAAAATATTGCACTCTATAGACGAGAATTCCTTCTCCCGATCTAGACGAGCAGTAGACTGATGTCTAACAAAGCTGACGGTGTGGACATAAGATATGGCCAAGGAGAGGTATCTCTGTATCGTTTGCCCGATCCACAGGAAAGGCGGCGCCAGCTACAGAGCGATAATTCTCCTTAACATCGCGTACAAAATCTTTTCTGCGGTTTTGTGCGTCCACCTGAAGCCTTATATAATGAATTTGATGGGTCCATAAGAGTGTGGATTCTGGCCAGGGAACTCTATCATCGACCAGAACTTCACACTGCGGCAGATTCTGGAAAAGACCCAAGAAGATCAAATGGACACCCACCGCCTATTCGTCGATTTCAAGGCTGACAAATAAAGACAAGCTATACAACGACATGTCTAGTGTCGACATTCCTGCCCAGCTCGTCAGCATGTGAACAATGAAGATCCAGAACTTTCGCTGCTCCTAGGTCGGTATCGAACTCACCGATAACTTCAATGTCAAGAAAGGTTTTAGACAGCGCGACGCGCTGATATGTGACTTCCTTATCATCATTTTGGAGAAGATCGTGCAGGACTCACACACCAGTAGAGGCATGATCTTCCAGAAGTTTGTACAACTGTTAGCATACACGAATAAAACGGAAGCGGCTAAAATGAGTTCTGCCGTAAGCGACGACAAAGCACAGCTTATGCTGTCATCAAGAAAGCACGCTCAACATCAACTAGTCGGCCAGAACGTCACCATAGGCAGATATAACCTCGAGGTAATGAAGGACCTTGTCTATCTCGGCTCCACAGTAAATTAAATAGTACGAACAACATCAGTACCGAGATCAAATGCAGAGTTACTCTTAATTCTATGCTCAAGGCTCAAGAAGCAATTGATAGAGCTATCTCTCGAAGGACGAAGTTGACTTTATATAACACTTTGATCATCCCTGTCCTGGTGTACGGCGCGGAGGCATGTACAATCTCTAAACCGGATGAGGAAATCCTTGGTCTGTCTGAGAGAAAAGTTCTGCGTGCGATCTTTGGTTCTGTTTGCATTGATGGGATCTGTACAGAACATGATCCTAATCAGGCACCGCCGGCTAAGCTGCTTGGGCCACTCAGCTCCGGCCCGAAGCATATTCGTCTCCGAACCTCTAGGACAACGCACGCAGGTGCATTTTCTTATGTTTTGTTCGAGTATGACTTTTTGCATAGTCTGCATCGGAAGTAAGTTGATTTTTAGCTGGTATCAAACTCTTGAGAGCTTAAGAGTTTGTGCACTGGTGGGTTGTTCAAAATAACACATTTTGTTTCAATCACATTAATATCCAATACCATGGACCCCAATTGAGCGGCTGTTAACCTCTGTTCCACTCTGCACAATTTTCGGTGTTACCTCAAGTGGAAATTATAAGCAATCAATCCATATTTTGTAAATACCTTTGCTCGAAGACTACACTCTGATGCCGCGACCGAACAAAACAAATTTTGAAAATTTAAATTTTATGTTGGTTAAGTCTAGCAATAATTATGTATATGGCATACTTATTTGCAAGAGAACTTTGCAAAATACCATGAACTGTTGGATCCCATAAGCGAATTGATAAGTGTTTGTCAAGGCCCAACTGCATCTTTAGCAGACTCTGTTAAAAATTTGCTACCGTTGCATATACAACATATCCAGGAACGTGTCAAGAAGGCCTCAACGGCTCTCTACTGCCTTAAAAGGGCCATTGGGTGCAAATGGGGACTACAACCCCGAATGGTTCACTGGCTATTTATATCGGTAGTCAGATCCATACTGCTATATGGTGTCGCAATTTGGTGGACTGCACTCGACAAGAGAATCAACATCACCCCACTCGCTAGAGTGCAGAGGATGGCTTGCGTATGCATTAACGGGGCGCTGAGGACTACCTCCGCCGAAGCAATAAACATACTCCCAAACCTGCCACCGAACAAATTGGCAGACAGACAGCAGCTAGCACTGCGATTAGGTTAAGATCGCTGAGCAGCTGGAAAGAACTGCAGTCTGGACGTTTAACGACCCTACTCAGGTATGCCTCTATACCCATAGACACAGACCTCACTCTAACTAAACTCCTCTTCGAGAAAAATTTCTCAACCAGCATACCGCCCAAATCTTACTGGGAGTCTGATTTTATAAGATTAAGTTGTTTTTAACTAAATTAAAATATATTTCAGTAAAAAATTAAAAGTACATGGTATATATATTTATATAAACAGAAGAAATATTATACATATTTTTAAGTTATATTTTGATTATCGCATTTTTTGCAAGTAGAGATTTTTTTCAAAGTATATACACCACAAACATATTTTTTACAACCACCACAGTTATTGGTGGTTTTATTTTTATTGCATAAATCTATTTGGTAAGTTTTTCGTATATTAGAACTTTGTTAGTTTGTCAAAAGATTGGAAAAGTTTTCTAGTTCAGATGAATCTTCATATTTTGATGAAAGTTCTTCCGCTAATTGAAACGGGAAATCTTTTCTTGATATATTTTCTCCACATGTTTCATTATACAAAACCCATGCATTTATTGCTGCCGAGTCGAGAAGATTGAAAAATATTTGGAGAGGCCATCTTCGAGAACAGGACACCTGTGTATTTTCTGGCCATTTGATCGGTAATATCTACCCCGAATTTAGTTTTGTTATAAAATATTATAGTTTCAGGCTTATTTGTGTCCCCTTCAGTTTTGACCGAATTATATTTCGTACTCAGCAACAGCACCTTTTTCGTTGGCTTACTTTTATAAACGGACAATGTAGCATTACTTGATCTATAAATTACAGATGAATATAGAGGCAATATATCTTTTTTCTGTGTAGCAGATTTAGGTAATTCCCTTCAGTTTGCACGGATAGTTCCCACCTGCAATAACTTTGATGCTAGTGATAAGCTAGTAAAAAAATGGTCAGTCGTTACATTTCTCCAAGAAAAGGTAAACGGTTCAATCAATTTGAGGACGACAAATTCATTCAGAGGAATTGTTGATGGCTTTGCTTCGTCCTTTCCCAAATAAGGGAACCCATTTACAATATATATACTATTTACATCAGATGCCAACCAAAATTGTATTCCAAACTTATGCTGCCACAGTTTGGAATACACTCTAGCAACATTATAATAAAGTTTTGTTCGCATTAACACAAGCAATCGTGAACTTTGCTAATGTTTTTATATATCGGCCAGAATGACCGCTTGGTAGAAATAGGTATACCACATACTTATCTCTGTAAAATAAAAGCGCACGAATCTAGCAATTTGTTATATCGAAGATTACATAAATTTAGTAAAATACATAATACATTTAGAAAAAAAAATTTTTTTATTTAACAAATTTTGTGATGAATTCATGCAAGTGGTCATTTTGACCGCTAGGTAGACCTAGTGTTAATAATCATAATACTGTGTTTAATTCTAGTGTTTACATTATGGAGGAAAGGAAAAAGCCCATAATATCTGAATTTGGTATTTCTCGAAGAACATTTTCGTCACTCGAACATTCCATAAATCGAACACAATATTTCTTCACGTGGCTATTCGACCTACTGAAGTTCGATTGTATTTGCATCCCCGTGAATGAAGTTTGAGCTAATTCAGTCCAAATAAAAAATCACCTTTACCTACAAAACTACTCAAATCAGCTGCCCAGCGAAAAGTTCACCGGTCAATTACTCAGTCATTCAGTAATTTTAGCACCTTAAAGCTCATAAACGAGCACCTCGTCATCGGCCGGCAATTAAAACACCTCATTAAATATCCACGGAATCGCCGGCACGTTTTTATGGATGTCGCAGACGTCGTCAGCTGCGACAGCCATAATTAACTGTACACACGTTCTCACATTTGTTCTGCTGAACAAATTGTCGTTGTCAGCGCCAAACAGCGAGCGGGCCAACAACCACACTTGCCAAGTGGATTATAGTGTATCTCGAAGCCAATTGACACTGGCGTGCGCACATACCCACACACCGCCCCGTACATGTGTTTGTCGTCTCACGACATCTGCCGCAGACGGGTACTGATAATACCGACGCGATGACTAACACCTTCTCCGACGTCGGAGTGGGCTGGTGGTGTTCCCCAGCACCGGCAGAAACCCCAACACCAAAGGCCGTGCTCTGCGCGCTCTACACGGGCACTCCACGGCCCGTCTGTGTGACGTATGTGTGCACATCTATTTTCAGCCAGCATTTGGGTTTTGTTGTTTTCATGTGTGTTACGTCACTGGTAAGTGTGGGGCAACACTTGAATAGCAGCAGCAGCAAACATACAATGGCAAGCTACACCGTGTGACGGTGTTTTGTTTATTCGACAGCAGCTCGTACACCATAAAGCAGTCGAGTGAATGTATCTGAATGAAATTCAATAGATACAAGCCCACTTCCGAATGGAAATGATGGAAAATTGTTTGGAAATGTTTGTTGGCCTGGCCGAGGGTGTGTGTTGCGGAGAGAGCGCGTAGAGTGTGTGCAGACAGTGTTGTCCTAGGCTTGGTGAGGATGATTCCCCTCTTCCGCGAACACACTCTTGCTTTGGTTGAAGCCATACGGCCAGATACTCTCGGGAATGTTGTATGCGTGGTTAAGTTATTGTCGTGTGGCAAAAAATATAAAGTATCTGTATTCAACAACTACGGATGAGGGGAGAGTGCATAGCGACTTTACACTGTACAGTATAGGGACGCGAGTGTATTTTATGTGAGATGTTTTAAATATGTGAGTTTTTGGAACAGGCAAGCATAATGCGACTGAAGGTTGCCCCAGAGAATGTACAAACCACTGATTCCCGCTTAAACGGGGGTGGTTCTTAACTGGCATTCCAGATTTCGTCAAGGGGGCTCGACTCGAGCGGGGCGAGGAATTTTATTCCATCGTGTGTTTGTCTTCCTTTGAGTAAACATTTCGACGAACCATATTTTTAAATTTATGTGAATACGAACGAGAAGAGTAGATAAGTATGTTGCATAAAGACAATCACTTTCAAGGTCCCTAAATGGAAAGCACTAAAGTACAAACCGGAAAATATAAAAATTAGCAATCATCAAGCATCCTCAAACTGTATGCCTACATCGTTGACACTCACTATACTCGACGATGCGATTGATCTTTCTTCCGTAAGACAAAGGTACCTCCACAGTTTAATTTTGTCCTAAAACTAGTACTACAGAATCACGCGCTTAGCTTAGGTTAGGTTAGATTGGCTGACTACCTAAAGGCTACTAAAGGTAGCCTCACTTAGGCAAGGGAAGGTCCATTGTGTTACAACAAAGATCCACAATGTGGATCCTAATCCGCTAACCATCCGCAGCTTTTAATGAGGCGATGCAGTTGGCATATGGGTAATAATAAGGGTGGCGCGACAGTCAGAGACGGCCCTGTGCTTAGCTTCTACAGCAACCACTCGTGATGTGCGTGATATTCTTATTTCACGAGGGGAAGGGACCTACAGTTTAATGCCGACTCCGAACGGCGAAGTTGAGAAGCTTTTTCTAGACAGCAAAACACTTTGAGCATTGTCAGTGACTCGAAAGAGGTGGATCCGAGAAAAATGAAAGGTGGTAGATTCGGGTATCAAACCTGGCACCCTCTGCCAAGTCATAGAAGTATGGGGATACTATGTGACTAAATCTGCGAGATGAGAGAGCACTGCAATTTCAAATAAGGTGTGAAATGGTTTCTTCTTCTTTCCTCTTCATCCCTGCAACGTCTGCAAAAATCATTGCAGGGGACCTACTCTCGAGAATTGAAGTCCAATTTCACAGTGCCCGGCAATGACGCCAAAGAGAGTTCTAAAGTTCGGCCTTGTCATACCAATCAGATCACGTGAGCATTTTTGATCCATAGTAGCCCATAATTGCTTTGTGATAAGGCACCCAGTTCCGGAAGACCATCCACGTTTGGTGAGAGTAAGCATGTCAAGCTTAAATAGATATTTTGCAGAAGCGATAGGCATGAACGGCAATTCTCCGTCCGGGAAGAGTGTCAAAGTGGTACTTTTTCTAGCGAGTATGTCTGCTTCAGAATTCTCTGGGATGTCACTGTGTCCAGGTAAGTAGGATATTGATATACTTTTCCAACTCGTTAAGAGATATGCGGCAATGGAGGGACGTCTTGGAGCTTAATGGGATTGGATCGCTGCCTAGCTGAACCGATAACAATATCTGTACCTAATATTACATTGTTTTTTTTTAGCCTGGGCAGGGCTTCCTTAATAGCTATTGTCTCTGCCTGAACGACGCTACAATAAGACGATTGTTGGAAAGACAGAAAATGCAGGTCCTTGGAGCAGACTCCCACACCCACTCCTTCGTCCATATTTGATCTGTCTGTGAAAGTTCTTCCAGCGCCTGGTGTCCAGATATCCAGTAAGATCTGGAGGGTATTTATGTTGGTTGCGAAATTTTTCTCGAAGATGAGCTTTGTTGTTGTGAGGTCGGTGTTTTCTGGTAGGGTTCTAAATTGGTCGAGTATTGTAGAGTGTCCAGAGTTAAGCTCCTGCCACATAGCTTCAATTGTATCGCCGCGCCGCCGTGCTGGCAGCGACCTGCCTGCGGAGATCTATCGGCGGAAGGTTGATAATAATATGGGTTGAGCGACAGTTGGAGGCGGACCTAGGTCTAGCTTCTACAGCAACCACTCGTGTTGTGCGTGATTGCACGATTACTTTTTCAGCATTGTCAGTGACTCGAAAGTGGTGGGACCGTAAAGAGAATCGGAGCCATGCAGCGTGGTTAGAGGGGTCGACGCACATACCCACAACGGCCACCACGGCGGAAGGTTAGGGAGTGTATTTCAGACTTGGGAAGGTGCTTGCTATTCGTTGCACATTTTCAAGGGCTTTGCAGTTAGTGACACTGTCTAACGCGGTCCACTAGATCGCTACACCGTACAGTAGTATAGGTCTGACAACTGGTACGAATAGCCAGTGAACCACATGAGACTAGAGATGTCATCTGTATCCAATAGCTTTTTTACAACAGTATAGAGATGTACAGGCTGTTTTGACGCGTTCCTGGGAGTTATGTTAGGCCAGGTTAGGGGGTGGTGGCTCAGCCTCACATATACCTTTTGGTCCATAGTACTACCACTAAACAGATCAAAAAGTTCAAAAAACAGATCAAAGGCGCAGTTGGTAGAGTGCCTGCCCCTGGTTAGCGGGGTCCCCGGTTCGAATCCCAGTGAAAGCAAAGCTTTTATCTGGTTTTCAAAACTGGTCCAGTCACCATTTTCCGTTGGAATCAAATGAGGGCACTATCACTTGACCGGTCAATCAGTGGCAGTAGTCTGATTTTGGGTATTACAATGGACCAATATGGTCTAAGTTAGCCGGTGAATGCACTAGAAGCCCAACTACCTAACCTAACCTAAGCAGAGTATACCTAGTTGCAGGCCACTGTAGTTTATTTAAGCAGAATGCTCCAATGGCTTTTGCGAAATGTTTAAGATGTTGTGGTTTCACTATAGCCACATATTTTAGGAATTGGAAGAATGGTTGACCTAGAAAACTATAACGAGTTATGGCTAAGGCCGGGAAGAGACAAAGTAGATGCTCCAGACTTTCGACCACCGCCGATTCCTTGCAGTTTCTGCATCTACAATGGGGATCCGGCCTAGTCTGTGGTGGCCCACCAGGCGGCTTGTAATGATCCCTACAAGTATACTGCACTTATCTCTCGGTCTCGGTAACGAGATTATTCGTTCGTTTTGGCGATGCTGTATTTGGGCCAAAAGATTTTGGTTTTGAGGCATGAATTACTACTATTAAACGTTTTGTTTGCTGTGGTTGTAGGCAAGTAGTTCATAGTCGAGTTCATTGAAGAAAAATGGTATTGGAGCTGCGCTACTTAGTTTGCCAGACGACATTGTGACGCCACACTTAGCTAGTTTTTGAAATTGTAAGGTACTTTATTATTTCACTCAAAATATTTAAAAAAAACAAAATTATTAACAAATGTTTATAAGCATGACTGAGCCGTTTGCCTTAGCACTTAGATAGTTTGTCAGTTGTTTCGTTTTCCCTGGTTCTTCATGTGTCCAGGAACCCAAATGAAGGACACTGCACTGTTACTGTATAGTTTCTGCAGCGCATCGAGGCAGTTCAATACTGTTTTGAACTTTATTATGTTTCCTTATAAGTGTTTTGAGTGCTGCATGACTATCTTATAAGATATTAATGGTTGCCCTTTCTGCTTTCTGGACACCAGAACTACCAGCTCTACATACTTTCATCCAGTTCGTAGCAGGTTTTGATATCTTAGGTTCCGAGCTTGACTTCGTGTCCAGAATGAGGCCGCGGAATTCAGCACCGCACGCTTAAAAACTCGACAAATATGAACGAGAATTTCTTGACTTTTGGTAGAAATGTAAAAAGATATGTACGGTCTTCAAAAATCGAGAAAAAACATGAAGGATTCAATTAGCGGACAGGGCTTAGTTTAGGTTAGGTTTGGGTGATTGCCACCTCTGTAGCAGTTGTGGCCCACTTAGATCCTAGTTGGATACCGGTGCTTTCCACCGGCTCCTTTCAAAAAGGGACTAAACTAACGAAAATGAAATAAACCTAGAGACTGCCTAATGGTATTTTAGTGGCCTATTAGTTTTCCAATTAGTAGCCAATTACACAAATTTCCCACTCGACCTGCATTTAATGTGAAACCGTTTGGTTGAAACTACAGTGGACTCTCCCTAAGTCGAACTCTCCTTAAGTAGAAACTCCCTCTAACTCGAACTTTTTCGATATATTTTACATACATTTCCCTTAACTTTCCATACAAAAACCTCTCTCTAAGCCAAACTCTCTCTAACTCGAAAAATTTTTAGTATCCCGTGACAATTCGACTTAGGGGGGGTCCACTGTATATGTATATTCTGCAGATATAATTCAGGCAGGACTGTGTTTCTCAAATTCCAGATTGTTGGTAGCTGCCTTCCAATCAGCGTCACCATATACTGCTGAAAGAGTATGATGCCGCTGTGATGTTTCCCATGGTCCCTCTCGTTGGAGATATCGGTGCATATTCGCAGTATTTTCCTTTCGATAACTGCGAGCTTCTCTATGCTGGTGCAGGGCGTGCAATATCGGGAACCCGTATTTAGGGCGTACTTACTGCTTCTACAGTAAAGTGGCTACTTTCCTCTGGGTTATTCAATCTTGCTTACGCATTAAGACATATGGTGCCAGGGTTGGCATTTATGAGTATCAGTTTCGAGTGGCTGTTGAACTTCATATTTTAGGAACGCCAAGATATTTTACCTTGCCTTAGGTTAGGTTAGGTAGGTGGGCTGCTAGAGCATTCACCAGCACACTTAGACCATATTGGTGCATTGTGATACCCCTAGTCAAACTACTACCACTGATTGACTAATTTGATCCAAACGGCAAATGGTGACTGGACCAGTTTTGAAAACCAGATAAAAGCGTATTAACTTTGTTTTCACTGGGATTCGAACCGGGGATCCCACTAACCAGGGGCAGGCACTCTACCAACTGCGCCATCCAGTCGTTTTACCTTGTCTTACTTATCTACTTATTAGGACTGGTCTGACCCTGAGTAATCGCTACCTTCCATCGCTGACGATCCTGGGTATGCTGCTTTCAGTAATCGAAACCAAGTTGTTTTGCGCCCGCCATGACTTGGTCTTCCCTCTTTTTCTCGAACTAGGAGGCTCGGTTCCCAAGAGTATTTTAGCTGGAGCATTGGTCTCTATGCCTTCGTTGTGGCTGAGCCTTTGTAGTTGACGGATGTTTGCCTTCCGGACTACATCCACATCTTTGTACAATTCGTAGCATCCGCGATTGTGCCTTCTCTCTTCTCCCTCCCATTCATCTTCCTGGCAGACGGGACCATAAAATGGGTAATCGAAATACGAAAATATATTTTGTCAATAGATGCCATTGCAGTCTATCTATCTCCACTGCTATCATATGGTGTTGGAAAGGTGACATTTTAAGCTTAATCTAACCAAAAAAATAAATTAAATTCGGAGAAGTAGGAAAAAAGTTACAGCTGTTCAAAAATAAGTGAAAATAATGAAGAAATTTGCTATATTTTGAAATTTTTGTATAAAAAAGGGAAGCATGCCACGCAAGCCACCAATGAAATTTGTGAAGTTTACGGAGACGATGCTGTATCAGTTCGTGTAGCACAACAATGGTTCGCTCGCTTCCGTATTGGAAATTTCGATGTGAAAGATGCACCTCGCTCTGGTCGACCTATCGTTGAAAAAGTCGACGAAATAATGGAAAAGATTGATCAGGACCGTCGCATAAGCAGCCATGACATCCCCAAGGAACTAAACATTCATCATAAAACGGTTTTGAACCATTTAAAAAAGGCAAGCTACAAAAAGAAGCTCGATGTTAAGGTATCACATGCATTGTATGTGAAAAATGTTTGATTAGAAATACGAAAAGACTTTTTCGACTAGCCATTATATATATCTGACGTAGAATTTTTCTTCCGTAGACACCAAGAATCAGGTCTGCAGATTTGCATATCGTTCTGCTTTTGGCTCTATATAACCGCACTGCCAAAATAAGACTTGGGCAGAGCATGATTGATGATTGGAACAACTTACTTGAACCTTACTCGAAAGACCAAGAGTAAGGTTCAAGTAAGTTGTTCCGCCATCCCGAAGAAGCACGGTTGCCAAGTGTGATTCTATGTCAGATCTCCATTAGGAAGTTTTTGTGGAGTTCACGTTTGTCCCGAGATAGAAAAACTTCTCTGCATAGAAGAATTCCAGTGGATAGCGAGGTGACGGATATGAGCTCGAAATCTTCTTCTTTATGTTGGAATATAGTCGGGGGTGAATATAAGCCTGAACCAACAACCCGTTTGATAGCAGCTTCAACTGTCGCAGGTAAAGTTGGTTGAGGTCCTTCTCCACCTGAGTGCGCCACCTTAAACGCGGGCGTCCTCTGTTGCGAGTCGAAGACTCTTCGGGCCGGAGCTGAGTTGTCCATACGCTCTACATGACCTAGCATTCTTAGGCGTTGGATCCGAAGACGCCTAACTAGACTCATGTCGCTGTACAGTCCGTACAGTTCGTGGCTGAATCTTCTCCTCAGTAACCTTCAACCCAAACAGGACCAAAGATCGCACGCAGAGCTTTTCTCTCCAAGAGACCAAAGACTTCCTCATCTGCTTTTGAGATTGTCCATTCCTCCGCGCCATACAGCAGGACTGGGATGATCAAGGTCTTGTATAAAGTCAGCTTGGTCCTTCGAGAGATGGCTCTACTACTCAATAGCCTCTTGAGCCCATAGAAACAGAGAGTTACTCTGCGTTTGATCTCGGTACTGATGTTGTTTGTACTATTTACAGGTAGACGAAGGCCTTGACTAGCTCGAAGTTATAGCTGCCCATAGTGACGCTCCGTCCAAGACGTCGATGTTGTGTGTCCTTTCTTGATGACAGCATATACTTCGTTTTGCCCTCATTCACCGCCCATTTTAGCTGCTTCCGTTGTTGTGTTGTTGTGTGTCCTTCCTTGATGACAGTATATACTTCTATTTGCCCTCATTCACCACCCATTTAAGCCGCTTCCGTCTCAGTGCCAGCAAACGCCTCATTGACGGCTCGCTGTGTTCTGCCAATCACGTCAGTGTCATCCGCGTATGCTAACAGTTGTACGGTCTCCTGGAAGATCGTGCATCTAGTGTTGGCGTGTGAGTCTTGCACGATATTTTCCAGGATGATGTTAAAGAAATCACATGACAGCGCGTCGCCTTGTCTAAATCCTTTTTTGACATTGAAGGTCTCGGTGAGTTCGTTACCGACCTTGATGGAGCAGCAAGAATTCTCCATCGTCATCCTGCACAACCTGACGAGTTTGGCAGGAATGTCAAAACAAGACATGGCGTTATATAGCTCGTCCCTATGCACGCTGTCATATGCGGCCTTGAAATCGACAAAAAGGTGGTTGGTGGCGATCTGCATCTCTTGGGTCTTTTCCAGGATCTGCCGTAGTGTGAAAATCTTGTCGATGGTGGACTTCCCTGACCTGAAGCCACACTGATATGGACCTATCAGGTTATTAATAAACGGCTTCAGGCGAGTACACAAAACGGCAGAGAAGATCTTGTATGCGATGTTCAGGAGCGACTTATCCCTCTATAGTTGGCGCCGTCAAAGGGGTCTCCTTTCTTGTGGATCGGGCAAACGATGCTGAGATTCTACTCTTCGGGCATGCTTTCCTCCGACCATATCTTACAGATGAGCTGGTGCATGCGCCTAACCAGATCATCTCCAGCTGCCTTAAAGATTTCAGCGGAGACTTCAGTCTTGATATTGCTATCGTGACCTCGTCTAAGTCGGGCTGAGGGAATTCTCGTCGATCATCGTCCATATTGGGTGGGACATTCTGCCTGACAGCGGTATTGGTGTCATCATCGCCGCTTAGCAGTATGCAGAAATGGTTCTTCCAAATTCTCAGTATCGACTGCGACTCTACTACTAGTAGTCCATTCTCGTCCTGGCTTTCGAACATCGTTCCTGCCGTAGCACCTCTCCATCTCCTCAATCGCTTCTCGTGCTCTTTCTTCTTTCTCCTGAGAAGACGGGTTTCGTCCCTTCGTCTCTTTTCGTAGAGCTCATGAACAGCTCTCGTTGTTCGCTGCAGCGTTGCTTTGTAGGCTTCCAGCTTCGCTGCATGTCCCAGCCTGCACTCGTTGTCAAGCCATGCTCTTTCTAGGTGGTGCCGTAAAACCCAGCCCATCAGTGGCAGCATCTTTGATGGCTTCTTGACAACGCCTCCAATCTTCTTCGACTGTTTGCGCAGGTGGCGACGAACCGGTAGACTCGATCGGCAAAGATCCTAGCAGTCCGTTCTTTCAGGAGACTTATCCCTCTGTAAGTGGCAAAGGGTCTCCTTAGAGGGTTTCCTTTCTCTAGGATTGGGCAAACGATGCTGAGATTTCATCAGTCGGGCATACTTTCAACCAACCTGATTTGACAGATGAGTTGGTGGAAGCAACCAGTCACCGCCAGCTCCACTGAAAAATCGACAAGTAGTCCATCGGCACCAGCAGCCTTGTTGAACTTTAGTTTGTTTAGATTGCGTAACTTCACTGAGGTCGGGAGGGCGGAATTCTTGTCCATCATCGCCCATATTGGATGGATAATTCTTCCTGGCAGCGGTATTTTGGACTTCAACGCCGTTATCTGTACAACGGCCGTACAAAAGTAGTATTCAAAACTACCTCACATAAAAGCTAGCCAGACATGAAGTATTACAGGGATAGCCGACTTCACAGCTGATTGGCCCCTAGTCCATCGACGAATTTGAGTACCTTTTTGACAGATATTCATGAATTTTTGACGGTTATTCACGAAATAACGTATATGCCGTCCTCCGATTGGTCAATTTGGTTTAAGAACACATTATAAAAAACAATTGTCAAATATTTTAAGGGGCAAGATAGGTAGAAGTCGGACATCTCTGTAATTCTTCATTTCTGGTTGCTAGCTTGATTCGGTAAATTATTTGAGCTCATGACAAAAGTACAGTGTCAAGCGAATCAAGATGATCCACAGGAAGCCTTCCCGCGACGTGCCATGTATGATGGCTCACTGAATACATTTCATTCAGCCTTGCAGCAATTCTGACAGTGAATAATTTTTCTCAGAAAATGCATTTCAATTCCCTCACAATTTTGCATAAGCTTCGCGTGCACAAAATAAACGTCTCATTTAACCGCCCCCTGATTAGTGATTTAAAACACATTCTACCATAACTATTCACGACATAAACAGAGCCCATAAATGTATTCCTCGTCTGCATACAAACACCGAGTAAATCTCAATTCGATGCGATACACATATCTTGCAGTATCTACATGAACGGCAGGCACCCCTAGTCGTGGTAGTCGGTTGTACTCGTATTTCCAGCTCGCAGTAGTCCACGTACGTACAACGATACGATACCGGGATACTCGTACATTCATGTAGAGCAGCCCAGCCAGCCACCTCTTACTTTTATAATAACCACATGCATTTGTTTTTCGTTATATAATTTCATTCCTAATCGGTGTATTCATGGCCAACCATATATCTTTGCTGGCGAATGTCTACAGTGTTTGCCTTCTGGTTCTCATGTCGCCCTATTCCTTAATGCACATACAAAAGTACTTTTTTCTGTAAAACACAATGTACACGACGACGCCAACAAACTGTTGCTGCCTTGGTCTTGGCCCATTGTGTATGCTCGCAATATGAAGAGGAGCGCACACCAGCTGCTTACTGGGCTATTTGTTATTTATATTTATTTTCCTTTTCACTTTAATCTATTATCTTTGTCGTGTGTAAGGCGTTGTGTTTCACATAAGTAGCAGAGGTTGATTTTTTTTTTTTGAATGTTCGTTCGCACACATATATGCCCGCGCGGCGGGGAAGATTCCCGAATCCGAATACACTAACCAAACAAGTACCATTCCTCTCCTCAGCCTTATCAAATTTCATAGTCCTTGCTCATTCGTAAGATACTGCTTGAGAGAAAAAAAAAAAAAAAAAAACAAGAAGAAACACAACACACACAACATCTGCACATCAATCAGATACACACTCGTGTAATTAGATACATTTTCATTGAGATCGCATAGCATAGCAGCCCGAAAGCAGCCTACTGACGTCTTATGCTCACCTATTCCAAATCTCAATACTATATTTTCATATTGCTATTGTATTGAATGCGCGAACATGTGAACAAACATCGGGTCTCGTGTGTACAACAAGAGATACAGATACTTTGCATTCACAGAGACACCGAGTCTCGTGTTCTTCCTCTGTGTATACGTCACACCACACTACTCAACAACGTTCGGTGGAGGACCTGAATACACAAACATGACGCATCACATACGCTCTCGTGCGCTCGTACGCTCGTTAACTCGGATGTAGTCGAATTGAAATAGTATAAAACATAAAATTGCCTGTAGTAGATACGCAGATACTCACTCAATGAATGAGGGGAAACAGGAGTGTGCTGCGACGAATGTGCCATACCATAAAAACCATCATCAACATCATCATCGTCGTCGTGTGGCAGCACACGCGAACACTTTGCATCTTCGGTGTGTTTTGTGCGCCCAAAGCTTCGTACTACACATGACCTACTCTTCTCTCTGAAAAGTCGACCACTAAATAAATTTATTTCATAGTTGAAATACGACGAGATACGTGTGTAACACCGTACATGTAGTTGGTGTATGCTTGTGGCGTACACTGCGGAGCGGGTAGTTGCTCGATTGTGTGGTGGCACACTTAAATCACTGAATGGCGGTTACATGTGTACTTCGCTGTGATCAGATAGGCGATACTGTTGTTTGAAGAGTCTACATTCGGACAAATGAGTTGATGAGATTTTTGTATGATTTATTCTTTGAGGGGGATAGAGCAGGCGATATCGCATTTGTGGCGCTCGGTTAAGTGGGGCTTTTTGAAATCATTTGATGATGGTGAAAGGCTGTATGACCTCTTCGGAGGGCATTAGCATCGTTTTTTCATTCGCTCATGGGTGCCTAGAGGGATAGAAGCAGAGTATGGGTGTTTTCATAAACGTCAGACTAAGAAAGGCTTGCGTTATCAATGTTCATTAATGTAGATTTAAGATCATACTAACTTTGATGAACTGCACTACAGATTGTGCAGTCATTATTTTTTGACTGCAAAAAGGGCGTGATTGGAGAAAAGTCTTTAGAATAGGCATTATTTCAGAACTATTTTTACTTGCAAAAAATGTAATTTTTTGCAAATACATATCTATTTCATTATTACCCTTACATAATAGTATTTTTTTGTTTTTAAAGGGAAAACGAAGGTTCCGTATGGAAAAGTAGTCATATAAGGCTACTACCACACAGAATCTGTGTGGAGGCCAAGTTTAACGCCGGCAAGAAGAGAAACATTTCATTGTGGAGGACAGTTCTGTCCAAAATGAAGGCAACAGATCCATTTTTGGAGCTGCTCTGGACATTAAGAAAAAAATTTAAAAACTTAATGACGACCTATAAGCGAATAAAAAAGCGCAATAAGGAATCAGGACGAGAAGCATTTCTAAATGAGCAAAATGAATCTGCTGCGGACGAAAGCGTTTTCGAAACACCAACTAAAAGAAAAGGTACAGAGGAAGACGAACTCCTTGAATTTTTGAAGAAGGAAGCAAAAAAATGACGGCTTAAAGCATCAAGAACTTATGGCAATCGAGAAACAAAAAATGGAAATTGAAGAACGCAGATTGGAGCTAATCGCAAGCCTTCAAGAACTATTAACTCAATGAAATTGAAGGAAATGTTCGATTACCTCATTTTATAAATGAACCTTAATTTATAAATGAATTAGCCTTATTTTGGTAAAATCATTGTTTTATTAATACTTTATGAACAACATAGCATAGCAATCTGATTTCTCTTTTGTTTTGCTTCTTCGTTTGTACTTGGGTTTTTTGACTATGTTCATTCCGGTCGTGTTCATCAATTTCTGTGTTCAAAATTTGAATAATGGTATCCTCTGCTAGTCCGTCTTTCTCAATTATAATATTGTGTAAGACGATGCAAGCCATAACAATAAATTTTAAATATTTCAGGTCGTTTTATATCAACATGTTTTAGAATTCTGAACTTTTGTTTAAATCGACCAAACGCCTGTTCAATACAGACCCATGTGGAACTATGAATAAAATTGAATTTTCTTTCCATAGAAGAAAGATATCCATTGTCCCGGTAGGGGACAAGAAGGTAAGTTGTAAGTGGATACGCTGAATCACCTAAAATAAGACCACAGCCTACTGTATCCTCCGAATTAGCCCTTAACTTCTACCCGATTAGACTGCTTTCCCACACGTTAGCGTCATGACAACTTCCCGGAAAAACCGAAAAAAACATCGATGAATTTTTGGTTACAACCACAAATTGCCTGTGAATTATAGGATTTATTTAGTAACTTTTAATTAACTAGATAAGTGAGCATATTCCTTTTCTATTGTAGTAGCTTACTTTATCACAAGAAGGAGCAAGGATGGGAATGTGACTACCGTCCACACAACCGCCTACATAAGGAATTGGATTTATGCGTAGATTCTGGAAGCCTTCCATGATTTTTTTGCGTTCGTTTGTACTTGAAGGCCATTTTATAAATTTCCACCTCAACTGATATAAAAGTTTAATTATTTCCAAGAAATAATTAAATGCAGCTCCAGTTGCAACTTTGAATAGATTGGACAATTCTCTGAAACACGAACCGTTGGCTGGTTTCCAAATCGTTAAGGACATAGCTATTTTCAATGCTACTTTTGGTCGGCCGGTGGTCCTTGTTTTCCATAAATGTTTAGCTCCCCTTGAATAGGAAACTTTGAACTTATTTATTTTATATTTTGCATGGGGAATAACTTACATTGAATGTGGATCTCGACATCCAAAGTGGCTTTGAAACACATCGTCGGGAAACTTTAGAATTATGTTTATAAAGCATGGATTTTTTGGAACAACTCTATATTTTCTCAGATTCACAATATTTTTTAAAATTTTATTCTTCGTTTTTGTTCGAGAAATATTTTTTGCAATTATGTTATTATGTTTTTTTTACTCAAAAATCAAACTCCGTATCATTTATTTTGCCACCACCTCAATGACTGATGAAAATCGTATTAAAACAGGCCTGCATACATACTGCAACTTGTGTGTGTTCAGAAACGCATGAGAAAAGAAATGCGATTGTACTAGCGCAGATTTCCGACTTTTATGAAAACACCCTATGCGAAGAAGGTTTTCAAGAATTAATGCAAGGGCGCTGCAAGAGGTCTGCTGGCCTTCAACTTAACTCCTTTCTACTGTGGGGGGAAATTCAATTGCACTACCCACCGCGACAATCAAACACTGGCCCATTTGACCTCCTAGTGGTTAAGGGCCTTTCGCAACCTACAAGAGCTGACTATGCACCCGAAAAATGTTTGGCACGGGTAATGTCCGGTGAATCTTTGGCCAGTAATTTTTTTAATGTGAGAGCAACAACAGTGGGTCGCCGTGACGTAGTGGGTAAGTGCGTCGACTCCTACGCAGAGGGTGCCAGGTTCGAATCCCCAATCTACCAACTTTCATAATTCACGGCTTCCACCTCTTTCGAGTCACTGACAATGCTCAAAGAGTATTTCCTGTCTAGGAAAAGCTTCTCAACTTCGCCGTTCGGAGTCGGCATTAAACTGTAGGTCCCTTAAACTCGTGAAAGAACAATAGCACGCACAACACAAGTGGTTGCTGAGAAGCTAGGCCCAGGTCCGCCTCGGACTGTAGAGCCATCCGTATACAATTTAGAAGTAAGTTCGGTGAGCTATGTATCTCTTGTTTTGAACTATTCAAATGGCCGGACTATACGGTGCGGAAAAATGTATTTTCGCAAAAGTGTGGTCTTAGTGGTGCCCAACTCTTGAGAATACCGTGCAATTGACTGCTTGTGACGGGAATTAAAACAATGTTTTTGTATGTGTTGGAGTAACGGACAAATGTCCGATCTCCTTCGACTTTATTTCCCGACTGCCTACATACAAAATTATTTCTAAACATGTTGTGTTTCGGGCCGGTATAAGGAAGCATGCCTTGCTCAAGAATTTTATAACGTGTTAATTACTATCCTTGGCCCTCTTATCCAAAATATCATGCCTACACCGTAATACGAGATGCATGCACAAACCATAATATTGGATCCTCGATGTGCTAAAGTTTTACTCGTGTATCTAGGGTTGTAGGGTCTCTGTAGACAGAGAGCAACCTATTTGTAGCCAGTCACTGAGAGTTTTAACAAACACAAGCGTTTTTGAAAAGCGGTGTTTCTGGGCATCGGTATAAGGACATCGAAATTGACTTTGGTATCTCTGTCTCAGATTGGGATAACTATATAGCAGACGCAGTAACCAACACCGCTGATATGGAAGTTTACTCTGGCAGATCCAAGAGGAATATGTTCCATCAATAAAACCAAAGAATGATCGATAAGACTAATATTGCCTTCTATCTCTACATATGGTGAGAGGAGACCTCATATCCCCATGCTACCACTACCAGCAATAGTAGAAAACATCATTTTGTGAACCTAAAACCAGATTATGCCGTGGGAGTTACACTCTGTGTTACCACGAGGTTCCAGTCGGTCCTATTCCGCAAACCAATTTGTACTTTTAACGAAGCGATGAAGATGACTTACACTTATGCGGTTTAATTCTGCCAACTCGATGAAGCATAGGGCGTCAATTTAAGTGAACACATCTACTAGAGGAGAGCGCGCTGCTGTTGCATAGAAGACGTACAATGGTTTTGAATGGTTTCTTCCTCGTCTTCATCTCTGCTGCGTCTACAAAAGTCGTTGTAGGCGATACAAAGTCTGTAGGCGACGACGAACAACGAACAAATACTGACTACTACGTATTAATCCAGTTAACGACGTACTCGACGATAACTTCTTTGTGGTCGAAGATCCGCAAGAAAAAGTGGAGGTACTAAGCGCGGTCTTTCAGGAAGTGTACAAGGTGAACGAGAGTATTCGCCCAAACCACGAATTGGATAACCGCGTAATGTCTAGCAACTCTCAACTTCGAGAAGACATGCAGGAATGGCGATCTGAGAACACTGGCTTTGTCGTGTTCAATGATGATAACATGGCAGATAATGCCATCGCCGACGAAGGGGTTCATCCCCCGTTCATATCGAAGACGGAGCTCCAATCGTCAAAAAGTCAGTGGGAGTCGACGGGATCTCCAACATTGTGCTAAGACACCTCCCCCTGGAAGTGGTTAATATGTACACAATCCTGTTTAACAATGCTCTGAATAATGCACATTATCCGGAGCATTGGCAAACGGCTATTGTGCAACCCATATCCAAGAGAGGAAAAGATTATTCGAATCCTTGCAACCTCCGGTCAATTAGTCTCCTTCCGAACATCAGCAAGGTATTCGAGTAGGTGATCAATAGAACTCTGATCAACTGGACTAAGTACAAAAATATAATTCCGGATAACCAATTCGGTTTCAAAGCGGGACACTATTCATGCCGCGTCGAAACTGGTGTCGGACATCCAATGGAATAAGAGCCAGAAACAATGGACGGGTGCCTGCTTGATTGACCTGGAGAAGGCCTTTGACACCGTATGGCTTGAAGGTCTTTTCTACAAGTTTAATCGGCTAGGCATTAGCAAACTTCTGCTCGGTAGACGGTTCGTCGTCAAGAATGGCAAAGACCTCGACAGGTATATTTCATGGTCTCCAACAGGGTGCCATTTATTCGCCGATCCTGTTCAACATTTACTTGAGCGATCTGATAAGTTCTCTCCCTCACGTAATTGCGTATGCCGATGACTTGATCGTGTACAGATCAAGCAAAAAGATCGAGGAAATCACTACCCTTACGCAGGGTGACTTCGATTCATTCATGAGAAGTTGCGATGAGTTGAGTATCAACTTCCGGAAGTCGGACATCATTCTGTTCAGGACGCCGTTGTATAAGGCCTCGGCGGATACGAAAAAGAATTGGCGAAAATTCTCAATTGTTGGACGACACGGGGAACCACTGGCGCAAAGGACTGTAGTCAGATACCTGGGGATCTGGCTAGATCAGTATCTATATTTTAACAAACATGTAGATGCTGCTCTGGCCAGGGACCGAGGCGCTTTTGCCCTTACAAAGAGACTGTTTTACAACAGCCAACTCGATGCGAGGATGAAGGTTATCTGCTACATGGTCCTCATCGCCAACACTCACCTATGGTTGTCCCGTGTGATTCAACGTGAGTGCAGGCTTGATGGAAAAGATTCGGTTGTTCGAGAGGGCTTGTGTTAGGGTTTGCTTTCGTCTTTATCGAACTCCAGAGTCCCAGTAAACAGTGAGGTTTTATACAACAAGGCAAACCTGATAAGAGTGGACAATTTCCTGTTGAAGTTGATTCGAGGTCATACTGCTAGAGCGATGAACTCGTCCAATAACTTGATCTCAGGGGCTTACTATCCCAATCCAGAATACCACGAAGGGGAACGCCACAGTGGCTTCGTCCACCCAGAAGCTTTTCTCCATTTAGATAAGTAAGGCCTATTGCAAGATATGAATGCGGTACCGCTCATTTTCCACATAGCCAGATCATGTGGATGGGCGACTCAACCACGACCGTTCCGTTGCACAACGAGCTGAGGAGGGTCTCCTCCGGTTCAGTACGGTGGTATCAAGGAGAGATGTACGGGATGTTGCAATGCAACATCGAAAATTCTAGTGGCTGGGGAGAGAGGGAAGTCCCCCCTTCGAACCCTTTAGACCCGGGGTAGAAAGGGTAGTACGTATCCCCGAAAGGGCAATTAGATGCAAATCTATAAGCTGCAACCTCTGGCCGACCTACATAACCTAGGGTACTTTTTAAGGTAGTTGTAAGATGTAAATAGAGAAAAAAATAATAATAATTCATATATACATATGTATATGTATGTAGCTCACCCTAAGTTAGTTTAAGTTATTTTTAAGGTAGTGTGTAAGTTAGTTTATAAGTTTTAAGTAAATCCAGTTCAGTAATAATAAGTTTTTTGTTTCAATTTTTTTAATATAAAGTTGTACAGGTAAAGTAATTATTCTTTAAGTGCACGGATTTTTAGTTTAAGTCGAAAGACATAGGATAAGATTAAGATTAGCTTAGAGTGCCCGCCGAGGGCCAGTAATTTAAAATAGAATTTTGGTTCGTCCAACTAGCTTAAGGATTTTTGTCTAGTATGTAAGAATATACGTAATGAATTGATAAATAAAAATGAATTAAAAAAGATATATGGTTTTTAATGGTTTCTTCCTCGTCTTCATCTCTGCAGCGTCTACAAACGTTGTTGTAGGCGATACCTAGTCTGGAGGCGTGAGTCCCGATGGTACAATGCCCCATGTGATAACCGGACAAATGAGGGTTCTGAGATTCGCCCTACTCATATTAATCACGAGCATTTTGAGTAGAGCGTAAGCCATAATTGCTTTGTAATAAGGCACCCAATGCCAGTTAGAGAATCCAGGTTTGGTATGAGTACGCGTTCCGAGCTTAAGTACTTAGATGATTTGCAGTAGCGAAAGCAATGGATGTCAGGAATCCTATCTGCAGGCCAGCGGTGGTGCTCCACTTAAATGGTTGCTCTCAATTCAGTCCCCAGGCAATATTATGGTAAAACTGTATAGACTTTTTAGGTTCTACAACGGATGAGCATTTACATGAAATCGATAGCGATGGTAGTAGTGCCTGTTGAAACGCTTGCTGGTCATGCGGCTTGAGATAAATACGCAGCTGATTATGGAGCTATGAAGCTGAATTCATCGACAATAGAAGGACTTCTGAAGCAACGCGATATATTCATTTGCTATTTCCAATTGAGACATAGTAATGACTGGTCGATAAGTCAGTGACTTTGATGCGAAATGGGGCTCAGTTTGCTGTTTGTTTCTTTCTGGGCATTTGTCCGTGTCTAATAGGTCTGTCAAACACAAAGCTTTTAAAAGTGATCGAGAAGACGTTGGTTTGTGATATTCGAGCTGAAACAGAAAACAGGTGCAATTCGAAGTTTATTTAAGTTTTACCTTTAAAATGGTGCACAGCGGTTCACTGAATTTCTCTGCGATTGTACGAACATTCAAGGGCGATCAACAAATTCATCAACAAATATTATGATATTGCACCGGATCAACAGCTCAGATTTCAACTAACTTGAAATATTTAATATTCAAATTTTTGAACTGTTTCTGAAATCGTCTTCGTTTAAAGGGGTTGTAAAGTTTTGAATATCCTTGGGAAAAAAGTTTATCGTGCTGAAAGAAGACTACGTTGCACGATCAACTCTCTCGTATGTTGCTAAATACGAGAGAGTTGATCGTGCTGAAAGAAGACTATGTTGCTGAATACGAATAAATCTGCTTTTGAAAGTCGCGTTTAATTACAGTTGCTTAGTTAACTAAAGAACGTTGGTATTCTTGAAACTTCTGGTCCTATTGTGGCACACATCTGTCACAAGTCACAACTGCCTCACAAGAGGGTGGTGAGTCACAAATTGTGAGGTTTTCGTATTCTTAGCAAAACCTCACAACTTGTGAGCATCACACGAACTGTCAAAGTTGTGATGTGCCATTGAGCACATTAAATGAAAAAAAGGAGGAAATAGAGGCTATGTTTTCAGGGTAAAACAATCTTTTCATACTGCAACGTAGAGATATTCTAATGACTTTAAGAAAAGAAATTCTTCTTTCGCATTGGAGAAAACATGTTTCATAAATTTTTTTTTGAATTTCGATTATTATTAATTTTGTTCCATTTTTCTCTTCTCCCACATTGAGAGGAAAATGTAAAAAGACAGAGCAAACAAATAAATTAAACGAACTACGAAAACATATTCACCACACCAAAGTGCGTGTTTTCTTGTGAGCTTTTCGCTAGAATACTATATTACTCAAACCTCACAAGCAAGGCACCATGACCGTCTCACAACCAGAATAGGGGCATTTATTTCATTTGGAGTATTTGTGTAAGTAAACATACAAGTTTTTCTTAACAGTACAATTGTTAAGCGGTATTGAAAGACTATCGAAGGACTTGGATAGTTAAAAAAACTATCCAAAAATTAAACTAAAAATGGATTTAGCATGAAGGCCTAATTCAATCAAGGGATTTACGTCCCGATTTCTAACCTTAAAATATAAATATATTTGTTTTCCTTTAAAAATAGTAGTAGAGTCGTGAAAGGAGGAGTACAGGAGTACGGAGGTGTCGAAAGTAGTACAATTCTCCAATACGAGCATTTTTGGCAACGCTGCTGGGAAGCCTTTTCCGCGGTAATAAAGTTATTCGAGAAATTGTTAAGTCTTCATAAAAAAAAGAAAGTCGATTCCCATCGCCGACTGTTCATCTCGGAGTCGGCTGACAAACTTCGAAAAGTGAATATATGTAGCTCTGCTTTGAATTAAATACCCACTCGGATGAACATATGTATGAGCATACATAGGTATTAGGTACTACACAATCGGAACTGATTCTGTCTATGAATGAGAAATTCTTTACAGCCAAGCGCCTCTTCCCCTCCGTTTGGCTCGCACACTGCTGTGCGTTCTATTATTATTATATTTCCTTATTTTATTCCATACCAACACTGAATCTATATGTATTGCACTGGCGAACCCTCGGAATACTGGCTTCCAACTATGAGATCCTATTCCAAAATTCACATACTAAATTTTAATACGTGAGTGTGTTCAATCTTACAGTGTACACAGTACACACCCTACACGAATTGCCGTGTAGCTACACTATGTATGTCATCGGACGTGACAGTGGCGCGGTGGTGACGGCGCGCCGGTCGTGTTGTGTGAATTTGCGAGTGTCGACGACCTTGCCGTGTGTTGTTGCACAACGAAACGCAAAGAACAAAACGATTCAAACTAACATTCGCTTACGGGATGGATACACATCAACACACGACTCTGTGTGTAGGCATAGATACATAAATAGATACAGGGTGTCTATGTGACGTGGTGATTACGACAACCACCACCATCATCATCACCTCCGCCGCCACAATAACATTTGTCAGCAGCAGTGGCAGGCAACATAGTGGTAGCTGCCGGTACCACCGATTTGATGGTGTACAAGGCGATGAATTTTTGTGCGTGTGCTCCGCTCCGCGCAGAAAGGATGTGTTGCTGTGTTGCTCTCGCTCATCTTCCTCTCTCACCAGAAGGACGACCGCCTCCTGTGGGCAATGGTGTATTTTTCTAGCGACGCAATGTAGTTAGTAAAATTTTCCCATCACCCACGTGCTCCTCACACACAATGCACCACACAACAGAACCGAGCACAGGGCACAGTCAGGAGAGTATTTGTTTTGCCGGTAGTTGGCCGTTGTGTGTCGTGAATTTTTGTGCAGGTTTTTTTTCTCTTCTGGACTCGACCGGGAACACCCCTCGTATACAGATGAAGGAGGAATGTATTGGACACGTGTACATTTTTATATTTTGCACAATCCAGCCCCCTCCCCCACCCGTGGTGGGGAATGTGTGTATGTATGGGCCTATAGTGACGTACTGATACAGTGAACAAGAGAGGGAACACACTTCCTGTGTATATTCCACACAAAGACTGTGTGTTTTGTGTGTTGTACTCTCGTACAATTGACGACATACACACTAGTGTTGTTGGAATGATTTTTGTATGTGGAATTTCGACTAGGCCATCAGAATAAAGAATAGGTTCATATCGACGGATTGTTGGTAGGTAGTTAAGGCACGAAGATGACTTTCTACCACCAAAAGACACCAGCGTCATCTTGGTATTAAACAACAAACGAAAAAAATGAGGTGCATGTGGTGGAAGTGTTCTTACAGTACACACTGTAGCTGTCGTTGTTGCATGTCGGCTCGGGAAATATCTGCAGGCGGTATCCGAGGGGGCGAGAGGCTTCCCCATACTGACAAGCACTTATTCATTTCGCATTTTGTGCGCTTGTGTTCATTGGCCTACCCAAATCGGATTTCCTAAAGAGTAAAGAGCTTACGAATCGGGGTGCGGTTGGCCGGGGCTGAAGTTAATCTATTGGATTACATTCGAATTCATTTTGTGGCGCTGACTGATGGGTACGCAATTTGTTAATGAATTTGATCATAAGTAATTTGCGGTGTAGTTCAATGAAATGATTACGGAGATATGATTTGGGGAGCAATAAAGGCATTCCATGAGACTTCATTGAATCGATTGCATTGTTTAAGTTTAGTTTAAATTTATTAAAAATTATTAAAGCTAGACAGTAAGAATGAATCTTATAATTTTGTAATAGCTAGTTACAGTGCATACTTAGTTACAATTTGGTTTAGTTATTACAGAACGAGTTAACTATAAATAATTAAACCAATAATTTAAATGAATCGATCAATAATTAAGAACAATTAAAGAAAAAGTAGGATATGATTACGAAGGGATATGAAAAGGAACAAACCAAAAATGCAAAGAGAACAAAAAAGAAAAATGCAAAATGATTCAATATAAGTACGAAAACCAATAATAAGTTGTTTTGACATGACAGAAAAAGCTGTAATTATTGTGTGTATCGCTTAGTCCTCTTATAGGGCTAGCCTAGGGCGCCAAAGACGGATGGCATTGATAAAGAACTGTCTTTCGGATATTAAGAAATTAAATCGCGGTATAATGAGATATGTGGATCTATTTAACGCAGGGAATTGTAAGTTATTGAAGAGGTAGGAAGGTTGTCGTGTTTTAAGGATATTGAAGAGAAAGATTAGAGTGCGAAATTTAAGATAATTTTCAAAAGGCATACCTAAAACTTTTACTGAGAGATGTGACATATGGTCATATCTTCTTAGCCCATATATGTATCGAATGGAACTGTTGAATGCAACTTGTAATTTTCGTATGCATACTGAATCACAATTCCCATATAGTTCACACCCATGCAGAAGGATTGGAATTAATAGTGATTTTACCAATATGATTCGTGTATTCAGTGGTGTAATTGGGTGAGCTGTCCACAGAGTTCTCAAAACGCCGTAAGCCTTCCCTACAATGGTGTTGATATGGTGGTTCCATGTTAAAAATCTGTTAAATATAACCCCCAAATTCCTTGATGTTTCCACAAAATCAACGGGGGAGTTGTTTAAAGTGATTTGCGGGAAATATGACAGATCCAATCCCGTTATTGATATAACTATGCATTTAGTCAATCCATTTTCCAAAGACCAGTCAAATATGTGATTAAGATCCTGATTAGTTTCAAGGCAACAATTTTCAATGAGACCCAACATGCAGCTTCGATAAATTTGGACATCATCGGCATAAATGTGTCTTGATGAATGTGTAACTAGATCTGGAATTTCGTTTATATAGAGAGAGAATAACAAAGGACCCAGAATTGATACTTGAGGTACCCTTCGAGTTAAATTAAGAAAATCAGATAAGACATTATTAACAAAAACAGCTTGTTTTCGGTTGCTTAAGTAGGATGATATCAATTTAACAGCAGATGGAGAAAACCCAAAGTAGTGCTCTAGTTTTTTACAAAGCAATGCGTGGTCGACAGTGTCGAAAGCCTTAGAGAAATCTAGAAGTATCAGAAAAGTTACTTCATCTTTATCTAAGCTAGAACGAATATCTTCAACTACTTTTAGTAAGGCAGTTGTACAACTGTGTTTTGATCGGAAGCCAGATTGCACATGGGTTAACATTTTATTGTGAGAAAGATACTCATCAAGTTGACAATTGCATTATTCGCTCTCATACTTTGGAAATGAATGGCAGAATGGAAATTTTGCATTGTGCTTGTGGCGAATAAATTAAATAACAAATTGACTGAGTTTGGAAGTAGGGCAACACACAGGGGGTTCATAAAATGCAATTAATTCAATAAACAGTTAAAAAAATAATTAACGGACATATCCGAAGTTGATGATGATGAGCGCAGAGCACAAGACATGTGGAATTCACTACAACGACCTTGCTTAGATCAAGCTAAATCACTGCTCGGCATTTCAAAAGGCCATTGCCAACACGGGAACGAAACATGGTGGTGGACAGATGAAGTGAAAAGAAAACGGCCTTCAAAGCTTGGTCAAAGTGCTCCATTAGCAATGGAGATGAAAAAGCTCGCATTGAAATGGAATATAGACAAATGAAGAAGTGCGCCCAAATTCAAGCTAAGAGTACGGAGGGCCTGTATAGGAAATATCTTCTTCAGCTGCGGATACGAACCAGGCAAACCAAGAACTGCGGCAAAACAAGTTGAACAAGGGCACAACTATATTCAAAATAGCCGCACAAAGAAGGAGAAATGCCCAGGAAATTCGTTCACCGAAGTTCATTAACGATGCGCAAAGTCAGCTTCTTGTGGAAGACGCAAAAATTTCACACAGGTGGCGACAATATTGTGAGAGGCTTTTAAATGAACAGTTTCCTCGGATATACTTGCCAAGAGCTGTCCCCAAATATGATGAAGTACCCGACGTTACAGTCGAAGAAGTGGAAAAGGCGGTCAAATACTCCAAAAAGCGAAGAGCGGTTGGGCCGGACGAGATACCCTCTGAGTGCTGGAAAAAATGGGAGACATGGGGTTCAAATGGCTCATGATTTTCATCTCCAAACTTATGAGAGGCGATCCAATGCCTGATCAGTGGAGGGAAAGTTATCTTATTCCTTTGTACAAAGGAAAAGGCGATACACGAAACTGTGACAATTACCACTCTATCAAGCTGATGTCACACATCATGAAGACGAGAGTAAGATGTCCTGTTGGAGTCACCGAGGAGTTTCCAATCAAAGTCGGTGTACACCAGGGAAGCGTCTTTAGTCCTTTGCTGTTTATTGTTGTTCTTGATTATCTGCTTGAAGGAAAAGTGACGGACCCAAAAGTGCATTAGTTATTCTTTGCTGACGATGGAGCCACCATAAGTGATGATCAAACTTCCCTGCAACGAGCACTTGATGTGTGGGTGGATGTTCTGGAAGGGAATACCGCATTAGCCAGAAAAAGACCGAGTACCTGTGCTGCCCATTCTCCGATCCACTCAGGCCTATTCCAGACATTTATTTGAATGGAATAGTGCTTCCCAAGTGTGAAAAGTTCAAATATCTGGGATCGATGATCAATAGCGAAGGAACCTGTGATGACGATATCAATCATCGCGTAAGCGTAGGGTGGATGAAGTGGCGGGAAAACTCACACATCTTCTGTGACCGAAAAATGTCCCCTAAGCTGAAAGGAAGGCTCTACACCCAAGTTGTACGTCCGGCGCTCACATACGGTTCACAATGTTGGACAGCGTACAAAAAGTATGAGGGCAAATTAACGGCAACTGAGATGAAAATGCTTCGCATGACAGCAGGAGTAACGAAGCTCGATAGAGTCAGTAGTTCAAAGATCCGAGGAAGCCTCCATGTTAAAGAACCCATCTCTAAGAAGGTTAAGGACGACCGGCTCAGTTGGTATTGTCATGTTCAAAGGAGAGATCCTTGGAAACCCGTTAAAAAGGCAATATCAATCAACGTACCAACGCAAGCGCGAAAGAAAGGCAGGCCTAAGAACTCCTGGATCACACAAATGCAAAAACACCAGCATTTGATCGGCCTCAGTGATGAAGTGATCCGAGACAGGGCCGAATCAGCGAACCCCACAGGCGGACCAGTAGGGATGCAGTAAAGTGGGAGGGTTATGATTCCCATAATTCGAATCATAACCTCGTCGGAAAAGGAAAAAGAAAGAATTAACGGACATATCCGAAAAGGATGTCAAATGAATCTGAAACAAAATGGTTGCAGGAGTAACGGACCGGCTCAGTGGCAACACATATGACAATTGGGTCCAAGTGAATCCATTGGTCATGATAATGTCCATATCACCTGACCGGGGTAGGGTGCCCTTACGGAATTGCGGCTGAGTCTCACTTAGACCAATAAGATGGGTCCATGGTGCCCTTAAGAGGTAATGTTCTACTACTGAAATGAGACCTTGTTTTCTGTTTGTACTAAAACCATCCAGCTTAATTTTAAGACTTCGTGAGGATTTTCATTTTTCCTCCGCACAGGTCTTCCAGCTCTGCAAAAAGGAACTGTTTCCCTTGCCAACACTGGGCATTCACATAACAGATGTTGGATTGATTCTATTTCTTCCTCATCTCTGCAGTTCCTGCAAAAGTCGTTGTCGCGATACATGCGTGCCTATAGCATAGTGTCCGGTAAGGACTCCAATTAGATTCCGCACTTTTTTCACGATTAAAGCTGATCCGTGACGTTGATCTCTTTTTATTCAGTCTCGGCCACAGGGCCATTGCTATTGCTGCAACTGAGTCATCTGGTTTTTACTCTCATCAGGGTTTGGTCTTACAGTTCTTTACCTTTAAGTGCCCGTCGTCAAGACAGCACTAGCCGAAGGTATAGAGGGAGATAGGGAGAGGAGGTATCTGTACACATTGTCTGTGGGAAATATTAGACTGGGAAGAGCATTCCATGTTCCTGCAGTGAGGCTGAAGAACGAGTCTCTGAATTTTATTGTGCGTCCGAAAGTAGGCTTAAGGGTGAGACGGGTACTGCGGGTAAGTTCATGGAGAGGAGGAATGCAATTGGCTAGCTCACTTGAGCATCGTTTGTTAAAATACCGATAAGATATGGAAAAAGTTTTTCGTACTGAGCTAAGTGAGCAGATAAGGGTGAGCGCTTAAGGAATTGCCCAAGCTCAGATCCGTTCTTCGCGAGACTGCCATTTTGGCATTTTGGTTTTTGTTTGACACCCAAGGCAACTAGACTATCGTACAATAAATACGCAATGCGCCATTTTTTCCGTGTGGCGATGAAAAAAATTAATGTACCTTTTTTATTTGAATTTTGGTAACAGCTACAAACAGATTTGTATACTTGTACTTGTACGTACTACAACCCGTTTAACTCATCTAGTCTTTCCATATTTTGCCCACCGACGCGCCTCCAAAAAAAATCTGCAAATCGAAACCACCAGAACTACTTACTTACTTGTGCTTCAGAAAGGAGATGCAATGTGGTGTTGTCTTAAGACCTCTACTTGTTAAACTAAGGAACTTGGCCATCCCTTGTAGAATACACTTTGATTTTATTAATCCTTACATTATTACGTGGGTCGCCGTGGCGTAGTGGGTAAGTGCGTCGACTCCTACGCAGAGGGTGCCAGGTTCGATACCCGAATTTATCATCTATCATAATTCACGGCTCCACCTCTTTCGAGTCACTGAAAATGCTCAAAGAGTATTCCTGTCTAGAAAAACCTTCTCAAATTCGCCGTTCGCAGGCGGCATTAAACTGTAGGCCCCTTTCCCTCGTCAAAGAACAATTGCACGCACAACACGAGTGGTTGCTGAGAAGCTAGGCCCAGGTCCACCTCGGACTGTCGCGCCACCCATATTATTATTATTATTACACATTATTACGTTAGGAACCGGGTACTGCAGACTTGAGCACACTAGGGTTATCAACAGAGATTCTGTTTAGAATCTAGCGAAATTCACAAATTCACACAAGTCTGCGAAGCCCACAAAAGACAAAGATATCTTGGCAAGCATCTACTATTAGAGGAAGAAATTAAGTCTATAGAACCACCTTCTTTGATTTCTAAAGGAAATTGGCTAGAGAAAATGACGCAGTTTGCGTCATTTTGCGTTGCTCGCGCTCCTCTGTTCAAATTTATTTTTGCTTTGTTTTGTAAGAATAATGCCTGAAACACAATAGCGCGTTTGCGCTGGCATTGGCTTTGAACGCACACAAATCAATGGCCATGCACAAAATACAGCGTCGACCTGCGTTAGTTAAAAATGAGAGAGATGCGAGGATCGTAATAACACGTAAAACGTAAGTCCATCGCACGTTACTATTCAACATGTTGGAACATTTCTGACAGAGAGGTGCGCTGTGAGAGAGCTTCTCTGTCAAATTGAGAGTTTTCTTCCAAATTGAGAGTATTTTCTGTCAACTGCCATATGAGAAATGAAAACAGCTGATTAAAAATAATTTAACGACAAAAGTCATTTTAAATGAATGTATGTAGAAAGGCGGCAATATTTTCCAGCACGTAGATGAGAGAGAGAACTGCTGATAAATTGAGGAATTATTTCAACGCAGTGCGTCATCGCACTCTCTCCGTAACATGAAGTCGGCTGGAGCTTAATCATTTCATATTCCGTTTTCTTTATACCCAGTTTATTTTCTTGAAGTGAGTTCAATTTGTAGTTTAAGTTAAGCGAGAGTTTACTACGGCTTAATCAGTTCAGCAACATAGCAGCATATTGTTTCGCTCTTTTGAGAGGAGGAGCATTTTATGTTCGATAATGGACACCATCCCTTCCTTTTTTTTGGCATATTGACCATATTTTAGCCGTAGCGTAATAACTGTCTTGAAAAAGCTTCGTTCGAAATCGGCAATCGTGAGATCGTGAGAGAACAATAGCACTCACAACACGAGTGGTTGCTGTAGAAGCTAGGGCCATGCTCTCTACGGGCTGTAGTACCACCCATATTATTATTATTATAAAAAATGAACAATAGAAAAAGCAACAAATTTTAAATTTTGTATTTCTTTTGATTAATAGGTATTTAATCAAAACACACTTAAAAATAACATATTTGAGACTTTCAACGAATTCAGTATTTGCTTGTTCCCAAAGTGACATACATTGTTCGAAAGTTTGACTGACAAGAATATCGAAACCGCTTCTCTTTCAAATAATAAACATTATTCTGTTTTTCAACTAGGTCACGAGAATTGCGCATTCCAAAACTTCAGCAAATGGACTGTCCCATTGACTTAAATACTCAATGCAACAACTGTAAGAATCAATCAAGTGTTTTTTGATTTTCTGAAATGTTTGATCCTGCTATAAATCTGTATAATCTGTAAAAAACACTAATCTATACTTTGTTCCATTTTTAATTTAGGATCACTAATGATCGAGGGCACTTTCTGCATGAATTTTTCTTGGGATACTTTCTAAATAATTGTATCCTTTGCTCCTTGTCAAAAAACAGACTTCGCAGCAAGGATTATTAAAGAATTCCCTTAGAAGAGTTGAGCACTTTGGTTGGGAAACGGTTTAAAAGTAAAGTTTTAAAATTTTTAAAATTCTTTCTATCGGCAGTTTAAGAGTAAGGCATCTAACAATAATAATAATAATATGGACGGCGCGACAGTCGGACCTGGGCTTAGCTTCTACAGCAACCACTCGTGTTGTGCGTGCTATTGTTCTTTCACGAACGGATGGGACCTACAGTTTAATGCCGAGTCCGAACGGCGAAGTTGAGAAGCTTTTTCTAGACAAGAATACTATTTGAGCATTGTCAGTGACTCGAACGAGGTGGAGCCAAGAATTATTAAAGGTGGTAAATTCGGGTATCGAACCTGGCACCCTCTGCGTAGGAGTCGACGCACTAACCCACTACGCCACGGCGACCCGCAGTAAGCCATCTAGTCCATCTAAATACCATTAACTGTCGAATTTATCAACCATTAATTGTATTATAGTATTGTTTATAATATGTGTTTAGTATTAAGTGTATTATGGTATCAACTGCGTCGCAAATTTGATTTAATTTGTGGGTGTCAGGTTCTATACCTGAGTTTACCATCTTTCAGAATTCACACAGAGTATTCCTGTCTAGAAACAGCGTCTCAAACTTGGCCGTTTGGAGTCGGCATACAATTGTAGGTCCTATCCTCTCGTAGAAAAACAATAGCACGCACAATAAGTGTAGATGGGGTCTCGTTCAGCAAGTTACGACACGCGCATTATCTTTTTTTTTCATTGAATTTAATTTTTCTTTTTGTTTACTTTATCGTTTTTAAGAATTGAAATGAAATACAGAACAAGTAAGGAACATTTGTATCGTTTTGTATACAAATTCATTCCTAATGAACGTCGCCTTCAAATACAGAACTTTTCATTATTATAATGAATGGATGGTCAGTGTATCGATATCGATAATCAGCGCAAGTGGTTTGTCCCTTTCCTTATCTCTGACTGTCCCACCCGAAGTCCACCGTTTCAGCTCCATCGTAACGATCGTTTTATTAGCCTAAGTTAGCTCTTGGACATACCTCTCTGTTGAAGTTGATGCGATGAGTAACTTCTGGTTCTGGCATATACAAGATTGGTGGCGTTGGCATGATTATGAGTTGCGAGCGCGTTCGGTGTCAGCGGATATGTTTAATTAGCTATTCTTATTCACTTATGCACTGTCCATGTCTCGGAATAGTGAACACTACTCTGTGTATTTTTGTACAGCAGTATTTCAAACCTCCCCAATACTCCAGCTAAGAGTAAGGTCTTTGAATCCGACCCTCCTCCTGGAAGACCAAATCTCCGGTATAAAGACGAAGTAATCGCGGATGAAAGATAGCTTGGTCTTGATGAGTGGAAGCAGCGTGCCTAGGACCCAAGCAGGCTCGGACCCTGCATGGGTTGCCAGCCTGATAAGTAAGTAAGTAAGTTTCAAAGCTCAAAATCATTAAAGAAAAAAAAAATTTTTTTGAACTCGAAACACGGTTTCTATTCGAACCCCTGGACTCTGAAAATACATCCTCGATTACCACGCTACGAATGTTGGACACCCCCCATGGCTGGTTGCACCACTCGTTGCACATGCCCACGCCTCAGTGTTGGAGGTCGTATCCAGGTGTTCGTAGCATCATATGTACACAAGTTCAGTGTTCCAAAAAAAATTAAAACATAACCAACCTCCTCATCGAATTACCATCCAACCACCACCACGACCACCAGCACACGCAAGCCGTAATAGTTCCATGCACTTGTTCATATTTCAGTACGGATATGATGTACATATAAGCAGAGCGGGTCGCATCCAAGTGTGTCATGGATGCTATTCTCTCTCCTTCGCCATGACACTGTATGCGAGGCCACCCAAAAGCCGCCAATTTGAACAGGCCCTCGTCGAAGCATCAAAGTCATCCAGACTCCTGCTTGGAATTCATGCTAGCCTATTCGAGATTCTACATCTTCAATTTCAATTCGATGTGTTTCCATATCCATACACGACAACTCGTTTCATAGTGTAAATAGCCCACAATAGCTAGCTATCTGCACACCCGAACACCAAACACCGAGCAACAAGCACCAAGCACCAAGCACCGAACACCATGTCACCCTGTTCTGTCATAGTGTACGGCCGAAAACAATATACACACGACTCTTCTCGTATGAATTGTTAAGGTGTTTACTTCTTCCATCGCATTTATTCTTCTTTTTTGCTCCGGGTGCTCCGGTGGTGCCTTTCATTTTTCTTGTTCGCTTATTTGTTTGCGCCGTGTTATGTTATGAGTGTAACGCAGCCTTCCGTGGCAATTCAACTACATAAACTCATTTGTGTTCGTTTCGTCATTCATGGCTCCTGCGGATTTCATCCCACACACTTGTCGTACGCGTACACCAGCTACAGGGCCGCTCTTCCCCTGTGTACCCGAACACAATGATGCCCGTGATAGCTGCACGATACCATGACACCACTGGTGGTGGGCTTAACTCTGTTTGCTGTATATCTTTCCCCTGAATGATACCGAACAATCATTCCCCACTCACTCATTCGTATCTCTCGTCGGGGGTATCAAAAATATGTACACTAGCGCATACGCAACGCACCAACATGCATACAAGCACTTTTTGCTGAAGTTCTAAGTTGTTGCCTTCCCCTTCATAGTTTGTACGTGCTGTGTGGGGGAGTAGCAGCAAGTATCTCGTCTTCCGCTGTGTGTCGAAGATAAGGGATCGTTTGCCTCATTTCTTACGAATTTGTCTCGCTTTTCTGACGATTTTATGCGACCCTTGTACTATTGTTTCATATCCATATACATAATTTTTAATTGAGTACTTGATGTTGGAGAGAGGGATAGAGAGACGGAGATGTCGGTCCCTTTAGTGAGTAGGTTAGATTCGGTTCAAGGAGGTGACTGTGGAAAGCGATTACAGTGATACCTGACTAATTGGACCACCCTTGAGTCACATGCTTACAACTATGCAAGTTAAAGTGAGCAATTACTACGCTTATCTTCCCTCATTTTATGGTCCACATATTAATAGGATTCGGTATTATATTTCGATCCTTCGTAGATACGAAATATGAATACGAATATTGATGTTCATCCAAGACCCACGTAATGCTATTTTAAGATATAAATTAATTTCTATTTAAAAAAAAAATATTTTCTAGGAGGCTTAGCCTCTTTATTCAAAGAGTTCAAGCTAAAGACTTAACCATATGGGAATATGGGAATGTGGGAAGGGAATTTGGGGAAATAGAGACTTGGACGAAGAAGTCTCTCGGGTTACAGCTACGGCGGCACAGTCGGCAACGATTCCTACTCGGCTGGAGTCAGGTGACTGCGAGTGCAACCTCGGGCTATGGACAGATGCGGATTTGGCAAATTTGCATCCGTCACATAGGAATGTGTCCGGTGTTAATTCCTCCCCTCTTAATTTCCAACGTCCTCGGACTCTCAGAAAAATGGGATTTGACTTAGGCGTGATACTTTTGGAATCCTATGCTCTTCGACAGTAATATCATCACTCGCTTCCGGTGTAATCTCCAACGAATGGACCTCTGATGAATTCGAAGCTTGTGTTTGGATCACTACATTCGTGTTGTTGGGTATACGTTTGGTGTATAGGAAAACCAATAAGATGAGTGTAAGTATAACACCAACTGGTGATAGACCAAAGTTTATTAGCTGCTTCTTGGAAATTTCGCTGCTGATGAGACCTATGAACTTCCTGTTGGTAAGGTGGAGTTCTTTAACCAGTTCTAAGGATAGGTTTTCCTCAACATTTGCCTTTAGTGACGGTGGCTGCAGCAACGCTGGGATCGGATGTATTATGCTAACTTCTTCTTCATTTGGCGCTACAGTCCGGGGTGGACCTGGGCCTCAACCAACAAGCCTCTCCAGCTAGCACGGCCTCTGGCTAGCTGTCTCCAGTGTCGCACGCCAAGTTGGTTGAGGTCCTTCACCACCTGAGTGCGTCACCTTAAATGCGGGCGTCCTCTGTTGCGTTGTCCCACGGGTTCGGAGTCGAAGACTCTCCGGGCCGGAGCTGAGTTGTCCATACGCTCTACATGGCCTAGCCATCTTAGGCGTTGGATCCGAAGACGCCTGACTAGACTGATGTCGCTGTACAGCCCGTACAGTTCGTGGTTGAATCTTCTCCTCCAGAAACCGTCAACGCAAACAGGACCAATTATGCTAACTTCAGTCGAGTGAAATATGGCGTTGTCCATTTTCACGGTGGCATTTCGGAATTGGATTATGAAGGATCCGGTTAAGTTCTTCTTATCGTCATTGATTCCTATGGTACCGTTGAATTGGTTTAAGAATAAAGTTCCGCTAGTCACTTCATCAACTGATGGTATCTGGTGGTTGCTCATGGTGTTGCATGATGAAGGCGAGTTGCTGAGTAGTTTGGGCAAACACGAGGTGTTACTTAAATCTATAATATTATTCCTATGACATATCGTTAAATTTTCGTAAGTGTTACAATGATTTTTTATTCCAAACAAAGATGTATTGCATTTTGATATTGTTCCGAAATGTATTTTAGTTGTGATATTTCCAATTTTTATGGGTCATTGGATTCATCTTTTGCATACTTCATTTCTTGTTGTTGGGATATTAATTATATCTAGGATCTTAGAATTACTTATTACTTAAATCTAACATTCGATCTATACTTGAGTAAGGTAACTTATTTCTTATGATAACACTTTCGATTATTCTTTCTTCTAAATTTTTTAATATGAGCCCATTGAATTGCGTAATCAATATTTGTTACTTCCTCTTTAATTATATCAGTTTTACTTTTCATTACAAGAGCATATTCTTTTTTCATTTTTTCATTTTCATTTTTCATTAATTGCAGTTTTTAGTTCGCTTAAGATTGCGTTTTCTTTTTTTACTAAATCGTTCAATTTCTTTTCAACAATGTCGTTAATTATTATCTGTATATAATTACTTTCTGCCAATTGGTTCAATTTTGATGTTAAACGTTTTAGATCTTCGTGATCAGGAGACCCCGCTACCCACTTCCATGCTGTGCCCAGAAAATCTAGCGATCGTTTTATTTTATTGATAGGCTTGAGGCTTTATCGATGTCGTGAGCTTATCGACTGCCTCGTTGATGTTCTTCAATAAGTCTTCGTATCAGCCTAAGTTTATAACGTGGATAATTTTGAATTGTCCGTCCTCTAAAATTGCTGTTCCGTTGTCTAAGGTCAGTAATTGTGCGTTGGAGTAGTCGAAAATCTGGTAGTCAGCTAGCGCATTTCCTATTGCCATTGATAGTAATACTACGACTGCTTCCATCATTGATCTTCTTGTTGCTCGGGTACGAATTTCTTTGGGTGTGGGGAATCGGTGGTGCGGCAAGTTCCTACGAACTATCGTTTTGCTCACTGTGTTGCACTGATCTTTTTGTTCAATGTTCACTGTGGGCTACTCCGGGCCCTTCATTTAATTTTTTATTTTTCACCACCCGATTCCGTGGGACCGGCAAGTGGAATTTAAATTTAAAGATACGCAAGGTGACTGCTTGAGGCGCCTGGCAGTATTCACTTCCGGGAGCGCGGCGGCAACTTAAGGCGCTTTTATGCTAAGACTTCACGAAACGTTCTTTAATACGCGACTCACTACCGGTCCCTGCTTGGTCGTCAGTTAATTTCTTTTTTATTAAAAATACTAAAAAAAATAATTTCTAGGAGGCTTATCCTCTTTATTCAACGAGTTCAAACTAAAGACTGGCTTAACAAATATTTTCTATCTAAAACTTAACCTACATGCATATGGGCATATGGGTCTCGAGTTACAGCTACGGCGGCACAGTCGGCAACGATTCCTCCTCTGCTGGTACGTGGAGTCAGGTGACTGCATGTGCAACCTCGAACGATGGAAAGATGCAGATTTGGCAAATTTGAATCCGTCACATATGAATGTGTCTGTTGTTTTCATCCCTTTCAAGTGGTCACTAACATTCTTAGTAGATAAGATAAAGTAGTAGAAATGATTAGTAGATAAGATAATGCTCAATCCTAACAAAACCAAAGCCATCCCGTTCTCGAAACAACCGCCTTCCTTGTCAAATTTCCCGCTAATAGAACTGAACTCGACCGCAATTGAATATGTTACATGTGAACTGACGTGGACTGACCACATTGATAGCGTAGTACCAAAGGTGTATACATCCCTAAGAGGCTTATCAATCAGCAAATACATTCTCCCTGTGAACATCAAATTAAAACTTGCCAGAGCACTCATAGTGCCAATCTTGACATATGGATCTGAGTTGTTCGCTGACTGTGATTATTCTTCCTCCCTAAAATTGACAAAAGCAATTAACGCGGCTGCACGGTATGTTTTTAACCTTCGCAGATTTGATCACGTCTCGGAACAACGTCGCATTCTCCTAGGATGCGAACTGGACGCATTCTTATGCTACCGATCGTGCTTATTACTCTTCAAAATTATTCACAAGAAACAGCCAAAATATTTATATGAAAAGATCACCTTCTGTCGATCAAGTCGTAATATTACCTTGAAACCCTCCAATCATACCTGTTTAATGTCACGTAGGCACTTTTTCATTCATGCTGTTCATTTATGGAATCACCTACCTTCACAGGTACGGTCTAAGACCAAGTACAGACAATTTTGTAACGCTTGTTTCTCATATTTCTCCCGCTCGAAATGAAATAATTCCTAGTAACTTCAGTCTTAACGCTTTCTCTACACATATGTATTCTAATAACATTAAATTTTAAAATCAGAAATCTACACTCTTAAATTATAATTGAAATAACTTGAAATCACTAATCTCAATCATGTCACACAAAATAATATTTTATGTTATAATGTTCCTGTACTAGTAAAAGAACATATGATTCTTGAAGTACAGCGATAGATATTAAAAATAAATAAATGAAAATGAAAAAATGAAAAAAATGAATGTATTACATCGACGCTTCATCCTTAGGTTAAGTGTTTGAAAATAATTTTATATGTGGCAGTTCGAAAATTAAGTTGAATGAGAGCGGACGTGTTCCAATACTCTACAACCCACCGAACTCAACAATCAGAAAGAACAAGCCAAGCCATGTATTGTCAAGCGGTACTATAACAGAGAAGAAGCCAAGCCATTTATTGCCGTCGCTTGGCAATCCCATGAGGACAAACACGCTGTTGCTTTACAAGAAGAAGCTGCTAATCTTATGGTATCTCTTTATGGTTTTATACCCTGGATGTAAAGCTGTGCCCGACAACACGCTCTGCTTACAACATGATATGTTCCCCTCTTTCTTTTCTCTTTTACTTAGAGTAATGTTTAGATTAGTGTGTAAGCTATGTCTAATTTTATGTTAAGTAAGTTTTAGTCACTCACTCGATCTTTGGACTCGAGTCAATAAAGACATGTTATTAAAGTGTTTAATTTTTTCTGGAGACCACGAATGGCTCCCACACATACAACTCTTGGGACCGACGACAAGTGGTCCAATTAGGAGGTGGCCCCATTTCAGAGGTCCAAGTGGACCGGTCCAATTACTAAGTTTTCCCCATGGCTGCCAAGTAATCGACTCAGCAAAATCTGTCTTATAAGTTCCCGACTGACTCAAACCGTGAGATGAACTTTCTCTGGAACGTCAGAGTCTCAAATCAGAAATGAAGTACAGTGCAGGATCGATTTCTCTAACATTCGATTTATGCAACCAATGTAATGGACTTACCTATTTTCGATTATTGCACCGATTCGACAAAAACAGTTTTCGAATTTCTCAACTTAAAGATTGTACTGCACAAAATATATTCCATCATTGATATATAAATTAAAATTAACTTATTTTACTTTTGATAAAATTATGTTTTTATTCGAACTGGCAACGACTGTGCCTACTTCACAATTGAACTTACTATGGTTTCTTACTGCCACCGTAAATACTAACTTATTGCAGGAACTGCATTTTCGTCATCCGTGATATTTGATCCGAACGATGGCAGGTTGAAAGCAGACCGTGGGAAAGGTGCTTCATCAGAAATTTGACTTTGGCACGTGTTGGACTATCTGCGCGTGTTATCTCGGTGGAGTTATATTGTGTTGCGTTAACTAACATATGTGTGAACTCTTTACTATGCAATGTAACAGCAGGAGAGAACTGTCGACGCTATCATAAATCGTCTCGACACAGTTCCGTGCAGAAATGAAGCACTATAGAGATGGCCTACATCACAGCTGATTGTCCCCTTGCCTATCACAGAATATCAGTGACTTTTTGACGTTTATTCACGAAATTCGTAGCTCCTTTTTTTCATGGAAAGAGAAAATAAAAAAGCGACTAAGCTTAAACGTTGGAAAAAAGTTATCAGAACTCCTGTGCATTGGGAGGAAGAAGACTGCATTCCTTTTCTTTTAATACGGGATCAAATTTTGTCCTCTTTTCGTCGTCATGGGGGGTTCCGCTTCGTTAGCCAGATTTGGGCCAATGGTACGTCTTGCCACCTCTCCTTTTCATTGTTTATATGGACTGGATGTTGCAGCACAGCCTAGGCGAGAAATGTTCCACATTGGGTGAGTTGAGGGTAGGTTAGGTAGGGGGGGCTGCTAGTGCATTCACCAGCACACTTAGACCATATTGGTCCATTATGATACCCATAGTCAGACTACTACCACTGATTGACTACTCCAGTGATAGTGCCGTTAATTTGATGGTGACTGGACCAGATTTGAAAACCAGATGAACGTATTGCTGTCGCTAACCAGGGACAGACACTCTACCAACTGTGCCATCCATGGTAAGTCATCTTCCTTCAGATGACTTAGTTATTCTCACATCTTTCCAGACGGAACTCCAGCGCGCACTCGATAGGTTTATGGCCATGTGTGCTAGTTCTGAGATGAAGATTGGACAATTAAGACATTATAGAACGCCCGTTCAATACACTATACATGTTAGTGGAGTCCCATTGAAGCAGGTGGGGAAGTTTAAGTATCTCGGGGTTTTCTTCACGAGTGATGGAAGACCTGTAATCAGAAAGGTCGAGCTTGGTGTCAACGCCAAATTAGCGGTTTCAACTCAGTATTTATTCGAACTCTCACCATGAAATGTGGGTAATGACCGCAAGAATAAGATCGCGAATACAACCTCCTGAGATGAGATTTCTTCGTGCTGTTGTGGGAATTACTCACCGGGATAGGGTGAGAAACACTGCAGTTTCTGAGGAATTCAACATGTACCTGCTTCTTTGATCGGAAAGAGCTAAGCTTCGATGGTTGGGTCAAGTGGCACGAATGTCCCCACCATCACGACTTCCGAGGCGGGCCTTGAATGCGATTCCATCACGTAGGCGAGCACTTGGCAGACCCAGGATGAGGTGGTTGTACCAAGTCCATAAACCCGTCTGGTTACGCATGGGCATAACCCTGATGAGTTACAACCGATGGCAGCGGATCGAGTTGCCTGGAGATCTCTCGTACGTGGTTTACCCCCTCCACCTCTTTGATGGATCATGCGGGCAGGAGATCATGATGCTGATTAAATTTTGTCAGAAAGATCTGATATGGCCAGCGACGATGACCTTGAATGGAACTCCGAAAATCTACAAAACACAGAAGCCCCAGAAGTTCCGATGATAGTGCGGATAAGGAAGTTATTGATATGCAGCTCAAAGTGAAATTAAAAGCCGTGACTGTAGTGGGCTGAAAAATAATTGCATAACCATTGACCAAATTATGCAACCGAAAAATATGCGGGATAAATCTGCTGCCAAGCGATCTTCTACAAAGCAACTGCTGAGGTTTACTTATTATGTAAATGAATTTATTTTTTTTTTTTGTAATGAAATTGGGATTCAGGATATTTTGTTTATATATTAAATAGTATATTGCGTAAGCTTTCTTAGAGTGTTTTAAATATCTCTTCGATTATTGCAACAGGTCATGCTTTGATTAGTTGCAATAATCGAAATTACACTGTATTACAGAGATAGCCAGCAGATTTGTCTAGTCCATCGACGCATTTGAGTGCCTTTTTGACAGATGTTTATGCATTTTTGACTATAAAAAACAGTTGTCAACAATTTTAAGACGCAAGTGAGGTAGAAGTCGTGCATCTCTGTAAGACTTCATTTCTGTTTCAAATGTCATTAGCTCCTATTCTGAATTGGTCGACAAGAAAGCTGATTATTGAGAGGAATTCATATTTGTTCGGTTTGATAAGGTCTCACGGATGGATGAACTCAGAGGTTTGGAGAGATTTGTTGAAGCCTGACGGTTTCGTTCGGTGGGAAAATGACATCAGCAAGAAAATCTGTTATTTGAACCACAGCTTCATCCTTGATATTTGTCAATATTTTTTTGAGAAAAAAGGTTCATATTGTATGTATTGCATAAAAAATCCTTCAAAATACAAAAAGGCCTAATTGTATGAGAGAGATTTCTACCTGTAAGATGAATCGGTTTTATTCAGCATCAGAGGGTACTGGATGAATGGAGTCTAAAAATATATTTCTTAGTCCTGCGACCAGCAGACATCTAATGGATGTCGCAACATTTTGTCCACAGCCAAATAATCTGCCGGGATTTCAGTACTCTCATCCCGGAGATTTAGACTTCTGGAACCTACTATAGCCTGGCTGAAAGTCATCTTCTTCGCTTTATTAAATGCAGGCCACGTTGGCCGCATGCGGTGGAAGCATTTTTGGCAAACTTACAGTTGTGACCACCTTATAAGGGTGTCTGTTTTTTTTCAGAGGAACACTGACTGAAACACAGTCTCAACAAAATTTAACACGAAAATTATTTGATCAGTTCATAACAAAATGTAAACGCAACATTGGCGATCAGCAGATGGCTATGTTACTGGCCAACTTTCGCAGCTTATTTAGTACAATATAGGAAAAATGTAGCATAAAATTAGGTCAAGGTGTTACAAGGGTGGTCAACTTGAGCGGTTTCACTGTACTAGCTTTAATTCAAGTCAAATCGAAGTGACCAGAGGGTACTGGTTATGTGGTAAGTGGTGGTAAGTTATCGAGACGAAAACGATAATTGAGATCAGGTCATCTCTAGGGTTGCCAAACGTGCCTACTCTAAAAAGAGTATTGTACTCTATTTCAAGTAGGTGCACTTTAGATGAATTTATTTATTTAAAAAAATTGTGTTAATGGGACTCCACTAACATGTAGATTATCTCAGGGTCTAACTCATGAGTGATGAGAGGAGTAATGCTGAGCTTTTCTGTAAGACTAGTTAAGCTGGGTCAGTTTTGAAACAGCTCGGAAGATCTGTAATCAGTGAGGCCAAGCTTGGTGTCAATGCCAATTTAGCGGTTTTCAACTCAGAATTTATTCCAACTCTCACTTATGGTCATGAAATTTGGGCAATGACCGAAAGAATAAGAATGTTTTGGGATTTGCTGAGGGACTTACTCGCCGTCATAGTGTGAGAAACGCTGCAGTGCGCTAGGATCTCAACATTGAGCAGCTGCTTCTTTGAACGGAATGGGATATGTTTCGTTGGTTTGGTCACATGGCACGAATGTCCCCATCATCGACTTTAATGGCGGGCTTCAAACGAGATTCCATCAGGTAGGCGACAGCCTGACAGTCCGGGAAAGAGGTGGCTGGACCAAGTCCAAAAACTTGCCTAGTTACGCTTGGGCATAACTCCTGATGACTTAGAGTCGGTGGCGGAGAATTGTTTTTCCTGGAAATGCGTGTTTTTCCTCCGCAATCAATTTAGAGGTCTGCGGGTCAGAAGATGATGATGAAACCATTTTTAGCTATGTATGTATGTACTGTGGGTCGGTGTGGCGTAGTGGGTAAGTGCGTCGACTCCTACGCAGAGGGTGCCAGGTTCGATACCCGAATTTACCACCTTTCGAGTCACTGACAATGCTCAAAGAGTATTTCCTGTCTAGAAAAAGCTTCTCAACTACGCCGTTCGGAGTCGGCATTAAACTGTAGTTCCCTTCCACTCGTGAGAGAACAATAGCACGCACAACACGAGTGGTTGCTGAGAAGCAAGGCCCTGGCCCTCTACGGGCTGTAGCGCCACCCATATTATTATGTACTTCCTTTTGCTGATACTTCAGCATTCACTGAGACTATTTTTGGTCATGAATGCGAAGTAGGGAGAAGAGAAAAAAATGATTAGAAATCCTAGTCTATATGAACTTAGTTTAAATTCATAGAATTATTTTAAAAACAACCAAAAATTGTTATGTGCTGTAAAAAAATTACAAGAATCATATTTTTTAAAAGTAGAACAATTGACAGTTTTTTATTGAACTGTACTGTTGATTAATTATAATCTCTGGAATCAAATATATGCATGTACTCTATGCATTCTTAAAAATGTTATCAAGCATAATCATCCCATTTGTTAAAGACAAGCAACTTACTTGAAGCAACTTATTGTCACGCCTCTTAAAATGCAAGTCATTTTCTTCGTCAGCACTACTCGAAGATGTCCAATCTTCCCAAAAATATCTCGAACGAAACATTTCTATGCGCTTTTGTCACTAAATTACTTTTAATATACAACAGAGACTTTAATTCTTTTTATTCAATTATGAAATTTATTTTGACATTTGGAATCAAAAACGAACAGACAACTGCGATAATGAAATAAAAGAGATTTTCTCCCTTAACTTCAACTATTTCCGTAACTTGAGAAAATCAGGAGTTGATAAACTTTCAAGTTGCAAATTGAAAATTGAAATCAATTTCAGCGAATGAAAGCAAATCCAGAAGATGAAGAGAAAGATCATAAAGTTGTGTTTATTTTTAGTGAAAAATATCACCCTAAATTTGAGGCTGAGCACTCAAACCCTTCATAGGACCCCCGAACTATTACTAAACAAGTATCTTCATCTTTTATCTTCTCGCTGTCTTGTCGAACTGTTTTCCTGAGTATACGCCCGTACCCCTGTATAGGTATATCTTGCCATGCTTTTCATTTTATGGGTTTCAGATATGGCAATCTCGAAAGCAGCTTAAGCCCGGTTCCCAGGTTTCAGAGGGCCTCCGTCTCAGTCACAAAACTGAACATGGACGTATGATGTTAAATGGACGCATCAGTGCCCGACTTCGATACATTTGCAGCAATAAATCTGTAGCGAGTCATTCAACAGGAGCTTCGTCTCCAACTGTTTGACAGCCAAGTGTTCCTCATGTGCATACAAATGTGCAAACTTGGGAGCCTTCAAGTTACGGGAATGTTCCCAGATCTATCAAGAGTCTCGTCCTCTTCTTAAAACCCCCAAGTGCCCTTCTCTCAGCTATCTGTTCCCAGCAAGCTTTGTTTAGGCAAGCTTCTAAAGTACGTAGTGCACAGTGTAAAAATCGATTATAAGAACTTGTTAAACTCGTTTTGAGCAAAATAAACGCTTATCAGCTTTAGCCGAAAGTTGTGGGTTATTTTTAGAATGAAACTTCGCAAGCTTCGGAACGTCGTATTCGACTTTTACGGTTCGAATCGAAACGTACAAAATCGCATCACAAAAAGACATCAAAACCAAAAGCTATTAGTCTCAACTGTTTCTTTCTTTACTTGCTTTAAGCTCGACAATGCAAAGCTAAAACCACCCGACCCGAGCGCGTGTAAATCGGAAATTCCTTCCAACAAGCGCTTGATTGCAAATCAAAAAAAAAAAAAAAACAAAAAACAAACAATGCCGTGAAGCTTCTATAAAACAGGGGAGCATCCCATTAGCAGCTAAACTCTCACCCGAAAATCCACTAAAACTAGAACAGAAGCCAGCCAAACCTCCCTCGCCGTCACAGCATTTTCGAAAAGTTCATCGCCTATCCCCAGTTGACCGCGAGAGAGAAGCCCCGCTCCGCACAGAACCCAGACCCCTGCCACGTAGTCAGTCGGCAATGGTGGAATGGCTGAGCGAGCGTGTGTGTGCATACGAAAACTTTTCTTTCTATTCACTCGCCCGCCACCCCAAAAGACACACAAATTAAAAAAAAAACATCGTGTGCGGACTTAGAAAGAGCATTAGAAAATGGTGAACATGTGAATTTTCGACCAGGCCTCCAGGAAAAACAGCAGCGAGTCGCGTCTTTCTAATGCCTGGTGGCTGGGATTAGATTTCGCTTTGCTGTGCCGTGCAAATTGGCGGCAAACTAGTTGCCAGCTGGTTGAACCGAACCGGGTACTCTCAGTGATTCGCTGTGTTGTGGGTCGATTCAACTTTTGCCTTCACGGCGCGCGTCTGTGCAAGGGGGCAGGAGCAGATGTTTAGCTGATAGGCGCTAGAGAGAAACAAACCAGCTGCGAGTGCGACCAAGTTTGGATATCCACTGACTTGCCGTACTGTGTGTATCCATTGGATATACTCCACTCACTTGCCGTGGTTGCAAGTGAAGGATGGAGAAACATTTTGGTTTTGCAGTTTGGTAACTTTTTTGATCAACTATAATAGGCGAGCAGAAAAGTTGATATCTTAACCGAGAGAAGATGTATCTTTTCTCGCCTTGATGATGGATACACTCGCGTTGCCGCCAAATGAATTTCTCTCTCTCTGTGATATCCCAAATGAGTGAGAGCCCGCGGACTATTTACTTGACAAGCGCAATGGCAATATCGTTCGGTGGGGGCAGGGGGTAGTAGCAGTCCACACAATTTGCTGATTCAACAAGTTGTTGTTGTGCTGCTCTGGTCTCGCAGTCACAGAAGGTGGTGGCGGTTTGCTGAACTTTGCTTGGAAGCAAAACATTGAACAAGTTGAACTCAAAACATCTGATACTTGACAACAGGCGAACATGCGAACTAGAAGGTGACTTTCAGCCGCTGTCGAAGCGTTTTTGTTGAACACACTCACAGTCGATGAGTCGAGTGTTGTGTCATGGGAGTGAAATGCGCACCATTGGCGGGGCATATTTCGTTGGGGAATGTCGTGCTTATCTTATCGCTCGCCGTCACAGTAGAGGGGAGAAAATTTAATCGAATAATGTGACTTGTTGTTGATGTGATGTGTGAAGGCTGAAAGTGGGAAGGCGGAAGTGGGTGACGATTAGAGCTTTTGAGACTTATCAACTGTGTTGATGGCGATAGGAATTAAATGGCTTTTCTGAATACTTTGCACTAATTTGTATTTGGCTTATTAAATTAATGCGTGCTATTTAGTTCTTAGTAGACTGGTGCAGCATATGGAGAGTCCGATTTTGAGTCACTTTTTCGAGCATATTTGTTGGTATCTCGCTGACAACACGTTCCGGCATAGACGAGACATTTTTGCCATAGAAAATGGTTTACAGGCGGTAAAACGAGTGATAAATTACACACAGAATTCATTTAAGTGCTGTGTAGCATGTTGGAGAGAGGAGAGCACCTTTGAACTGTTCCTCTCCCCTACATCTAGTGAATTTTATATAAAACAAGGTTTGAAATCATATAACAATAGCGGGTGCCATTCCCGTAAAGTTGTCTTCGCGGTCATCTTTGAAAAATACGGACCAATGATTCCGACGAAACCTGCATTAAATCAATCAACATTTTAATCAAGCAATGAATTATTATGGGTATATTGTAGGCAACCTTAGTATCGGTTGCCCGATCCACAAGAAAGGAGACCCCTTTGACTGCGCAAACTACCGAGGTATAAGTCTCCTGAACATCGCTTACAAGATCTTCTCTGCCGTTTTTTGTACTCGCCTGAATCCGTTTATAAATAACCTGATAGGCCCATATCAGTGTGGCTTCAGGCCAGGGAAGTAAACCATCGACCACATTTTCACACTATGGCAAATCCTTAAAACGACCCAAGAGATAAAGATCGACACCCACCACCTTTTTGTCGATTTCAAGGCCGCATTTGACAGCGTGCACAGGGACGAGCTATACAACGCCATGTCTAGTTTTGACATTCCTGCCAAACTTGTCAGGTTGTGCAGGATGACGATGGAGAATTCTCGCTGCTCCATCAAGGTCGGTAACGAACTCACCGAGACCTTCAATGTCAAAAAAGGTTTTAGACAAGGCGACGCGCATGTGATTTCTTTAACATCATCCTGGAAAAGATCGTGCAAGACTCACACGCCAACACTAGAGGCACGATCTTCCAGAAGTCCGTACAACTGTTAGCATACGCGGATGACATTGACGTGATTGGCAGAACACAGCGAGCCGTCAATGAGGAGGAAGCGGCTAAAATGGGTCTAACGGTGAAAGAGGGCAAAACAAAGTATATGCTGTCATCGAGAAAGGACGCATAACATCGACGTCTTGGACAGAGCGTCACAATGGGCGACTATAACTTCGAGGTAGTCAAGGACTTCGTCTAACTCGACTCCGCAGAAAACAGTACAAACAACATCAGTACCGAGATCAAACGCAGAGTAACTCTTGTCAACCGCTGTTTCTATGGGCTCAAGAGGCAATTGAGTAGGACCAAGTTGACTTTATACAAGACCTTGATCATCCGAGTCCTGTTGTACGGCGCGGAGGCATGGACAATCTCAATAGCGGATGAGGAAGTCCTTGGTCTCTTCGAGAGAAAAGCTCTGCGTGCGATCTTTGGTCCTGTTTGCGTTGACGGTTTCTGGAGGAGAAGATTCAACCACGAATTGTACGGGCTGTTCAGCGACATGAGTCTAGTCAGGCGTCTTCGAATCCAACGCCTAAGATGGCTAGGCCACGTAGAGCGTATGGACATCTCAGCTCCGGCCCAACGCAACAGAGGACGCCCGCATTTAAGGTAGCGCCCCCAGGTGGAGACGGACCTCAACAAACTTGGCGTGCGACACTGGAGACAGCTAGCCAGAGACCGTGCTAGTTGGAGAGGCTTGCTGGTTGAGGCCCAGGTCCAACCCGGACTGTAGCGCCAAATTAAGAAGAAGATATTGTTGGCTTGTGAAGTTCACACACGAAAAAGTTCAAAAAACAGCTCTTGCAATTGAACTATTGGCGGTTTCCTTAGGTTAGGTTAGTTTGAAGTGGCTGACTGCCGCGCAAACGAACAGCAGACACACTTAGGCCAAACATAGGCCCATTGTGTTACCACGCGGATCTTGGGCGACCTATTTCGCAAACCAATCTGTGCTTTTGATAAAGCGAAGAACAGAGCTGATTTTGATGCTGCTCAGTTCAGCCAGATTAACAAAGAGAATCTGCGAGATGAGCAAGGCACTGCAATTACATAGCAAGTGTTCGATGGTTTCTTCCTCATCCTCGTCCAAGCAGCTTCTACAGAAACGATTACAGGGACGGCCTAGTCTAGAGGCGTGGGTTCCGATGGTACAATGCTCTGTTAAAACGCCAATAAGAGATCTGAAGTTTGGCCTGCTTAATCTGATCAAGCTAAGCGATCGTTTGGGATCGATTATAGGCCAGAGTTGTTTGGTAATGAGGCATCCTGTGCTAGAAGTCCATCTGCAGTTTGTTTGGGCAAGCGAGGGTGGGTCTCCACCCGGAAAGAGCACGGAGCTTGTGCCCTTTCTAGCGAGCTCGTCCGCTTTGCAATTTTCTGGAATGTAATAATGTCCCGGCACCCACATCAGTTGGCAATTAAGGGAAGTCTTGGAATTAAAAGTGACTGAATCCGGAGATTCAAGCAAAAGGGACTGAGAACAGGCCTTAGAAACGGAATGGGACAAAATACCAGTATCATTCTGTGACAAAATGGTGATCGATGCGGTGAAAAAAAACAAAGGACTACCTTCTAAGGATTAAGTTTTTTTTTTCTTTTATTTGTTAAATTATATAACCAAGTGTCCGATTTCTTTTTTGATGTGTATTTTAAGAGACATATTTTTAAACTGTTCTGAAACCAATGTGTATTAATGAATTATTTTTTGTTTATTGTTTATTAAGAGCTCATAATACAAGCTTTAAAAAAAGTAAAACATTAATTGATTGAGTTATTTTTTTTTTGTATTTTGGGATTTGTAGGTGATAATAGGTGAGTGTCCGATTTCTTTTTTGATCAACTTTATACTGATTATTGGTCAATCCTCCAAGTATAGAACACAATCCTCTGGAACCATACATGAAGTGTTAGTTAATCAACACGTTAACACACTTGCTTCTTTGGAGTTTGGGAGTTCAACGCCGTCATGACTAGTTGCTAAATAAATCGGCACATCTTGGCTCGACCGTCTTCTATAATACATCTAATACATCCACATTGCACTAACACCACCTGATCGTTTCGACAGTTTAAAATTCTCACATCTCGAGGAAAAAGTATTAGAAATTGAACGCGAATTAAGAAATTTTGAACAAATGGAGAAATTGTCACAAAAGCAAGATCAAGCAATCGCCTGTGGAGACATGAATAGTAGACAACCAACTCTAGCAAAGCTCTTGCTCCTCAGAGATACTGCAATCCAGGGAAACACAAACACCAACCACCTTCAGTACATTCGGTGAATGCTTACGGCAAAACGAATCCTCCCCGACTATTTATTTATGACCGATCTTCAGGCACCAATTTTCGAGGTGACACATGATTTGTTACCAATGCTTTTCTGAAAGCTAAGACAGCGACAGAAAAACTTTAACTTCATGCTGCAAATGGTGGAAGAGCGAAAGAATGAAAATTGGAAAAATGGAAGAACCACTCGTCCTCCACATCGGAGTCTGTCGATGAATTTAAGGAATATTTGATCTTATTCAAAAATAAGTACTACTAGTGCAACTGGTTGTGGAATGGATGCGCATGAGGTGTCTCCTACTGCATCTACCATCGACTCATACATATACAGTGTATAATCTTAATAATGCTGATTTAAAGTATCAGCATTAAAAAATGAATAATTAAACAATGTTCATGCTCCCACACAAAAAGAAGAACGTACATGCCACGGGTTAACAAAATTTATTTACGTGTTCCCACCTCTGTGGTTGCTTAGTCAAAGAGATTGATGCATGTACAAAATATGTTAAGTGCAATGTTTGTGTGAGATATGGAGAACCAGAGAGAGACTGATAATTCGTTCTTTCATTTAGTCATTTAATTCATTTAGTTCACGATTTTCAATCAGTGAAGGAAGAATTTCAACTCAGGGTCGAACTTGGTTCTAGGCCAGTCATCAGTCCATGAACTAGCCCCGTACATATTAGTACTACCCAGTACTTTCCAAATTCTGTGACATTTAAATTTAAAAATAGCCGGTGTGAGGGATTTTATGTCTCAATAGATCAACAATTTACCCAAAACGGTTGGGGAGTTCTTAAATATCCTTAACGCCGACATATCTTGTTGGGTCTTCTAATACATAATTGTAAATGTTGCACATCTTCTTTTTGCGGATAACTTAGTTATCCTCACATCTTCCCAGACGGAACTGCAGCCCGTACTCGCTTGTGGCCGTATGCGCTGATTCTGGGATGAAGGTTAACGTGGACAAATCAGAGGTTATGGTAATTTCCAGAACGCCCTACATGTTAGTGGAGTAACATTAAAGCAGGCGGAGAAGTTCAAGTATCTCGGGGTCTTCTTCACGAGTGATGGGAGGACGAATGCTGAACTTTTCTGTAGGATTGGCCAGGCCGGATCAGCTTAGGAGATCTGTAATCAGGAAGAACGAGCTTGGTGTTAAAGCCAGCTTAGCGGTTTTCAATTCAGTTCCAACTCGCACTTATGTTCATGAAATGGAGGTAATGTGCTTGTGTGGTAATTACTCGCGGGTATAGGGTGAGAAACACGACAGTGCGCGAGGAAGTGCTGCTTCTTATTCGAACGGAAAGAGCTATGCTTCGATGGTTTGGTCATGTAGAATGAATGTCCCCACAATCGCGATTTCCGAGGCGGGTCTTGAATGCGATTCCATCAGGTAGGCGACTATTTGGCAGACCCAGGGTGAGGTGGTTGGACCAGGTCTATAAATTATATAGTATAAATTCGCCTGGTTACGCCTGGGTATAACCCTGATGAGTTAGAGTCGATGGCTGAGGTGCGAGTTGCCTAGAGATCTCTCTAGTGGTGGTCAAGTGGATTCATTTTCATTTTAATTCATTTTTATTTCAACAATTCACAACAAAATATAGTGGATCATGCGGGTCAGAAAATTATGATGATGATGATGAGATGAGTTCTTTGACGTTATGCAGTTAAGAAATGGATTTTGGGTTTTTGATTGGCTTAAGCTCAATGTTGTCTCTCAAAAATCGTTTGTTTGGTATCAAGGACTTCATACTACTACTGTTTCAAACTGTTATAATCTAGCCTATAGGATAAGTCAGAATGCATATGTCGTCTTAAGTTTTAGTTTCTGACTGTAAACCTTCTTGCCTAATCTCAAAGAGCTATCGTCCATTCTTATGGATCAAAGCAATCCAATAACATTGAATATGAGACACAATTCCACAATCCTTGTCCACTGAAACTCCATAAAAAGAAATTCATTTCAAGGTGGTGAGTTCCCCTGATCATCTTTAATTCGAATGTATTAGTCATTGCAATTAAATTTGATTTTCTTCGAAATTTGGGGGCTTTTTTCATCGCCTCTACTGTAGCATACACTTTATCGCTCTTATTCCCAGTTCGACAGTGGTTTCCCACATCCCCGCACTCTGCAGGCCATTCATAAACACAGCGCTTATCTGTGAACACGTGTGATGCCAGTTGAGGCAACCAGAACCAGTTCAACACACAATCACAGTCACAGTGGGTGGAGGGGGCACCTTACTCGGCGCCAATCTCAGTGCGCTCGCTCTCGTTCAACAATATCCCCCTATCGTTGGTTCTCAGCGCCTAGTTGAACGAAAGACAGTGCTCCATTTGATGAGGCCACCTCGGTTCCATGTTAAGGGGCGATTGTCGACTCCTCTGCAATCCAGCGGTGCACACAGCAAATCGGATCGAACTGCTTTGGCAGTCGCCCACCGACGACGCCCACCCGAAATGACAGCAAACTGGTAGTTGCCAGAGCAGCGGTGTCATCGACGGAGCGCCAACCGAATTTGAGTCCGGAAAGCGGGCAGTACAGCTGCTGCTGTCCATGGTCGCCCGGTAGAAACTACGGTTTGACTGAAAATATTGCCATAACATGTTATTTGTTTGATGTGGTTGGCTGCTGCTGCCCGTTTCAGCTGTCACTGTTAATCGAACGGTCGCCCCAAATTAAACACCGCTGCCGCGTGCTGCCTTGCCTGACAGTTGCGGAGAAACATGGTTTTAATGGATCCCCACCTGACGGGCGAAATAAATAAATTTCATGGCCGGCAATGTCAGTTTCTTAATTTTCGACTAGGTGTGCAGACGGCCCAGCAGGCGTCTGGAGTCGACGATAGCTGCTGGCACTTGTGGCGGGCATTGTGGTTTTTTTCTGAACTCATTTGGGAGCATTGCTGCAATCGATGGGAGGGCAGCCAGTGCCATAGGCACGGCATCCCCGCCAGTGCTGCTGCATGGGCTGTGTATTGCGAGTGTGATTGTGGTTGCATGGCATCATGGGAGCCTAGGAGTGTATCGCTACGAGAGAAGGTGGCGTCTTTGAACCTCGCAGTGTGTCCTAACTCACCGGCAGTGCTGCTGAACCCACCCACCCAGGGATGTTTCGCCCAGACTCCAGCTGCTGTCGCTGATTTCCTAGCCGTTCTCGGGTCTCAACCATAATATGGCAACTTTGACCAGACCCATAATGAATTTGAAAATTTCCAATTGTTGTGGTAGTTGGGAACGGCTGCTGCGCAGTGATGAGAGAGAAAGCGCTTTATGTTATTTGCGTCAGATTTCCGATTGGGGTTGTCGGCGACGAACGATAGTGGCGACTCTGCCGACAGTGAAGAACGTCATCGGTTAAATGTACCAGGTTCACAGCAAATGTGTCCTCATGGAATTGACTTTCCCGCTTGTCGGATTAGTGGATTACGTGGGGCATTGATGAGGTTGATCCCGTTCCAAGTGGGAAGAGGGTTTCGACGGCGCGTGGCGGTCAAAGTGTGAGTATACTTTGAGGGGTCGACTTGCTGATAGTGAGTCTGCCTCGTCTGCCTGATTGCCTGGTTGTCAGCCAACATGTTAAAGTATTGATTTCAATTTCAATTTTGATGCCAGCGGTTGTGGCAGTCTCGTATGATGCGCTGCTGAAAGTTTAGATGAAAAGTTGGTATTTCTTTTTTTCTTAGGCACTGTGATGACCTGAACATGCGCACATGCCATTTTGAGGGGGCACGTGCTTTTGGGTCACAGTTTATCGTCTCCAATTCAAGTTGCTTATGGAAGCTATCAGACGTGTACGTGTCTGTTAATGCCTTTCAATCGTTTTGCGGTAGGAAGTGCGGAGAGGATTCGATACCGCTTGAGTAGTCTTGGCATGGAGTTCATTGACTTGATTGGTCTTCTTGCAACATGTATTGACTGTTGATGGTCGGATGAAGTTCAAAGTTGAAAACCATCATGTGCATACATAGATAACGAGCGTAGGAGATGTTTGAAAGAGAGAGGGTATCTTGACTCTCAGCTAAGGCTGTCCTTGATAATCATGTGCACGGTGCCACGCTGATGACTACATGTTGGATGGGTAGTCTTTCTTTCTTTCTTCAACCTATGGCCTGGATTTCAATGATCAATGACTATCCATTCAGGTTTGCCTGAACACACTGAAGCTTCAGGCCGGAAAATGTTTTAATGCCTGAACAGCATATGGGCCGTAGTCAAACATCCAAGAATACTTCGAAACTACGAATACAGATTAAAATTGTGAAATTAGATCCTAGAGTTCATTCTGATGAAATAGAAGTTCCCACCTTGGAGCTAGGAATATCCAAATAGGGGAACTTCAAAGTCAAGGGAACTTCATGAACGACGGTTCGCCGGATTTACAGTCATGTCGTCCACGTTTTCTTAACGAGTGCGAGGGATGGTATGATTCATTGAATTGCTTGGGATGGTCGATATGGGCCCATTTCGTGGCAAGTTCGTCAGCGACTTTGTTGCCGTTTATGTTCCCATAACCGTGCCAAGAAGTGAGAGCTATTCGTGGTAGCATACGACTAGATTGGACTTGCTTAAGGGCCGGTTGGCTGTGAATGAGAATTGTGGTGTTCCAAACATTGGTATTATTCTGGCCGCATCATTTCCCGCCATCTCCGTTTGAAAACATTGCCGTAGGTAGGGAGTCCGATTGGGCAGTACATGTAAGACATTTCGGACAAACTGCCCTTGCCTTTGCCTGTTAACATTTCCGATCTATTCGTGTATGGTGTTGGGTGGAGTTAATGATGAGATCATTAGTTGTGGCACTTGAAGGTTTTCCTACTACTTATTCTACTTCTAGGCCATCTGGAATATTAGTGAATGGTGTTCCTAGTCTGAACTGTAGAATGACTATTTGGGAGTACAAGGAAAACTCTGTCTTTTAGGGATTGGTCCCTAAACCGCTTGATTTATTTGACTAAAGAAGCTTGTCTCTGAAAATCATGACTGCGTAGTCAGCATATACGATTTACTTGGTTCCCGAATATTTTGAGTTCTTCCAGGACTACTTCAATGTATAATGATGCCGATTATGGAAAAGGGCGGATTGACGATCCGCATCCGTAGTTCAACCGCATTATCGGTTCGCAATATGCTTGTATCGACATATATCAAAACAATGTCATTACAATATTCCTTTAAGATTGGTGATGCTAGATATGCTTTGTCGCCATGCCTTATCACACCATTTAGAAAAGCTGGTGCTGGTACTTACATACTCCAAAAAGTAGCTTTAATAGTAGCCAAAGCGAAGATCGTAGGACGAACTATCGCCGTTTGAAAAAATTGGTGCCGGTGTTACTTCAGAACTGGACAGCTGCATTATTCTCCACGGAAGGCTATGCAATTGTTAATTTTATAATGTGAATGATGAAGACTTGAAAATACCAGAACAAATGAATGAAGTTGAAGAGAGTTTTTCGGAATCTCCGCACTTTTATTTATCGGAAGAATCTGATTCGAGAAGACGCTACAAATTTCAGTGAACAAATTCGCGGTCTTTCTTGGTGAAGATTTTGTTTTCTATGAATAAAAGTGAACTATGTTGCAAATCAAAAATTGACTCTCTGTTACACCAACTCATCCCTCTTCCAAGAAAAATCAAATCCACAACGAATTTGATTAACATTGAAAAAAGTCACAAAGGGCATGAAATGCAGATGGATTGCGTTTTCTACCGCATTTTAAAGGGTTTCAAACAAAGTTGGATTAATTTATCTTTTGTTTCGAACACAGTTTTACTGCCGATATTATAGGCAGTAGATTATTGTGTGTGTGCTACGTGCAAAATCCTAATTCACTTTTTATCGAATTTTGAAAATAAAATGTATGCGTCTATAATGAATAAAATAAAAATGACATGAATTGAGTTATAAGGGATTATTCAACTTTGACCTTTTTGTGAGCGTATTGTATTATGTTCTTTCAACACAATCCATACTCCACTTGTTGAAAATTGAGAGGATCCGACTTGTCGGAAATATTTGACACTGAGCTGAGACTTCTCTCACAAATTTATATGTTTTTTAGTACATTTTTGTGTCAACTGAGAAGTGAGAAATGGAAACAGCTAATTAATTCATTGATTTTTTCAACACAGGGTTGACGGACGGAGAAGTCGGAAGTAACTATGTATTCTTCTAAAGATTTTATCAGCTTTGTCGACGAAATGAAATACAGTATAAACTCGGTTTACGCAACTAATAGAAATAACGACGGTTGGAATAATCGAGGTTGTTGCATTTACTGGGTCACACAGGAAATCCTCATTATTGAACACATTTTTATTTAATAAGAAAACAAAATTTTAGAAACGTATACAAAAATGATAGAAGATATATATATGTGGTACATAGAGTAAAATATTATGATTTTTTTTTTTAAAGAAGTTAGATATTTTAGACTGTGTTTTTTGCGATTCAATATTTTTCAAAACGGTCCTCTCTTTAGTTTTTTGTAGAGTTAAAATGTCTTCTATTGGAATGTTGTTCTCTTCGGCCCATTGTAAACATATGTTGAAGGATCGACCGGCAATTTCTGTTTTAACTTTTGATAAAGTGGAGGCCGGGGCAGCTTCACCTTCACTTTCATTTGTGCTTTCAATTTCTGCCGGATCCGCACAATTTGCAGAAGACTCAACGTGTTCGTGAAGCCAATCAGTGATATATTCAAACGAGTTGCAAATATTGGGAACAATTTCATCAAGCAGATTGGAAACGGATGAAATCAATTCTCTTTCCCTTAAGACATTTGTAGACAGTGTACATAATAGAAGGTCGTCCTCGTCATCCCAATTACTCTTGGTAGGCATTAAAATATTCCAATATTTCTTGATAGTATCAGGGTCTGCTTATTCCCATGCATTTGCTAGTAAACAAATTGCATCCCTTGAGTTGAACGCTTTTATTTTTGTTTCCAAATCAATAACCTCACTGGCAATTAAGTGCGCCAATAAACTTTTTTTGTTGTGGAGCTTTGTAATGTTAATAACATTTTGATAATAATACAAACGTGAAACATCATAATAGTTATCAGTCCATCATCGCTTTGCAGTTCCTTTTCTTTAGGATGACACGGAGAATTGTCCAAAAGCAGCAGTGCCTTCTTCTCTAGTCCCTTTGATTCGAGAAAATTTCTTACCTGCAAAGAAAAACTCCATTAACGCAAACACTACAATTTGTATTCCTTTTCGTGCATCGGGAACAAACACGTTGTGGAACCATTGTTCGAATAAAAGGAATGTCATCCATGCACAGGCTTGTTCTCAAAATGTTTAAATGCTCTTGGATTTGCGCTTTTACAAATGACAAACAGGTTTACCATGTGCATCCCTGATGCATTTGTGCACGCAAGGAATGTTACTCTTTTCTTGCTTTCTTTTCGACCTGGCGCTCTAGTGTAACGCGTTTTCCTGGTCCAGCTCTCACCACAAATTGTCTAAGACTGCTTCCCTTTGCTTCTATCCGGCTTATTGTTGACTTGTGCACATTATATTTTTCACAAAGTAACTTTACTGAGACACCCTTATCACCTTCGGATAAAATTTAACTTCTTTTTTTAATAGATAATTTAGTAATATTTCTTGTAACACCCATCCTGAAGGAATTTCGCGTAGGGAATAATAAAAGTGGAACCCATCTAGGGAGACACACTTGGATGTGTAAATATATTTAAAATGAATTCTGTCTAGACCCACACGAAACTAAATTACTGTAAAATAGCGACAAACGTAACCAACCAAAAAGAGAACATGAAAATAAAAAACAGATGAACAAGTTGCACTGATCGGAGTAACCTTTTTGAAAAGTTGCACTTATAGTCAATACGTGCTACGACTTTAGTGTTGCAAAAATCGAGGAGTTGCACGAATCGAGGGTTGCGTTAACCGAGTTCGTTAAGTAAAGGCACATTTTGAGAGGGGCATTTCAATGTTTTATGGACTATAACAAAAATGCTCCAAGAGTCTCCAACGGGAGACCAACTTTTTCTGAAAGCTAAAATTATTGTCTATCGATGCTGAAAAAACTAGAGACCACTTTTGACCACTTAAGTGGAGCAATGTCGTGCATTTTTCGGCATTTTCAAACGATTTCCCTTGCAATGCATGTATTGTGCAAACGCTATGCGTACGATGGCAAGTATTGTATTTGATTTCCAACTTCGGCAGCTCTTTATCAAATAGTAACGGAAATTGATTTGAAGAGTGATTTGAAGTTACTTAGAGCTAAACCAAGAAATCAGGAAGCTCTAAGATTAGGAATTTCATCCTTGCACGCTCGCATCCATTTTATGGAATACTTGCTACATGTAGCCTACAATTTGGAGTTTAAAGCTTGGAGAACAACAAAAACAACACGGCCCATACACCAGGCAAGGAAGAGTCAAATTCAGCAGAAGTTCATACAAAAAATGGGTATCAAAGTAGATATAATAAACCAAGGATTTGGCACAACCAACGATGGGAACACATCTAGAAGATTTTTTGAAGACCCATTATGAACCGCAGAAAAAACGGAAATATATGTGCAACTCATAATAAGATTGAGTGTTATCCTGGAGACATTATGCAGCAATTTTTGGATTGGATTGACCGAGACAAGTTTGGAGCTTATGCCTCGGAAACCGCTACAATGGCTACAAATTTATATCCCTGGTATTATATGCCAGCAACAGTGCATAAAATTCTGTTCCACGGAGCAGAAATAATATCACCAGCAGCCTTGCCCGTCGGATCATTGTCAGAAGAGGCGCAGGAAAGTCGGAATAAAACTATAGGTACTATCGCATTAATAATAGTAGAAAATTTTCTCGTTCGACAACAAATGAAGATATTATTAATCAAATGTTGGTATCATCTGTCTATCAAAAACAAAAGATTCGCTGCCACTTAGTACTGAAGCGCAAGCCTTATTATACTGAATTACTTAGTTTATTTAATTCCAAATAAAGTGTACGTTACAAAAAACTTGTAAAATTGAAATTATATTTATAAACAGTGATTACAAATTTGCTTTAAGTCCCAATTTCGAGTCATCGATAATAATAAATAATTATTTTATGCATTTAAACAAAAAAAAATCCCACGCTTCCTCATCGAAGACAGGCAACTGTTCAAAGTTCACAACAAGTGGAAGCCGTCAGCTGTGTGCAACCACCGAGTACTTGGGAGAGTGCTACTCACCAGTCAAGAGGTTTGATCAGTAACAACAACAATCTTTTTACTATGGATGAATTAAATGTTCTAGTTATGGAAATGATAAGTAAATTAGCTACATGTAAATCAAAAGCAGATCAGTTTCAAGTTATCGCACAGTTAGCTACTAAGTTTTTGTACTCTAATGATAAGTAATAATACGGTAGATAGTAACTTAAATATTATAACATGGAATGCTAGGGGGATTCGAAACAAAAGCATTGAATTCCTTGATTTTTTAAATAGAAATAACGTTCAAATAGCCTTAGTAACTGAAACTTCTCTAAATCAAACTTATCGCTTATCCACTCCGAACTTTAAATGCTATCGACTTGATAGAACTGATGGAAATGGCGGTGGAGTTGCAATTTTTGTGAGGAGATCGGTTCAACACTCGCTCTTACATGTTATTAGAACACAATTAGTAGAAAACTTAGGAATTGAGGTGAAATTATCAAATCAAAAAACAATAAAAGTTGTGTGTGTCTATTTTCCTGGTGCTACTGTAACAAACTCTAATAAGATCAGTTTAAGAAATGATCTCCGAAAAATTTTTTCTTTGCATGATGATTACTTAGTTGGAGGTGATCTAAACTGTAGGCATAGAGATTGGGGTTGTACACGTGCAAATGCATGGGGTGATGTACTTTCAAATCTTAGTGTTGTGTTGCCCATTACGTTAATGTATCCTCATAGTCCAACTTATGTACCTGCTGGTTCACGTGGTCGTCCGTCTGTACTTGATATATTTATTACTAACTGCCCTGGCTATATAACTTAACCTGTAACACTGAATTGTTACACTTGAATTGATTTGCAGAATTTTGGTTTACTTCGGCTCCGCAGTAAACAGTACAAACAACATCAGTACCGAGATCAAACGCAGAGTAACTTTGCCAACCGCTGTTTCTATGGGCTCAAGAGGCAATTGAGTAGTAGAGCCATCTCTCGAAGGACCAAGCTGACTTTATACAAGACCTTGATCATCCCAGTCCATGGACAATCTCAAAAGCGGATGAGGAAGTCCTTGGTCTCTTCGAGACAAAAGCTCTGCGTGCGATCTTTGGTCCTGTTTGCGTTGACGGTTTCTGGAGGAGAAGATTCAGCCATGAACTGGGCGAGCTGTACAGCGACATGAGTCTAGTCAGGCGTCTTCGAATCCAATGCCTAAGATAGCTAGGCCGTGTAGAACGTATGGACAACTCAGCTCCGGCCCGGAGAGTCTTCGACTCCGAACCCGTGGGACAACGCAACAGAGGACGCCCTCGTTTAAGGTGGCGCACCCAGGTGGAGAAGGACCTCAACCTACTTGGCGTGCGACACTGAAGACAGCTAGCCTGAGACTGTGCTAGCTGGAGAGACTTGTTGGTTGAGGTCCAGGTCCAACCCGGACTGTAGCGACAAATAAGGAAGAAGAAGAATTTAGGTTGTGCGACCACAAACATATATTGTTACATTTTTTGTATTTGTTTGCCTCGTGCTGCCTTCAGAAATTTGACAGCTTACTTAGATGGAATTTAAGAATAATTAAATTTTTAAGTACATTTTTAATATTTACTTTTATTGATTATAATTTTCAATGAAAATAGAATACATACTTCGGAAAACAGAATATGAATTATTTATTCATACAAAAAAAGTGGTATTGCACATGAATAAAAGAGCAACACCTGCCGGACTCGATCGCAGAACATGAAATAGCCCCAATCCACTCATCCAACGGACCCGAAATATTTGAAGTTTTTTTTTTTTTCGTTCCCACTTGAAATCATATACCTTATTAAATATGTACATAGCGATTTATTATTAGTAAATTATCCTTCCTTTTGACAAAGTGGCTCTGAAAACCACTACCATCCATCGCATGGTAGTATTCGCAAGATCAAATTGTATGCCAAAAATTACGGTTTAATCATCTCTGCGTAAGTATGCGTGGGCTATTTTTCCTTATAGGCCCGTGTTCATGACCCTAGAGCTTCGTGCCACCCAATCATAAATATGACTGTAATCATTCGCCGAAGATAATGTCTTGTTGTTGTTCTTCTCTTTTGGGTTTGCTAATGCTTATGCGTACCTGCCATATGGTATCTTTTGTTTCTTAGACAAATTCCGTTTCTTCACAGTGAAGAGCTCATGTTCAACCTGAACTGAGTTAAAATGTTCGAGTTAACACGTTCGGTTTCAAATTGAAATTTAAACGTTCAGTTGAACGTCGTTTGTTCAATGCATACGAAAAAAGCCTAATTTTTCAACTGGTGCTTGTACGTACAAACAACTTGATGTACTTGGTATACTTTATCTGGGTGGTTATTTACTGGTTACTTGTCTTGGGTGCAATCCTTTGGAGCTTTTTTAAGTTTTAACTAGATAGATAACAAATAAAGAAAACAAACGTACAAAATCACTTCAGACAAGCCTTCCCTGGGTATGACCAGTGAAAGGCAAACAATAAAAAAGTGTAAGTAAAAATTACCTAGTTTCTGTGCAAAGGGACAAATCATTTTTCATCAAATGTCGAAAATAAAAAAAAGTAATGAAAGGAAAAATGAGGAAGCATCAGTTTAAAGAGCGAAGCAATAAATATGCAGCTACGTTGCTGAAATGAGTTTCAGACTGGAGTACAATCTCGTTTAATTTAAACTACAAATTGAACTAAGTTCAAGGAAAGAAACTCGCATTGGACTGCTGTTAAAATCAAAAGTGGTGTTTAGACTTGCAGTGTTAAACTAGGCAGCAGAAAAACAGAATATGAAATGTTTATTCATACAAAACAAAGCAAAGCAAAAGTGTTATTGCCTATAAAAAGAAAAAATAAATAAATAAATAAATTGTGTGACTAATGAGCTACACACCAACCCACTCGGCCAACGAACAACATTTCTTTTATAGTTTTTTCTGCGACCACACCACATTCGGTACAGCTGTGCAATACTTACATACATATATAGCGCTTTATTATAAGTAGATCGGAGAGTGTGCGGGTTGTCAGCACCTTGTCAGTATCCTTGACCTCTACATAGCCAACCTTAACACCGCCCGGTAGGGAATGTTCTTCGATATAGAGAGCAAGCAAAAGCGGACTTAGCACACATTCTTGCGGGACTCCTGTTTTCGTATCGAAATGGTCTTATAATATATTACCATTCTATATAGTAGCAGACGTCTGCTTGATGAGTTCTTCACAAGCTCTGATGCATATGCTCGAAAGACCAACGGCCGTCAATGTGTGTAGTGAAGAGATTCTGTTAACCGTATCGAAGGCAGTAAGAAGTCTACAAAGAACGCATAGAGCGTCTTTCCTCTTTCCTTCAGCCTACCAGCAATAGTTGTCAGTGTGAAGATAGCTCTAAATGAAAGGAATGCTCTAAAGGGCTATCCAGACGACTGGATGGCGTTGGTAGAGTGCCTGCCCCTGGTTAGCGGGGTCCCCGGTTCGAATCCCAGCGAAGGCAAAGTTAATACGCTTTTATCTGGTTTTCAAAACTGGTCCAGTTATCATTTGCCGTTGGGAACAAATTAACGGCATTATCACAGGAGTAGTCAATCAGTGGCAGTAGTCTGATTGGGGGTATCACAATGTTCCAATATGATCTAAGTGTGCTGGTGACTTCACTGGCCCTAATCTAATCTGAATGAAGTGGCTAACAAAAGATTGTTAGAACTTATCCTGATAAACAAAGAGCTAAATCACGCCTCTATGATTTCCGTGTTATGATTGTCGTCAAAGTAGTCGTTCTACGCCATAAGACAACATGTGGCTATTATCCTGATGTGCAACGTATTTAAACTCGGCTCGATAGAGGTTCGTAATCGATGCTTAAACGCTTATAAAGCATGTCGATTCTCAAAACGCCTTGTGTCGGCTTACTAAAACGACTCGAAGTCAACTGCTCGCCAATAATCCGAGAGAATAGTGCTCAGACTAGTGGAAGTCATCTGATAGACAGCCGTTGGAGTCGATTTCGCATTCTGAGAAACAGTCGAAACATTGTCATTAATTTTTTCTACCATTTATGCCCGATTTCACAATGTGGGCTTTTTTTTAATTCATTTTAATTTCCAAAATTTATGACAGACTTACATATTAGACAAACTATTTCTTACTTACTGGCCCTCGGCGGGCACTCTAATCTAAACTGAATCTTATCCTATGTCTTTCGGCTTAAACTAAAAATCCATGCATTTAAATAATAACTACTTTAACTGTACTGTAGGAAAATGTGAAAAAAAAACTTAATTACAGAACTAACTAAACTTAAAACTAATATACTAACTTCCACGCTACCTTAAAAATAGCCTCGTCTTCAATTCCCACGCTCATTTACAATGACATTCCAGCTGTCATCTCCTTAGACAAAGTAAATCTGGTTGCGGCTCATTTTGCAGCCAGCTCAATACTGCCAGATTCCAATATGTCTCCACCTGTACTTGAGATCGTTGATTTCACCACCAGTTGCATGCGTTCTGAAAGATCTCGACGTGCACAAATCCGCTGGCCCGGATGGTATTCCCCCTATACTTCTGAAGAGGTGTTCTTCTGTGCTGTCAAAACCACTGCGTAAGCTTTTTCATCTATCCTACTCTTTAGGAATCTTCCCAGCAGATGGAAAACAGCATTTGTCCAGCCCGTTCTTAAAAAGGGCGAATCTTTGTCACCCAACTAGTACCGACCCATAGCACCTTCTTTCTAAGTTCATGGAGACGCTGATAAATCGTCAGCTTATGAAATATCTTGAATCGCGGAAGCTTCTTAATGACCGAGAATATGATTTCCGCAGCGACAAGTCCACTGGTGATCTGATAACTTATCTGGTGGAACCAGCACAATGCAGGCGAAAGCAAGATCGTCGCGCTTCATATTTCTAAAGCTTTTGACAGAGTTTGGTATCAAGCTCTCTTGTCGAAAATGCGTGCCTATGGTATCGATGAATCTCTTCTTCTATGGATTAGAAATTACCTTTCGAACCGTTCAATTCAAGTTGTGTTGGATGGATTCAAGTCTGATATCCACCAAATAAATGCTGGTGTTCCCCACGGCTCAGTTCTGTCTCCGACACTATTTCTCATTGTTATATGTGATCTCTTGTCTGCTACTTCTAATCCAATCCATTCCTTCGCTGATGACAGCACCCTCAGCTTTTCATATTCATTCCAAGACTCACGACCCCGCCCTTCGGCCGTAGATTTGGAACGGCATCGTATGTTAAGCAGATTGAATTCCAACCTTGACAGCATAATTAACTGGGGAAAAAACAATAGAGTGGAATTCAATGCTTCAAAAACTGAATGCTGTCTGCTGTCACTCAAGCGAACCCTTGATAATCAGCCATTGTCCATGAATGGCGCTTGTGTCGATGAAACCGGAAATCTTTCCATCCTTAGCAGCACTTAGTTGGAACGATCCCATATTTGAGATCGACAAAAATGCTGCGAAATGTTTAGGTTTCCTTAATCGATGCAAGAAATATTTCACGCCCTCTGATTTGGCTTTAATTTATAAGGCGTACATCCGCCCCAAGCTTGAGTACAGCGCTCATATCTGGTCTGCTGCCCCCAAGAGCACCCTGCACCTACTTGATAGAATCCGAAAGCGAGCTATAAAACTTATAGGAGACAATAATATCGCAGAGTCATTAAACTCGGTCGTCTCTTCTTTGTCCGTGTTTTATCGTTATTTCAACAAACGATGCTCAAGTGAGCTAGCCAACTGCATTCCTCCTCTCCATGAATTCACCTGCAATACTCGTCTCGCCAGGAAGGCCCATCAGTATACCCTTAAGCCTACTTTCGGACGCACAGTTAAATTCAGAGACTCGTTCTTCAGCCGCACTGTACGAATATGGAATGCTCTTCCCAGCCTAATATTTCCCACAGACAATTTGTACAGGTACCTCCTCTCCCTTTCTCCCTCTATAGCTTCGGCCGCTGTGTCTTTACCCCGGACATCAGCAATCCCTTGAGCACGCGAAAATTATGAACAAGAAAACTTAATCTAACTAAAGCTAAACTATATGAAGCTTCCTTCAAAAAAAACTAAAACGATCAAGGAAGCTTTGTTTTGGATGGAAGACAATGTGATTTCAAAGACCGATAGCGTGATTTGTTCTGTTAGCCATGCTTGCGTAAAATCAAAGAATATGATATTACCTTCTCTTAATGAGATTACCGAGCATTTTCGGAGCCATCTTATGTTGAGGGATGCGTTGATATTCCAGAAAATTGTGAAGCGAAATGGCTAGAACGGGCACCACTTCTGTACTATTTTCGAGTGGAGATTTTACTTAGCACACAATCTTGCGGGACTCCTGTTTATCAATCCGTATCGAAAGGGTCTTATAATACACTACCATTCTAGATAGTAGCAGACGTCGACTTGATGAGGTGTCCATTAAGTCTGATGCATTTGCTGAAGGTGAGGAAGTTCTGTTGACCGTATCGAAGACAGTAAGAATCCAATGCATATTGCTACTGCAAAACATCTACTGAAGTTTGAAACATTTGCTGAAACCAATAGTAGATGGCCTAAGTGTAACTTATGCAGGTTGTTTCTGAGCCATAATTAAAGCGCTTTTTGCCTAAAATGAGCCACTGTCATGACCTGAAAGATGCTATGGTACTTAGAAGTGCTTGCTATGGTACTTCTGTAGATGTCTTGGCTTATCTTAGACTGTGTTGGGCCCATTGGGCATTCAGTAGGACATATTTGACTGATAAGAGATATGAGACGTTAGCTATTTCTAAAACCACCCAGATCCAGATGTGGATCTCTGGTGCCCGATTTCACAGCGTGAGCTTAGGTATCGATCCATCGCTAAACTCAGAATCAATGAAAATTTGTTTTTCATAGTCGAAGTCAAGTGATAGATTCCACTTTAATAGTGGTTTAACTTAAAACACCGATACCCATAGCTTAGGTGTCAATGCAGAGAACACATAATTGCCATTAGTGTATTAAGATAATTTCAACCCCAAAATACAAAGAGTAAGCACGCATAAGCAACCAATTATTTTGTCTGGCAACGCTCCTGAATAGAACAGAGAGTAAAAGCATTTATAGGTGCACGCTATCTTAACAATATCGTTACATGCATAAACATTCGCTGTTGAGATGGTGTGTTCTCTTTTCCTTTTTTCAGCAGGGTGCTGTTCGTGTTCAGTCACAATCACCATTATGTTCATAGTTCACATGGTTGTGGGATTCAATAGTTCACAATGCCCGTCAATCCATGGCTTACTTAAAGCAGCCCTTAATATTGAGTGTGGGAACGGAATCTTGAGTTAAGTTTAAGTTCGATCCTACACTTAGGAGCAGATAAATTTGCAATCTGAAATCGGGCATTATACCACGCTTCCACCAAACGAAACCGTGAGGTTTCATCAATGTTATCCGAACCTGCCAGGTTCCGCAATATATTTTTATGGTCTGCAAGCCTCGCGGATTTTGATAAACTTCGTTGCAGCCTCGTTAAATTCATCCGTCCATGAGAGGTTGGCAAACAGAACAAGCCAACAGAATGTTGGTTTTACTTTGCTCATGTCTCAAAAACCGTTCGTCCTACAGAAAAGTGACGCAGGCCGGTTTTGTAGCTTATGACTTCATCTAGGAGATGGTATCATTTTTACTGGATGAGGCACTTTTTGTGGTAGAATAATTTTATTTATCGCTTTCCCGGTGATTGAGAGTGATAAAAATTTGCACAATGTGTATTCACATCAAGAGCAACAATTCAGATCGACCGTTCTTCAAAGCGGATGAAGAATTTCATTTAATTTACGCGGGAAAAACAAATTTCCCCGGTTTTTGTCAAAAATTTGGCCAAATAATGGTAATTTGGAATATTTTCCAATGCCATCCTCAAATGACATGAACCACAAAAAAGTGTACTTTTTCGTAGGTCGCACCGTTCTTGAGATATAAACTGTCAAAAATTCCATCCGAACCGCCAGAACCCCTACAGATGTCGATTTTTCTACATTGAAAAAAATCATGAATGTTGGTCTTACTTTACTTATATCTCAAAAACCGTGCGTCCTACAGAAAAGTGACCTGATTTTGTAGCTGAAGTTCATAGTTATTTTGGTGGTTTCTCATTCTATCTCTTTCTATTTTCTGGTGTTCCCACACCATTATTTCCTGTCAACAGACAGGTGTTCTGGCGGCCATTTAGAAATTGAGAGCGAATGACATTTTTTTTTTGGGGGCAATCATACACTGAGAGCGAGACCATTTCAATCTCGATGGAAACGGCCTATTCAGGTTTCAGTAAAAGTTCATCTGAAACTCGCGGTTTCGGTTCGGTGGAAACGTGGTATTCGTGAATATAGCCGCAATGCACGCGGTTTTATTATTTAAACGAATACATTCCCAGAACGCGAAAAAACGAGCAGTTTGTCACTTGATCGGACCCAACTTATGATCTCGCCCGTTTGAGGGTTAAAATAAGCGAAATCCAAGAAAAACCATTTTCAAAGAGCAATGCATTTTGATAGGCCACTGTCAAAAAAGCCACAAAATAACTTCGTTCGAAAAAAAAATACACTCATTATATATTTCTTAAATATTTTATTGAAACATTATCGTTTTTGTTTGTGAAAAAAGTTCTTACAAATAGAAAAATTTTAATTACAAATTAAGACTAACATTGTCCCTTCGAGTATATAAATATGTACACGTATCTACGGATGCATACAAACTAGTTGAAGGCCTTAACAAAAAAAAGGGATTTAACAATAATTACACTTCAACTTAAAGGGCCAGAGGGCGCCCTTGTCAAACAATTGAAAATTATATCTCGTATATCGGTTAAGATTGTATTTGAGTGTGTGTGTATTTATTTAGCGGTACTACATACAAAATATATGGCAGTTTGTAGTTGATTTCCATTATTTACTGATCCTAAGGATTCACATAGATTTACAAGTTCATTAAGCGATCCATCTGCTTGATGGCGGGTGTCTGCAGGAAGTGCGTGAGATATTTGTACAGTGTCTTGGGAGGATTGGAGCTTATTCGTATCTTCTAGGCTAAGTATTTATTTACAGTTTGTGTTATAGGATATGTACAAATGCGAAGAGAAAATAAAGTAAAATTAGAATTACGCTTTTGAAGCGCAACGTATCTATCACAACGATTTTTAGTCTAGAGAAATACAAAGTGCCAGGACATCGAGGACATCTGCTTACGGCTGTTGTTGGTAGTGTCCTTCACCAGGACGTGGACTTGGACGTGAGATATTTCTGCTAGGAGTGAGCCTGCTTAGCTGTGGGTCCCTCCGTTTGTTATGAGTACTGAGGGGATTCGCTTTCCGATTGGATCTTCTGCACTCGACTGACGTCGTCGTAGGCAATCGAGAAGACGCTCTTCTTTTCGGCGATCGGATTGCGCCGGCCCATGCTGTTGAGGAGCGAGTTCATCGCTATGCCGGAGTCGTGGTCGTCCTCCAGTGTGGAGACGTTCAGTTGCTTGGAGTGGCTGGACGAGTCGGCGATGTAGATCTTGGAGTTTGTGACTTTGATCTCGTTCTCCTTGATCGGCGACGGCTTAGGTTTGAGCTCTTTGGATTTGGAGATCACCTTTGGCTGGGGCGGCGTCTCGGGGTACATGTAGTGCGGAAGTTTGGTTGGCGCCAATGGCAGTTCGGCGGCATTTTCATATTCGTGCTCGTAGCGATGCTCGGAGTGCTGGAGCAGAGGGTGATTTGTGTCGGTCTCGATCTTGGGCTTGTGGTTCTTGTTCATCATGACATCCTCTTTGAGGAGGCGGGCACCCTTGGGCGGGGACTTGCGAGGCGCTGGCTCGGGCTTGTACTTGTCGTCGTTTGGCGGCACTGGGGTCGACGAGGTCGTGGTCGGCGGGTGACTGTCGTCGGACTTCGGAAGACGGGTCTTAGTGATGCGTTTCTCGGATCCGCTGATCAGTTTCTTTGTACTTGACTTCGACTTGGTGGACTTGATGTCACTGCTGCCAGAGGGTTTCTTCTTGCTGTAGTACCAGTCCATGTACTTGGGCACGCTCTTGGACGAACTTAACTCGTCTTGGGCTTCGTCGTGATCGAGGAGGTTGGTATCGCTTTGGAATTCTCGATCTTTTATGCGCTTTGAGCCACGGACCTCAGATGTGCTGGCCGTGGATGCTTTCGACTGCCTGGACACCGTGCCTCGGCCTTGAGGCGGTTCGGATGCAGTTTGTGTCCGCCTTAGCGAGCTACGCAGGTGGGAGTTGTCCTTCCGCGAAAGTCGTGGCTTGGGGTTGGGGCTCTTCATATGGCGATCGTCATCGATGTGGTTTCTCTGCTCAGAGGATGACCGCGAGTAGACCTTGTTATTGCTGCTGTCGGTAACGTGGATCTCGAAGTGGGAGTTTTCTGGTCGCCGACTGCTTGATGGTAGATGATGGCTCTTAATCACAATCTCATCGGCGTCGGAGTCGTCGTCAGAGTTTCCATAGAAATCCAGCTGCTCGACGTTTATCTTTCTCCGAATGCGCTCGTCCGGGCTGGCCTTCTCTTCGAGGGAGTCGGAGATTTCCATGAGAACCTCTCGATTGAGGGAAGCTGACTTCTGTGCGATCGCTTTGCGGTTTTCCTCATTCTTCATTCGACGCAAGAGGCTTGCCCTTGTCTCGCCGTGATAGCGAATAGGCTTCTTGGGCGGCGACCGCTTGCGGTATTCATAGAACTCATCGTCGTCCTCCTCCTTGATGGGAGTTCGTATCTTTCGCTTGATCTCCTCCACCATGACTACCCGCTTTCTGGGCTGAGCAGCCCCGCGGTGCTTCGAGCGCTTCTTTTGCCGTCTGCGCTTGATCCAGTAGACGCCCTCCGGGCTGTTTGGTGGACTGAATCTCACGTACTCGAACTCATCCTCTGACCCTGAGTCATCGTTCTCACTTCTCGCCCGACGTTGTCGCCGCACTTCTGACGATGTCACCATTAAATCCCCCTCGGTCTGGGTTCCCGCGTCGCAGTCTGTTTGCGTCGCAATGGCCATGGACTGGCCTGGCAGGCTCTGCGTTTCCAAGGCCACTTCCTGGTGCGTGTATCGCAGGTCGATCTTTTCTTTCTCCATTAGTATCTGACGGAGCAGAGCGTTCTGCTGCTTCAGTGAGTTCTCCAGCTCTTGGGTGAGGGACTGATTGGAGATGGCCGGTTGCATCTGCGTGCCGATGTCTCCCCCAACCGCACCTTCCTGCAGCGGCTGGGTGTGGATGATCTTCACCTCGGGCTCTGCTTGCGAGTACACGATGCTGTTGGGGCCACTCTTCCCCAAGGGAAATGTGTCCTTGTACGTTGAATGCTGCACTTCGTTCGGCATTGACTGTATGTAGTTGGCTCCAGGAACAATCTGGTAGTGCTCTCTGATGATCTGCTTTCCGTCCGGCTGCTCCTCAATGAATCGCCGCATAAGGATCTCCTTTCCACTCTGGTCGACCATCAGCAGCTGGGGGTGCGACAGACTGTTCGCCGCCTTCACGGGGACGTTGACGTAGATACTGTCATCCGCATCGCCCTGCTTGTCGCGCGTCATCAACTGAAGGATCTCTACATTGCCATCCTTTATGAAGTACTCCCGCTTTGCTTTCAGGCTCTCTCGGGCCCCGCCGTTGTAGTCCAGGTCACTGCCCCTGTCGATCTCGTGCCGCCTCATCGAGTCATCGTCAATCTGGTGCTGCGACGCCCTCTGCTGCCTGTTCCGCTGTCTGCTGCGGAACGAATGTGTTCCCATGTCCTGCTCCTCGTCGATGATATCTTCAATGTATACGTCGCGTTCGTTGTTGATTAAATTAGTCCTAGAGTTGTGAAAACTACTTAAGTGAGTATCGTCTTTGGCTGTTTGTGTGTTCCTAAAAAGAAGACGCATTAGTCGGGGAAGGGACTTGGTTATTTGCTGCGGATACTTACTTTATTCTAACTCTCCTCTGATGCTCCTCGGCGGATTTGATTCTTCGATCATGACGTTCCTCATGAGCCAAGTTATCAATCCCATCCTCAGCATCGGCGCCGCCTTGTCGTCCTAAGCTTTCGTCAGGCTGTTCACCACGTCCATTGTGGAACTCCCAACGGGTAGGCTTCGTTCGTGTATCGGATGATTTCTCTGCCGACCACGCCTCTCTTCTTCCCATCCACTCGGCGACCTAAAACAAACAAAACACCTTAAGTACCTCTGATATTCGTCGGCGAGTTTTGATGAAAATAAAATTCGTATAAAAGTAAAGAAAAAGAAAAGCGCTGTTACAAGCAGAAGTACGAAATTTCGCAAAAATGGCCACGCAACTTAACGGTGATAGATTGTCTACAATGGTGTTAATCAAGTGCTTTTTTTATTTGTTCTACTAAACCGAAAAGCTTCTTTTTTTTGTTTCTAAATACTTTTGTGTGTGTTATGAGCAGAATCGAACAAAAAAAAAGAAATACCCAAAAACTAAGGATGACTTAGAAAATATGAAGTTACAACTAGAGAGAAAAAAAAACATCAAAACAACAACCGCAACTTCTACTGAATGTGACTGATTTTTGTGGTTTGGAAAATAATCAAAATCAAATCAAAAGGAAACAACTAATTAAGTGCATTTAAAAATATTTTTGGTTTTTTTTTTGTGATTGGCAAAATCTACCTGAACAGATTTTGTTTGCTTTCCATTTGCGATTTCCCTATGAACTAGATGAACATCGTCTTCAGTTCTACTGATATTAACTATTCTCTTGCTACAAGTAAAAAAAGAGAGAACGAGAAAATGATGTTTTAGGATTTGTAGTTGTTTTTTTTTTTTTTTTGATTTTTGTTTTATTGGTGAAAGCAGAATGAATGTTAGTTGTAACTTTGCTTGTTAAGAGTTATTTGCGAATGGTTTTAATGAATTGATTTTTTATTTTTTTTTTATTTTTTTTTTGTTTAATTGGGTCCTAAGTTCTAAATACGATATAGTGGACTTATGTATGCTGTAACCTTTAGCGAAGGGTTCGCAAGAATAAAACTGTCTTCGTTGAATATTTTATTAAAGAAAATCATAGTTTTTGAAGAAACAAAATAATCGCTCAGCTCACAAGCTCCTTTTCATCTCTGTTCCCTTTTTAAGCTTTTAGCTTCCGTCCTACATTCATCCACTCTTTTTCTAAATTTTGTTTTATATCCAGTGGTTTCTGCTCAGTGTTCCACAATTTTAGTTACCAGTTGTTACAATATCTCTTCGTTTCTATCGGCTTCTACTCGCTTTAACTTTTTTTTACTGATGTTTTGATGAATTGCCGAGAGACTACGGTGGCTGAAATTACAGCTCTTTCCGCGGTAATGATGAGAGTTAAAGTAGTTATAGTCTTTCGTTCGTATACTTGATGCACGTAAAACTCAAGATCAGTGTAGCGACTTTAAGAAGAACATCCGTTACAATTTATTCAAACCTACCCCAACTTTAACTTCTAGATATACAGTACGTATCGGTTATAACAAGGAATCGATTATAAGAAACGCGAGCTAATTCAGTGTACACTACTTCCTACAACTTTATGCAATAAATTACGTACGTATATGAGAATACTGCTTATAAAGAAAAACTGATAAAAGAAACTTTTTCCACACACCAAAGTGTCTAGATGTATCAAACAAATAACATTTATTATTTGCATTGTGAACAGCTCCCTTCAAATGTCAGGAAGAACCCAATTGGATTTTTATATAATTTGCGCGTGCTCAAGGGCCGTATGCTCTACCCGCATGAGTAGAGTATGTACTGAAGAATTGCTTCTGTATCGTTCAGTGCTAATGATCGCGGCCATTCTTCTTCTTCTTCTTCTGGTGGCGCTACAGTCCAGGGTTTACCTGGGCCTCAACCAGTAAGCCTCTCCAGCCGGCACGATATTTAGCCAGCCGTCTCCAACTGCGCATACCAAGTCGATTGAGGTCCTTCTCCACCTGGGTACGCCATCGGTTCCGTGGGCGTCCTCAATTGCGTTGTCCCACTGGTTCGGAGTCAAAGACTCTTCAAGCCGGAGCTGAGTTGTCCATGCGCTCTACATGGCCCAGCTAACTCAGGCGTTAAGTCCGTAGACGCCTGATTTGGCTCATGCCGCATGTACGGGCTGTACGTAGAGTTAGTGGTTGAATCTTCTTCTCCAATAACCATCAACGCAGACAGGACCAATGATTGAAAGCAGAACTTTTCTCTCAAAAAGACCCAGTGCTTCTTCATCCACTTTTGAGATTGTCCATGCCTTCGCACCATAGAGCAGGACAGGGATGATCAAGGTGTTATATAGTGTTAGCTTGGTCCTTCGAGAGAGGGAGACAAGTGTTACTCTGCGCTTAATGTCGGTACTGGTGTTGTTCGTACTGCACACTTGCGAGCCGAGGTAGACGAAGTCCTTCACTACCTCGAAGTTATAGCTGCCTATAGTGACGTTTTGGCCAAGTCGTCGATGTTGTGCGTCCTTTCTCGATGACAGCATATATTTCAGTTTGCCCTCGGTCACCCGTAAACCCATTTTGGCCGCCTCCGCTTCAATACCAGCAAACGCTTCATTGACGGCTCGCTGTGTTCTGCCAATCACGTCAATGTCATCCGCGTATGCTAGCAGTTGTACGGACTTCTGGAAAATCGTGCCTCTAGTGTTGGCGTGTGAGTCTTGCACGATCTTTTCCAGGATGATGTTAAAGAAATCACATGACAGCGCGTCGCCTTGTCTAAAACCTTTTTTGACATTGAAGGTCTCGGTGAGTTCGTTACCGACCTTGATGGAGCAGCGAGAATTTTGAATCGTCATCCTGCACAACCTGACGAGTTTGGCAGGAATGTCAAAACTAGACATGGCGTTGTATAGCTCTTCCCTATGCACGCTGTCATATGCGGCCTTGAAATCGACAAAAAGGTGATGGGTGTCGATTTGCATTTCTTGGGTCTTTTCCAGGATCTGCCGTAATGTGAAGATTTGGCCGATGGTGAACTTCCCCGGCCTGAAACCGCACTGATAATGACCTATCAAGATGTTGACGAATGGTTTCAGGCGCTTACACAAAACGGCAGAGAGGATCTTATAGGCGATGCTGCGGAAACTTATCCCTCGGTAGTTGGTACATTCAAAGGGGTCTCCTTTCTTGTTGATCGGGCAAACGATACTGAGGTTCCACTCGTTGGGCATGCTTTCCTCCGACCATATCTTACATATGAGTTGGTGCATGTACCCTACCAGCTCATCTCCAGCTGCCTTAAACAGTTCCGCAGACAGTCCGTCTGCACCAGCAGCTTTATTCGACTTTAGTCTCGATATCGCTATCTTGACTTCGTCTAGGTCGGGGGGACGGAATTCTCGTCGATCATCGTCAATTGCGTGGAGTGGAACATTCTGCCTAACAGCGGTATTGGAGTCTTCCTCGCCGTTTAACAGTCTACAGAAATGATCCTTCCAGATTCCCAGTATCGACTGCGAATCTACTACGAGTTGTCCCTCTGCGTCACGACAGGCTTTTGTCCGAATTTTGTATCAATTGGATAGTCGTTTTACCCGTTGGTAGAAATTTTGATGGACGTCATTTCTGCCGTAACACCTCTCCATGCCCTCGATCGCGCGCTGCTCATGCTCTTTCTTTTTCTTTTTGAGAAGCCGGTGCTCTTCCCTTCTCACGAACCGCTCTCGTCCTTCTGTCCAGCGTGGCCTTGTATGCTGCTTGCCTGCCTGCACTCGTTGCCAAACCAGGGTTTTTTTTTGGGGTGCCGTCTTAAAACCCAGCACATTAAATGCAGCTTCTCTGATTAGAACTCTGTTACTCGACTCCGTGGCAGATTTTACTCAAACATTTTGGTCGAAAACTTACTGAATCCACTGTAACCCATACATAGACTTGGACGAAATTTCAGCGCATTTATTCAAATAATTGTCTTCAGTAGCTTAACTCATTTCTGGTTGAAGTGGTATATTCGAAAACAAAACTGCCATATTATGTGCTATGAGCAACTGCAGGTGGTACAAGAGATTCTTGTATTTGAATCTTCCCATCCCGATGCCGTCAACACGAAAAAGACTCATGAGTTTTCTCTCGAAGAGATCATGAGTATCGCATGAGTTTCTTCTCGAAGAGATCAATGACTTCTTAATTCGAGCTTGAGATTATCCATGCCACTCCATCGTTCATCAAGACTGGGATGGTCATTGTACTGGGTATCTTGTAGAGATGATTCTATAACTAAATTGCTTCTTGAACCCGAAGAAAGATCTGTCTGATCTGAGTACTGGTACTAAATGCACTATTTACTGCAGTACCTCTATGGATTATGTCCCTCCCTACGTCGAAGTGAAAGGTGCCCGTAGTGACGCCCTGTGGTAGACGCCCATGTTGTATGAAGACAGCTTATTATGTATAGCTATAGTCTTTGTACGTCTGAAACAATTACACTAACCTCTGGGACAAATCTTTTCAGAATAAACGTTGCTTTTGTCTGCTTTCTTAGTCAGAATGAGTTCATCAAATGAACTGTTGACGATGGAACAAGCTCTTGTCTGAAGAATTATTACATTTTGATGGCAGTGTGAAAAGGGTTATCGCCGTGAAAAACTGTAACGTGGGGCGATAAACAGATCTAGACAGCCAATGAATCTGTACGCAAGCTCTGTGACTTTTTGCCCCATTTAGGTAAAAACGCGGCAACCTAAACGACATCCTATTTTACATCCACACCATTGATCAGAGTTTGTATTTTATTCTGCAGGAATGACTGATCCTTTGTGTGTGCAAATGTTGGAAACTCATGGCATGAAGCAGGCCAAGAAACTCTTGGGTCAATATAACCAAAAGAGGTTTGAGCAAGAACAAGTTCCATATCAGGGCGCTGCAGACTCACGGAGTACATAAGAAAACTAGGGGTCTCAGAAGAAGATCTCTCCAAATTATGTGTAGAATCTAATGAAATTCCAGAACATTTGACAATTAGATATCTCGGTAATTACCTACTTTCAGAGGAGGAATTGAAGTCACTAGAACCATCTCTAATTCTAAAACTGAAACTGGCTTAAAGAGAATACTGTGGAATAAATCCCTTCCACCTTGTAGCTACTTGAGTCCAAAGCTAAGATAGAAGCTTTAGAAGTTTCTGCGAGACAATAACAAATACCCCTCCAGCAGCTTTACTACATAATGCGCTGTCAGAAACAGGGAAGATTTAGATGTCTCTAAAGAAGAGTGATGGCAGCTACACTGAAATGAGGAGCAGAGGGCAAGACTTCAACTGAAAACTTACTTTCCGGGCAATCACCAAAACACTAAAGGGGCTGGAACCAATTTTCCAAGACCAGGGGGTTAGGTTAGGTTGAGGTGGCTGACTGCCGCGCATACGGACAGCAGACACACTTAGGCCAAGTATAGGCCCATTGTGTTACCACGCGTATCTTAGGCTACCTATTCCGCAAACCAATTTGTGCTTTTGATAAAGCGAAGAAGAGGGCTGATTCTGATGTACGCAGTTCAGCCAGATTAACAAAGAAATGGTTCCCAGAAGTCTAAATCTGCGGGATGAGAGAGCACTGCAGTTACATAGCAAGTGTTCGATGGTTTCTTCCTCATCCTCGTCCATTCAGCTTCTACAGAAATCATTATAGGGAAGGCCTAGTCTAGAGGCGTGAGTTCCGATGACACAATGCCCTGTTAGAACGCCAATAAGAGATCTGAGGTTTGGCCAGCTTAATCTGAAGCTAAGCGATCACTTGGGATCGATCATATGCCATAGTTTTTTGGTAATGAGGCACCCTTTGCCAGATGTCAGATGCGAGAGAGATATTCTCCAACTGACGCTTGAAATGTGCAATTCGCTCCTTTCAGACATTCAAATCTCCAAGGGTTGATGAAATTATACCAGCCCAACTTCAAAAAGGTAAAAGAAAATGGTTTCCATACCCCATAATAATAACTGGAAGTTTTTTAACGATGTATACCAAACCAGTGGAGAAGGGCAAAGATAGTGTTTATTTAAAAGATGGGGAAGAAAGACCCATGCCTACCGAAGTTTTGCAGACCGATCAGACTTACATCATTTTTGCTGAAAATGGCGGAGAAAGTTGTAGACAACAGCATAAGAGAGGAAGTATTAACCGTATTTCCTCTGCATTACTGTCAACATGCGTACAGAGCAGGCAGATCGACAGAGACTGGAAAAGACAGGTGCATTGCACTGAGACAATTCGATAGACTAGTCAAAAAGCTACCGCTCTTGGCCATTCCGAAGGATGACGTGATTCGGAAGTTCAATTTCCAGAAGGAGTTTACCATTAAGCTGGACTGATCCAGATGGATCAAGAACTAATAAAGGAACAGGGCAGGAGTATTTTGACACCGGACAAAGAACTACGAAACCATGTGCAATATGCACTAGTATCTTTCAAGCTGAAGTCTATGCCATAGACAGATGGAACTATACCACCTGCGACACAGCAATAAGTTAGACATAGATTTACAGGCAAGCGCCTACGATCAGAAGAAGAAATGAAGTCACTTCACTTCGAGAGCTCGAGAGAATACTTTAAAATAAATCTCTTCCACCTTGACGCAACAGGAGTCCATAACCTCCAATCAAAACAGAACTGTACGTCAAACAGATCCCTTCGCACTAAATTAATTTAGTAACAATTAAAAATAAAATTCACTCCCACCCAGTAAGTGTAAGAATGGGGAAAATAAAACCGAAATTTTTCGAAATGCATGTCAAATAAAGTGAAAACTGAAGTCGTTGGCGCGACTAAATGTCTCCCGGTACAGTCTTGGCGGTATCTTTGGTGCCTGTCCATAGTTTCTCTGAGCCATATGCCTCGAAGACTAAATGCACACGAGATCTCCACGCAACATGTTTGTTAAGCAACTCAACTGAACAAAAGAACACAAATATAAATCACTCTATCTTCAGGGATTTTGAAAGGTCATGCTCAAAACAATGTTTGTTTTGAAGAGTATCTAATCAAATGCATTCCAAGTAGTTCACATTCGATTTGACTTTTCCACGTAGTTTTCATTAGCGCCACTTGCATCAGTCTAGACGTTGTGACTCCTACAGAGGCTGGCGGTGTTAATTACCACGTCTGTGTGCGGTTGGATGAAAGTGTGAATTTTCAGAAGCGTAAAGATTCCATTGCACACCATGAATGAGATGTGAAACAGCAAAGAATTGAGATCAAGTGCATGTGAGAAGTTGAAGATTCCATGCGGAAAACTCAAACAATGGTTCTCAAGAGTCTGCTAATTGACAGGCATACTCATTCTCTTCAACGGTGTGCATTATTTGAGTATGATGTTTTTGTTTCCACAGGAGCGGGTTGAAGAAATTATTGTTCAAAGGACTACTCGGCAGTGGAGTGATTGGTTGTTTATCGCTGGTAAACAAAAATTAAAGGAGATCTGAGAGCTCTCGACAAAGACATGGAAAACGACTAAAGTGTTGAAGACTGAAAAAGGACTTCGAAATGAATATAAAAATATTTGGAATTTACTTATTGAATCTGTTGAAGAGAGTATATCTCAGATTTGTGGATTCTGATGTTCCACGTGGAGCACGTAGCAATATATTGTGGAAAAACGAACGCTGTTAGAGTCCCTCCAGAGGTCAAGAGAGTTTGCCACAATAAGTTAGTTAATATAGATTTTGTACAATGCGCGATATTATGAAAGCAGAACCTGCCTTTTGTAGGTTCCAAACTGTACTAGACTAGACGATACTCAGTATCGTTTGCCCAATCCATAATAAAGGAGACCCCTTTAACTGCGCCAACTATCAAGGGATAAGTCTCCTGAACAACGCCTTGCCGTTTTGTGTACTCGCCTGAAGCCGTTTATTAATAACCTGATAGGTCCTTATCAGTGCGGTTTCAGGCCGGGGAAGTTCACCATCGACCAAATCTTCACATTACGGCAGATCCTGGGAAAGAGCCAAGCGAGGCAGATCGACACCCACTACCTTTTTGTCGATTTCAAGGCCGCATATGACAGCGTGCATAGGGACGAGCTATACAACGCCATGTCTAGTTTTGACATTCCTGCCAAACTCGTCAGGTTGTGCAGGATGACGATGGAGAATTCTCGCTGCTCCATCAAGGTCGGTAACGAACTCACCGAGACCTTCAATGTCAAAAAAGGTTTTAGACAAGGCGACGCGCTGTCATGTGATTTCTTTAACATCATCTTGGAAAAGATCGTGCAAGACTCACACGCCAACACTAGAGGCACGATCTTCCAGGAGTCCGTACAACTGCTAGCATACGCGGATGACATTGATGTGATTGGCAGAACACAGCGAGCCGTCAATGAGGCGTTTGCTGGTATTGAGGCGGAGGCGGCTAAAATGGGTCCAGCGGTGAATGAGGGCAAAACGAAGTATATGCTGTCATCAAGAAAGGACACACAACATCGACGTCTTGGACAGAGCGTCACAATGGGCAGCTATAACTTTGAGGTAGTCAAGGACTTCGTCTACCTCGGCTCGACAGTAAACAGTACGAACAACATCAGTACCGAGATCAAACGCAGAGTAACTCTTGCCAACCGCTGTTTCTATGGGCTCAAGAGGCAATTGAGTAGTAGAGCCATCTGTCGAAGGACCAAGCTGACTTTATACAAGACCTTGATCATCCCAGTCCTGCTGTACGGCGCGGAGGCATGGACAATCTCAAAAGCGGATGAGGAAGTCCTTGGTATTTTCGAGAAAAAAGTTCTGCGTGCGATCTTTGGTCCTGTTTGCGTTGACGGTTTCTGGAGGAGAAGATTCAACCACGAGCTGTACGGGCTGTACAGCGACATGAGTCTAGTCAGGCGTCTTCGGATCCAACGCCTAAGATGGCTAGGCCATGTAGAGCGTATGCACAACTCAGCTTCGGTCCGGAGAGTCTTCGGCTCCGAACCCGTGGGACAACGCAACAGAGGACGCCCGCGTTTAAGGTGACGCACCCAGATGGAGAAGGACCTCAACCAACTTGGCGTGCGACACTGGAGACAGCAAGCCAGAAACCGTGCTAGCTGGAGAGGCTTGTTGGTTGAGTCCCAGGTCCACCCCGGACTGTAGCGCCAAATAAAGAAGAAACTGTACTAGACAAATGGACAAATCGTCAAGGTCTTTGGCAACACAGTTGATTAATCAGGCCTTATTCCTTTAAGGAAATACTCAATCTTGACAAAGAAAGCATACGATTGCTAAGCAACCCGCCACTGTCGCCTGTATTACCACCTTAACAAATTAAACCTGGGTCAAGACAAGGTTTGTCAGCTTTGCCTTGAGACTTCTGAGCCCATCTTGTGTGAATGTCCACCGCTAATCCGGTTAAGAAAACGTATGTATCAAACAGAGGGAGATACTAATGTCTTTTGGTTTAACTCCAACCCTTCGATGCAGTAGATCTCTCCTAGTCGCGGTGTAGGTTGTACAAGGGGAAAGCAAATATAGATCTATTTACTTATTTTCAAAAAATAAAGAACAAACAGCAATTTCAAAGCGTTTGCGAACGTTGATTTGCTGATATTTGACATCGACGGTACACGATCAAAAAAAAAAGATTCGACTCAAACACAATAACATCTTGTATCTTGCAGAAGAAGGGAGTTGATTGTACATCCTAAAGCCGTGAAGAAGAAGAAGGCCGTGAGAATAGGATAAAAATAATTGAGAGATTAAGCTTGGTCATCATGTTTCCAAATCGAATTTTTACCGGGGATGAATTTGGATGCTAGACCAACTATCAACCATGAAAATAGTACACAATATACATGGAAAGAATGCATGTATGCATGCATGTATTTTTGTTAGTGTATTTTGAACAACTAGCGAAATGATTCAGTCCAAATTCGAGAATTGAAGAACAGCTTACAATAGACCCGCAGGATGTGTGTCCGATTTCTGAAGACGAGAAGAAGGCCACAAATCACCACCTCTGATCGTGAACTGCTCTGGTTGACTGTAGGAATTCATCTAGAGACCCACATATCAAAAATGTAAGTGGACGCCTTCCAGACAACCAGATTAACACTAGGATGGGCAGCTAATTGTGAGGAGGTTACATAACCTACCGTGCCTCGATAGGCCCATATAATTATTCTATGGTAAATGTATTAGAATTAATGTAATTAGGGAAGATCAGCGCAAGAAGTCAGGGAGTTTCGATTCTAGTGATTTTTAAGAAAAAAGTTACGTGGAAATTCTATTTAGGCCTGATTAGGCCTAGCTGCCCATCCTAGAAGGTTAACGTCAGACATATTGGTCAATGTAATGACATCTCATTAACAGCTTCGTTTCGAAGACCAATGGGAACACTTCAAAATCGGTCCAATTTATACGATTTTCTTGAGACCCTACAAAATTTCCGACCAGATTTCTATTGACAAACAGAAATTCTATAAGAAGTCTCTTACTAAGCCCCCCTGAGTCTTAAGAGATGACTAAATGAATGCGTTCCGTTTTACAATCAGCATTCACTTAATCTGTCAAAAGAGATGCTGTACTGGATGACGGATGAAAAGGAGTTAAAAGCAAGTAGAGATACCGAAAACTTGTAATAATTATAATACTGCAAATAAAGGCAATGGAATGGCTGGTTTCGATGATTGATTCATCCATTTTAATATAAAATAAATAACAAATCCAATCGAAAATCAAAAATCAGCCCAACCAACATCAACTGATGTATAAAAAATATCGGGGATATAAAAAGTTAGCACGAATCCGAATCAAATCCACCTGTCAAAGGGTGTTTTCCTAAACGTCGGAAATCTGCGGTAGTACAATCGCATTTCTTTTCTCATGCGTTTTTGAACTCTCACACGCTATAAATTGTCTGCAGAATGCACGAATGCTTACTTCCAATCATGGTTTTTTTTAATGACTGCGCAATCAGCCCGACATCGATGACATATTGACGTACTGCAGTTCACCTAAATTAAGGGCAATTCATATGAGGCGCGAACTGCGAACGCGAACTTTCAGAAACAACCAACTTCCATTAAACATAAACCACAAGTTGTACTTTCTGATATGTAAGAGCATGGGGATTGAATGTATTGAGTTTTTTTATCGACTACAATCTCAATGATAATTAGTTTAAGTATCTAACAATTTGTTTCTCTACGACTCAATCATTCTCCTTGCGAACTGTCAACCTAAGTTAACAATACACAAGAGAGACAAACGCGATCCAGAAATACACGACCAAAACATTCGCCACGAAATGTGTGTTTGCTCAAATTGTACACATTGCTCTCTACGAATGAGAAAGAAACACAAACATTTGAATAAAGTGTCAGAGTTTGCGGTTCGTCCTCTGTTATTCTGGCGTTTATGAAAACACCCAAACTTAAGGTCTAAACCCATTTTTTCACGTGCGTTGCATCATGTCGAAAAATTGAAATCTCATCAGCCCTAATGCCTTGTAAGGGGGCAGGAAATGCAACCCAGGAGTGGAATCCGTAAAGACGGATGGAATTGGTCAACTTTTAACTTTTTGTTCGATGACACATGTTTCCATGAAAATTCATTCGAGAGTTCCTTATGAATACGTTTTGTTTTGTTTAAAATTATTTTTGAATTAATTATAATTCAGATACTTTTAAATTTCCAATTTCTAAAATACAAAAGTTTACTACAAAAGTTGCGCAGACAACGTACTCATTAGGTCGGCTATTTGCGTTGCGTCAAGAAAATTGTCTGTGGCATCTTAACGCAGGTACGCAACCGATTCTATGGGCTTGGACCTATATTCCCTAATAATGCATTACACATGTGGGCCATATTCCCTCTCCCTCTCAAATTATCCTATGAACTGTTATTTTGACAGCTTGCAACTGAGGAAAAGGATCCCATAGCTTTGGGCCTCGTGTTGAAATCTTGTTTCTTGGCCACACTTGATCGCGCAATCTCTTGAATGTGATGCTCTGGCGGAGTGTACAAATTCAACCTCTTAATGAATTTTTCTAATTCTTAGATCCCGAGTTAGACCGCCTCAGATGCCATTCAGGCAACTCTAAATTAATTTCCGATCGTCTTATAACTTCTAGCCCCTCCCATACACTTATTAAATGACTTCAAGGACACACCCCTTCCCTTCCTTCACTCTAGACCTGCCTTAACCTATCGTAAAAGCATGCATTAGACTTCCTTGTCCTATCACAGACTATGTTCCAATTTAGAAAGCAAGAAGGATACACAAATAGTTAGCTACTACGGGGTATACACCGGGGAGGGAAACCCAACGTGTGTTGCAGTTGACTTACCTTGCCGCGCCGTAGAGGGGGCACCAGGAGCATATGCAGCACAGGAGCAGAATTAGAATGGTCAACGCCACCAGCGTTGCCAGTAGAATCAGAAGCCAAAACAGCAACTTGTTCTCAGCCTTATACAGTGCCTGCAATGAAACGAATCAGTTATAACTTCAGTGAGAGGGTTTATAGTGCACTCACATCACTGTCCATGTCCTCCTTCGTCATGATCGCGTACGATCCATTGTGCTGCGAGAGCCTCTGCTGGATCTGCGAAATGTCGACCACCGACTGCCCGTCGTACAGCACCGTTGCGGTGACCACGCTGCGCTCCTTGATGTCACCTTTGAGGTTCCTTGCGCCAGGCTCGTCTGGGCGCATCGGACGGATGTCGTGAATGATCACTCGCCCGCCGGTGATGGCGGACAGTGTGTCGGCTGTCTTCTGCTTATCGGGATTGTATCCCGGTACCACAAAGGTCACAGTACGCGTTCGGCTCTCTGGTGGGTAGATCCGAATGGTGGTGGTGGAGAACCTCACCGGAACTCCCAGGTCATACGCCCTGGCAGTCAGCATGAACATGTCGTTCTCAAGGGGTGAAGACGTGACCTGCCTCCGGCTCCTGCTGGCCACCTCCTTCTTCGAGCGCAGCAGCACCTTCTCCTGCACGGTCAACTCGCCGGTGACTTTGTTCAGCGAGAACTTGTTGTCGTAGTTGCCGTTGATGATCTCGTAGCGCACCTCGTTGTTGGGCGCTGTGGCATCCTTGTCCACCGCCTTAATGATAGCTGGGGACGTGAAACTCTGCAGGTCGGCGGCCAGAATGAACTCGTATACACTCTTCTCGAATATCGGCGTCTCGTCGTTCACATCGATCATCTTTATGACCAGCGGCACCTGCGCTCGGTTGCCTGTACCGTCGTTGTCACGCGCCTCCACGTACAAGTGGTACTCAGGCATGACTTCCCGATCGAAGCCGTGGGTATTCGTGGAGACGGTGATTATGCCATTTTCCGCATCCAGATTCAGCGAGGTGTTCAGATAACCCGAAATCGCCGTGTATCGGACACGCCCTCCCATGCCGGTGTCAACGTCGTCCGCGTGCACTTGCACCACCTTGGTGCCGACTGTCACATTCTCCGGCAGCTCGACCGTGTACACAGGCTGACTGAAGACCGGCGAATTATCGTTCACGTCGTTGATGTAGACCGTTACGTTGACAATCGCCGACAGGTTTGTCGCTGGGCCGAGTTCCTGTGCCAGGACTTGAAACTCCACCGATTGGCGTTCCTCGTAGTCCAACAGCATGTTGTCACGTACGCGTATTAGAAATGACGCGCTGCGCTCGGCCACGTTGGGCGATATCTCGAAGGTGCCGTTGTTGTTCAGCAGGGTCAGGGAGAAAACGCCGTTCTTCCCGGTGTCGTCGTCATACACTCGCGGCACATACGGATCGACGAATGTCAGTGCAGTTCCCTGTGGCGCGTTCTCATCCACGCGTGAGACATAGCTGCAAGGGAAGATGATGAGTTGTGGCATACTTGTTGCACTTGCATATGTGTATACTTACTGATCGTTCTCGAAGTATGGGGCAGAATTGCTTCGCTCTGGCAGGAAGAATGCCAATTGCACCGTTGTTGCGGCTGCCGGCGGCTCGTCACGGCCAACCTTAACCTCTTCAGCGATCACAGTCAACAGCACGGGGTCACCCACATGCGAGATAGCGGCAATATCTTCCAATGGCTGCATGAGGAATATTTCACCTGGAATGGAATGTTGATTGATTAGTAACAGCTCTGAACTTGGTCTCTGTGAAATGGGAAAACGATGAAGTTCTTATGCGATTCAGTGACGTCGCTCTACGTCATCAGAGGAAGTCATCGATAGAAGTGGTTGTTGATTGCGAAGATGGAAGTTCAAAAGTTGAATAATGAGAATGGAATTTTGGATAGTTTACTAACGGTGTTGTGATGGGAAATGAGGAGGATTGTGTGGGGGTGGCAATTTCGATTCGATGCTGATGCCCTTGTGCAAGTACGAATAAGGCTATCGTAACTGACTTAGATAAAAAAAAGTTCAAGGGAACAAATAAGCTCAACAATGAAACTGTAGTTAATGCTGTTAATGTCATGGAAATTAATAAAGAGGCGTTGGTACAGGACATTCTCAAAGACTTGCAAAGCTAAGGACAGCTTAGGTTAAAGGGGGGAATAGTTATAAGACATTAGAGTCAACGCTTGAACTTTTAAGTCATTGCACTTCCTAAACCCAATCCAATTCCAATTACCTTTGGCACCGTTAACATTTCCTGTACGTTCACCCCACACACAACCAGCACTCTCCCAGTACCTCAATACAGCAAACTCCCCACGCACAACGCACTCGTATTCAGCAACTTATTCGAATTGGACTGTTTGGTAGGGTAACAAAACATTTCATTAGCAACTTTGTTGAGCGGGGTCATGTTAGGGAATAGTGTATGAAGTCAGTTGTAACTACAATTTCCCAAGAGAATTTCATCAGTTTCATCTGACTTCGTATGTCATTTTTTGTCTCTTGCTCTTCATTTCAGAGCTTCCACAGTCTAGAATGGATTTGAGGCTCACTCCGCCTGCTTCTACAGACAGGACTGCAACTTGGTTGACGTCCCTTTGAAGGCCCCTTTCACGCCACTGTGTCTGTGAACGCTTTCCATTTGACTGTGCTAACTATTGAGGGATAAGTATAATTAACAGCACTTACAGAATCTCCTCTTGCCGTGTGCTCGGCTGAAGTTGCTTATGAACAATCTAACACATCCCTGTGTGGTCAGGCCAGGGATGCGATATTCACACTACTACAGATCCAAGAAAATACCGAAGACGAGCAAGCCGACACTCGCCAGCTATTAGTCGACTTCAAGGCCGCATATATCTCCGTGCAGGAGATGCACCCCCATGTCTAGTTTCAACATTCAAACATTTCCAAAATAGTACGGTTGTACAGGATGACGTTAGAGACATCTCGCTGCTCCATAAAGGTCGGTAAGCAACTCACCGGGACTTTCAATGTCTAAAAACGATTTAGACAAGGTGACGTGCCGGCTTGAGGCGGAAGCGTTTAAAATGAGAAAAATTAAGAAGAAAGGATATGAAAAATCAACGCCTTAGACAGAGCATTAATTCCGAGGTAGTCTGGAAACAAATCCATCCCTAGTCCTGTACGGCGCTAGTCTAGAACAACATCATCAATAAATGCCCATTCCCGGCGCGGAAACATTGACAAATTCAAAGTCGATCGATCGATTAAGGGTTGTTTTTTTCACCAGGAAACTGGAAGTTGATCAACTTCGGAGTTGGCCTCAACTGGTAATTTAATCGAAGAAGTGAAAATTGGGTTTGTTCACAATTTAAACTCACGGTCTGAAAATTAAGAAGTTATCCAACATTCATTTTAAAATGTCCCCTGGGATATTTTTGACAATTCAAAGACAGAATGCCATTTTCAAATTTGAATTTAGAGTGTGCTATTCGCGCTATGAGCGCTATGAGAAGGATAAGTGAGAGCAAACGTTGTCAGATGAGATAATGTGGTTCTCAGTTGCTGCCGACTATGTTGTGGGCAACATCACAGGGGACTTTGCACATTTGTAATGCTTACACTAATAATAGCTGTGTTTTTTTGCAAGCGTATATACGCTTAATTTTGAAGTGCACAAAAAAAAACGATCATCGGCGCTTAATGATTCATGATAAAATCTTGGCAGCACCGACTACATTTATGACATTTGCTAAGCATTCAGGGGTGTAGTCGTGGAAGGTGATTTTTGATCTTTGATGGTCACAATCTTCGTTTTGTGACTGTGTACTTTAAACCACGAACGTGATCATCACTTTAAAAGCAAAAACACTTAATAATTATAAAATAAAAACATGTTCATCAAATGAAAAGAATCGATTACGACACATAAACGCAATGTATAGCAGAGACTCTGGATATACCAAAAATTGCATACTTATGGATGCCAAAAAATTGAACAATTATCTAATGCATCAACCACACCTGCAGGTGTAAGCCACATACAGCAACCTAAACAATGAGTGAATGAATTCAGGAATGAACACAAAGAAATTAATGATTGGGAGCATTGTTTTTATCCGCGCTTATTCCTTAAGCGGCGATAGATATGATGAGTAAGTTAAGCCGATATAGGACTCGTTTTTAGTGTATTTTACATGCAAATCGAAATTTAAGCGTATATACGCTTGCAAAAAAACCCAGCTAATGTCTACACAAAAAGTCTGCATTCGCTTATTGAATTGAACCGAGCGCAGAATTTTCAATCAGTGTGTAATTGCCTGTAATTCATAGGGTCTGTTAACAAATGAAAAAGAATCTTTCAATTACTTAATTTTTTCCAATTAAATCAAAAGGGTCAGTATCTTCTCTCATTTGACGGAAAAATGGGAATGCGATAAATGAAATCAAAACCATCCCATTTCTTATACGCACTGGCAGGCAGGTAGGATACAACTTTAAAGAGAGCAAAATCCCTCATTTCATCTGCTATTTCCATTACTTGATGAAATGAGAAGTCGATAGACCCATGAGTTGTAAATTGAAAGTGAAAACCATATTATTTGACTGAATGAAAGCAAGTACAGAAGTTGAAGAGAAAAATCCCAAAGTTGTGTTCAACTTTTGGTGAACAAAATGACCCTATGTAGTCCTTGATTTCCTCGAGTGAGAAGTTGTTCGAACTATACGAGCTGTGTATGCACAACAACATGAGCCTATCTCATCTGGGATCGCATTTGGGACAATGCAATATATAACGTCCACGAAATAGTTAGCACACACAAGTGGAAAGGAACCTTAGCCAAGGCAGCTGGATAAAGACCTTGCTAGTTGGAGAGGCTTGTTAGTTTAGGCTCAAGTCCATCGCAGACTGTAACACCATTAGTAGAAGAAGAATGAGTACCTTGGAATATTTGTGATTTATTCAACGACTAAAGGCACAACGCTAATACATATAAGAGGCGTATGAAATACACAGAAATGATACATTGTAAATATTTTGCATAGACCATGACTACTTCACCTGGTTTCGTACGGGAGGGAAATCAATCGCTCTCTGTCCACGTAAATATCGAATGTTCCCAGAAGCATTGTCAAATTTCTACTTCCCGTTCATAAGCTTAAATTATCTTAAGTCAAGGCTGGGTCTTTATGATTGTAATCTCATGATTGTAAGTGATCCGATCAACCCACCAACTTTCATCTACGGCACTACCTCGCTCGAGTCTCTGACAATTCTCAGAATGTATGCCTGTCCTGGCAGAGCTTCTCACAAACTTGTCCGTTCGGAATTGGCATGCAACTCTTGGTCTCCTGCACTCGTGAGATAAATATATCGCGTTATAGCTGAACATTTCACCCAGTGGGGGACTGAAGCCCCAGCGAAAAGCAAGGAGTGTACTTTCGCACTTTTCCCGCAATCAAATTTCAATTGAATCAGATACACTCCTTTATCCATCTCCTTTTAGAATCGTCAATGTCACTCACTTCTCTCAACAAGTCCATCGTGTTGACAGACAACATATCCCTTCACCAACGACATCCCCTACACATGCCTCTCAGGCTCGTGAAAAAGCCTGAGCCAATCGTTTACAATGTCATCGCGCATTATGTCATAATTCCATTGTCCAATCACAATGACATAATCGACAAATAAAAAACGACAGAGACAAAGATTCACTTGATTGCCCGCCCAAGTGCTTGGATGGATTCGCTTTATGGCCGCACAATATAACAATTTTATTGACACAAACATTTAGCGTGTATTTACCGAGAGGGAATGCGACACAAATGAATCTTTCAAAGTGTGAACAGATTGATTGCACTAAGTGGTGGACACATAAAACACCGTTAAAGAGTACCTCGGATTGTGCACGACAAAGAAATTCATTTGATTCGTTGTGTTGTAACGAGTAGTTTATTAGTTTGTGGAATGTTGTGAAATTTTGCTCGATTTATAAGCTTTGAGCTTCAATGGTAACGAATGGGATAAGTGGTGAACCGTTACGTACAGTCTGACAGTGGAAGTTCAAACGCCACTGCAACGAGCGCACTCGATGTGAACCATGCTTTATTGGGGAAGTGATATTTTATGACATAAACTCTGTACATTTACATCTTGAAATCCAAATCTTCACAATTTTTCACAGAACTCTGAATTCATACGGAATAGAGGCAATCCATTCAGCTAGAATAGGTAGGTAGTGGCATTAATGCACTTACTGTACCGCCCCGTGGGTTTTTCAAACTGGAGCGGGTTGCGGTGATTATGACAGCCAGCCAGTTTTGTCGACAAATTTTAATAGTGCGTTGATGGGTAGTTGGCTGAGGTCGCTTAGACTGTAAGTTGAGGAAAAAGCAGGACAGTTGCATAGAAGTCGTGTGCTCTGTGCTTTCCTCATCATCCTAGAGAATAGGTCTAGTCTTTTTACGTGTAATCCTAATAGGCAGTGTCCGGTACTAATTTTGGATCGGTTTAGGGAGATCAGGCTACTTAATCTCTTTGGATCGAGATGAGGCCAGATTTGTTTTCAGGCCTGTCACCATTCTGGCATTGATTTTCTGGGCACAGACGTAATTGAGCTGTAACTTGATGGTAGCTATAGGGGTTACTATGTTTCCAGAGATTCCATCAACTGACAGTCTAGTGGCGCTTTGGGTGTTGTTCTGTCCTGAACCACGGTTTCGAAGTTGCTCTCTGAGATGTGTCGTGGTGAAGTGTAGTCTAAGTTATGGAGTAGATAAGGTTTTGTTTGTGTATGATTTTAGTGTGTCCATGGGTGAAATCACGCCATTGAGAGCATGCTTTTAGACTAACTGTGCAGTTGATTGCTATTTGTTTGCCAAAAATATCTAAGGGGGAAAAATTCAAGAGAATTTCCAGCGCTTCAGTGAAAGTAGTTATAAGGGCTTCACTGAGGCAGATGCAAGCTTGTCTGTAATTTCATTTATTGAGTTTGGCACTGATGTTGAGTATAGGCCGCCACATACTTCGCCGTGTATGGTGATGGGTCTGATGACAGCTATTAGAAGCCATTGTGCAATATAAGGTTGAATACCCCAATTGTGTCCAATGGTTAGTTTAAGTAGTAGTAAAATATTTTTATTTCTTTCATTATAAAAACAAAATACAAAGTTATATTTAAATTTCAAAAATCAATTGATTGACATTAACTTTAAAAGTTGCCTGTCAGGTTGATGCGATTTCTAATTCGTTCAAAAAAATTCATTCATAATTAAATGGCGGTATTTAAGAGCGTGTTTTACGTACATGTACAGCTGGTGGTAATTATATCCGTTAAAAATTCGAATGAATTGGGCCTGATCAAGTTCGTCATTCCCAAGACATGTATGGTTTAAATATTGGGCATACTCCTATAAAGTGAAATATGTTTTCAGAGGAATCGAGATTGCAGATCGTGCAGAGGCCAATTGTATTATTACTGAAAGCTATGACATTCAAATTGGCAATTCAAAACAGTGGTCACCGTGGCGTAGTGGGTGCCAGGTAGTAGCAAAGGGTGCCAGGTAGTAGCAGAGGGTGCCAGGTTCGATACCCGAATTTACCACCCATCATAATTCACGGCCCCACCTCTTTCGAGTCACTTATGCTCAAAGAGTATTCCTGACTAGAAAAAGCTTTTCAAATTCGCCGTTCGGAGTCGGCATTAAACTGTAGGCCCCTTCCCCTCGTGAAAGAACAATAGCACGCACAACACGAGTGGCTGAGAAGCTAGACCCAGGTCCACTTCGGACTGTCGCACCAACCATATTATATATTATTCTGCAATTCAAATTAAGTAGTCCACAACGCGATTTCAAAATTAGACTGATCCTTTCACGAGGATTACAGTCTTCAAAGTAGTTGGGAACATCAGTGTAGGATAAGTTACAATACTCGTCATGAAACTGCGGCTGTCGTGCATGGCTTGTGAATGCACTCCAGTGGTTCCTTCAGCTTAGTAATAAGTGCATTGTGTGATTTATGCCATTCAGACCTCATCATCAATGGTTAGTGTATAGCCAAGTTAGGGATGCTCATTATACATCGAAAAACACTGATGTATCGCACGATTTCGATGTTTAACGATGTATCGATGTATTTTATTCTAAGCATCGAATGGAAGCACGCACTGTACAGAGTTGTATTTTCACAGTAATATTTTCCTTTCGATTTTTTCGAAAGTACAGACACAATTTGTACGGTATACCACAAGCAACGACCATAAAGAGAAATCATACATTGACAAATGTATTTATTTAGAAAGAAAACGAAACTAAACTAAAGAAAACTATGAAAACTAAAAATATGAAAAAAAGTATTCGAACTTGTCATGCCCAGGTAAATCAACAAGGGAAATTAATGAATTGATTGATTGCACCAGCACCAGCATCTTAAATCCAGACCAATCTACATATACTGCCACTCAAGAGACTCCAGTAGATCTGAATGTCTACAATGATTGCGAAGCAGATTTCCCTTAAAAAGGTCTTAAGATTCAGAAGTCTATAAGGACAAAGATTTAAATGCATATACTTCCTCTGGTGACAAGCCAAGAAAAATTAACGATGCGATATTTTATATATAAGGGCATCCAGCTCGTGATATAGAATGAAGGCTTTAAGAAACTATTCAAAATTACATGTCTTCATAAAATACCAAGCAAAGCCACCGTGACACTTTGGCTTGATGTCTAGTATGATGTTTTGTCAACATTATTGAAATCGAAACTTACCAATGTAGAACACCTCACTTTGACTAGCGGTATTTGATCAGACATGTAGAAGCGCAGCTTTTAAGGTGTCATAGTTCATTTTGGTATAAACACGGGGTTTCAATTAGTGACCTTAGAGTTTATCAACTCAATGAAAGACATAAATTGGAGTATATGGCACAAATATTCAAAAAAGACCTGCAAAGATTGCGGATTTGACAAAAACAATGTCGCTGCAGTTGTTATTGATAAGGCTGTGAATATGGTAAAAGCTGTGGAAAGAAGAAACACAAAGGAGGACCTCCTTAATGAAACCTTAGAATTGGAGTCAGATAGTTGGGACGAAGTATCAGAAGATTTGAGTCTTTGGAGCGATCATTACAAACTATTTCACCGAAATTGGTCAACAAACAAAATGAAAAAAAAAATGTTTCTGGTGAGGTTTCGGTATACTTGAGGACACTTGTTGGACGAGACGATGCCTGAGTGAAAATCTGTTGGTAATATGGTCGGACTGTTTCGAAAATTATACAAAAAATGCATAGGATTTTAAAATATGATAGCCAGCTCAGAGACATCGAAAGACTTTCTTCCAAATCTAATAGAAACCAAGGAAAGCCAGTTAATGAAATTCTATTTTTGCTAAGTTTTCAGAAGAAGTGTGGGGATGTCTAAATTTTAAAACAAGAGGCTCAGGGTAAATTAATTTTAAAAAATTGTAATAAATATTATTTTAACAAAGAACATTGGACAATATTTAATTTTTGTATTCCCTAGATTTTTGAACATCCCTAAGCCAAGCGCATTTGAATAAGACAGAGAAGACCTGAAACCGCAATACAGGTGATTCACCGAAATTCCATGGGTTACGTAACACCGCCGAACTCACAGAAATTTGACAAAAGACCAAATTCAGAAGATCAAACGACTAAATAGTTCGTAGAGTCCATAAAAATAAGGATAAAGTTATCTAAAGACCTTAACCTTTGCCTCAAGCAGAAATCCTCTTCAATTGGTCATTAGCTTCAGGTTGGTTAAAGTCGTTGCCTTGTTCCACCAGCTCCACTACCAGAATTCAGTTGTTCACAATCTGTACATGGATCAGGCAGTAACGGCGTTAGATGCCCGGAATCGACCCTATCTAGCAACTTATTCTGTTCCAGCTGTCATTGACGTAAGCAGGATCAACGCACATGGGAATAGATTAAGTGCTTCTTAATTCTTTTTTGACACATTCCAGGTCTTGTGGATTCGGTTGAGCAAGTTTTTGTTTTAGCCCAGTTTAAGAGAGAGGGCCTTTCCCCAATTACCTTTTTGCTAAAAACATAGCGTTTAACATATGAGTATGGTACGCATAGCATTTGATCTGCGTTCCATAAGCGAGGTAAATGAGGTTGATTAACACGAAGTTATGACGCCCTTTGAGATAATCCGATCCTTGAGATTGTGAGGCATTTTTGAGACCGCCTTCGTTTTTCTGCCAACAAGAACATTGATACGATAGAACGACCGCAAGACGTCAGAGCCATCTTAAGAAGATTGAGCCAGCTTGAAACGACAGAGTCATGCTTAAGAGCTGGGTCGATTTGAGGTATCAGGGCCACGGTAACACACCACAGCCATGGCATACCCATCTTAAGATGGCTTGGGTAAGACACGTGAGCCGGCTTAAGACGACAGAGCCACCTTGAACCGACATTATCACGTTGAAACGTCAGAGCCAGTCAAGTTAAGCCGGTAATTACAGCTTGAGACAACGGATGGCAGAGATACATTAAGACTGCATGAACAGGTTGACTAGCCGCGATAAGACGGCACAGCCATTGTAAACCGGGAGAGACACCTTGAGACGAGAGAAACAGTTGAGAAAGAGAGACAATTTGAAAATTCGAAGCAGCTGTAAAATAAGGAAATGCGAGCTTGGTACAGCAGATGCTCGATATGGTGGCAAATCTACCGGCAGAATGAAGCCATGGTAAGACGGTAGAGCAAGCTTGAGACGCCAGAGTCAGGGTAAGACGACAGAGCTGGAGTCACTTTGAGACGCTACATTAATGCTACACCGGAGTCATATTGCGCCCAAGAGACATCATTCCGTCATTGCTTTGAATTATTAATAATATACTTGAACGCAGACGATGTCTTTGTTTACAAAAGCTTATCCACGGGTTGAATGGATCTCTTGTAACAATAAATCCGCCTCGAAATAAACTTCCTTATCCTTAGGACATTAAAAGACTTCACAACGCAGTGGAGTCGTTAGGAGAACTTCGTGCACACAACTGCAACGTGTAACTTCATATTTCCTGTAATCAAATATTGCAGTGGACTTGGCATTAAAGACGAACACTTAATCGACACAGTCGCACCCTCCCATGAGGCCACCAACACGTCAGTACAACTGTTAATGGCTAGTAAATGAACTCATCTTGAGTGTGTGTGCAGGCGGACTCCCTCAACCAGAGGTCACCAAATCGCTTTGCATGGAACAGCAATCGGTTTCAGTTCATTGTCCTCGACCACGATGTCGTTGATCGTTGGTCCGGGCAATGAATATGTTCATTAAAACGATGATGACGATGGCCAGACGACGACTGCAATACCGATGATGATGATGATGATGACGACGAAAACGAAGGCGACAACCGCGATCACGACCAGTGAACGACGATCACGATGACGACGACGATGTGGATGATGATGATCATCATGATGACGGTCCTCAGTCGTCGTCTTCGCTTATATGTACATCGGTATGCCTAGCCCCCGGTCGACTCCTGGCCATTATCAGGATTATAGCCAAACACAGCACCCATGACTATTGAGAATGGCCGCATGGCCGGAGCGTAATGTGCCATGCCCATGATGCCATAGTTAACCACGTGACATACGTACATTATTGGCCAAAAGTACAGCCAAAGTCTTAGGTCTTCAGTTCATCGTCATCGTCATCGTCATCGTCATCGTCATCGTTGTCGTCGTCGTGGCCGTTGTCGTGGTCGTTGCAGCCGCCCCAACAACAACCGTGACTTGTCTTGTAATTTGAATAAATCTTAGCCGCGATATAATAGTGGGACGTGGACGAGTTGCCCCAAGGACGAGCAGGGGAGTTGTTTGCTGCTAGCTGTGGCCGCTAGGAAGGAATTCCATACCTAACAGTCCCATAATGAACCACACAGACGAACGACGGAGCAACGGGCGATGGTGGGTTGGTGGGGTGTTGGGGTGGTAGCAGAAAGCAGAAAAAAAAAGAGACGGACCTCATTCCATGTTGGCGATTTTGATTTCCTTTGTTGGACCCACATACACACACACAAGAAATGTCTCTGGAAGAAGCCTCGGCAGCAGCAGTAGAAGGCGTCTTAGCCGAAACGTCGGGCACAAATGCAAAAAATAAAGGAGACAAAAACAAAAAATACAAAATACAAAATTCTAAAGTGGAATGGACAATAGTTGTTGTAGGTACTCGTACACGGTACACACGGGTCTCTCGGAGGTCGTTGATGTTGGCTGTTGCCGGCGTGGTTTGCCGTCTTAGTCGTGGCCATTGTCGAATGGCATACACCGGCCAACTGACGGAGGTACGTACGAACGTATGTACGTACGAATAATGTATGCGCAACATATTAACGAGTGACTCCTTGTCGAACAACAAATTCACATATTTATGGAAGGTCTTTGTTTTGGCTAGGTTTTGTGGAGAAGCAGCAACCCGCGATGGACGTCACCCCGTGTGACCTTCTCTCTTAATTCCCCGCCTCCCCGTGCCGCATGAGAGTGTGTGTACTTTGCCAAATTGCCATATCGACAGTAAGGCACTGGCGGCATCGTTTAATGAAGCGGTGACGGAGATAAGCACAAACACAAACAAAACACACCCAAAAGAGCGAGGCTTCCTCGAAAGTCCTGCACAAGCACACAAGTGGTATCCCTCTCCCAAAGAAGGTCCAAATGTCAGTTGTGACCATTTTCTCATGTTATCTCGAATGTGTTTCATGTCGAAGCGACGCGACGCGACGCGCCGGTATCCGTACAGCAGATACAATGCGTTGCTGAGGGGTCAGCCAGAGGCGCACCTTTCGCACGGGCACCGGAGAGAGACCACCAGACCACCAGACACACGAGACGAGGCCGATGCATGTGATGCCATTAACCCCTCTCAACGAGTGGTTATGTCATGTGTCACTTCTGTTTAAGTGACAATCTGCCGACTTGACATGTGGACAAATTACCAATTAAGAAACTTGACAGACACCTCACGTTGACAATATGACGTCAGTTGGAGTCGATGCCAGGAGCCGATGACAGGCCGGGTTGTTGCAGCCAAAACCGGGCTGGGAGTTTCATTGATTATTCTGTCCAGTGTGTTGGCTCTGAAGTCTGGATGGGTTCAGTCACCTTGTGGTGCTGGCGGTGGAGGTGAGGGGAGTGAGAGGGTGCATCTATGACCCCACGGAAGTTGGGTAATTTTTTCCTATTCAACTGCAAGCGGAAGAATAAATCCACGGTCACGACATGAAGTACAATGCTTCGCCATCGTCGTCCTCATCGTGTGGCGTGCGACGGGCGTCGGGTGCACTGTAAAGTCAAAGCGGAAGAAGGTGGCGGTGTTGGTGGCTATTAAATTACACTTTTTTGAGGTTACAGGGGACTGTTGTTGGTGAATGGCTGCCCCCCGCCCACGCGAGACCCGGCTTCGCTGTGTTAATGGTGTCAAAGCTCTTGATAGATTATGCCACAAAAGTAGAACTTTTTCCAGAACCGGGGGAAGTCTACACGATAGGGATCAAATGGAAAATTAAGTGACTGGCCACAGTTAGTGCCAACAAACTAAGCAGCCGTTTGAGCCTCAAATTGATACCGGAACCCTCATCATTCTCTCCGCCAACCGATGCCAGATGAGATAGAACTTTCAAATTCTTGGTGAGATATCGACTCCATGCTGCTGCCCCACCCATGTGACCCCCCATGCACTAAAAATGAAACAAATGCACTCTCGACTCTATCCATACGAAAAGATCAACTCATCGTTCTCGATTCCACGAATTATCTACAAAGACAAACCACAGTGCTGACCCCGATTCGAGGTACACCATCAGCGTGCACAGCATCAGCTGTCAATCAGACGTCACACACAAACAATAGCTCATTGCTCGGCCGATATATTCAAAATGCACTTATAACTGTCTCACTGTAACCCTTTGAGTCGCGCTCTCATTCATCTGGACCCATGATCGGTTCGTCTATCCGCAGCGCAGAGCGAATGTGATTCGAATGTACCCGCGCCGCCACCGCTGACCATAGCTGAACCCGTCACAGGCGGCACATCGTGCGAAGTAGGGCACCGTGAGTGGCTTCAAGTAGAATGATTCCCTCCCCCCTCCATCAGTCACCATGACAGTACACAGTGTACCCGTACCTTACCTTGGCTAATGAGTAAGTCGGGTAGCGCTAGTGCTGATGATACCACTTCTCGAGTAACACTCTCTGACCATTGTTAACACCAAGACGAGTGCTGCTGCTGTTGGTGCTGCGCCGCTCTGTACCGATCGTGAAGCGTCCTTTTTTGTGCAGTTGTTGTTGCTGTTTGCGGTGCGAATTAATGCGCCTTGACACTTGGCTGAGACCCATGGGAAACGAAATCATCACAAGGATGGGCTTGGATACCACTCTCGTAGGTTGTTAAGTCGTGCCCCCCTCCTCCACCCACTGGACTGGGGCTGAGACTGAAAGAGCCGACCTTATGAGTGCATAACAAACAGACTTATGTGTGTTTGCCTCACGAAGTGCTGTTTCCAGGAAGAAATTTGCAACAAAGTGCACACATTCACATGCAGGGAGGGAGAGATTTGTCCATTCCCATGGGCCGGCAACGTATCGCAAGAGGGAAATATGCCGGCGCAAATGCAAATAGAATAGAGTCACAAAAGGTAAGCGTCACAAGAGTGCAGATCTGTGTGTGAGAGAGAGAGAGAGTGGCTGCGGGGCTTGACTGAAGGCAGACCTTGCGATCGTTACTGGTCATAGTGGCTGCATTCGGTGTTGTCTGACAAGGAGGTCGCAAGGGGGCAAGGTAAATATGTGATCCAAGAGAATGAACGAAGATGGATAGTTTGAGGACGGGTGATATGCATTTTGGACATTGTGGTTCTGAGGGTTACTTGGGTTTTTGCCGAACATCAGGAATGTGGTCGCAGAATGCACTTGGAATCAACTTGAGACATGACAAGACAAGAGAAGTTTGATGAAGTTCACCTTCCCCTTTATGTGTGGGGTGATTAGAGGCAGCTAGATTCTAGAAGACTATTTGCAGTCTGCTCTGAAATAGCCTAGCATCCGATCTTCATAGTTCGATAATGATAGAAGGACCGTATCGATATATTGACCAACTGATTGCGATCAGCTCTAGATGATTACAAGCCGAGCTCTAGGTACTGGAAGGAAGCGCTACCTCTGCTTTAGATAGTCAAAGAATCGCTAGAAGTAAGTAGAAGCATGTATCAGTAAATTAACGTCACAGGGAGACTCTTTAACACTGTGTACTGACAAAGGCTTAAATGGGCTGAAGGTCCATGAGCTGGAATGGATGGCAATAGAAAGACAAATTGAGGCAAAATGTGACTGCTGAGTTAGGAAATAAGAGCGCGTTATATTTCAGGGAAGTGTTCTGACAATTAAGCCACAGTTGCGAGTTCCTCCCACCATTTGAACATTGCCATGCCACAACTTATGCCAGCGATCAACAACTCAAAAGTCTTTCTGATCTGATTCAAAATGTTACGAGTTGGAGGTGGTGAGATTTTACTTCCAGTCAACCCGCTGACAATTGAACCGGGAATTTCTGGATGAATTAATTTTATTCACGAGCTAAAATTAAATGAATATCTGCCCATAGTGATACCCCGCGGTTTAAATTACTCCTTAACTCGGAACCAACTGGGGCTTCAGACAAATCGGTTTATTTGGCTTATATTGAAGCCATTTAGTTCTCTGAGCTTGTTAAAATAGTAGGCGCTTAGGTGTGAGTATCTACAGCTAGCCAGAGCGCTACACGAGCAAAGGAGGAAGGTAGATTTGTGGCTTCTATATTTTCTTCAAGCGTGCAGCATCTTCAGGAACCATTGCATGCGGACGAGTATGCCAAGTACACAGTGTCAAGTTATGTGCGTCTTGAGTGCAGGTCTGCTTGGTCTGAGCAGATAAAGTGAGCATTTCAGATATCTTTAGCTGGAGGTGTTTAACACTGCCCTGGAGCACTCAGACTCAAAAACTGGTCCATTGTACTACTAGGCAGCAACCTACATTTGCTGTAATGTCTTCGTCTTCCGAAGGAAAATCGTTTGAGATTAAGTGCTGGCCACATTTCCTTTGTTTTAAGGCAGTTGGTGTCTTTTAGCCATCATCGACTTCGCAATTTCCCGGTATGTTCAAGAGTCGCGGCACCCCCATGAGGCGAATATTGAAATGCTTAGCCATCTCGTCAGGAGACCCCGGCAATTAAGGGATATTTTCGAGTTAAATATGACATTGTCCAGGGATTGAATTGCGGCCTGGCTGTCTGAACAGATAGTGGTATCTCCTTTCATTATAACATCGTTATTGAGCCAGGGCAGTGCCTCTTTTATGGTTTTTACCCGAAAATGTTTCAGTGAACAGGAAGTTTCAAGGATAGGTAAATATTGAGGTCTTTTTAATAGACTCCTATATCAACCGTAGGAGTTGAACCTTTGTATACACATACGTTTGTATACGCCCCGGAGCGATCTGGAAGGAATACTGATCGAGAATTTCTTCTCGAAGATGGCCTGAAGTAATAGTCGTTTGGTGTCGTTGAGAAGGAAGTTGACTTCAGTATGAATGCTTGAGTAAGCCCATGCTGACTTAGGACAACGGGCAGAGTGTTTAAAGTCTCAGGGCTGTGCCTGCTGCTATTTGTTTGTCTAATGCCTCCAATGAAGAAAGGTGGAGGAGTATGTTAAGTGCATCAGACGGATTTGCTTCTCAACCGGTCTCTGCACCCGATTGTGGGGCTTATAGTTAAAAATGTCGTACAAAATCACTTTAATTGCCCTTGGAGAATCGAATCTTTTGCGGTCGTGTGACCATTTGTGGATCTGGCGGTAAACGTGAAAGTCACTGTTCAAAAGGCAATAGAGCAACAGAGCCCTCTCTTAGAAGAGACTCCATATAAGACATTTATCATCCACGTCCAGCTCCACGGCGCAGAGCCATGGACTATACCCAAAACGGATGAAGAGGCTTTTGGTCTTTTCGAGAAAAAAGTTCTGCGTTGGTTGAACCACGAACTATACGGGCTGTACAGCGACATGAGTTTAGCCAAGCGTTTACGGATCCAACGCTTAAGATGGTTAGGCTATGTAGAGCGTACGGGCAACTTAGCTCCGACCCAGAGAATCTTTGACTCTGAGTCTGTGGGACAACGCAACAGAAGACGTCCACGCACTAGGTTGTCGTACACAAGTCAGCTTGGTGTGCAAAATTAGAGTCAAGTGTCGAGCGATCGGACCGGCTGAAGGGGCATGTTGGGTAAGGCTCGTCCAACCCAGACTGTACCGCCATATGAAGGAGAAGAAGAAGATGACCACTTGTGCTCCATTCCCTGTGAGGGATCTTGTATCGTCTTTTCAATGATTTGGAATCATGGACGGTGATTTATCGAATTTCTCTATCGTGTTAGAGTCTCTTTAAATTAAGGCATTCTTCTGTCAGAAACCAGTGACCTTATTCTGGGGTATCATCAAGTCTATTGAAAGTTTTTTCATAGTGATCAGTTCCAATTTGATCCGTTTTCTATGAAAACCGCCCAAAAAGCAAAGCTTCTGGAGCATGATTTGTTTGGGGCCTGTGTCTTGTTTTGGCGGGTCTGAGGGCAGGTAGGAGTTGCTGGATAGGGTGAGGATATACTGCTGGCTGAAGGAATGAAGACAAAACAAACAAAAATGTTTGACCAAGGGTTAGCCTTGGAAGACGAAGGCTCTGGAATCGATTCTAGCGTGAAAAAGGAAAAGTAATTCCTGAAAGGCGGAAATGAATGAAATGTGTACAAACTTAGGTTCGAACAGGAATTTATGCGTTCTGTTAACAGGAAAAAGAAGTAACTTAGTTGATTACCACTCTTAAGCCCATGTACCCAAGTGATATTTTGTTCTGACACGAACGAGTGACTCTACGTGTTCCCATAAAATTAGTTTAACCCTCACCTTATCCTCAATTGTGAGTAGATTTCTACACATGTGGTATTTTAGTGTGTTTTCCATGATCTTTAATTTTTTTTTAAACCTTTTTTTAAAATTCTACGAAAGAGGGAATGCGTAAAATAAGCATTGTTATCAGACAATTTCCGAAGTTTCAAATATGTGGTTTAATGAATCAGTCAGTTTCACAAGCATTAGTGAATTAACAAGAGATAAGGAATAAAAAAAAGTTATCCAACTTCTGCTCCCTTACCTCTTTCGATTTCTGTCCCATGTCTGTGATTATGTGTGAGCTCTTGAGAACAGGTGGCAAACAGCTGATACCCTTCCCCAACCTTAATAGTGGGGTGAATTAGATTTACCGATTTAGAGGTATCGGTAAACGCAGTCATATGATGCGATGACATGCCCTCTTTCTGCCTGCAAATCGATCACACCACTTTTCTGCACGCAATCGACAATAGGTGGCAGGCATTTTGATAAGATCGTTGCTTCAAGCAAGTCACACGACTGCTTAACTGCTTATGTATTACCTTGGCGAACAAATTTTAATTCTGAATTGTACTTTCTCAAGTTTAGGAAGACGCTATGATTTACTGACAAAATCTTGCAATTGTTAAATTGCGTGTTCCTCAATAATTCAATAACTTATTGGTAGCAAAACTCACGAATTATGCGTGAGATGTCAAAAAAGGAATACTGAACAACCAAAGGGCCGAATTATGGTGTTATGCGGACAGTGGCGATGATTAGCTTAATTAGGGGCAAGCCAGTTGCCTACCAGCAGTCAGTCACTGCATTCTAATCTGATGCTTTGTTCCCACCAAACGTAGGGAAGAGGTTTCATACAATTTCCCGAGACCTCCAAGGATTCGCCATACATTCTTGAGGTTTCGAAACCTCGCAGTTTCGTTGAAAACTGTTTGAAACCCCTTTGAGTTCCTCCGTCCATGAGAGATTGTCAAACCAAAGAAGCCTACAGCGTGAGTTCAGTTTAGCTTATTTTGGTGTTCATGTTCTCCCACACTTTTCTGGTGTTCTCGACACCAGAAGCCCTGTCAAGAGGCAGCTGTTTTACCGGCCACTTGAAACTAATGGCATTTGAAAACACTTCAAACTCGGTGGGAACGGAGCAATGAAGTTTCTGTGCATCCAAACCCCGCGATTTCGGTTCGGTTTCGCACAACTTAATTGAATTCATGGTAAGATTTAGTCAAATTGGTGAAAAACAATGTGGTGTCTAATGCCATGAGTGTTATTTATCAGAACAGTCCGATTTAAAAAAAAAAAAACCTACTTATCCTGTGCTCAGAAATCCGACGAGTTCAAAAGCCTAAAAAGCAGTTGTGAAGAAATGTTTTACATAAGACAGCTGGCAATGCTACCAAAAGAAGAATGAGAGAGAAAGAGGAAGATGAAGGAACGTCAAATCTCTTGCAACGTCAATCTCAGGCATTTGACAAGTTTTGGCACGACGGCTTGAAATACAAACTTAGTAGGATGTTTCCGAAAAATCTATATTGCATTTAAGAATCCTACCTCAATAATAGAATATTTAGAGCTAAGCACGGAAAGGAATACTCGGAATTTAAAGACATTACCACCGGGGTCCCGCAAGGTAGTGTAATTTGCCCTACTCTGTTTTTGTTATACACCCGGGACATGCCACAAACTGAAGGTACAATAGTAGCTACGTTCGCAGACGATACGGCTATTCTGGCTACGGAAGGTACAATCGAGTCCGCTACTGTAAAATTGCAGCACGCTGTAAATAAAACTTGCAATTGGACAAAACTTTGACGCATTGACCTAAATGAAACCAAATCCACGCATATTAATTTAACCCACAAAAACATAGACAATATACCCGTCTTCATTAACTCGATATAAATGCCGTACGCAAATGAAGCCAAATATCTCGGGATGACGCTGGATGCTAAGCTTAAGTGGAAGGCGCACGTAAAGACAAAACGTGACTACTCGGACGGCATTCGAAGTTAAGCGCGTATAACAAACTGCTAAAGCCTGTGTGGACCTACGGTATACAACTGGGGTTGCACTTAAGCAAGTAACAGAGAATTCATACAGTCATTCCAGTACAAAGTTATAAGGGCTGTCGTGAATGCTACCCGGTATCCACGAAATAATGATATACAAAGAGATCTAGGGATCACCACCGTGGACGAAGAAATAAAAAACTTTCGCAAGGAAGTTAAGAATTCGACTTCATGGTCATTGTAACCATGCCATACTCCAAACACTGGACATGAGAAACCTCGTGCGCCGTCTCCTTCGAGTGAAACCGAGTACAGGCCGCTATAAACGGTTCCAGCAGGGGATTTTATCGAAAATCGACCTGCCTCACACGTAAAAATAATTAAGTTAAAACTACTGGATAGGGAAACCTACTTGTAGTAAACAACTAGAAAAGGAAGCGTGTGTTTAGTCAGTAAAAAGCTGACACTATTATGAATCCACGGGTTTTTATATGAAATTTGAAAGAGGAACTAGCTTGATCAAGCATCAAAGTGAAATTAAGTCAAAAACTTGAGGTTTTTTGTTTTAATGCAATTCCAAAAATAAAGAACTGCTTAATTTTAGTGAACAAACCTTTTTGTTTTAGTTCAAATGGTGCAAACAGTTTTTTACAATGTTTGTCCAAAAATTGCCCTTAAACAAATTTGTGCACCAGTCCGATGGATTGCCCGAGTGAGTCGTGTTTAAGAAAACCACTCCAAGGTACATGCATTTACCCCTTCGCCACTTAAGCAACGCCACTGTTTTAGCCAGCCACGGTTGTTCAGTCTCCATCCCGTCATCAACTACGATCAAGTAAATATGCTAATGGGGGCTATATGCTAACTACACGACTATGGAACACATTTCTTTTCTTCTCGTTTTTTTTTTTTCGCTTTTCTCGTCTGCCCAGCTTCCCCCATTCGGTGGCAGACCCACACACACCTTCGATAGGACCTACAGTTGCCTTGAATGCATTCGCTTCCATGAATTCCTGGTACTCAAGTCAAAAGCATACTTCCTTGTTACGACGTTAACTTAATGGGTTTCCCTAGCACGGAGTGGCCACCAGTCCAACCACCACAAAAGGTTTCCCGAGAAGGAGCAGTGTCGGACTAACAAGCACTCCCTGTGACTTGTTGCCGGGTCTACCAAAGAATTGTCTTCACCTTCAAATGCTTGCTCGTCGCTTTGTGTATCACTATTCCACTATTCGTGAGCTTGATGATGCGCTCTCCTGCCTACCCACATCGCCCCAAGGGGGAAACAGAATATCGCAGTGGACCCATATGCAAAACCGAAAAATACTCTACAGCATAGCACAAGGAACTTCAACGATGTTGCAACATCCCATGAACACACATAAATTTGTTGCCAGTGATTTGTTCATTTTGGTCGTTGTTGTTGTTGCTGTTGCGGTTGGGGAATTATCCAGAACGGCCCCGGCTCGTTTCGTGGTTCCATTTGATGGCTGTACGGACTACAATTTGTATGTCGGGAGGGTTCTCATGTTATTAAACGGTTGCGCATGTGAACAAGCCTGGAATTTGTGCGCAAGCTCGCGCACGCTCATGCCGGTGAGGAGTTGGTTGCCATCACATTTCAATCAGTTCTTATGCAAGTCAATGAATCAATAGCTACTGAAGCCGAGGGTTGGATGGAGATGGGGCCACATCAAGATGATGACGATGTATAATCAATGGCAGACGTCTCGAGAGGAGATTCTCTGTTCTGGTTCCCCCATGTCACGGCAGATTGGCATGTAGTCGTTCATGAACGGTACGAGAGTGCACATAAGGGGTGGTCTCTGTTCGCGATGATCGAATTGTGCTCTCCAGCTATGCGGGGAGCTCTTTCAATTACATGCATTTGGGATGTGCTGGGAAATTCAATTTATGGGTGGAAGGTCAATTGATTGACGCAACTGATGTGAATCCAAGCGAATTCTTCAATATTTCCATATCGAGTTGCAGCATTACTTGGGTCCATATGTGCATGAAGAGGAGAGTACCTTAAAAAGACATGTATGGCGCAGTCTAGAAAGGGTAAGAGGGTCTTGCCATCGTTTATCACTTTACGAGCAGAATGGCGTCTGTAACGATGTGAACTGCACACTTGTTAGATGATCAGGAGATTAAAGGCCGCGGTGATGAAGACGTTCAGAAAATGTTGTTCAGGAGTACAGTCATCCGTTGCAGCTTTTCGTCGTAGTAGATAATTGCAACAGAAAAACGTCCATACTACATCAATTCTACCAAATTCTACATTCCACAATGACAATACCATTGAAGAAGTTAAAGATGTACTGAACCTCATGAATCAAAATAAATAGTCAGGAATTGATGGCATTAGACCGCGTGACATTAAGAAAAATGCAGATATTTGTGCCCCTATAATCTGTAGACTCATAAACCTCAGTCTAAGTCAATATAAAGTTCCCCGTGTACTAAAGACTGCAGGCTTCAAAACTTTGTTGAAAAACATTCTTTTATACACGAAAAACAGTATGGTTTTTAAAAAAACAAAAGCACCAAGAAACTTAGGGCAGGATTTTCTAACACAGTCAATTTCAGCTTAAACTAAAACCATGATGTCCTTGTTTTATTCATGGAATTTAGTAAGGCTTTCGATACGCAAAATCATAAAAAGCTCATAGCAGCATTAAAACGAATGGGCATCAGGGGAATATTAGCGGATTGGTTGCAGGACTACCTAAGTGAAAGGTCCTACAGAGTGAAGGTAGGGCACAAATACAGTAACGACACACCAGTTATTTCTGAAGTGCCACAGGGGTCGAAACTTGGACCACTATTGTTCATCCTATTTACAAATGACCTACTGCGAATCTTCAAAAAGAGCATCCCTTTTGCGTTCGCAGATGACACAGCATTAGTCGTCCAACATAAATGTCTTATCACTGCTACGAAAATTTTGCAAAATGAGTTTGACAAAGCTATTGAATGGTGTCATGACAAAATACTTGTATTAAACCCTTCCAAAACCAAAATGATGCATATTCGTGGGCCACACCACAATTGTCACAATTGTAGCCTGTGACGTGATGTTGAGGGTGGAATTAGAAAATTCACCAATTTACTGTCATTTGGGCAAATTTTTCACAAAAAACAGGAAAATCAGTGGCAACATAATGGACCCTTGGGTCTAAGTGAATCCATATCTTTTGAAGGAACCGACATAACCCAACCTTACTTAGCCTAGATTACTAGAACCATCTTTCTATTTTCTAGAACGATGATGAGTTTCCTCTTGTGGCATAAATTAAATTAAGTGAAGGAATTGTGGTACATGGCATACAGCGTTTGTAAAGACGAACATTCAAGGCAAGCAATTTAGGCAATGAGCACAGCGCTCAACGAGATCATGAATCATTCATTTAAGGTCTGTGTACGTGTCTCTCAGGAATACGAGAATATGAATTCATAGTAAATATAAGTGAGTCACGTGAACCTAACTACTACAATCCGGTGAAAAGACGCCATTGAATATTGGACAGCCCAATCGGATAAAAGAGGCCAGATCTTTGAGTCCATCTTTAACAGGTGAAAAGCTTAAAACTCAAAACAATACAAGATAACGCGGACAAGTCTTCTCGTCAAATCGATGGCACAACTCTTGCCGATTATCACCCGCCAGTGCTGCACCGGCCAAATCGGAGTCCACACTTCAAAATTGTGTGTGCGGCGATGAAAATGTTTCACCTTTTTTCGGATAGATATATCTCAAGATTAAGCCGATTATTAACACAAAACACGTCGGATATACTTTTCCACCCATTTGTACCTTTCAATTACGACACACTTTGTCGCACCGCAACAAGAGGCTTCACAGTGAGAGAGAGAGAGAGAGGAGAAAGGGGGGAGAAGAAAAGAAAATGCCCTAACACGATCCGACTTAAGCCTTGCCGCACGCGTCTAATTCAATCATCGAGCACTCCTTCTCTTTCTCCCTTTCCTCGAAGTGACATCAGTCTCCTAGAGAGAGAGTGAAAAATTGAAATCCCTTCACCCACACGGATTAAGTTCTTCAATCGCAGCAAAAGGGCTTCAAACTGATGTGCCCCATGCGGCGATCGTTTGTCAAACTACACTAACCAAGCAGGTGTCAAAACGATTTTCCCTCCCAACGACCATCGAAGCAGCCAGCAGTCAGTCCATTGTGGGCTGAGATTTTCCTTCCTAAGCTCGGCTTACCGCTCATTGTGCAGACAAATGGGGAAAAGACACTTTCTCGCCGCCGCCGCGGCAGTTGGAGCTTTACACGACGTGCGATAATATGCGATAGCATGCGTTCGGTGTTCCTCGAAGACAATCATTTCCACGGTGGACAACCGGACGGGGGTGTAAGGTTCGCCCACTCTCAGGCGAACAACTTCAAAACTAAATTTTATGTTAATTTCGCTTCGGCATAAGATAAGATACAACCAAATCTCGCGCAGAGTTAACGACCCCACTAAATGGGAACAATCGGTTGTCGCCACGCCGCCATGCCTGGAGATTCGAATCTCTCTCTCTCGAATGGCATCGGGCAGCAGCTGGGCAGCAGCGAGTGAGTTCGACTGAAGTGAGATGTGGCCGGCAGATAGTGCGATTTCTGGTTTCGTGTTTTGTAATAGGGTTCCGGCCGAAAAATGAATAAGACACTCGTACCCAAATGGTGTGGCATTCAAATTAACCACCCACACTGGGAACATTTCCCGTGTGCGGCGCGGCGTGGCTTACAAAACGGAAAAGTACTCAAAAACCAATGGCGACCAGATAAAGTGCTTTGTAATGATTGCAATAATCATCATAATGTATTGAGATGTAATTTCGTTTGGGTTTGGTTTGGTGGCGCGATAAAAGATACAGCGTTGCTGTTGAATTGCACTCGTGTGGTTCATGGGGCGCACAGCGAAGCGGACGGGCCCGTCAAGGTGACAGCTTGTCAAAAGTCGACACTCAAGTACGTTGACTTGTGAGAGACTGCGCAAAAACCAGATACGAATAGATTCGTGCCAACTGCGTGGGAACTCACCCCGGAGAGTGTATTTCTTGTTCGTTTCCATGCGAGAATCGCGCATGTTTGGCCCGCTGATGAATGGAGAATTCGGAATTCGATGTTTTCTTATCGCAAGCGATAAAATTCAGTGACAAATGGGGTGCCAGACCATTGGTTGCGATAAATGTCACCGAGTTGAAGAGAATTTATGCTTGAAAGTCATTTGGGTGCTGATGCATGTAAATCGACTGACAAGCATCGAATGAGTGGTACTTAGCGCACCCAGTTACTGTTGCTGTTAATGTTGCATAACTTCGAAAGCTGTCAAGGAAGAGATTTTGCCGAGTTAACAAGCTGATTTTATGTGTTACTTTGCGACTGGAGACCACCCATGCATAGGGGCACCGGGGAGGGTAAAGGGGGAGGAGATTGTGTTCTTGGAGCGGACGGCAGGTTTATTGGGAGATTGATGATCAGAAATGGGACAGCCTTTTAAAACGTTTCAAGACCGGTGCAGAGTGTGGAATCCAAGCATATCAGTTGTCGATCTTGGTGTGACGATCGACGCCTGTTTGTTGATGCTCATGACTTGATTTCTGGAATGACCAGTGGAGAAGTGCCTCCTCACAGCGAGAGGAAGAGGTAACCGGTACAGGGGTGGTTTTCTTATAACACGACTGACGGAGAGTAACGTAGCTTTTTTAATCGCGGCGGAGTTCGCCACCCACCCAGAGATACATTACATTAGACAGAGAACAGGACTAAAATCGGATATAGAAATCTATACCTTTTGTCCAAGAAAAGAATGTGAAAACTTAGGTTAGGTTAGGTAGTCGGGCTGATAGTGGATTCACCAGCACACCAAAAATACCATATTGATACCCCTAGTCAGAAAACTACCACTGATTGACTTACTCCAGTGATAGATTGATCCTAACGGAAATTGGTGACTGGACCAGATTTGAAAACTAGATATTAACTTTGCTTTCACTGGGATTCGAACGCAGAACCCCGCTAACCAGGAGAAGGCACTCTACCAACTGCGCCATCCTGTCGTGAAAACTAAGAACTGCGAGAGTAATTGCCAGCTTATCAACTTATGACAAACCTTAGACAACAGTGCAGTGCTCAACGATTCAGGAGAATGAGGAAACGCTAAAGGAAACCTTGTTGGACATCTAGAAGTTCTCAAAAGTGTGGACAACATTTGGGAGCTGATCCTAGTTAGTAAACTGATGTACCCTGAGTTAAACTTTAAGAAATATTATGAAGTACTCATACCGTGTAGCGTGGAATGGAGCAACTCCACTTCACTGAAGGATGGAGCCCCTAAATGGTACACTGATGGGTCGAAAGCCGGAAACAAGATAGGAACTGGTGCGGTATAACAAAGATGCAGCCTCTCTGCATGGACACAAAAATATTTCAAGCAAAAATCAAGCACACCGCACCAGCGAGTGAAAACCCAAAACCATCAACATACAGTCAATGGCAAAATTATGTGCACAATTTATTCTTCATAATATAGACGTTGCTTTAGAGCGCTACGACTTCGTTAAAATTCCAATTACGTTCCATTCTTTTTTTTATTATTAATCTCAACTATTTTCTTAAAAAATACCAAATATCCAACACTTTTAAGGTTCCGTCCCAAGGCAGGCGCTGAGGTCATTGCTGGGAAAGGCAAAAATACCAGTTAATAGACAATATTTCGCTAATGAAGCAAGCAGTTTAAGCTCACAACACCAACTTGCATAATTAGTTGAAGGATTTATAAGCCAATTCATCTCGAAGACCGTTACTTACATTTGTGAGAAAACAGGCAACATTACCTCTTCTTTGTCGCGTGACATTTTGTCCCTTTCTTTGTAGTGAATTGTGCAATAAGCAACGGAATTTGAATTTGTTTTTATTTTCAGTATTCTGTTAAGAAAATGTTAGAGATCGATGATACAAACATGAATAGAACATATTTTAAATTTTAAAGAAAATAATGATGATATGAAAAATACAGTGTGCTGATAATTTTGCCATTGACTGTACAGTGGACTATGCCTATGTCGATCTCTCATCAACTCGAAATTTTTCCCCACATTTTACATACATTTCCCTCAATTTTGCGTGCAAAAACCTCTCTCTAAACTCTCTAAAAACATAAAATTAATGAAAGGGATGAGAGACACCAAGACGTGAGCTCGGATACGCTTTATTGGCCTCTTCCCCATTTCTGGATTCAACAATATGGAGACTAACATCCACCTACACAAATGTGTCATTAAACAAAATAACCAGTATTGCAGCAGGCAGGAGGGTATTAAGCACTCAAGAATGTTCGTGGAACAAAACTATGTATAACCTCAAACGAAGCAAAGAACCTGACTGTAGCTGAGTAGTGTGGAGCACTAAAAGGACACGGTGTTATATTATTGTCACCTTTATAAAATCCGCCTCCCCAATACAGAATTGTAGGCACTGCTGCCTGGATAAAGAAACCACGGAACACTAATCGGCTGCCCATGACTTGCCAAAAAAGGATTAAAAATATGAAGCAGAGCACAACCATAACAGGGGAATCGTTCCAAGAAATCCCATCTAGAGGAGTTGTCAAATTTCTGAAGGTAGCACTTAAATCCTAGACCAAAAGAAAGGGGTACAATATATCTTTATGGTCGCAGTACTAGTATTTTTAATATAATTCAATGAGGGAGTCCTCGTGAGGTAGTGGTATGTATGCAGGCCGAGGTTGTTTACAAAAGATCTGCCTTAATATGAACGGACTTCATCTTATTCAAACGTCAAGGGTATTAAGGGCCCTTTGGTGAAATTACACTTAAATCTTCTTCATAGCCAAGTCCATTTAAGCCTTGAGTTAAACTTTACCGATTCTGTGTTGCTCGTAAATATTAAAGCCGGTATTAGTTAAGATACGGTTTTCTTTAAGTGCAACCAACTTCACTTCGGCTTTAAATGTCGCATTCGTCATTTTTAATGTGTAAATGAGACTTTTAGTGTAGGTTCCAATAACTGATCGAAACGAGGGTATGCGAAAGAATATTTCTTGGCATTGGGCATGGCTTCCTTCGGTAATTTGTCATGTGTATATCAAAACAACCATGGATTCACTCTGAACGTGCCTTTTTCTACAATGAATTGCTCTGTAAATACGTTCTTATGACATAAAACCTCCTCGAGGGGTATAAATTATTTCTTGAAAATATAAATTGACATACATATGTACATTTTGCATTAGCAAAACCATTACATTCAAACATTACATTCTAAATTTGAATCTGTATTGTGTACCCAGAGCCTGATTGCTTGATAAATGTCCTTGGTCAACAGCAAACGTTTGTACAACGAAATTTCTTCAAAGTAAAATATTAATTTCTTTTGAGGTACAAGGAGTAACTGGAAATTTCTAATAATTCGAACTCCATACTGTCTTTCATTCAGCATTCCCTTCTTATTAAGGATTTTCCGATTTTAAGTCACTATACAATTTACGGTCTTATCCACAATTTCTTTTTTTGTTTTTATTTTAATGAAAAAAAAAAACTTGCTAGACAAAATATACTTAAAACCAGCTTAAATATCTTGAATAACTTATTGTATTTAATCCTAACTTACTGACCCTATGCGAGTACTCTAAGCTATTCTAATTTATAATTATTTGTGCCTTTCGGCTTAAACAACGTTTTTTTCAGTCTTTAGAGACAATATGTTATTAATTGTAATTACCAAGAAAACTTGAAAAAATTGGATTAACCTAGCTTATTCACTATTTCTTCCACGTAAGGATGTACATACTTTTCGATTCGTGCAAACCGATAAGTCCTTCTTAACTGGTTAAGTGAAACGTAAATCGCTAAGTTGAGTATCAGCAAACGGCCCTTAGTAAAGCATCCCGATTATACTCACATCCGGGAAAAAATTGACTTGATGTAAGGAAAGCACTACTTGACTTGATGTTGCTTCGCACTATAAGTTTAGTTAAACCCAGAACAAATGTGTGTTCTGAGTGTGATCAACCCATTTGCGTTGATAGCATCGGAAGAGAAGGCTTAGCTAAGAACTATACGGATTGTATGGCGATGTGAGATTTGCTAGGGGTGCACACATCGACCTCAACCAACTTGGCGGGGGAAATTGGAGTCAGTTGGATAAATATCGTCCCAGCTGAAAAGGCTTGTTGGCTGAGGCCCGGGTTCACGTCAGATTATAGTGCCAGAAGAAGAAGAAGAATGCGTTAACAGCTAGAAAACTAAAATTCTCGTCCACAACTGCAGCAAAATAGAATCACGGAAGCAGGCAGCGCTTTCCGGGATGATCCCGTGCACGGAAGGCCCTGCATATGCGGAACTGGTTTTGCTTTTCATAGTGCTAAGCTCAATCCTTTTATACGCTGCCGCAGTTTGGGCGTAAGATCTCCCTACCAACGAGACGGCAAGGAAGCTTTCGTCAATATACCGGCTCTGCGTAACAAGAAACATTAGCAGTTTCCGATCAATTTCGAATTTCGAAGCAGCCTGTGTCATTGCGGATATCATCTCTATTGAGACTCTCGCCAACCAGATACAAAGGGTCTACCTAAGATGAACAGCAAACGACATTGAGACTAGATTGAGCTGATTGAAGAAGAAAGAAAGGACAACATTTGTACCCTGAGCTTAGGCAGACGGGACACCACAACCAAAGGCATCTCCCATCTGCTGGACCAATACTCCCTGCGATTGGAGCCTAGACATGAAGAGAAGGCGGGTCCTTACCATCTCGCGCAGTTCGGGTGATGGAGCTACTTAAAGATACATTCATTTATTTTGGCAAAATACTTCACCTTCTGTGGGTGAAGAGGAATGCGCTGAGCCCATAATATATATCATTTCAAGTGCTTAATAAAGGGCAATAATAAATGTAGAACCCAGAGCTGCTAGTTAGCCATATGACAAAGATTAGAGACCTCATCGTTCATGACGAAAGAAGAAACTCGGCAAATGAGTACAGTACATACCGGGATATGCTAACCACCCCCACGAAGTAATTGCTGACGGCAGTCGTACAGTAGGAGTGGTTGAAGAGGCCTGGGCTCTCTTCCCATAACTTTTGAGACAACTATCGTCCTTCGATGATATCGTCGATGATTTGCTTCATATAAGACCATCACTATCGTCTCGCCTATCGTTACAGTTTAAGTGCTCTGAAAATAATAACTCTCACGTAAAAATGACATCTGTGCTATAATTCCTCTCAAATTTCACGAACACATTTTCATTTCAGTCTGTGAACGGAACTAATGCAAATGCGACCTATCACTCTAAAAATGCCTCAAAAGTGTATAACAAGATATGTATACACAATTTGTTCTCATTTAAAAGGAGACGATACTGAAATAGGCATCACCAAAAATCAGTCGCCGAAACGATAGTTAATGACAATTTTCAGTCCACGCGAAGCAGGCAAAACGATATCTCACAGACGCTATCGTTTTTTATGCTTACATAAAGCGAAACTATCGTCGAATAGCGCGGGACGATTGTCGCCTTACGCGATTAGGCTGTGGATTAGTAAGTAAGCGCATTCCTGGATCGAATACTACGGGCTTTCGATTCGGGTATGCTAGTGACACGTGTTACTAGCATCATTCGAAGATTACCACGTCCATATATAAAGCCAAAAGTATTGTCTGAAGTGCATAGACGCCTACACGTGTGTTCACCTCCAAATCTGACATCACATGTACATGCAGGCCGTGATGTTAGCACACTTTTCAATCAAATAGCCAGTAGACCACGTTCCACTCTGAAGTCTGTCTATCCTCTTGAACTTCTACCCATCGCCTACGCCCAGCAGCAGACGCCAGCCTGTGATGTCATATTTTCCACACATGACTGCATGTACATATCTCTCAATCCGAAAGGTGATACAAAAATCAATTGGTGTGACCTGTCTGGCTGCTCTGGGACTGAAGCTTGTACTCAGACGCACAAGGCCTTCGAGATCGTAATTAATGATCGTATGTCGGAAACACATTTTGACTCGATTACAAAGGTGTTGCAAACTCATCTCACGCCTTGTTGTGCGACACACCTTTCGGCTGATCGAAGGCCAGTTCTCAGAGATTCATCCAATTAACCTTCGAAAATTGAACATGGTAGTTGGGGGAGAGTGTCTTCCCGTAAATTAGTTAAATGTAAACCTTCCGGTTCAATCTAGTGGTGTACCTGAAGTCGAACAATGGCCTTATGATGTGACTGGGTGTATGCGAGTGATAACCTAGCCAGATAAGTGGCAGGCAATCACATGGTTTAAGGCCGCTGATGGTGGGAACGGCTTGACTTAACAAATGCGATACTGACTCAAACTACGTCATTTATTTAATGAGCAAAAATGGGGTCTTGTCAATTTGTTTGCAATCGTTGCTTTGGAATCTGTTGTGTGGGGGGTTTTAGGGAATTGAGACAGCAACCTTAACGAAGTCTCTTGGAGGTTGTCCAACCTTTTATTGAGGCCAGTCGGAAGGTTATAAAAAGGTATGAAGGACTGGGCGGACGGAGGTATAGGAGAATTTTCGCATCTTCTTTACAAGATCGTAGCAAAAAATTACTTTTTGTTTAATCGGTCTGCTATCTTTCACGAGGAAGACAATATAGAAGGCTCGGTGAGATCCTTAAAATGCTCCAACAATACGCAACAAGGGCTTTACGTACTTCAGACTGTTTTAAGCCTACCAGAACTACATATAGTCGGAGTATTTCCTTCAACGGTTTTCATACACGCCTAAGTTCTTCTTAAATTCCTCCTCTTATGTAATGGATTGAGATTGATCGAGTAGAACAGATCCAGATGGTTACAGCAGTTTTTATCGAATTCTGTAACGCAAGAAAATGCTTATGGAACTGAACATCGGAGTTAAGATATACCTTCAACTTTTGCTTGAATTTAAAGTTAACCCTTACAATTTATCGTGCAAAGCTGACTACTTCTGCAATTGATTATGAAGCCGAGTACATTGCTAGGGAGTACTTGCTTCTTGGGGACTCGCTTACTTATGGAGACGACCCCAGAGGACTCGCAATGCATGCGTTGGATTCTATGGGTCGGACCTGGATTCTATAGTCTGGCATCTGGTTCTCAGAGCGGTTTTATAGTAGAGCAAGTTCAAGCTTGCGGCTGGTCGCCGTGGCGTAGTGGGTAAGTGCGTCGACTCCTACGCAGAGGGTGTCAGGTTCGGTACCCGAATTTACCACCTATCATTATTCACGGCTCCACCTCTTTCGTGTCACTGACAGTGCTCAAGGAGTATTCCTGTCTAGAAAAAGCTTCTCAAATTCGCCTCAATTAAACTGTAGGTCCCATCCACTTGTGAAAGACCAATAGCACGCACAACACGAGTGGTTGCTGAGAAGCTAGGCCCAGGTCCACCTTGGACTGTCGCGCCACCCATATTATTATTAAGTGCAAGCTTAATGATTGCAAAAAATAATACAACCTCGGCCATTGCGAGTCTGCAGAAATATTTGTACCTGCCGCACCAAGAAGATAAATCTTCATTAGTCGTAACTTAAGTCGGCTTAAGTGGACTTGGGGGAGATGCAGCAATGATACACTGTGACCAAACTTACTTTACTTTCGTATGTGGGAGAGAATGAATGGCTTCGTAATGAAAGATCAGTAGATTGGGTATTGCAAGTTTGGTTAGGATCTCAAATCCTTTGCAAGTTGACGAAACTTGGCTACTTTTCGAGAGCAAAATGGAGTATATGTGGTCTTCGAGAGAGGATCCATAACATTGTTGGTCAAATCATAATAATATGGAACTACACACGGAGATGGGTTCCTAGACACATGGGAATCCATGGAAAACGAAACAACTGACGAACTAGCTAACTGTGGCGTCGCAATGTCATCTGACAAATTAACGCATGTCGTTTCCAAGAGATAACTGCAGTATACTTGATCATTACAGGCCACTGCCTGGTGGGCCATCATGCGCACAGACAAGGAAACAGAAACTGCAAAGAATCGGCGGTGGTCGATGTTTCTGCCCGGCTTTAGCCATAATTGCATTTAATATTTTAGGTCAACCATTTTTTTAAATGCATAAGAAATGTGGTTATAGTGAGACCACAACATCTTATACATTTCGCAACCACTGGAACCACTGGAACATTCTGCTTAAATAAAGCTACAGTGGACTACAACTAGGTTTACTCTGTTTAGTGGTAGCACTATAGACCAACAGGTCTATGTGAGGTTGAGCCTTCATCCCCTAATCAAACCTTACCTGCACTCGGAGATTGTCAGGGTCTTCGCCTATTTGCGGTTCACCGAAATCAGCAGAATAGACGAACAATTTGATCACCAGGTTGACATTAAACAAGACACTGATCCTCCACAGATGTTCAACAGCTCAGGGACATAGAATATTTCGAAAAAAGTGCTTAGCTTTTTCAACTTAATTGTTAGCCCCATTTATGTGGATACCAATTGAAGGAGATGATTCAGCTGTAAACTGACACTAGTCTGAGGAGGCGTTTGCGTATCCAATCTGTAGGGTTGGACTTATAAGTGACCTCGAAGAGTAGCTTCTGCTCCGAAAGCCTCGGACTCGAGATTAGAGATAGCTTGCAGGTAAAGACTAAGCTCCACGATTATGGACGTATACTACTGGAACTTCTTCGATTGTACGTAATAAAAGAACAACCTTCTGAGAAGAGAATGGATCTGAAATTGCATCACGGTTCACTTTACAGCAGATTTCTTGGTATTCTTGAGGCCTGCGGAAGGTGTTTGTCTTAGCTAAAGCGGTTTCCTTTTGTGCAGGCATTGAGGTGTCGTTCGTGGAATCATGTAGCTTGAATTCATATAGCAACACTCTACTCTCACAGCTTAATGCAGACCTTGCCAAGTTTTAGAAAAGTACACTCTTTGACTATTTGTCATTGACTCGAAGTAAGTGAAGCCGTGAAATGCGAAATTTGATCTTGTTGGGCATTGCACCCAAAACATTCAGTTTACCAGTCGACGAACCTGAGGTTCAGATTCAAGTCAGATTTATGTTAGTCTTTAGCTATCAATCATAAAATACTGCCAAAGCTGCGATAGGCGGACAGCGACGGTCGCAACACTTTTCCGTTCATAGGAAAATATTTCTAAAAAATCAACCCATTAAATTCACAAACAAACAAATGAACATGAAGACAGAAGAAACAAAATAAAATAACAGCACAAGGTGCAGGAAGAAAATACGTTATCCCTTTGAGTGGAGACATTTATTTGATGGCAAGCGCACTGCACATAAACAGTGTAAAGTCAGTTCTCTTGTCTTTATCGTTCGCATACTCTGCAAAAAAACAACAACTGGGAAGTTTTGCTTAAGAAATATGTCCGCCTAAGATTATTTTAATCAACCAAATTGCGGCTGATGTCCCTGTCGGCGTCCAGGGTAGGGAGTGTCCGCGAAAGTAAATATAAAATGTATGGAACAGAAATGAAGTATTACAGAGATAATCGACCTCACAGGTGATTGCCCCCTAGTCCATCGACATATTTGAGTGCCTTTTTGACAGATATTCATCAATTTTTGACGGTTATTGACGAAATAACGTAAATGCCGTCCTCCGATTGGTCAATTTGGTTTAAGAACACATTATAAGAAACAGTTGTCAAAGATTTTAAGGGGCAAGATAGGTAGAATTCGGGAATCTCTGTAATACTTCAATTCTGGTATGGAACTTCGATTCAGATCCATGGTCGTGAGAAATTGTCCGCTCAAGGGATTGTCCGCTTTAGAGAATGTCCATAATAGGAGCTTTCACGGTAGTCTCATAACAACACAAATCCACCGATCGTGCTGAACCATAATTTCTTGTTATCTTGGGTTCCACTCTGTCGCTGAACAATTTGAGAAAGTCGCCAAAAAAGTGTCATGGAGCAAAACAGAAAAACGTCACAAGAAAAACAATTAACAACGAAAGAATCGACCATAACAACAGGCAATTTTTGAGTCCGGATATCATACATTGTTGCATATCGCTTTGACATCGAATGTAGCTTCGACATTGAAATAAAGGATCGGTTTCTTCAGAGCATACTCAAGACCCGACGACTGGATGGCGCAGTTGGTAGAGTGCCAGTCCTTGGTAAGTGGGGTTCGCGGTTCGAATTCCAGTAAAAGACGGTTAATACACTTTTATGTGGTTTTCAAATCTGGTCTAGTCATCATTCGTCTTTTGGATCAAATAAACGGCACTATCCCTGGAGTAGTCGGTCAGTGGTAGTAGTCTTTCAATGGATACCACAATGGACCAATATGGTCTAAGTGTGCTGGTGAATGTAATAGCAGAGCCCCCTACCTCACTTAACCTAACTAAGACCCGTTTGGAATGATGCAGTCTTTGAGGTGAAACTTCTTCTTTTCTTGGACAAAAGTTAATGTTTTCCAAATGTTTTTTCTCTGGAATACAACTTGAAATGTTTCCTTAGGCTCGGGAATAATTGTTAACATAGTTGCTTTGTGTCCAGGTCTTGAATCAAATTTGCCATGCTTTGAAATAAATTCTTTTGGTACAAATTTCAAGTACTGTGGCTTCTCATCAGAATCCGACTTCGGGTCCCATTCAAGGAAAAAAAAGGTCTCTTCTAAAATACTTTCCAAAAGTCGAAAGAAAATATGAAAAATGTTAAAAAGGAGGTATTTTTAATCGAGTCACGGTTTATCACCGTCAAAAACGAGTCAAATTGCAAACCCTGGCTCCACTCCGATTCCACTCCTTTTCAACGTTCCCATCGTGAAGGTTGTTCAATCCTGCCACATCAAACTTATTTTGCACTTCGGCAAGGCGGCTTGATAACCCATCATCGCTTGTCCCCGAATCTAGAATCATTTCTGTGGTTTTAGGAGAAAAAAATATCCTCAATGAGCTGTGTGGAGCGAGGAACAAAACGGTCTGATTGTTTAAACACCCTTGTCACTAGCGTGTTGCCTTGCTACAGTCATTGCACTGGAGCCTGCACTACAGTCGAACTTAGAATTACTGAAGCTGCTGCCAATTTAAGCCTTCAAGTCAAAGTTGCCGCTCCTTGTCCTAGGCACCTTTGCCATGCCATGTACATATATGATGGTTCCTTCCACCAGTCCCGCGGTCGGCAACAAAACCGGCGAAAGTGTGTTCGTTGCAATTCAACTTGACCGTGGTCGCATTCTCAAACCCAACAGTGGAAGAACACCTACTCTAATGCCCCTGATTACAGAAATTTCCAGGGAATTCCCCTCAGTCCCTCATTGCACTCGCCCCCCGATGCAAGCCCTTTCCCATTGCCAATCACCAGCCCGGAGCCAAGATTGCGATTTACGATAACTTTTTGCTTTAAAGTGATGTCTAATTGGTCATGTGGCTGATTTATGATTGTCCCGAGCTGGTGTCTAACTTGCCCCCATTCCGTCTGCGGCTCATTTTTATAGCCAGCATAAACAGCCATGACTACGTCTGTGCACTGTGCACTGCGCTGAGGTGTCCATTAAGCTCAACGTCAATAAAACTGTCCTACCTAGTCCTGCCGGACAGCACAAGTGTCTTACCAACCAAGTCGGGCTAGCCACTCGTGGCCAGTGTATGCAAAGTCTCAAGATTCAAGTTTCAAGCGGATATCTATCCATTAATTTCGAACAAAGTAAACCCTCATCTCCCCTTCGAGAGTCTGGGTGCACTTAATTAAACAAAAAAGGAAGAGAGTATAAAGAAAGACACATGTAAACAGAGAACTTACCACTGGTATCGTTGATATCAAAGAACGAGGTAAATGGATTCCCTTCAGAGACTAGACCGTATCTGACCTCACGAGGATTACCTTTATCGCCATCTTCAGCATGAACTTGAAGTATCTGCACGTTGGATGCCACAGAACATGCGTTGTAAAGGAGTATTGCAGCATTCCCGCCATTTGATGGGATCACATGGGAAGAAACAAAAATGAGAAAAAGAAATTAAATGAGAAAGAGAATAAACACACAAAAAGACAAGAAACAACAAGAAAAAATGCACAATCCTTCAGGCAACGTTCTAGGTTGTTGCACTTGGCCGTGTTGCTGCCTCCTTCCGCGTGGCATCGATTAATTAGCACATACCCGCGGAAGAACCTCACCGGGCACACACACAAATCTCACATGTGATGTGTCTCGGAGATATTTTGCGATTCTTTTATGAAAAACTCATTAAAAGGCTCCTCTAACGCTCCGCGATGCTGCACACCCCGATGTCCCCGATGGCCCACGACGGGGGCACACACATTTGTGAAACTATTTCAGTGCATCGCTGCAGAGCGGTCGCCGCTGTTGGCCAGCGTGTGTGTGTGTGTTAATAGCGCGCTAAAATGCATCCAGAAATGGTGGATACCCGATAGTACTTCATAGATATCAATGCTGGCCGGGGCAAGGTATGCCGGGAGGCATCTCTTTCGCCGCCATATGCACATAAATTTCCTGCCAAAAGGTTATCTCCTCAATTCACCAGAGTGTGCTTGTGTGCGCTGCTGCTGCTGAGAGAGAGATACACTTCGGTGTTATCATCGAACCCGCCGAATAGTTGTCGTTCGGTCCGCAGTCGCTTTGGCCGACCAGGGGGAGGTTCGCAGTTAGAGCTCAATAAATGTCTAAGACCCAATCAGATAAAGTGCGCCTTTGGCCAGGCCAAGTACGTGCATGGACATGTGTGCGATGCTCGCGGTCAGAGTCGTTGTGCGCTTGGTGCGGCAAAAGTGCGTTGCTGCCATTGCGAGGCTGAATTACAGGCGAATTGGGATCATAAACGGCATGACAGCTGTTGCCATGCGATACGGATACGCAGCGTTAGACTGAGGACTCTCGAGTTTCCTTTCGACTAACCCTCGAAGGTCGTCATTTGCGCGGTACAAGATGTGCCAGAAGACTTGCCCGTACACTGAGATTATGACAGATGACGGGCCGTTCATATGAAACCTCGGCGATAATCTGGGTAGATTGCGCTAATGGCCAATGTGTGGTTGTGAGATTGGAGAGGAATGAGGAACATTTGTCCGTAAGCTCAACGGCCTGACATTAAATCGTGACCAGTCTCGATGTTTTAATGAAGACAGCGTGATAACATTTTAGGCTGTTTTAGTGCAGCTTGAGAGAAGATATTCTTTATGTTCAAGGTTGATGGTTAATAGCTGTTATAAGTATGAACTGTCAGCTCTTAATTTATGTCCCACCTAAGTGTATAATCCATAACATTATTTACTGACGACTATTAAAGGGCTGCCACTAGTCAGGGGGCTAGGGTCGATTTTAGACGGCGTTCTTTCGCTACTTTCGGTTTGAAGGCAGTCATTAAGCACCAAGGTTTGGAGTGTTTTGTTGGCGCACACCTTTTCCTTCGTGTTAGGTTGGGTTAAGGTGACTGGACTGACAGCCGACAAGGGGCAGTCACTAGCATTGTGTTACCACGCGAAACTGGCCGATCCCAACCCGCAAACCTGTCATTGCTTTTGACGAAACGACGACGATGGCTGACATCAATATTGCTTAGACGGGCCGGGTCACCGAAGAAGAAAGTCCGTAGGCGCCTTTCCCTTTGGAGGAGAGGACACTGAGAGTGCGGAGAAGGTTCAAAATGGGTTCCTCCTATTACTCATCTGTGCAATTCTGCAGAAGTTATTGCAAGTCAGACCCAATCTAAAAGCTATATTCAATGGCGCGGTGATGAGACCAATAGATAGTCCTGCGGCTCGGCTTGCTCACTCTGATCTGGCTGAGTAATCATTTCGGATTACTACTCAGCCACAAGTGGATCATTTGCCGCGTCAGCTTCGAAAAATTTTCTGGAATGTCAAAGTGTTCCAGCACCCACATAATATGGATGTTTCGAACTTCGTCATCTCGTTAAGACATTGGCGGAAGTTCGAAGAAGATCTAGGTTAGCCCTTGACTAGAGACTTGATTGTCACAAAATAGGACGATATCTGCTCTTCACATTTTTCCTTAGGCGAGGCAAAGCTTCCATGATTACTAAGGATTGTGCCTGATAGGTGATACAGTCAAGTATGATAAAGTGTCTAGGATCTTCCACATCGGCAGCGATTTACGTTTTTTGTACTCTCTTCGTCTGCAATTAAGTCTTTATGAGTTATATATATTTATTCAAAGCTGCGAAGGTTGCTCTTAACGCTGATGGTTTTCCAGCTTAATTTAACAACAAATACTAGACCCAATAACTTGCTCTGGCATTCAGCTTTATCTTAGTCCAGGGGAGGAGAAGAAGAGCTCTATTTTGTGCAATGTTTCTTTGTACATTGTCAGACTAGAAAGAGGCGCACCTATCCTCAATGGCAAGCGGTATTACGTCCAGATGAGATTTTCCTAGCAGCAATATGCATTGAAAAATTACTCTTTCGCTATTGATGGATATTCACACGAAAACTTTTCTTTGGTTGGTTGATTCTTATTCAAGGGAGTTGCCGTGACGCTTTTATATTTGGCCTAATGACACTTTCAAACGCGTCATTGTACCCAATTGGCACAATGTCCCGGCACATTCGAGGGATAATTATGTAATACGTTTCTGCTGCTTGGCGTGAACGTCAATCAAAGTAGGGATGTTTGATGTTGAGTAACCAATTATCGATGTTCTCACATCGATGTTCAAGTTCGTAAAATATCCCACGATCGATGTTAAACCAAAAACTACCACCTATTAATTGCGAGTTGGAATGTCATCATGATGACGTGTGAATTTCTAAGAAAGGCCACTGAGAATTGGCCGAAATGTTTCGACTTGAGTCTGACAACAAAATTAGTTTTCCGATTTGTTGGTTTTTGATGTAAAGTGTGCGGTAACCATCTATGTATATATGTAGTTTTTTACCCTATTAATCGGAATTATGTAAATTCATTCTATAATAATAATATAATATGGGTGGCGCTACAGTCCGAGGTGGACCTGGGCCTAGATTCTCAGCAACCACTCGTGTTGTCCTTGCTGTAGTTCTTTCACGAGTGGATGGGACCTACAGTTTAATGCCGACTCCGAACGGCGAAGTTGAGAAGCTTTTTCTAGGCAGAAATACTCTTTGAGCATTGTCAGTGAATTGAAAGAAGTGGAGCCGTGAATTATCAAAGGTAGTAAGATTCGGGCATTGAACCTGGCACCTGGTACGATACAAGAGCTACGAGTATACATCATTGCTAGTATTCCAATTTTAAAGAGTCAAATCGTACAAGATTTGACGAGTCGATTGATTCCTAATTCCTGTGAGCAGCGTTAAATTGATTTGCCTCATTTCGAACTGAAGCACTAACGGCTCTGATATTTTCTATAATCCGACCGGTGAGTTTGATTAGCACATAAACATTCAATAGTGAATATGAACACGAATCGTACTCATCATGTATTTCTGGGGCACAATTATTCCGATAGAAAAATCTCTAGTACATTTTAATAATTTTGTAACGTTCGCTGTTCGTGGGGAGGCACCTTGCCGTCAATCTCCGGGTGAGCTAAAAGGCACCATTTTCGGCTAAATTCGATAAGATTTGCTGTACGATAAATACGTGCCAGACTAACTGGTCAACACTAGGAGATTGGTCTCCCAGAGCGTAAAATTAAGGCATAGGTGCATAACATTAATATGGTTGTACAAAGCTAGTCACGAAATGAGACGTTTTTTGTCATTGAAACAGAAGAGACTAAGCTGGGTAAGGCGGTGAACGACGGAAAAAACGAAGGACATTCTGTCTTCAAGAAAGGACATGCAGCGTCGATTTCTTTGAGAATATTCTTGGGGCACAAGAGGGATTTGAGTAATATACCCGGCTGTTGAAGGATTAAGCTGAAGTTGTCAAGATCTTGATTCTCCCACTGCTGCGCAGACTTATTCTGCAGAGACCAAGGCCATATCGAAAGCGGATGAAGAAGTTCTAGATTTCTTTAAGAGATCTTCTAATAGTTGTTCCTGTTCGCATCTATCGCAGAGGAAGTTTCAATTGGTCGTCTATAGATCCAACAGGAAAAGTAGCTGGGCTACAACATGACAATGTAGCTCTGACCCGAAGATTCTACGCTTTCGACTCTCAACGTAGCAGTAGATGACCGCGTCTTAGGTGGCGAAGGGCCGTAAGAGATACCCAACCAAGTTGTTCTCCGCAAGTGGAGGCAACTGGACAGAAATCGATATCTGCAAATCATTAATGGATTCCATCCAGTTGCACTCCGTACTGTGCCGGAACGGAGAAGATGAAGTCTATTGAATTGGAGCTTTAAAATGAATGTTTCCTTTGATTGCGTTCAGCCTCTGTACGAGGCTGCGTACAGCCTTTTTCGAAATATGTCCAATTGCAATCGATAAATGTCGATCAACTGTTCACACAAAGCAATCGAAGGATGATAGAGGGCTCATAACCTGCCATTTGAAACTTATAGGAAAGAAGTTAAAAACCAGCTAGTTCCATGAATATAACTTGCATGAGTGAAAAATGAGACCACTCCGTCAAGTGAAAGGCCTCAGAGTCTCGCACCACACGAGTGGTTGCTGTATAAGCTAATCCCAAGTCCTGGTCCGACTGTCGCGCCACCCATATTATTGTTATTGTTGTTGTCAGAAACTGTGTCTTCATCTTTCCTATAGCGTTGTAGAAGTTTACACTTAATATACGAATGAATTATCACTGCAGCTTGACCAGGGCATCAGTATTCTGGTTAGACGATTCATTTCAAACTCTCCGCTTTTCATGGGCGTCTCTATGCTGCCTCGAATGAGATGTGCAACATTCCGTGGATGCCCGAAATTAGCAGCACAGAAATCGCTTCCTTCTTCCTTCCCATACTCATATAAGCCGCCTGTCACCCTGATCTGATTCGATGCCCTGTCCTTCAATTTGTCTCACGGATATTCTCGGTGTTCTCGCCTCACAGTCACCGAGCCGCCTCGAGTTCGGCAGCAAAATATTGTGAATACCGTCCACAATGCCCCGGCTGGTATCTCTGGTATTTATCAATTCTCCATGAGGCTGCAAGTGCACTGAATGTGATGCCATCGTGACGCGGGACGCAGGGATCGAGCGGAACGAAGAGAAGCAGCCCCAAACCAGACCCTAAGAGGATCACGTTCGATGCACGAATGAAGTAGACCCCAGCGTGGCCACGTAATGAGTTCCTCCCATGACTTGGTGGTCTCATTAACTTCTTTTTATTGCCCGTCCTCTTTTAAATTCATAACTGTGCATTTTGAGAGGTCCCCTTAGCCGTGCATGTGTTTGGTTGTACGTACCTTGTCACCAGGAAGTATACCAGGTGGTAATTTCGTAACAGGTGGAGCCATTGTGAAAACAGGTGGCTGATCTTGAACGTCTTGCACGATCACAACCACTTCTAGGCCGGCGATGTTTCTGCTGTCTTGGCCAGACTCAGCGTAGGCATCCTGTGAAGTAAATAAAAGAAAATGCAAATAAAAGTTGTTGAATGAACACGGATCGGAGGTAAGTTGAGATGCAGCGCTCATAAAAAATGCGTGTGGGGGTAATTAAAGAGCAGAGTGACATAGTGAGCTAATATCGGTGGGGCGCGGAGCGGTTTCATTGATTAGAATCGATTTGGACCGTTTGACCGAAGTGCGCACTGCCTTCGCTTCAGTTAATTGGCAACGGAACGCGGGCATGGATATTGAGATGAGATTTTTATTGCGAGCGCGTTTGAATGACAGCTAACGAGGGTCAGGTTTCGAATCGCTTCCTTAATGCATCGTGACGGGTTTTCCCAAGTGGAATTGAAACAAGGTGATGGACATGGTCAGTCATCGGATGTGTCGATTCGTTGCAAGTTTGTAGCGTTCGAGTGATGTTCGATTTCCGCTTCAGGTGAGGCTAGAGATGCGGATTACTTAATCGCCAACTATCCCTGATTTAATTCTCAGTGACAGTGCTCGCTGACATTGTGTCTTCTGGGGTTTGAGGTGTATTGCTCGGGGAAGTGAGTCAAATGAGTACGGTGGATGCCTTGGGATGGCACTTAATGCCATTAGTTCATGCTGTTGCCATTCAATGGGACACCTGTAACTCACTGGAGAATACCGTGAATGGTAGTACAGATCCGCAGCATCAGTCTGTGTTTGGCTAGCCAGGGATACAAAGTATTTGGTTAGTGGGATTGGAAAAACGAATTCACTTGTCGAGTGCAGTTTGGATTAAGGAATAGAAATATGGCTATACTTAGTTGTGACATCCTGTGGTCTAAGTCGAATTGCCACGGGATACCATGATTTCTTCGAGATAGAGGGAGTTTGACTTAAAGACACGTTTTTGTATGGAAAATTAAGGGAAATGTATGTAAAATATGGTGAAACAATTTGAGTTGGAGAGAAATTCCACTTAAGGAGAGTTCGACTTTGGGAGAGTCCACTGTATGTGGTAGGTATTTATGTGGAGCGGATGTCACTATCCAATTCGATGAGACCTCTCGTACATTAGTCGCAGGCATTAAACGTTTTGTTTGCCAACAAGGACAAGGACCTTTTCGATTTTGCTTGACTGTCATTTTGATTAAGGTGACATCTTGTAATGAGAACATTTGACAAGTGTAGAGAGTGTCTGATAACAATTTCTACCGGATTAGCTTGCATTGATTTGATTGCAGGGACAAAATAAGAACAAATAGTTTTTGAAATAATGGTTCAATTTGCAATTGTATGATGTGGTGAGGCAGCTACACCAAAGTTGGGCAAATTTTAGTCGATTAATGACTAATGACTAATTTAGTCCTTAGACCTGGACTCAAATGACTAATGGTTAAATTATTCAATATAACAACAGTGAGTATTGACTAAATTAATCCTTAGTCACAGTTGGTCATGACTATATTCGTCATTATTCATGAGTTACGAAAAAAAAGTAAATCACCTTCTCAAATAACCAAGACCTAAACTATTTTTGATAAAAATGCAGTTCTTTTGAAATGAAATTGATTCCTTTATTCAAAATAAAATGAAAACTAAACGTTAATTCGTTCTGCATAAATAGTACATATTTATTATTGAAATAAATTGAGCATTGCTATTTTTGCAAATAAAATCATTCATCATTTTTATTTTCATTGAAAATAGAGTGTGAGTTAGCTTTTAAAATTACTCTACTTTTGAAACGTTTATCTGAAAGTCTGTTCGCTTACCTCAAGGATCAGTTTTGGCTCCAATTTTATTTAACTTATACAATTCCAAATTTTTTTTCCAAATCAACCTGGTTCTAGTTCTGCTATTTTCGCTAATGACACGGTAATACTTTCATCTCATGAATTCGCTCTCCATGTGGAGACTAATCTTATCAATGGAATGAAAGTACTACAGAAATACTACAATAGTTGGAAAATTAAATTAACTGGAAAAAATTGCAAGCTATCTTTTTCACGCGAAAAAGAAAACCTCGTTTTCTACCGAGTAGTAACTTTTTGATCAGCGGTAAAGTGGTTAATTGGGAAAAGTCTGTTAAATATTCAGACATATATGTGGATACCAAACTCACTTTTCAGGAACATGTTACAAGAACAGTGAACAAATTGAACATTGCAATTAAAATGCTCTACCCCTTTATAAACCGAAAATCAAGGCTGTCTATACATAGTAAAGTATAAGTTCTAATTCATAAGCTAATGTTCAAACCATAATCTTATACGGATACGTTGCGCGCAATGTCACATTAAGAAATTGCAAATATCGCAAAACAAACTGCTAAAGATGATGCTAAATCTTCCTTTGCATCACTCAACACAAGATTTGCACTGAAGGGCGAATGTTGAATACGTCTTTCAAAAAGCTCAAAAACTATATCTTAGATTTTTATCGAGATGTGAACTTGTCGATAACCCACTCATAAAATAATTTAATTTAGCAACGGACGCGGCACCTCCATAGCACAGCATCATTATATGACTAGCCATGTTCATAGTAGCTTTATATTTATTCTTGTTTGACTATTATTTTTTTTTTTGTTATTTATTAATTCATGTACTTAGTTATTTGTTTATTTATTCATATATTTATTTACTTATTTATTTATCTATTTATATATTTATTTAGCTATTCATTTATTTATTTATTTATTTATTTATTTATTTCTTTTATTTATTTATTTATTTACTTATTTTCTTATTTATTTTTTACTTACTTACTACTAATTGTACTATATATACACAATACAATTTACATGAAGGTTTTTTTTCCATTTTTTTTCGTTCAAAAGCATTCATGAGCGGCTAAAAATTGTAAGCCTTAATAATAATATTCCAGAAGCAAGATAAATATGTATCAAATCTCTGCACACGCACTTTATAATGTATGAAATTTATACTGGGAAGTCTGTTCGCTTTTGGCAAATTTGTCATCGTGGCAAGACTTAAAAGCCTTTCCACAGGAGCAGAAGATTGTAGGGGTGGTTTGAACCTGACAAACACTTTTTTTACTTCAGGGTAAGATTGCAGCATACTCAATGTTTGGCGACGGTCTCTTAAATACTGTACAACTTGAACATAGCTACGTTTATGATTGCTTTAGTTTGTGGCAAGTATCTTTTGTATTCTTCTACTATTATTTCGACATTCTTTTTAAATGGCTAAGGTAATTGGGTGATGAATTCGAATGTCCTTTTATTCGAATCTTCCGGGTAGGCATTTCAACACAAAGCAGCAACGTGATTAGCAGTACTTTTTCCTTTCAAGAGCTGGAAAAATCTTCCGCCAACAATCGTAGATGGTTGTTGTCAATAGACGCACCTATTTTTCTTCATGAAGAACTGGATTGAATATTTTCGGAAACAATATCAATCACGGTATTGCTGCATCTTGACGATAAGGAACTAGAACCCTCCATATCGGATTTTTATTTGAACATTCATGTAGATACAACCGAATAATTAAACGAACATACGTCGAAAAATAACTTGTGATGCTATTGAATAGCGAGCCTGTACTGAAGTGCTTTGAAAGGAGAATAATAAAATTGCAATGTTACCATTCTCAGACCTTTTGTGAAGCTGCGCTGAACTGTACTCCTATCAGTATACGGCCATGATTAGTTGATTGATTGTTATTCATGACTAATGATTGAAATTCATTTAGGACTAACTATCAATCATATGTATAACTAACAATAATTCATGACTAAGCCTAACTAATTTAGTCATGACTAAAATTTAGTCATTTTTCTTTAGTCATTAGTCATTTAGTCTTGTTCTGCCCAACTCTGAGCTACACCATGGGGAATGACGTGGTTTTACAAATCGACAAGTTGCGCACGAATTTAAAAAGTGTCTACCATTAGAGATAACTTCTTTCTTTATTCTCATCGAATACCATATGAAGAGCATTAATTTAACATTGGCAAAGAGATCTGAAATAAATTCTTATACAACGTTCGAGTCTTTAAATCAGACATGTTTAGGCATGTTCATAAACCGATGATCAACAACTTGCATGAGGTTAGCTTAGGTTGAGGTGGCTGACTGCCGCGCATACGAACGGCAGATACACTTAGGCCATGCATAGGCCCATTGTGTTACCACGCGGATCTTAGGCTATCTATTCCGCAAACCTACCTATTCCGTGCTTTTGATAAAGCGAAGAGAGGACTGATTTTGATGCTGCTCAGTTCAGCTAGATTAACAAAGAAAAGGCCCCCCCCAAGTCTGAATATACGGGATGAGAAAGCACTGCAATTACATCGCAATTGTTCGATGATTTCTTCCTCATCCTCGTCCATGCAGCTTCTACAGAAATGATTACAGGGACGGCTTAGTCTAGAGGCGTGATTTTCGATGGCACAACGTCCTGTTAAACGTCAACAAGAGATCTGAAGCTTGGCCTGCTTAATCTGATCAAGCTAAGCGATCGTTTGGGATCGATCATAGGCCAAAGTTGTTTGGTAATGAGGCATCCTGTGCCAGATGTCCATCCGAGGTTTGTTTAATCAAGCGTTTCAAGCTGTAGCAGATGTTTAATAGTAGCGATAGGCATGGAGGGTGGGTCTCTCTCTCGTCTGGAATTTCACAGTGTCCCGGCACCCACATAAGTTGGATCTTAAAGTCCTTCGCCATCTCGTTAAGAGGTAGGCCGCAGTTAAGGGAAGTCTTGGAATTAAAGGTGACTGAATCTAGAGATTTGATCGCTGCCTGCTTATCGGAACAGACCACGATATCTGTGCGCGATATTGCATTGTTTTTCAGCCAGGACAGGGCTTCCTTAATCGCTATAGTTTCAGCCTGGAAGACGTGATTAGGTAGTCGGAAAGATAGCTGGAAATTTAGATCCTTGGAATAGACACCAGCACCCACACCTGCATCCATCTTCGATCCATCTGTGAAGATTCGCAGTGGACCTTCCAGCGTCTGGTGTTCAGACTCCCAGTAAGATCTGGGCGGTATGCTGGTTGAGAAATTCTTCTCGAAGAGGAGTTTAGGTAGAGTGAGGTCTGTGTCTATGGGTATAGAGGCATACCTGCGTAGGATCGTTGACTCTCCAGACTGCAGTTCTTTTCAGGTGCTCAGCGATCTTAGTCTAATCGCCGTGCTGGCTGCTGTCAGTCTGCCAATTAGTTCTATCGGTGGCAGGTTGAGGAGTATGTTTAATGCTTCGGCGGAGGTAGTCCTTAGCGCCCCGCTAATGCACACGCATGCCATCCTCTAGCGAGTGGGGTGATGTTGATTCTCTTGTCAAGTGCGGTCCACCAAATTGCGACACCATATAGCAGAATGGGTCTGACTACTGATATAAATAGCCAGTGAACCATTTTGGGTTGCAGTTCCCATTTGCACCCAATGACGCTTTTACAGCAATAGAGAGACGTTGTGGCCTTCTTGACACGTTGCTGGCTATTTAGCCTCCAGCTTAACTTAAGACCTAAGAATTTAGCTTTGTCGCTTAGCACCAAGGGGGTCCCGCATAGTGTGGGAGGGTCAAAGTTAGGAATTTTATACTTCCTAGCAAAGATGAATAGATCCGTTTTTTGCGGATTAACACCTAGGCCTCATTCGCTAGTCCATTTCACTAGCTTGGATAGGGCAGATTGCATAATATCCTTGATCGTGGATAAATATTTCCCAGACACAACTATGGCAATGTCATCTGCTTGCATGAGGTCTGTCACAAAGAAATCGTTCGATTTTTGTTTTTTTATTGTTAAGGCAAGAGTAGGAAGGAATCGCACGGAACTGACAGACTGTCCCTATGTTGTATCAAACGTAGGTATATACGCAATCTAGTTTCTGATCCTGAGAAGTGCAGAAGTGTGGATTGAGGACAGGTCAGAAGTGTGACGGATGGAAGACAGCTCAGCAACTTTACCAATCCATGTAAAAGTCACCCGAGAACTGGTGGTTTGAAAGCTCCTAAAAAACCTCTTATCTTAAGGAAACGTTTTCAAAACAATTAAATACCGATAGTCTCATAAACCAAGCGAGTGGGATGCCGTTGATTTCTTGCCCTCCCCAAGCCATGGACATAAGTCAATGAATCTTATTTTTACACTTCAAGCAGAGAGAACAAACGCAATAACAGCCGTAATTATTTCCTTAAGCTATGGGAGAAACCTGCAATTAGGAGGGTGTCCTTGGGAGCCATTGGCTTGATGCAATTTTATGACCGCGATAAATCCAACGTCCAACCAGCCGTATCATAAAACTCACAAGGAGGCTGTTGATCATATCCCCCGCTCCACACACGTCTCCTCCCGTTCAGATGCTCATCGTAGTTGTCGGAGCGACCAGAGAACATCTCAAATTGCACTCAACATGCCGTCGCAATGTATGCATTCCGGGACATACTGCCACTCCAGTTCTCCTAACAAACACATTTGTTATCCGAAAATAACCCCCTTTACCACGACACATTGACATTTATGACAATTTATTGGTTTTAATTAAGCCTCCTCACTTAAGATGGCCGGATAAGATCTGTTGGCCATTCCAGTCCGTAGCTTGGACACGAACAAAGGGCCCCGGTGCGAAGGTGCGATAACGATCAGTTCTATGATTTATGCTAACCACTGCACTGGCCAGTCGTGTCATTTGATCGCCCATCAAACTGGCCCTAGTTTGCCTCATTGTCATCCCTTAGCCAAGGTCCACTGGCGGCAATTTATATGCAGAACATTCCCAACACGCCAACGATGCCCCAGGCAATCCGACGATCTTATGTTAATTTGGAGCGATTGTAATTACCCGTCGGATGTGAGGATCGAACGATCCGGAGGACATGTCACAGACATCGCCGGAATCCCACGCAGACATGCAAATACCAATAATGACGCTCGATCACCGAAAAGATACTCCTCATTTTCTGGTTGCGAACTAATATAATCCTGTCCCAAGGAATGGCGCGGTGCAATTGCAATATGCGGTGAAATATTGCCGCGAGCGAATCAGAAAGAGCATCTTGTTAGTGTTGCTACAGCATATGTAGGGATGCGGGCTGCGGGACACCGAAAACCGAGGAAAGCCGGCATAATCTAGGCGAAATTACCGACCGACGCGACGCGAGTTGGAGACCGGACTCTGGGCGAGATGTAGATCGAGGCTGTTGTACAATATTTTGTGCGCACTGCTGCAAGGTCTATGTGCAAATAATGGGTGTGCCAACTACTGCAGTTGCAATGCGCAGCAGTAATTGGCAGTGTGCGGTGCGACGGCGGTGGTGAAGGAGGAGGCGTTGCAGGGGATATCATTGTGCTGTGTATTACCAGACGAGAGGCGGTTACACGGAAACCATTTGAAAAAAAAGTGTGTGTTATGCTGTACTGCGTTGACCTGAAACCCTAACACTTCTTGGGAATACATTGGAACTCATTGAGTTGTAGACGCGAACGTTATGCCCGATGTCCATAAGCGGTTTTGTGCAATTGCGGGTGACATTTTGAACTCTTGGACGATGTTTCAAATGGAGGCACATGCGAGAATATCAAGCATGCAACGTGAGGTGGGAAATATTCCAGGAAGACGGACGAAGAGAAACGAAACGTCGCTTTGTGCTGCTTGAGGGCAAAGGCGAGGTTGTCTGCGCGATGTCGAATGTTAAATGTGTAATTTGGTGAAGCAATTAACGAAGGTGTTGTATTCTTCTTTTTCTTTGTGTGGCGCTTAAGTACGGGATTGACCTGGGACTCAACCTGGGTCGTCTTAGATTTACCAATAAGTATGTCAGATCTTTGATCATCGGGCGTACTTTTTCGAAAATGAGGTCGGCCAAGCAGTTACCGTGAATGGTGTTCGCTATCGTAACTTGATAACGGACTTCTTGTGGCCAGAAATTGAGGATATGAACCTGGAGGACTTGTGTTTCCAACAGGATGGTGCCACTTCCCACACAGCCAACGAAAGAATGGCTCTTTTGCGCGAGAAATTCAAAGGCCGTGTTATCTCACTTCGTGGCGATGTTAATTGGCCGCCACGGTTGGACTTTTTTCCTTGGGGATATTTAAAAGAAAAAGTGTACGTCAATAAGCCAAGAACAATTCAAGAGCTAAGGGATGAGATAATTCGGCACATTAAGGACGTTGAAACTCAATTATGTCTCAGAGTCATTGAAAAGATGGACCAACGGATGGAGGTATGCCACTGAACCCGTGGCGAACATTTAACCGATTTTTTGTTTCACACGTAATTGTCCTAGATCATTGTATTATATTGAAAAATATTAAGATAATTCCTTGAAAACTTTTTGTTTTATTTACAAGTTTTTTACAATGCTTTCGTTGGACCACCCTTTATTATAAAAGTCTGTAGTCCTTAGTCTTGGAAGGACCAGCTCATTTCGCACAATATAAATTTCCACACATTGCTGTCGGCCGAGGAAATCTTAGTAGATCACAAGAAGGTCATGTCTCCGAACGTCCTAATTCATTACATAAGCCACCTTATCGAAAAAGCTCCACAAACATCCAAACTTTCTAAATTTATGATGTCAGTAGGACTGATGTTCGTCCGCTCCAAAGACCCCACTCAATGTTTGATGACTTATCATTTTCACTTTCTAACACAACTACATCACAAATCTCAGTTCAGCGGAGAAAGTTGAATGTAATTAAGACATCAAACGTGTGGTTTTGCGACACTAATAAAATCTAGAGCAGTTCGAAGATGATTCAGATTCGCTAAAAAATACTTTCGAATATGCAGAGAATTTTGTGGTCAACAGTTCAGTTTAGAGATTATCATTAAACAAGGTCTTTGAGAATTGGTATGAGCTTTGCTTAGCTTTTATTTCTTTCTCTCTGGCGACTGAAGAGCTGGTTTGAGGCCAAAGTCAAATAATCAAGAATACCGCGAATAATAAGAGCATTTCGCAGATTCAGTGCGAAACAGGTATAAAGAAATGAAATTTTTTCGATTTAATGATTAAGTGGTTCCCACTGTTCACATTGCTGTCAACTGGAGGGAAAGAGTTATACGAACTGTGCTGCCGCACGTGTTTAGTCAAGCATCTAGTGATGAAAAAAGCCTAATGTGGCTGTGCCATGTAGAGCGAATAAAGAACTTAACTTCGGCCCGAAGAATCTTCGGCATCGAACTTGTGGGACGACGTAACGAAACCGATATGGCGGAGATGCACCTCAACCAGCCTTGGTATGGTCAACAGGAGGTGGTTGAAGCAGGAATCACGTTCACTGTGGAGGTTGGTTGGGGTCAAGTCTACCCCAAGCTGCAGCGCCGTGGTGCCAGGACCGAATGCCATCCGGAAGAATTATATGTATTCACGCAACATATTGATAATGGCGAGCAATAATCGACCAGTTCCTTACCGTCTGGGTGAAGTAGAAAGACTCTGTCTTCCTGTTCTTCTTCCACTGGCGCTACCGTACGGGGTGGACTGGGCCTCAACCAACTAGCCACTCCAACTAGCACGATCTGGGGCTCGCTGCCTCCAAGTGTCGCACGATAAGTTGGATGAGGTCCTTCTAAACCAGGGTGCAAACCTTAAACGCGGGCAAACTCTGTTGCGTTGTTCCACGGGTTCGAGTCGAAGACACTTCGGGCTGAGCTGAGCTGAGTTGTTCATACGCCCTTCATGGCATATCCATTTTAGGCGTTGAATCCGTGAACGCCTGGGTAGGCTCATATCGCTTTATATTCATACAGTTTTATGGTTGAATCTTCTTCTCCAGAAACCATCAACGCAAATAGGATCAAAGATTGAACGCAGAGACCAAGGGCTTCTAAGCTTGCTCTCGAGACTGTCTATTTTGCCGCGGCATAGAGCAGGACAGGGATTATTAACTTTGCTCTTCGAGAAAGGGTCCTACTATTCAATTGCCTCTGGACCCTAAAGAAATCGCAGTCGGCAAGAGTTATTCTGCGTTGAAGAGCCATGGAGTCGCCGTGGCGTAGTGGCTCAGTGCATCAACTCCTATGCAGAGGGTGCCAGGTTTGAATCCCAACCTGAATCCATCCTCGGATTCAATGACACTAAACGCTTTATTTTTGATTTGCTGTGTTCGAGTAATTGAGTCAATGGCGTCCGCGGATGCTAGTAATTGTACGCACTTTTGGAAGATCATCCTTGGCTTTCTCACCTTAAATGCAACAAACGGAAGACCCAAACTGAAAATCAAAACAGCCCTTAAACTGCAAAATTAATTAAAAAAAAGAAAAAAACTACAGGATCTGGCCTAGAACCTTGAAGTACTCCACTTTAGATATAAATTTGCTATGAAAAGACTTTGAAATTATCGAAGGAATGAAAACATATTATGGAAACATATTAAATTAAATGGACGTCTGGCTGGTCAATTTCAAATGTTTTCTCTTCTAATTTGAATCCATATCAAGGCATGGCATGGGCTGAATGTACAGAGCAAAAACGTTTATGGATGTCTGTGGAGCTGTAGTCCCTAAAAGGCGGTTCGTTACTGGATGCAACTTCGTAGACTGTTTGATAATGTTCTCGATTACGTGTAGGATGGTACCACGTAAACATGGTAGCATGGTATACGTAAAATAAGAATGCTCAGTAAGATGAGCGAGTACAAACTTTAAGTACTACTAAATTGTCTTTATAAGTGTGTATCCGATACATTATGGCGAGTGGATGGGACTTACAGTTTTTTGCCGAAGAAAGGCGAAGTTTCAGAAGCTACTAGACAGAAACTTTAACACTCACATGGGCGACAATTTTTGCCCCTTAATAAGTACCTTATGAACTCAAGTTAACAATATTATTCCATTGTGTTTTTGCGTGGGATTTGCATTTACAAAAATGAAATTCCTACTTCCTGTGCCCTCTTCAATTGTTCTTTGTAGTTTCACACTTCAAGTGGAATCCCACATTAGTTCGAGAGATTCCCCGTTAGTATTGTAGTAGGTCCTGAAATCATATATTCTTCTTAAACAATTTCACTGAATCGAAATAGGTCGGGATGTGAATAATGAACCTTGGTAAATTGGGGGATTGAACCTGGGATCGCCGGGGCCTAGGGGTCGACGCACCAATCCACTCCTCCTCGGTGACCAATTGAATGTTCTTATTATTACCTGTCCATTTTCTTGTGGTAGGCACAAAACTGTGGGCCCCTCTATTCGTGAGAGAGCAACAGCAAGAACAATGAGAGTGGTTGCTGTAGGTTGGTAGACCAAGGTCCTGAGATTTCCATGAGATTGTTGCGCCACCCATACTATTATTATTATTACCCCAAACATATGCTAAGCTAAGTAATCTTTGAATTGTTTCAATAAATCTACCATTCCAAGGCACAGACGAACGAAGTGGCGGTTTCTATTTGTGGGAAATATTCGACTGAGGCGGTTATTCCATATTCGTGGGGTGCGGCTGGAGGTCATGGCTCTGAACTCAACTGAGCTGTGTTCGACATCAGTGTACATTCCTAGACTGACTTGATTATTTCCTTTAAAAATTAAATGTATGCAAATCGATAACGCCTCCCAAAGGACATTCCAATTAATCGACACTAAATCCGAAGATAATCTTTGTTAAATTCAACCATCTATACCTAACGACCCGTAAACAAAACAATCAGCGCCGCCAATTCCAAGCAATTGCCATCAAATTCTGACATAAGGCCCCCTCCCTCTCTGACCATGCACAAGAATTCAATTCCATTCTCGATTGCTTAGAACTGCATCTAGAAAAAGAAACAACAACTTCTATTCACAGCTCAAACGTATGTTGGTGCTATTCGGGACAAAATGCGTCATACAACGACGACCACAACAGCTCCGTACCCGGCATCAGCTCGTCGACGAATAGACACTCGTAGCTACGTATTCGCTGGCGATGCCCGGTGCAATACTCGCTGCAGGCGTACACAGCACAAATGTACAAAACGTATCTGTCAGATACTTTATAGCCATTGCTGCAATTACAGCCACACACTTGCATACTGGCTGCGCTGCACTCCCGTCCGCCAGCGGCTATCTCGAATGTGTGCGAGAGTGTGCACCAGAGTCAACGACTGCGCTGCCGAGCAGTCGGTCCCCCTTCGGGCGGGGGAGGGATGTAATAAAATTGCAAACTGCATTTCACTGCGAATACATCGTCGAGCGAGCGAATGAACACAAAAACAGAAAAAAAGAAACAAAAATAAAAAAGAAAAAAGTACACAAAATGCACTGCAAGTAAATGTATCTCGTACGCTCTCTGTGCGGAGTATTCTGGTCGCCTGTTAGTGATGTTCGACGATGTTGTAACTTGTTAACATGGGTATTGGCGAGAAGTCTCGAACGCAGGCAACCGCGGGCCAGATAGCCGGCGACATTTCAAGTGAACTGACCACTGCTGCGGCTGCAGCCCCCAGGCTATGGCGATGTAATATGCCCCCCAGACCGCGATGTAAAGCGATGGCTACGGCATAAACGGGTATGCGCGTCGGTTGTGCTGCGCTCCGGTGTGTGCAGCGATTTGGACATTTGCCCGGTCAATGGGGGTAATTTCGGTTGTTGACGCTCGCTTTGCGCTGCGCTGCGATTTGGCCGATTGGCTGAGTTGGTTGAATCCTATTGCGTTGCGAAGGCGAAATATTGGTCTCGAACAACGCGCCGCTCTGGGGCGGTATGAGCTCGCGCTGCTGGTGATAAAAACGTGTACGACAACTGGTTGTGTGTGAGTCAGAGAGCAGCGATAATGCAATTGTTCACAAGGTTATCGGCCGAAAGTCAACGGGCATTGTTTCGAGAGAAGTCATGAAGTTGTTCTTGATTATTTAATACACCGGCGGGGAGGGACGGGAAGAGATTATGTATTTCCCTTTTTTGCGGTGAGAACGTAAAGGCAGAGCAAGTTGCGAAATACAGAGCCAGTCAGATTGTTCGAGTTTTTGGCGGGAAAATAGTATGATTCTTTCCGGGAAATGTGGATTGGGGATGGTTGGTATAGCTGATCTCTCGAATCAGGGTCATGCGGTTTGGAGCAGATGTGCACTGCACAGCGGGGTGGCACATGTCTGGCCATTGTCTGTGAAGCTGGTGGGTTATCGTTAAAATTATGGTTGCTGGGAAAGACTCTGTGGAGATAGACGAGGCCTTCACTAGACCCTGTAGCAATTATGCTAATCTTGGGAAAAACAAATTACATCAAAGAAAATGCTGTCGACGTTTCGCTTTCATTCATTTTCAGTTGAAGTTGTTCGGCTAGTTCTAAATTCTTCACATGACTTGAAGTGGACCCTCACTCACTCGTGGCTGTGGAAAGCGGAAGAAGTTAAGAACAGTACACTCTATAGCGAGTGTCAAATATCGATCAATTGACTGATTTGTAAATCCAAACAAAAATTTCGGTATTGTGCAACTTGGTTGATAAAATTGTTGGCTATTGCGGTAATTTAATAACATTTGTTGGACAGTTAAAAATGTGTAGCGGACTATTTCATTCGTTTGCCTTTCTGTTGTGTATGAGGTGTATAAATTATACTTAAACAAATGAGTTGAGTTGAATTAGCTTGAACTTTCTTAAGGAGACGATGGCACTGTAGAATTAGAGGAAAGTATGTATGTAGGCACAGTACAAACACAATTTACGCAACCTTCGATTCACGCAACTCCTCCATTTTCGAAATACTAAAAGATCCAATTTCTTAAAACAAATGTCAAAATCTTTCCGTTTTCTGATCTAATTAAAATGGTTTCAACGATAACGATTCGTTTTCGTTTCAAAATGTGTTTTTTTATCACATTGACTAGAACATAGCCATTTTATCTATTGGAACATACCATTTTGACTACATTTTCCTATTAAAAATGTGTGACCCAGTAAGTGCAATAACCTCGGTTATTGCAACTGCCCTAATTTTTTGTTTAAATCGAGTTTGTGCAGTATATTCCTCTATAGACATTCTTATGGGTAATCTTTTTTACTTTTGTGCAGAATTTTCTTTTAACGGAGGCAGCGTTTGACTGTTTTATAGGAAAGTTAAAACCAGGAAAAAGGACAACAGAGCACATTTTCCCTAAGTTAAACTCTCTGTAACTCGATATGATTATGGTATCCCGTGACAATTCGACTTAGGACGAGTCCATTGTATTTTTAATTGTAATAAAAACTTAACAAGATTACAATTTACATTTTTTATCAATTTACGTTTGCCTTCGTCGTCTATAAAAAAATTCAATTGACTGAAAAATGTATATTTATCAACAAAAGTGATTTCAATTGACACAAACAATATATCTGTGGCTCCATTTGCAATGGACAAATTGACAAATACTAATAGTTCAATGACAGGGGACAATCGCAACACCAACGACTCAAATTTTTTGATAAGTATCGTTTATCGTTTATTGTCTTGATTTTACTTTACAACTTCCGGTACGCCTGCTGCAGCTGAGCGTCAGCAAGGAAAGAAATGGAAACGGAGTGACTTCAGTGTGGTACTTCAAGTTTGTTGGAAGTGTGGATTAAAACCTTGCGACCCGTACTGCATTCGGTTAACTGACATAAATCATTTTGTGTTGATGTGATCAAACATTTCTAGCAACAACATATTTTCACTATACGAACAATGAGTGGGACATTGTATCGCGACAGGTTGGAGGGGCTTAAGAAGACCGTTCATCCAGTGCTATGACATAGTGTAAGTTCGGCAGATTCCTTAACATTTTTCGAAATATTATAAATTATTTTAATTATTTTTTTATAATCATTAAAATCAATTTACCTTCACAATTATGTAACATAAACATGTTTTAAAAAACATACAAAAAGATATAGTGAAAAAACTACAATAAAAAAAATATTGTGTTTTCAAAAAACTTACGGCTTATATCGTTTAGGTTAGGTTAGGTTAGGTTAATGTGATTGCCACAACGGAAGCAATTCTGGCTCACTTAGATCCTGATTGGATCCATTGTTAAATCACTAATCGGCAGCTAATGTGCCGGTTCCTCTTTGGATACTAAATAAATAAAATGCATGCTAGTGGCATATACTGGATGATGCACTTCTTTGCTGGGTTGCAGCCAATTAGAATTTTTTTTTTAAATTTTGCTATATCCAGAATTTTAAGCTAGTATGAATAGCTGCCTAGCGTGTTTTTCCTTGTCCTTGCAACTGCTGGGCAGGTGCCGAGGTAGTGAAACATAATTTCTTCTTCCTCTTCGTCCCCACAGCTCCTACAAAAGTCATTGTAGGGGGTTCCCATTCTACTTGCAGGTGTGCCTAATAGGCAATGACCAATAATAATGCCAAATAAATTCCTGATTTCCTTTCTATTTAGATTTAGAAGTGTTCTTGTTTTTTGGGATTTATTGAATCCCATATTATCCTTGGAGTTCTGCAAGTATCTAATTCCATCCACCTCCGATTAGCTGCGTTGATGGCATACGTAAGTTACAAAGTGTTTATTACTTAAAGAGAGGGATATGGAGTGTCCTGATTACTTGCCATTGGCAAGCCCGTTTTAGCTAGCTCGTCGGCCCTATATGGCATATCTGGTAATAACTTAACTACACCAAAACTCACATTGTTTGTTGGCCGTTCCCTGTGCAGTCTGCTTTTAGCCACCTTGAGCATACAACACATTTTAAGCAAGCTGTCGAAATAGATGAATCTGGGAAAGATCATGTGTTAAATATGGCCTACTAGACGAGATTGCAGCCAATGGTGTAGGCCATATTACACACAATGTTTGTGTTTTTTTAGTAATGTTCAATTTAATCACGCTTCATAAACTTGTTTTTAACTTTGAGTTGATTAAAAAAAGAACACAGTGAGTACTATTTAATACTCAATAGATATCATGATGAATGAATTCACTGTGCAAACACTTATTAAATATAATAATATAAGTGGCGCGACAGTCCGAGGTGGACCTGGGCCTAGATTCTCAGCAACCACTCGTGTTGTGCGTGCTATTGTTCTTTCACGAGGGGAAGGGACCTACAGTTTAATGCCGACTCCGAACGGTGAATTTGAGAAGCTTTTTCTAGACAGGAATACTTTTTGAGCATTGTCAGTGACTCGAAAGAGGTGGAGCCGTGAATTATGAAAGTTGTTAAATTCGGGTATCGAACCTGGCACCCTCTGCATAGGAGTCGACGCACTTACTCACTACGCCAAGTCGCGGCGGCCACTACACTTATTAAAACATACCCAAAAAGTTCAGTAAAAACAGAAAAAACACAATTATACTCCTTTGTTGCACATTTCTCGAACCGATTCTCTAGGTTTGCACTGAAATTCATTTTCACTCTGTGCGTGGGCCATATTACCCACGTGGGCCACATTTGACGCACTTACTATACCTGGTTTACGTCTCGGGTAAAGTAAACATCATCAGGCAAGGATCCACAAGCAAGGAGACCCCTTTGACTGCGCCAATTATAGAGGGAAAAGTTAGGTAAGTCCCCTTCATCCTCCCACATCACTTACAAGACCTCTGCCGTTTTGTGTGTCAGTCTGAAGAAGTTTATAAGCAATCGGATATGTCCATGCAGCGTATTAGTAACTCTACGGTGGTGCGTGAGAGCCATATTCATGATAAACATCTTAGCTCTTATCTTTATTGTTTTGTGTGTAATTTTGTCTCAGAGGAGTTGACCTTCCCACAATATAGCATATGTTCCATTTGCGACAGATCCTGGAAAAGACTCAAGAAGTTAAAATCGACAGTCACACATTCGACATTCGTTCATTTCAAGGCCGCATTTTAACAGCGTGCACAGAGACGAATGCATGCTGTCCGCAAGAAACCACTGTGTATTGGTCAGTGCGTCGCAATAGCCAGCTACTACTTCGATGTAGTTTAGATCGAGTTGGAAGTGGAGGAATTTACTAATTGAGAAGAACGCTCTTTTCCAAGAAGAACTTGACGTTATTCTGGGTTCTGGTTTTGTGCCTGAAAAATTGTCTGGAATGGAATTATGTGGATGAAAGCTCCACCAGGAACTGGCAGGCCACAAGTGCATAATGTGCCTGTTGCTGCAAGAGATGGGCTCAGTGGTTGCTTAGGGGGTGACAGCTCAGCCTCATATAGACCTGTTGGTCCATAGTGCTGGCGCATAATCTGCCTGTTGCTGCAAGAGATGGGCAAAGTGGTTGGTTAGGGGGTGGCGGCTCAGCCTCATATAGACCTTTTGGTCCATAGTGCTACCCCAGTGATAATTTTAGTCAAAATCCCAGTTCACTTTTCAAACATTCATTTGGCGTAAGACAAATCGAAAATAAAACTATATACACTCCACACCAGATCCAAAGGTTTGGCAGCCAACAAATGGAAATGAATTGTATGCATTCATTGCTTTGTTATTGTTTTCTGGCCTCTTCAACTCTAACACCTAGCCGACCAAGGGATTTTGAGCGTCTTATCATGTATTTAATTTGGCATGATATATAATCTGTCTGTTTTTTATTTATTCTATTCCCTTTACCATTAAATATTTATATGGGACTATGGCCGCCCAGTTGGCTACGTTACCGCCTCACAAACAGCAGCCCATCCTAGGGCTGAGGGCTTCGCTTACCTTGTCTCCTCTTTCAATGGGCTCAAGAGGGAATTGAGTCTCCCGAAAGACCAAGCTGAGTTTATATAACATACTGCTCACCCCAGTCCTGGGGTACGGCTCAGAGAAACAGAGGACGCCCGCAACTAAGCTGCTCCATCTAGGAGAAGGACCTCAAGCAACTTGGCGTGCGATACTGGAGGCAGCTGGTTAGGGATCACATTAGCTGTTGCTCGGGGCTCGGGTCAAACCCGATATGTAGCTCCAAACAATGAAGACGAAGAACTAACCCCCTAATGTTTAATTTTTGGTTTGTGAAGCGATTAAAGACCAGTGAGGTAAAATCTTGTTTCTATTTAAATATTTATTTTCGTTCAAAAGGTGTTTTTTCGACTTTAAAAGAACTTAGAAAATCGCACTACATCTATCAAATAAATTACAAGGAAAAGTGCAGTGTTTATACTAGAGGTAGGGCCTTTAAAGTTGCGAACACAAATTAACCTTTACCTCTTAACACTTGCATACATATATCCCGCCTAGAGGAAGTGGTAGGCGCTAGAGGGTTAATAAGACTAACCACAAGGCTCGCGTGAAGACGGAATTTACGGTGTAATAATTAAAAATTCTTATTGTTTAACGAGTAAGGTTTATGAACTCCTCGCCATGATTGCAGCAATGTTTCGTGTTTTCATGTGTATGGGAAAACATTTTAATTGGGAAAAAATAAGCTTTGTAGCTTAATATCTATTCACGAGCATGCATTTTTAAGATTCGGGAATATTTAGGGTGGGTTCCATACACGTGACGTTGGGTTGAAAATTGAGATATAACCACACCCTTGCTTCAGACATAGATTCGCTTACTAACGCAGTAACTTTCTTCTTCGTGAACTTAGGGTTTTATTTCTCAGCATAGTTTTGGCCTGGCTCGATATATTTAGTCGAGAGTTTTTCCTTTTTTTTATTCTCTCCAAATAATCAGGCATTGAGAAAGGCCCTCAATTATGTTTCTGTTGCCGATATGTTTTCTTCATTTGATCCAAATCTCTTACCTCCCACCCTTTTCTTGAGAATTGGAAATACCAAATAGTCACAGGAGGATATGCTGGTTGCGGTAGCTGTTCGCGAGTGAGCCGCGGACTAAGATCGAGAGTAGAGCTGTGTCAATCGTGATCGATTCGTTCGTTTTGACCCGTTCACTCAAAAGTATTGGTGATTGCAACCACACAGTCAAAACGTTTAGAGATTCGCTCGGAGCTGTGTGAACGAAAATTAAAGAATGACCAAAACGATGTGAACAAACAAAACCATTGAATCGTTTTGTTGCATTCGTTCCATTCGTTTCGGTTGATCATTTGATTCGATTACTCTTATGAACATATCGTTCTTATTTAATTATTTCGTTCGTTCATATTGTTCCGAGCCAAATGAGCTTCGTCATACCTTCCTTCATTCGATGTATACTAGTAGTAGGATACTTGTTTCGCAATTCCATTCTCTCCCTACTCATTTGTTCAAGAGAGGGACAAAGAGGCTTGCATCATTAGTACACACTGTTCGCTTCCTCATCCATACATATATTATTCAATGCTTAGTTCGTCGTATTTAAGTATGTAGTGAAAATTATTTGTATGACCGAGAATATTTTTGGTGCATGGGCACACAGACAATCATCTAGCATATTAGTGCTATTCCATACCAATGCAACGAATCTGTATCCGTTGTTCAAACAGCGATCGATTGGGTGAAACAATTTTTGGTTGCCGTCTTTAGTATTGAACGAATACACGTTTCGGTGTCTATGCCTAAAAGATCGATGATTGATATTAACGATCGATTGACATAACCGAATATTTTTTTTTGTGCAGTACCCAAAAACGAAACAATTAAAAGATCGTCAAATAAAAGACGTCTTTCCTTAAGTACTTCTAGATCACGAGTGAACTCTTCTTTTCTCATTTCTCATTATTTCTTTTTGCCGGTAACCCTTAGGAAGGAATTCTTAGGATTTATATTTTTTGGACATATACTTCCTGTATTTACAATATTGCCACATTTGTAACCAATCCTTGAATGATTCGTTCGTCGGATTTGAATGATTGACTCAGCTCTAATTGAGAGTGAGCAGCCGCAAGTTTTCGAGACATCTTACATTGAAAATTTCAGATCCACATCAAAAATTCACCGCTGAAAAAGACACATCATACCAGTTGATGTGATGTTAGTAGACGCAATGGCACTACGCTGGCCCAACGAAAGAAGCAAAAGACTCCATATATGCTTAAGGCGATCCAAACAAATGTGACGTTTCGTGCGATACCCGTTTTTTTTAGTCCACAACCGCGGTTTTCTTTGATCTTAGCTGCTAACTTCTAAATGAAGACCATAAATGACGCGGATTTACCTACCCGCCTAACAACTGATCATGTCAACTGATCTTGGAGATAATTACCCAAAACTTCCACACAAGCACTTTATCAGCTAAAACTAAAACCCATACTCACATTAGCCAAAATGGTCAAGTGGTACATGGCTTGTTTCTCAAAGTCGAGTGGTCCCAGGAGAATGATCGTGCCCTCCGTTGTATCTGGTGAGACGATCTTTTGTCGTATAGAAAAAAGGGGTGAGCCCTGAAATGATACAAAAAAAAATTGAATTCATCTGTTATCTGAAATTGTTAAAATGTTAAAATAACTAAACCCTTACCCATAGCTCGAGGTAGACGGGTTTTGTGAAGTGTGGATTCTTCCTGGCAATGACATAATCCAAGTCGGTTCCCCGTTTAGCATCCTAAAACGAAACAAAAAAACAATTTTAAATGATTTGAAAGATACAAATTCCGCCGCGTACACGTGCAACTCAAAATCAGTCAGTCGAGGCGTGTATCTACATATCACGAGGTCTATCGCGATCGATCTGTCATGACACATGAAATTTATGATAATTCACCCTGTCCCGCGATCTTATCTGATCGGTAGTCAGAGTGGAGATCATCTTCAGAACAAAACCAAAAACCCTTCATTACTTAATTTCTTATCTTCTAATTTTCGAAGGAGCTTCCAGTTCCAGTGTGTTGCTGGTGGCAGGCCGACTCTCAAATCGGATCAAGTTTCAGGTATCCTCGATTGAGATTCATTTTGTTTTCGCTGGAATTTGCCCCGAAAATAGATTAATTTACGTCATCTTTGGATTTTGTTTTCATCATTTTTTTCCAAAGTTAATTATAATAAAGATGCAAAAGATACAGGCATCAGATGTGCAGCTACAGTAGGACAGCATGATGGTTTGTTGTGTTTGAGGAGAAAAATGCAGAAGCATCTGATGGACGTCGCTTTAAATTAATTTCTGCCTAAGAAGAGGTCTGAATTTATAATTTATTACAAAGATTTGATTTATTCTTCTTCATCTGTGGCATCTTTGTGTGTACCTGGCGGAGTGACGCTCTTCGCGGAATCGGAATTTAATTTATGAGGCAAAGCGAACCTAGGAGGGAGCCTGTGTTCCATGAAATTCCCCACGAATGGGTTGGCTTTTTGTGTTCTTCTGTTTTTTTTTATGCGATACTATCTCGGGTCTGTCTTCATTTATCCGGAACGGCGAATATTCGCGCCGGTAGGTTGAATGTGAGCTTTTCTAGTAACACAGTGGGAAAGGGCATGTAGCTGTTGGACTGATTACGAACTAACAACGTGGGAATCGAGACACATTTCGGACGGACTTTCTTTCTTGATGACATCCCATTAACGCCAATTAGTCGCGAATACAAATGACCTTCTGGATGGCCAAGGAACACTGCTTTGCTTTGTAACTTGGCAACCGTTCGGAGCTTGGCGTAGCTGATGGCGGTCTGTTTTTTTTTTATTGCAAAATCTTTATTATCGATTAGAGTTGGTGTGTAAATTTAGGAAAAAAATGGCATCTGCATCCAGTGGTTGGTGGAACGACCCGGATCTGGATGTTTGAAGAATGTATGACTCTTGTATGTTTCTAAACATTGACGTGTTCAATGACTGTGCTAATTGTAAGCGCAAACATTCCTTAATTAGGAGCTTGCCGACTTGCGGTTTGGACGACCTTTGTATAGCTGGATGTCATTGACAACGGTCAATAATAATTCATTACAAGCTTGCTCGTGTCTTCTAACTTTGTGTGGATGGCCAAAGAATCATCTAGAGTGTCCAAGCAAATTTGGAATTGATTTCTTAATAAACATAATATCCGCCTTTGGGGAGTCGAAAATCATCTATTGTGCCACAGAAGCTGCATAGAATCACTTGAGCCAGCCGACAGCGGGTCCCAAGTAGAAACAACCACAAATATAAAATATTATCCAGAGAATAGATCTTTCATGAGGCGAGCCATCGGAACTCACGCCTCTCGATTAGGCCTTCCCTATAATGATTTCTGTAGATGCTGCTTGGACGAGGATGAGGAAGAAACCATCGAACACTTGCTATGTAACTGCAGTGCTCTCTCATCCCGTAGATTTAGACTAGTTGTGGTCCTTTTCTTTGTTAATCTGGCTGAACTGAGCAGCATCAAAATCAGCCCTCTTCTTCGCTTTATTAAAAGCACAGACTGGTTTGCGTTAATAGGTAGCCTAAGATCCGCGTGGTAACACAATGGGCCTATGTTTGACCTAAGTGTGTCTGCTGTTCGTATACGCGGCAGTCAGCCACCTCAACCTAACCTAACCTAGCAAAGCTCTGACAGATATCAAGCAACATGTCCAAATGTTATTTCGGAATCTTTGGTGAGTTTTTCTGCTTCTGATATCGGTTGTTAAGTCAAACGGATGTTGAAAAACTCGATGCACACATGGAAGTCTGTGTGATGACAGATAATATGGATCTAACAGAAGGCGCACAGTGGTCCAGCAGTGAAAAAAGTACACAAAGTGGCATATTTTTCTCTGCCAATTTGTATAAGTCTTTCATTCCTACCAATGTGAGGAAAGCAAAAATGTTACTGGCTTTCAATGATCGGTTTGTGCATAATAGGAGACCACAATGAAACAACTCGTCCGGTGATGCAGTTTTTCTCACCCCAAAAGCTCAAAGTCAACGATGTCAAAAAAACCTCATAATAACCAGAGAAGACGGGCCCCAAGACAATCTTGTTGAAGTACACATTCTTAGTCAAACCCATTAAAACTTATGACAGCTGGCAAGCTGATCTGAAAACAACTTAACTACATTGACCAAGATAGTGACCTGACAGTGGAATTGGAATTGTCAAGGGATACCATAATTAGATCGAGTTAGAGGAAGTTTGACTTAGAGAAAGGTTTTTGTATGGAAAATTGAGGGAAATGTATTGAAAATATGTCGAAAAAGTTCGACACAGAGTGTTTCCAATTGAACTACATTTAGAATTATGCATTTGATCCCTATTGTCAATATTGTTTCACACTGAAGTATGAAATATTAACCTCTAGCTACTAATTACCTCGCTGAACGTCCTCACAGTGATGGCTCACCAACCTAGAAAGCCGCTGTACAAACCCATTAGATCGCCGCTGTGCGAATCCATTAATTCGCCAACTTCGCTTTGGATTCAGGATTTCCGTCATTCGTGCCAATTTGCACACTGGATTTATTGAGCACTAGGGTGATGAGCCATGAGGACAACGAGACTAAGTATTCTGTATCATTTTAAGCCTTAAAATGAATTAATATTATAATTTTTTTAACAGATTTAATATAACTCATTCAAACACCGAAAGGTGCTCATATTTTTTCGGCCAGCACCAGTGCACAATATAGAGAGATTTTCAACTTAGGGAGAGTTGGACTCAGGAAGTGTTCACTGTCTTGTATGTCTAGATGGAATTATCACTACCCCAAGAGACAGCTAGGAGTCGGTATTGCACTTACTAGAAATCGGTATCTAAATGCAAGCTTCTGCCGCTAAGAGAGGACTAAGAATCGGTTAATCAGACGGTTAAGTTCCAAGCACTTCCGGACATGTTACGTTGTAGTTTCATATTATTTTTTTTTTGTATTTTTTGACAGGCCACATAGGTATCACTGGATAACCAGGGAAGAAGAGCTTATCAGCGATAATCGCTATATGAACGGATGGATTGATGATATTGACGATATGATATTAACAAGCATAAGCAGGGACATTTTCTCCATGATGGCAAAAATGCACAGCTCAATAAGTCTTTTTGACTATGGCCAAGGTCAGGCAGTCAAAGAAGCGGCCATGGTTAGGTTAAGTTAGGTTGAAGTGGCTGGCCGCCGCTCACACAAGCAGCAGACACACTTAGGTCAAACATAGGCCCATTGTGTTACCACGCGGATCTTAGGCTACCTATTCCGCAAACCAGTCTGTGCTTTTGATAAAGCGAAGAAGAGGGCTGATTTTGATGCTGCTCAGTTCAGCCAGATTAACAAAGAAAAGAACCACAACTAGTCTGAATCTACGGGATGAGAAAGCACTGCAATTACATAGCAAGTGTTCGATGATTTCTTCCTCATCCTCGTCCAAGCAGCTACTACAGAAATCATTATAGGGAAGGCCTATTCTAGAGGCATGAGGCCCAATGGCACAATGCCCTGTTAGAACGCCAATAAGAGATATGAGATTAGGCTTAATCTGATCAAGCTAAGCTATCGGTCGGGATCCACCATAGGCCAGAGTTCTTTGGTAATGAGCGATCCTGTGGCAGATGTCCATCTGCGGTTTGTTTGGGCAAGCGTTTCAAACTTTAGCAGATGCTTGATAGTAGCGATAGGCATGGAGGGTGGGTCTCCACCAGGAACGAGCACGGAGTTCGTTCCCTTTCTAGCGAGTTCGCCCGCTTCACAATTCTCTGGAATATCACAGTGTACCGGCATCCACATAAGTTGGATGTTAAAGTACTTGGCCATCTCGTTAAGAGATAGGCGGCAGTTAAGGGAAGTCTTGGAATTAAAGGTGACTGAATCCAGAGATTTGATCGCTGCCGGGCTATCGGAACAGATGACGATATCTGTGAGCGATATTCCATTGTTTTTCAGCCAGGACAGGGCTTCCTTAATCGCTATAGTTTCAGCCTTGAAGACGTGATTAGGTAGTCGAAAAGATAGCTGGAAATTTAGATCCTTGGAATAGACACCAGCACCCACACCTGCATCCATCTTCGATCCATCTGTCAAGACTCGCAGTGGACCTTCCAGCGTCTGGTGTTCAGACTCCCAGTAAGATCTTCTCGAAGAGGAGATTAGGTAGAGTGAGGTCTGTGTCTATGGGTATAGAGGCATGCCTGCGTAGGATCATTGAATGTCCAGACTGCAGTTCTTTCCAGCTGCTCAGCGATCTTAATCTAAATCTAATCGCCGTGGTAGCTGCTGTCTTTCTACAAATTAGTTCTATCGAAGGCAGGTTTAGGAGTATGCTTAATGCTTCGGCGGAGGTAGTCCTCAGCGAACCGCTAATGCATACGCAAGCCATCTTCTGCGCTGTAGCGAGTGGGGTGATGTTGATAATACCACCTTACCGGCTTTACAATTTCTGGCCACTTGAACAGTTTTGAAATGAAAGGATATTGTTGTTTTTATGTTTTTCTCTTTCTAGCAGGCTTTCTAGCAATACATAATGGATAGGAAAACAAAAATAATTCGAAGGAATTTTTAAGTGGGTAATGTGGTAGAGTAACCACATTGGCCTATGGCTGCCATACCTCATTAGCCGACATTGTAAGCAAATAACAAATTATTAAAAAAAAAAAACAAATAAAGTTGGACAAATTGTTTATTGAGAGGTTACGTCGGTAAGAGTAACTACCAAAACAATAAAACACAAGATAACTTTGTAAAAGCACAAACAAAACGCTAGTGTAACTAATTATTTGTTCGGCACAGTTGAAAAACAACGTGAATGGCTTTCAAGTGTTGCTAATTATTTGTAAGTCGCCAGGTTTGTGTGTAACAAACGATCCGGTAGCTATCATAGAAATGGTTACATCTAGAATTGAAAAACTAAATCACAAATATGACATCTCAGCTAATCACCTGAAAATAACTTGATTTCAAATCTAACTTCGTTAATATTGCACTTATACTTCAAGGCCTATTTTTTTATCAACATAATTTATTTATTCATACATTCTATTTATTTACTTATTTATTCATTTAAGTATTTATTCATTCATTTAATTATTTGTTTATTTACTTATGTATTTATCTATTTCCTTATTTATTTATTTTTTCCTATATTTATTTATTTATCCACTTTGTCTCCTTTGAATTAGTTGTCATAGTTGCTTTAAACTTGTGAAATCAAGTTGAAAATTCGCCTCTCTCTTCCCTCTAGTGTTTTAATGAAGGTTTTAAGTGGCCTTTCCTTCAAATTACTTATTTGAAATATTATTTAAGAACTTTTATTAATATTTTAGTAGTAATGTAATAATTTCGAATCTCTGTTAACAAAGAATGCAATGTATAATCATTGTAAGATTGCTGCCACAATAAACAAAAATATACAAATACAAAACAATTCGGTAGCTTGATTTGTTTTCGAAAAAAAAACTGCCTGTATCACATTACCCTCTTATACCACAGTTTTCGAACGAACTCCATATGGGCCATCGATGGGATACGACTTATACAATTGCAGTTAATTTTAAAGTTATTGAGCGGAACTATCAACCGGGAAGATAAAATTCACCCTGTACAGTAAAGTCTGCAAGCACAGTTACTTATGAGTTATCTCTTCGCAGATTGCTTGGAAGAAACGTTTAAGCCATTCGATGGTCAAACTCTTCCTGTCACTTACAATGGATTTAACGTATACGACGACAATTACGACTCAAGGAAGAACTAAAAAAGTTCAAACCGAAAAAAGCTCCTAGTTACGATTTAAGAGTTACCTAAGAAAGCCGTTTTTAAGTTTCTCTACTAAATTAATGCCGAGCTTAGATTTGAACATGTCCTAGTCAATGGAAACTGGCAGAAGTTATAATGGTTACAAGACCCGGCAAACCACCAACGGGTAACTAGTCCTATAGACCTATCTCACTTCTCCCGATAATGCCTAAAGTATTAGAAAATATTCTGCTTAGACGTTTAAGTCCAATTTTGGAAGAAAAACAGCTCATACCAAATCACCAATTTGGTTTTAGAAGCAAAGAGTCCACTATTGACCAAGTACATCGTATAACTGATGTAATAGAAAAGGCATTTGAACAAAAGCTCGTTTGTTCAGCCAAATTTCTCGCTGTTTCTCAAGCCTTTGATAAAGTTTGGCATGAAGGCCTGAAATATAAACTATGCCGATCTCTACCGGGGAAACAGTTTATTATTTTAGCGATAAGATCTTTCGTGTGAAGCATGGAAATGAATACTCTGCTTTTAAAAATATAAATGCTGGTGTACCGCAATGGAGTGTTCTTGGCCCTCTGCTATACCTACTGTATACTAGTGACTTACCACAAGAAGAACACACTGTTCTAAGCACCTTTGCTGACGACACTGACATTTTGGTAATAGCCAAAACGGTTGAAGAGTCAACAACAAAATTACACGACATCAGATACACGAATGGATGAACTTCTGGCGAATTGTCCCTAATGAAAGCAAATCAGTCCATATCAACTTCAGTTATAGGCAAGTTAATAACTTACTCGTTGTATGCAAGCAAATCATAAAACCTGTTTGGACGTATGGCGTACTACTTTGGGGTTGTACCAAAGCAAGTAAAGCAAGCAAAATATGAACGTAATACAAACTTTTCAAAATAAGGTGCTTAGAACTATCGTTAATGTACCATGGTTTATCAGAAACGATGATATCCACAGAGATCTTGGAATATTACCACTCCAAGATGAAGTTAAGAACTTTGCTTATAAACATAAGAAGAGTATACAAACTTTGCAGGTTACCCGATCCTTGAGGAAACTAAAGTCTTGCGCTGACTCCAAAGCACTAGATCCCTTGATCTCTTTCTATAGTCTACACCTGCTCATGTGTGCGGTTAGCAGGAACTTTCATTGGAGAGTAACCTGTCGATCAGTACCTAAATCATGAAATAAAAAACTACTGGTTAAGTGCTTCACTTAGTTGTAGTCTTAATAAATTTAGGGATTTGAATAACAATCACACACTCGAAGATTTCCACCTACCCACGGAGAAAAAAAAAGTTATTTATGAGGGTGACTCGGTTCTCTTAGTTTTTGTCGTCTTCTGAAAATCTGCGAATTTGAGAAACTCATTACCTTGTCTAGGAACAAAAATGTCGCATCGACCTCTGCAGGCAATCTCAGTCTCCTTTCTCTTTTTCACAACCTCAACACGTCGTTACCCCCTTAAGGGCCCGGAAGGTTCACCGATCATCTTTGAATAAATTCCTGTGTCGATTGCCAGGCGCTAAGGCAAACAACATCCAGTGAATGAATCAAAAGCCATTGACACTCATCTCGTGGAGGTGCAAAGCACTGAGTATTGTGCCTTTTGATTTATTCTATGCACTAACGAATTCCCTTGTAATAAATCAACCAGACCACCGCCATTGCACAGCCCATCATTCACAAGCCTAGTCGTATCGCTGAACAGTCTTATTGCCTATCCGAAGGGATCCTAATTAATCTTGTAACAAAGTAATGCCTTCATTATTTCTAACGACCACGAAAGGATCCACGGAGTCCCTAATAAGACGTCATTAATTAATGCCTAGCCAATGAGCTTGGCCAGCAGCATCAATTGCGGAGATGTGTCTGACTCCTCGGAGGTGAGTACCACAAAACCTGAATTCCATCTCAAGCAATGATGGTCACTGCCACAATGATGGAAGAGGCAGGAGGCAAGCCAGGCAAAAACAAAGTCAAGTAGTCAGTTCATGTCTGGTGATCTACCACGTTACCCAGTGAAGGCGAATGATAATGCCATCGATAGAGACCGAGGCCGAGTCTGAATCTGAGTCTGAGTCCGAATGCGAGTGCGAGTCCGTTGACCATCCATCAAAACCGGCGTTGGAAGGCGCGCATGAGAGGCGTCTTGATTGGAGTCAGGAGAGATGTAATGGCTCGAAGTTATCTGTGATTGATAGACAAGTGTCATTTCTTTGAGGTTTCCCTTTTTTTCGATTTTCTCCTTGGCTAGCCCGCAGTTTTCCTTTGGGAGCTAGCCTAATGGACGATCTACCACCATCCACCAGGCATCGCCTGATGGGACGACGCGTCGAATTCTTTCCAATTCAGACGTTCGGAAGGGTTATTAAAGGGACTGATGATGTAATTAAAATGTTTACTATCGCTCCAATGAAGGAATATAAAATGTAATGGCTTTCAGTGGGCTTGCACTGTGTGGGTTATTGATGGCCCATCTGCGGTTCTGTGCGGTGCGTTGCGATGCGCGGTCAGTTCAAGGTAGTGCGCTCCCACTGAATTCAGTTAAGTCGGCTTAGTCGAGTGGCTTAATGGCGCTACACATCGATACACATCGAATAGCCGGCGATGTGCGTCGTGATTTTTGAATGAAAAAATTTCGACAGATTTGAAATTCAAATGCAAACCACTTTATGGTCCGCCCAAAATTACTGATATAAATTCCGAATGTTATCACGTCCACTGGATAAGATTTAATAGAGATGGACTACTTGTTTTGGAGCGTCTGTCGCTCGTTTCCCAGGGACGAGGGTGTTTTATTCGTTTTTTTTTCTGCCATTTGTTTCACATAAAAACTGGATTCCCTACGCGGTATACGCGCCAAGCTGTTTAGTTGAGATTCAGGGCAGTTGTTCGGAGTGTTGTCGTTTAGACAAATTCTCTCACCGAAACTGTTCTTTTTTGATTGCACGCTTAATTAGAGGGCCTTGATTGACCGATTAATTGAGTTTGTTGGAATTTTATTGAGGGCGGAATGGCATGGGCGCCCAAGTCAAACCACGTGTAACACTTTAGTCACTCGTCACCCCGATAGACGGCGAGTTGAAGGAGTCTTTGAACGACTTTGAGCGGCGCGTCTCCAATTTAGTGGCATCACTCGCGATCATGTCATTCCCATGTATGAACTCAGCGCTTAAAGTGACTGAATGATGAAGGAGCCAAGCATAGAGTATTTAGCTCCGGGGCAGAGTTTCTTGCAATTACCTACGGGCCTCGAGCACAACATCATGTCCTGTGGCAAAGGAGTTGAAACTGCACTACGTTAGAGGCATTGAAAGGTCTCTAAACGTCGAGGCCCATATCGCATTCCTGGATTCAATAACATAGAAACCGAGGCAATTAAAACCACACTTGAAAGAGCCAGAGTTGAGTTATCCCTTACTTCAGGAATAAGTAGGTCTGCTCAGTGAAAGAATTATTCGTGCAACCCTATGTGATTCCGGACTTATCGCCAAGAGAGTTCCGGACTAACAACAGAAGATAGTGACGGACTATATTACAAATGGAACACTGCACTATGTCACCAAGGATGGATTAAGGCAGTATGACGTCACAGGCGGTGCACCCCAAGGCTACGAACTAGGTCCTCTACTGTGCAATCTCATGTACGACGACGTCCTCAAATTTCGAATACCGAAAATCGTTGAAAATAATTGGCTCCGACAATGATAGAGCGATCGTAGTAGTAGCCAAATACCTAGAAGAGTTGCAATGAAGCCATCGGGACGTCTAGTAACCATCGGACTGGCTAGTAAGCATGGAAATACAACTAGCAGAGGAAAAGACGGAGGTAGCATTAATCAGTACACTATATATACCAACACTATAAGATCGATATACTAACACTATAAGAAACTCACCCGTCTAAACAAGAATTGATGTAACTAACTTTTAATCAACATCGTTCCATGCAGCGGAGAAGGCATTAAAAGCAACGGCTACTCTGTCAAGGACCATGCCAAGCATTGCAGGACCATAACAAAAGAAAAGGCAATTCTTAGCCAGAGGACAGGCATGATGATGCTCTATGGCACCCAAATATGGGTCGGGGCAATAGACATAAAATCATACAGCTGACAAGTCGAAGCAGTGTAGAGAGTCAATGCTTCGAGAGTATTCAGCGCCTTCCAAACAACCTCATAAGACGCGCAGTGCGTGCTGTCCGGAATGATACCAACGGACCTTCTCACAAATGAAAGTGAATGTCAATATCGTGCCAATAGAACAATGAGGACAACATCGACGAGGCGATGGACTACAACGTAGAGCGAACCTCGAATCATTCCAATCAGGTGGCTTGGATTTTGTGCATCGAGAGTAGGCCATAGGTGATGACCCCAGTGCCAGAAAACCATCTACGTTTAGTGTGAGTAAGCGTTTCAAGCTTTAGTAGATGGTTTGCAGTAGCGATCGACAGACTTCCTAGCAACTGCTTCACAATTCTCTGTGATGTCACTGCGTCCTGGAACCCACATAAGTAGGATGTTGACATACTTGAGCATCTTGTTAAGAGATATGCAGCAATTGAGGGACAATTGGAGTTAAATGTGACTGCACTCAGAGATTTGATCGCTGACTGGCTGTCCGAATAGATGATAATATCTGTACCTACTACTCGGATAGAATGGCAATAAAGATGGAACTCCTCTGACAAAGCCAGATGGACTTTTAGATAGATCCCCAATATCGGCAATTGGAACAACAGAAAACATGGATAGCTGAATTTCTGCATGACGCAGATGCTTAATGGCCAGAGAGGAGCATATCTCCACAGATTATGACATGAAGACATTCCTTTTGTCCAATGTGCACAGAAGCAGTGGAAAACGTGGAACATTATAATGTTGTCGTTATTGGACTGGGCGTAAACCAAACCCCAGAGAATATAATCATACTGATTCTACACAGATCATGATCAGATGCTTGGGAAGCAGTAATTGAAACCGTGGCCACCATCATGAAGGAGCAACGACGACAGGAAGGACAACTAAACGCAGCGCAGGTATCTGACAATACGAATGAGCCGATGAGGCAGAAGACCCCCCTCGCGAATTCTTGTCGGCAGTCGCGTGGCCCAGAGTTAGAAGGGGTGGTGGGTTTAGTGGGTAGAAATATCAAACTGTTACTTAGCAAAGGCTGAGTTTCGTCACTGAAAGATTCCAAAAAATAATGTGATTCAGCTAACAAAGTTATGGCCTCCAAGGGCACCGGCCAAGGTGGATCATCTCGGCCTTTCTATGGGTACTAGTCACCGAATCTTACTTCTTCACCGAATAAACTGGATTGAATTGAAGTTGAAAAACTGTCATCAATGGTATTCTTGGAAAACTTAGATACACGGACACCAAGGCAATTATTCATATTGTACGCTATTGATGTGGTCATAATCGCCTGTGTTAAATTTCTCCCGAAGCTTAGTGAGCTAGTAGAACGTGCAATAAACACCCTTCTCAGTGGTTAAATCTTACAGTATTGTCATTAAGAGCGTCCTTCCGCATTTCAACCTCCCACAACCCTTACTCTAGAGGAAAGTCCGAACTACCTTGGTGTAATCCTAGGCCGAAAACTCAACTGGAAGCTAAACGTTAATGAAAGAGCAAGGAAAGCGTGCTGTGACCTAGAACCTGTGCAACAGGGTAAAAAATGGAGTCCAAACCCCAAAACAATCCTGTGGATGCACACAGCGATTGAAAGGCTAATCTTATCTATCTTATAGTTGCCGCGAAGAGCTGGCACGCAGTACACCATAACTCTGTTCTGATTCCGAGGTCACAGGGACATAACCGCTAACGAGGGAGATGAACTTGCCAGGAAAGGAGCCGAAACCGAACCCATTCCATTCATTCATTCCCATGTATTGATCCACCTCTTGCCGTCATCAAGAAAAATCTGGTCGACATAATCATGGAGTTAGCTAGGTTGTACCTTGACCACCTGTGAGACCAACAAAATGCTGCTGTGGACGGTAGTCGGAGTGATAACTGGTCAAAATCAACAGCGGGGACGACGAGAAAATAGAGGATACTCCTCACTATCTTTGTCAATGCACCGGTCTCTGCCTATTGAGGCATAGAGCACTGGGAAAATCTTCGTCCAGAATCTCCTGGAAGTGTCAGAAATTCCAAAAACTTATATTTTCTGATTCGTCTGTATTTCTGGATCGTTGAACTAGACCAACACAACGACATTTGAAGGAAGGATGCTAGTAGGAACTAGGAGGTCAATCATCCCCCATCGGCATCGCAATGGGTTGAGCTGGACCCACCACGACTACCCACTCACCTAACCTAACCCGTTTGCAATGGTACAAAGCTCCCCGTATAAATTGGCGCACACAAGTGGAGAAGGAATTCAACCAGTTTGATCTGCACAACTGATGCCGGCTACCCAGAGATAGCGCTATCTGGAGAAGCTTCTTAGTTGAGGTCAGACAGAGGAGTCACACAAAGAAGAAGAATATTGCCTTCATTAAGTACATGGATCTGTTGTCTTGATTTAAGTTTCCCAAGCACCTACCACGATCGTCCGTCGATGTCCGCCCTTGATGACGGTCGGAATGTGTGTTTACAGTAAATTCGCTTAACCCCAGACCCCTCATTACCAGCAACTGCCGGCCGACTCACACAAGGCGAATGAGTGATAAAACCAGATTCCAATAACCTCAAAACTTCACCGTGCACCGAGATCGAAATCTTTGAAGGCATCGAATGCCCCCAATGAACACTCGTACTCGTATACGCACTGCATTCCATCCATCAATCGCGTCTGTCGAGTGTTCCCCGCTGGCAGTCGAGTTCTGTTCCCCAGTCCCAGCGGTGCCAGAGTGCAGAGTGAAGCGAAGCAAAGGCCACGCAGAACCATTAAATCGATCTCTTCAACTTCGAACGCAACCCCTGGAGGGTATCTGCGGTTAAATGATTGCCACTGATGGCCTTTCACTTTTTTTTTCTGTTCGCCTTTATTCCCCCTTCATCTGAACTGAGCAACTGGTTTCCGGTGTGCAACCGGACATCTCATCCCATGCCACGATATCCCTTATCGCCGCCGAAGCAGGTGATGATGACACTGACGATTCGATTCGGTTGACGAATGCAATTGCCGGTGATTAGGGATAATTACACCCTGCAACAGGCCGTGCTAAGTGCGATGCTTAAGATAAAATTGTTTTGACACATTGCATCCCAGCCAGCAGTCCACTTTGTCAGTGAGTGTGTGCCCGTTGTGTCACATTCTCAGTCAGCGCTTGATTGATTTGCCTCTCCGGCGTCTGCGTGTCGCTTGTCAGACACTTTTGCGCGCCACAGTCTAGGTGTAGTAGCAATGGAATGTCGACTGTGGATACGGCTCCTGGCTCTTGGCCATTTGTCTGCCGCTGACCGAGATCCATGTGTGTGGTGCCATAAATCTAATGACATGCGTGAATGTGGGCTGTCGATCCAGATACGTACGTACTCTGATTTTCAGACCAATTCATTGCTTATTTAATTTTCGTTTTCGTAGCGTTTTTTTTTCCTCTTTTGTTTTTGCTCTATCCGCTTAGCCACGGGGATGTAAGCAGTGATTGGGATTCTTGGAGTGCTCCGTCGCGCCGGTGGTGGGCTTGGAGCGGATTGTAGCCACGGTGGGCATGGAAAATTGTGGTTAGCAGGAATTCGCGTGCGATGTGTGGAGTGATAGGAATAAATTCAATTTCTACTAGAAGGTCATCAACGTGTTTTTTCTTCTTACTCGTATTTGACGTTATTATCTGCAAAACAAAATCTGGAACTCTAATGGATTAGTGAATTGGAAGTAGGAGACTGACTGTTGAGAGATAAGAAGGAATGTGGGAGGGCACGTCCTCCATACATGATCTTTATCGATGGAAGCACTCAACTTTTAAGGATTTCGGATTGCAAGTGTCGAACAACGAAAGAGTTGATCAAAAAACTTTGTGGTCGTAGAAATATGGGGCGTCCAAGTGTTTTGCCCAAATAACGGTAATTTGGTAAATTTTCCAATGTCATCAAGTCATGAGCTATAAAAAAGTATACAGCAATTTTTTCGTAGGCTGCACCGTTCTCGAGATGTAAACTGACACAAATTCCATCCGAACCGCCAGAACCTCTACAGATGTCGATTTTTCTACATTGAAAAAATCATGAATGTTGGTCTTACCTTACTCATATCTTAATGAGATTAATGGGCAAAGTGATGTAGATCGACTTTGTAGCTTATGAGATGATCTAGAAGATGAAGCTGGAGAACGGACAGATTTTCCTTTATAAGTTTGGTGGTAAAATAATTTCAATTTCCACCTTCCCGGTGATTGAGAGTAATGAAAATTTGCACAATGTGAATTCAAGGCGGGAGCAACAATTCAGACCGAACTTCCTTCAAAGCGGATGTACAATTTTATATAATTAATTCCAGAGAAACGAATTTCCGGGATTTTGGCAAAAATTTGCCGAAATAATGGTAAATTGGTAAATTTTCCAATGCCATAATCTAGATCAAGTCATGAGCTATAGCTCGAGCTCGAGATATAAGCTGTCAAAAATTCCATTTCGTCGTGAGGCACCCAGTGCCAGAAAACCACCTACGTTTGCTGGAGTAAGCGTTTCAAGCTTCAGTAGATATTTTGTTAGCTTCTCCTTCACAATTCTCTGGAATGTCACTGAGTCCCGGAACCCGCATAAGTAGGATGTTGATATACTTGACCATCTTGTTAAAAGTTGGCAGCAATTGTGGGACAGTTGGAGTTAAATGTGACAGCACTCAGAGATTTGATGGCTGCCTGGCTGTCCGAATAGATGGAAATATCTGTACCTGACTCGGATATATGAATTAATTGTTGTCCTACTTGTCTGCGTAGGACAACAATTCAAATTTATAAAATTTTAGGGTCTTGAAGCCGTCGCTCATAACAATTGGAGATGTTCATAACCTTGAAAAGAAGGAGCCATTCATTTTGTAAAAATGCTCCCTGCCTTACGTCTCTTTATTTTAAAGGGACGTCGAAAAAATCCCCAGCGTCATTGTTCGAATATATAGACATATATCTTGAAGCAGTGATTTGATGATGCAAGATTTCATTGACTTCACAAGAAAGGGCACAGCTTCAAGTACTCAAATTGCAGAAGTCTTTTAAGTGTCGCCTATATTTTCTCCGCTTTTTTGTAAGAACGCTTGAAGACATTCATACATAATCTGATGAATCCTTACTAGTGTGGTTTAACGACGGGGAAGTTCACCATCGATGAAGTCTACGGTCTACGAGGTCCTGGAAATACCTACGAAATGCGGGTTTACAATCACCACTTATTCGTCGATTTCAAGCCCGTATATGACTGCGAGCTAAGAGACGAGCTGTACAACACAATGTCCTGTTACGACACTCTAGCCAAACTCTTCAGATTGTGCAGAATGACAATGAAGAATTCTCACTTCGCCTTGATGTGACTTGATGGACGAGAAACGACTTATCGAGAGCTTCAAGCTGAGGGTTTAGGAAAAGGGCGACCCGCCAGTTAAGTGGTTATTTCAACAACAATCTTAAGAAGGTCTTGCAGAACACATTCGCTTTTGGATGTACGATCTTCCAAAAGTACGTACAATTGCTAGCTTACGTGGATTACATTGATGTCATTGATAGAACGAGAGAGTCGTCAATGAGAAGTTTCCTGGCACTGAGAAGGAAGCAGGGATAAATGAATCTGGTTATGAACTGAAGCCAATAAGAAGCGTATGCTGTCCTCAAAAGGGCATATATCGTTAAGACAGTGCTTCAGTGGCAGCTATAACTTCGGAAGACGGCTGGTAGAGCGATATTTTTTCCAGGTCGTACAACGCCATAATACGGTACTCTTTAAGAAGTTAAGAACCCTACACTGCGACCCAATCGTTGGGTGTCTATGTTCAATTCCCGAACAATTTTCTGAAAATGAGTACTTGTCCAGAAAACGCTTCTCAAGCTTCGCCGTTAGGATTAGGCATATGACTCTTCAATAGGTCCTGTAGTGTCGTCTTGCCAGAACGTTAGAACTTGTCGGTGGTCAGATCACAACGACCCTTAGACTAGATTCAACATGCAACGACCCTGAGACTAGATTCAACATGCATTCAACATTATTGTCACTCGTGAGTACTATGACATATCGAAGATCGTTTCTCACGCTCTCAAGTTCTACCGTGGTGTTGCTAAGACACAACAGATCCCTTTACTTTTAAGAGTAAAAAATACACTGCACGAGTGGTTTGTGTAGAAGCTAGGTCCAGGTTCACCTCGGACTAAGGTGCCATAGAGTGCTTTTCAGACGCTCCATCAAGTTGTCAAACGAAAATCATCATCATCATCTTCTGACCCACATGATCAGCTAAAGCTGTCTCGGGGTAAAGTACGCACGAGAGATCACCTGGTTACTCGATCCTCCGTCATCGACTCTAAATCATCAAGAGTTATGACCAAGTGTGAACAAGGTAGTTTTTGGATTTGGTCAACCACCACCTCATCCTGGGTTTGCCAAACGACGAGGCTGAATTCAAGGTGAGTCTCGGAAATCGTGATGGTGGGGACATTCGTGCCACGTGACTAACCCATGGAAGCATAGCCCTTTTCCGTGCGAAGAAGCGGGTGCTTAATGTTAGTTCCTGCCGTGTTTCTAATCCAATCCCGGCGAGTGATTTCCACAACAGAAAGAAAACAATTTCATTTCAACAGCTTGTATTCGCCATCTTATTCTTTCGGTCAATACCCAAATTTCATGACCTTAGGTCAGAGTTGGAATAAATACTGTGTCCTAAAACACAATTGGTGGCTAAAAGTTGTGGGACGTACCAAATTTTGTCGCAGTGATTATTGAAGAACTTAATGCAGATTTGAGGAAATTTACAGACGAATGGAAGATAATAGAAACGGCTGCTGATGCTGATGTCCCTTAATGGAATTTATTTCCAATGATTAAAGATGTTATGGAAAACTATCCCTACAAAACACATTGCATCACACATGTTACAAACTTGTTGTTTACGGTACCTTGTTCTCAGTAAAAATGATACCATGTAAGTATGAAGGGGTGGAGAAATTTGTTCAGTTTACGAGATGGACCTACAAAATGGTGCCGACAAAATATGAAAAACCGGGGTACTTTTTTTTATTTTTGGTTTGTGACGCATTTATTTTTATTTTATTTTTGAAGTAATTTGTAATACCCTACAGCCATCAAAATATCAAATGCTATAAGGTCCACTCCGAAAAACATCGCTAATAGATGATGACCAAATTAAAGGTCTGTCCATGAAAAGCCCCTTCAAGCCAGCTGCAGATATTGTGGTTAAATTAAACCCACTAGCTAAGTCCCCAACAATATAAAAACGACTTGAAGAAGAAAATTACTTCGGAAGATGTTCCAGGGCAGCGCCGGTCCTTACGAAAAGCCCAATAAACCGTCTTAAATTCGCAGAAGACCACTTAAGTTTTAAAAAGCAAAAAAAATTAAAATTAAAAAATATTCATTAGTCCGGTGAGACAAAAGTGAATTTGGATTGATCTGAAGATAGGACCACAGTGTTTTGGAATGGAATCTACTAAAGATATTGGTGGTCCTATTTTTTCTGTCCGTTACTGTATATATTCATTCGTATTCAATATACAGTCGACTCCGCTTATTTGCAACACAAAAAATGCAGAAAATATGTTGCAACTAAGCGGAGTTTTCATATAAACAACTTTGTTGGACCGTTATAAATTGCTTGTTGCATACAACATTTATTTTTTTTTTTTTGCTAAAACCGTTCTTCTTTTTGCTACCACTTTTCTATCACCTTTTTTCTGATTTTCTACCACGATTATTAATTTCCGAAGTCCCATCACTGCTCCAGAGTATACCGGTCATATGCCTTTTAAAAATCTACAAAGTATTTCAAATCATACTCCCAAGGATTGGGAAGTACCATTCGTAGAGTGAAGGGCTGGTTGGTTGTACCTTGTATCTGTCGGGACTGTTCATACCCCATCTTGGGCTCCAGCATAGCTCTAGAACGCGCTTCCACCTTAGCGTAGCCTTTACCGGTGAGACTTAGAAAAGATATGCGCCTGTAGTCGGAGCAGTATCTTTTGCTCCCCTTCTTGAAAGGAGGAAGCATCATTTTGCAGTCTTCCTATTCCATCCTACCTTTTTCCTTAATAAAACTAAAGACAGTCACTTAAGTTATTTGCTCCATCAAAACTTACAAGATTTCTTTTTTTTTGAAAACAAAACATAGTACAAGCATTCATTCAAAACAACGACGATTTTCAACTCATCGCAGACCCTATTGGCTCTCCTCTCAAATCACACCCCACCCTGTATTGCATCACATCTCGTTACAAACGTTTTGCACACCTTAAGGCCCACGCCATCGAATAACCGTTTCTCATTCAGCGGCAAACGTCTGCTAATAAATTTGAAAGAAAAAATGAAAAAGAAAGCAAAAAAGACTCACCTCTGGTACCATAATGATGCCGGGCTTATGGGGAAATATGAGGTCGTGTGGTGTTGTAAAATTGGTCGCCGTTATCGAACAGCGTTGCGTTGTCATGCCGCCCTTTGTGTCCTTCACCGACACCTGGAAGTCATAGTAACGTCCCGGCTCCAATCGCCGCTGTAAAATCACATTCGCTTGGCAAACAGAATTGTACTTGGTACATGGAAGCGATTCGATTTTAACAGTCGATGCCGAGGCATCGCCAACCAATTCGAATGTCAGCGGATAGTCGAACTCCTCGTCGGTGGCACGCAATCGATATATCACAGAGCCCACCTGGGCATCGGCGGGCACCAATACCAAACGCATTCGTGTCGACGGATCGAACTTTGGATCGACGCAATGAATTTGCGTTGGCCAGCATAGGACGCCAATTAAGATGCTGATTGCGAGTACTCGGTGCGTTGCAGTTGCGGGCAGGAATATACTGTGTGCACGCCGGCAGCGTTGCTGGCGTGATGATGATTGCGACGATGATGGTGGCGGTGGTCGAAGTGGCGGCGGCGCAGACGTTGCTTGCGATGGAGGTGTCGATGCTAGTGCGGCTGCTTCTTCTGGCGGTGTTGGTGTTGGTGCTGCTGATGGGGGTATGCTGCTGGAAGCCATTTCTGCAAGAGAACAAGAAGAAAAAAAAAACGTTCAGGACTGTAATCACAATCTGGGATGGAGGATTAATTTGAGCTGAGTTTCTGTCAGAAATGCTGCCTCGCTAATTCTGTCAGCATATCCGGTGACAAAAATCGGCATAAATCATTTTGCCACGGATTGTATCGACACCCGGATAGGCACACACGCTGTTGGGGAAGTAATTATGCATGGGAGTGGTCGATCGGTGGATGATTGTACATACGAACACAGGAAGAATTCGAGGTGCGGTCGTGGTTCGTAGAAGACAAATTGCGCTGCAATCGACTCGGTGAATTGTTCAGATACTCGCTGTTGGGATCGCAGATAAACTGGATTTGCCAGGGGTTTGGTTTAATGAGACTGATTGTGGTATGGTGGTTACGGCGAGAGTGCGGGAATACATTGTAGTGGCAATTGTTTTAAGTTTTTAAGTGTGATAACCGAGCGTTTAGCTTTGTGGTGGGAAACTGCGGCTGATGTTCGTAGTTTGACGGCTAGACTAAGTTCACAGAGTTCATATTGATCTTGGATGTTTGAGGAGGATGCATGACGTGCTGCTTGCTATAGAGGCAATAGTGAGGTGCCACAAGGTTGCACTATTTCACCATTGCTTTTTGAAGCATTACAAATGTCAGTTAACGAACGCAGGGATTGACTGAATCATTGACTGTTGCTGATGCAGACTAGAGTGGACGATTTCTTCTTTGATCAGGAGATGATGCTAGAAAATTCAGACGGGTCTGATATTAGTCGCCTTTTGTATACCAAGACTTGTGAGAGAAAGAGATTATATTCAGAATCTGCTGTTTAAGTAAATAACATTGGCCACACTTCAACGCTTACTTCAATCCCCAGGAAGATTGGAAGAAACATGATTTTTCCAACCATTGAAACCCTTGAAAGTGTGGAGTAGTCTTAAAGTAAGGTACGATAGCTGCTAAGTTTAAATAGTTAAAGAGACTTAGTGTCGTAGAATGGCTCTCGATGCTGTGACTTTTTACCAATTTAAACATTGCCCTGACTGCAAAATGCTGAAGAGAGGAGAAGACCCAATCACTGTCTCCATGCACTGTGTTGGAATGTGCTTGTACTCTGAGTGGCAAAAATACGTCCACCATCTAGGGCATGCAGATCATTACTCCGGTTAGAGAACCTTTGAATGAGAGCTTTCTGGTTCAAGAAACAGTACTGAACCTCTAATTTATAGATCACGGTCAAGGTCAGACCAGATTGATTTGCCACTGGCTTCGGCATGAGTTTAAAATTTACATAAATAAAATAAATTGTGATATTTCATTAAGTGAGGGACTCTCCAGAAAACAAAAGCAAATCATATGAAGTTGCACTACGGCTCGGTGCCAAACAAGGTGCCGCAAAATGAGGGTCGGGCTATATGAAAAGCTTTCTCGCAATCTCCCTACTCACGACTGTTGGTTGGAGAGGTCCTCGTTTCAAATTACAGTCAAAGCAAAGTTAAAATCTGGTCCCGTCACCATTTGTCGCTGGGATCTAATTAACGACACTATCACTGGAGCGGTCGATCAGAGGTAGTAGTGGAGTGGTAGTAGACTGTGGGTATCACAATGTACAAACATGGCCCAGGTGTGCTGGCGAATTCACTAGCAGCCCCTCTACCTGCCTCCCTACTCAAGGATGAAGAAGAGCATAGGCAAAAGCGAAAATGACCATACTTGTGAAAGAAAGCCAAACGTTTATCGGCAGGCTATTATGAAAGACATGGGTGCCTGTCTTGCTCTTCGAAATTATGAGGGTTATTTTGTCCCTGAACCGCAGGGGATAGTATGTTGGAATCCAGAAATGCAAACTATAGAAAAGACATCCCAACCATCTTTAAAGATATCGGCGAAGCTATCACACAAAATGATGAGATGGCTTTTCGTCGGAGTTCATCGGATTCTCATTTCATCTCGGCCTGGAATATAAGGTCTACATGGTCTACATGTCCCACTCACAAAAAAGGATCAAGGACTTCGTACAGCGTACTGTGTGAATTCCTAAAGCCGTTTTGTAAAGACTAGGGAGCTTTGAGATCGATTAGCAGGCTCTCATTATCAATTTCAAAGCCATTATCGTAAAGAAATATTCGATGCAATGCCCGAATCCGCAATGTATGCGATTGTGTCTTTCCATGCATAAGCCGCAATTCGGCTCGAGGAGGTTCCGAGACGTTTGAAATGAACGCAGGGCGCTGTCTTGTGATATCTCCAATCAGACATTGAGACGACGGCGATGTGGCGGGTAATTGTGAGCTAGGTCTCTATATTCTACGTCCAGTCGTGGACGCTTTTACAGTGATTAAGAACAAGGCGAATCGAGGTGGTTGTAAGGTTAATGAGTTACGAATTGAATACATCTTATAATAATAATAATATAATATGGGTGGCGCTACAGCGCGTAGAGGGCCAGGGCCTAGCTTCTCAACAACCACTCGTGTGCGTGCTGTTGTTCTCTCACGCGTGGAAGGGACCTACAGTTTAATGCCGACTCCGAACGGCGTAGCTGAGAAGACATCTGGACATTGAATACTCTTTGAGCATTGTCAGTGACTCGAATGAGGTGGACCCGTGAAATATGAAAGGTGGTAAATTCGGGTATCGAACCTGGCACCCTCTGCGTAGGAGTCGACGCACTAACCCACTACGTCACGGCCACCCACTGAATACATCTTGTCGAGCAAAAATCGATCGATGGCTTCCCACCTGCTAGCCTAAGCTTAGGCTTTGCAAAATACTTATTTTGCACGGCCAGCTATTTGGGAGCGAAAGATGGACGATAAGGAAAGCGCCTGACATGATCATTGACGCCTAGCTGTGTGGGTCAGATCGAACGCTCGGACACCAGAGGCCCATCTTATATGGTCTCCGATACCTCTTTTCTTTGCTTCATTGATCTTATATACTTGACAAGAAGACTTAAACTAGTTGGACGAATAATATTATTATTTCTAACCTACTAACCATAAAGATGGCATCTACGCGAACGACCTCTACAGGTGCTGCTGCCAGTGGGAGGGTCAAACAGACTTCTCTATACTAGCTTGACTCTAGTTCTTTACTTATCAGGCCTGGACTCTAATGTCCTTAGACGTCTGAATCTACGTGGCAACAGAACCTTCTAAGCTACCTTCAGGGTAGATCAACGCATATCCCTACAATTCCTCGATCTATGCTGCCACAATTTCTGTCGAGATTCACTGCCAATTTCCGAACCAATTTACGGGAACGATTCAATGCAGTCTAAACTATGTAAGAAGAAATGATGAGTGATATCGCATTGGTCACGGAGGATGATGTTGAGGGAAGCTGTGTGGTCCATTCACACTGGCTGCCAGAAACTATCCATAGCCAGGCCTTCACTAAATCAGACTTAGACGAGCAGCAACAATCCAAATGCCATCGTATCCCACTGCAGCTGAGAGCACATGTGCCTCGATCAGAGATGCCTAAACAAAGTATCTTCCACATCCTTAACATGCCATAAATTTCAATTCAAACTTGTCTCACATGGAGAAGACCTTCGGTGGACCAAAGCCCACGGCAAATGCCTCTTCCGAGGTTGATAACCGTTCAAATCTCCACACACACATACTAGCTCAACAGTTAGAAATTCCCACAAACCTCTCGTTCGAATCTCAATTCGGAGGCAATCTAAATAAATTATGTAAAACAAACCCAAGAGCAAACCGTCGAAACCCGCTCCATAAATTTAATTACACACGATTGACTGTATCTTAAACTGCCATCGAGGAGGTTGTTCGCTGGATTGTCTGTTTGCGCGTGTGTGCAGGCTGGCGCTACAAATTGTTCGTCAAATAATTTTGAATCGCGATTGCAAATGACTCACTTTTTGGATAAAATATTCGCGACAGAAATTTATGACCCAGGCGCCAGGCATGAAGTCAACCTTCTTGTGCCGGCAATGTGTCGCGCTTTATATTGGCATTTCAGCTGCACTCCATTGTGTCGCCGCACAGCGAGTTATGACTGGTTGTGTGTGAGTGGACCATTGTTGCGCAGCTTGGAACAAGGGGCGGCAGCAATGGCAACAGCTAACTTGCCCCCCGGCAAATGTGGGCTCATAACTTTCCGCCCACCCGGCGGCTGAATTATGATCTTGTTTGCGTGTGCGAATGATATCTTTGGGGTACTCATATTTATCTATGCATTTTCACACCTCATTGGTGTTGGTTTGGTTCTGCCACTCGTGCGCACAACTCTAAGCCGGACTGCGCTTCGGACAACCTCTTGGCAGTGGAGTGCATCTGTGGGGAGCTTGAAGTGGACGCGGCTTAGGCGTAATCGCGCAGAAACGTGCCTGCGAAGAATTCTAACTGATTAAATGCAAATTTCTTTAATTAAACTGGAATTAATGCTCGCTGCATGGTGCGCATGGAGTGGGCCTTCTGGCCGGCACAGGACTCTGTTCATCGTCGAGTCGATAAAGTCAGCACAACGCATCGCCTATCTGGGAAATTTGCATTTCGGCAATCTCACGATCACACGATCAGATGAAGTGTGTGAGGCGGCTAGACGGAGCGCGAGCAAGAGATGGTATCTGTTTGTGAAATGATTTGAAAGTGTCAGGTGTCAAGTGAGCTACTGACGAAGGTCTGTCACACACAGTCTGGAGGAGAGGAGCGATTGCCTATGCTGGTCACGATTAAGGGTCATTGAAGGCTTCTTCCGTTTCGGGTGCTATTCCCTGCAGCAGCTGATGATGGATTAAATGAATTTGAATATATCCTCGGCTCGGCTATGATTTGTGTGTGCATTCACTTCTGGCACGACTGTTCGGAGGCCATTACGATGGATTATGGAGAAATTATTCCAGTCACGTCAAACGCCAAGCGAGTGCAATTAATTGTGTATCCACCGAGATGGGTGAATTCATAAGTATCCACTTAGGGTGTAATGATGGTTGCCTTGCTGGTTTTGCATTTCCTTTTTCGATAACGCGCATATTTCGCCGTGGAAATGAAAGGGAATTTCCATGAGTCAAGTGGACAGGAAAAGGATTGCCGCCTGGGCCCCATCTTATTCTGAGATCCGTGAGAACTACGCCGAGCGTCGAGATTCCTTTTTGAATTTGATGGAATCGGAAACCTCATGTCACGTCAAGGTAATTAAAATTTTTTGGAAGAGACCTGAGCATAGACCGCCCTTGTAGTGAAGTAGGGACTGTGTCATGTTTGTGTTTAGGGGAATTATGTGACTTCCGCGTGATAAGAGGTTTTATGTGCGACACGAGAATGACACGAGTCGTTGAGTTAATCTGAGATTTATGTCAGAAATAAAATGGTGATGGATTGGATTAAGCTCTCGGAAAGTTGAGGGAAGAAACTTAAGACACAATCCGGCTTGGAAAGGAAATATTAATTGCTTACATGAGGTTGCGGCTATGGTAATAATGAAGTGTGTTTTTTTTTGTTTTTTGCTTTCAGAGAAGTGTCATCTGCGTTTCAAGGAAGAAAGAAGAGGTATCTACCCTCAACTGTCCCAACATTTCGGAGCAAACTTGTTATGGGTTTCTGTGGCCTACAGGCTCTGGTCTACTGGCTTATGGTAATTAAGGCGACTCATCTCGACTCATCTTTCGAAAGCAATTTCAATAGATACTTTCCTACATTTTTTAATTGCGCTACAGTCCGCGGGTGACTTGGGCTTCAACCAACAAGCCTTTTATCTTCTTATCCTTTGCTTCTTTGACCAACAGGCTATTTGCTGGCAATATATTGGCCGATTTTAATGCTGTGGTTTTTCAGTGCTACCTTTTTTAGACCTCACGATTGATTCGTGACATATGTTCAGTTACCATTGGCATTACACCATAAACAGACTTACAAGCGAACAGTGTTTAGAAATTACTGAATTTTCTTGTCAATGCGGTTTATGGAAAATCGTTTTCTGCGCACTCTTATTTTTTCAAAGATGGCATCGAGAAGAAAAGTAAAGTCAAGTGGGATATCGTTTCATTATTTTGCACAAAATGAAAGATCTCTACCCTGACAAGTGGTTCCAAAAAGACGGCGCTTTAGACTCTTTTTAAGAATACTCATCTAGTCGAATTGCCGATAAGCCAGAGTCTATTGCATCGTGTTACCAGCCAATATCTTGGAAAGAGTGATTCGAAATGGGGTCCTTGTGTCGAACAATTTAAAAATAGCCGTTGTCAACATTAACACGAAATAATCTTTAAAAACGAATTGCCAATCAGGAAACATTCATAAATGTTTGGTCTTTCCCTTCTCCTCTTTCGTATCTATTGTCGAGAGATTCAAAGAATTGTTTGACTAGATACCGTTGTCTTGGTCTAGCTGAACATGTGCATTGGAAGTAAGTAAGTTTTTATTTTAACAATATAAGTGCGAGACCTCTTTATAGGTTACTAGCTGTTGCCTGTGACTTCGTCCGCTCGAATGTCAGTATTGAAACTGCTTCGCAAATAATGCATTAATTTTGAACAAATTTTATTACCATAAAAAAGGTTATGGTGATTTAATCTTGATAGACAGACATACGTTGTCAAGGTTTTTTTCTAGAACTTAAAAACTATTCCATCACACATGATTTTTACGTTTATGCAGCGTATGCAAAGGAAACTCTCAAAAAGGAATAATTTGTTGCAATTTTTACAACATTTTTCATTGATGCTTCGCTCCTCTTGCTCGCACCGTGATGTTATAAGCCTAAAGCCTTCCTCGATAAATAAACTATTCAACACAAAAAGAACAAGAATTTTTCTATTCAAACCATTAAGTCCTGAGATTAGCGCGTTCAACCAAACAAACTCTTCAATTTTATAACATTAGTATAAATAATGGATAATCGAAAGTCTTTCGTATTTTGTCAATAGATGTCGTTGGAGTCTTCTATCGCCAGTGCTACCAATCACATTTGTGATTGTGTCATACCATTTGGTGTTGGAAAGCTGACATTTTAAACTTCATTTAACCAAACAAAAAAAAGATAGTAAAAGTAGTTAGCTGTTCAAAAATGTTTGAAAATAATGAAGTAATTCGCTATATGTATTTTGAAATTTTTGTATAAAAAAGGGAAGAATGCCACGCAAGCCACCAATGAATTTAGTGAAGTTTACGGAGACGAAGCTGTATCAGTTCGTGTAGCACAACAATGGTTCGCTCGCTTCCGTTCTGGAAATTTCGATGTGAAAGATGCACCTCGGTCGACCTATCGTTGAAAAAGTCGATGAAATTATGGATAGATTGACCAAGACCGTCACATAAGCAGTCATGACATCGCCAAGGAACAAAACATTCATCATCAAACGGTTCTGAACGATTTAAAAAAGGCTGGCTACAAAAAGAAGCTCGATGTTTGGGTACCACATGAATTGTCTGTGAAAAAAGTTTGATTAGAAATACGAAAACACTTTTTCGACTACCCATTATGTTACAATTTGGTCATAGATACCATCTAGGTCAGCCATTTAAAAAAAAAGTGAAGTAATTTATGCCCTTATAGTAATTTATGCTAAATGGACGAGCTATGGAGCGATTTACAATAATAATAGATCACCTTACTCCAAGTAATGCAATGTTGCCAGACAGCATCATCAGTAACACAGACGACAACAGCATGTCAGAATATGATCTGCTTAAGTGGAAATATGATGCCGGTACATGCCTGTCTGCCAGACTTTGGGACTAAAGTGTTTGGTTTGTTGAACTGCATCCAGCATTTATTTTTTAAGATCATTTTTCTATATACATACCTTTCTAAATAAAGATCAGTGCAAGGACATTCTCTCAGGTGTACACAAGTGTTTTTATTTTTTCTGCTTAAAAAAAAGGGACTCGCGTGGTGCCTTGATTGGGTAGGTCACGGCCTCCTTATTATCGAAAAAATCTGAAACCCATTAACGTTGCACTTTTCCGCTACTAAAGCAAGCTCATTGCGGCATTTCTACTCCCGCATGATAGATTTGCCTCCCTTACGGCAAGGATTTGCACTTGGAAGATGCTGGCTTGGTTTCGGTGTCTAGAGGCTGCATAGGTGTCAAGAGTATAAGAGGAAATGCTCGCACTGACTCCGCAATTCATGTTTGAAGCCCCTCTGTATAACCTCAAAGGGTAATCACGCTTGATACCCCAGCCTACTATAGAAGGGACAATTTAGGGGGCAAATTTTTTTAATTCTATCTTAAATGGAATACGGTCTATTCGAATCCGCATGAGTTTTCTCGTTATCGAATCTAGGACGCCACTGTGATTATGGCCTTGAGCTCCTTAACCAAGGTTCTCTGAGCTTGATCACAACAAAAGCGTAAGAATCGCACTTCATTCTACTTTAGGCCCAAATTCTCTGCTAGGGCAATTTTCCGCATCACCTAGTTGAATTTTAACCTCCGTGTAAATACTGTGAATAGATATGACAAGCAAGACAAATTTTGCAGAAACAGACAGTGAAAAAGTGAAATGAATTGAACATTTTTAAGGCACGGTATCATCTGGGTACTTTGATTGAAGGAGTTGAAGTCAATTCATTAAGTATTTCCCATTTGAATAGAAGGCACAAACTCCTTTTCGAATTTCCGTTCGCAGACAATTTATTCTTCTCCGCCTTCAACGAATGACATTGCCCTAGTTGAGGCCGGAATTGATTTCAAAGAATCCCCTTTATATATTCTATATTTTTTTTCGATCCTTCAGCCAGCAGTATATCCTCACACTGTCCAGAAACTGGTTGAAAACTCCTACCTGCCCACAGACCCGCCCAACACAGGCCTCAAATAAATCATGCTCCAGCTGCCGCATTGCCCAACAGTAGATGCTTTTTGGGTGGTTTTCGTAGAAAACGGATCAAATCGCAACAGATCACTATGATTAACATTCAATAGACTTCCCATCCGATCCGACGGATGATATCCACAGAACAAGGTCACTGGTTTACGGCAGAATATTGCCTTAATTTACAAAAGAAAAAAACAAAAACAAAAGATTGTTACATCCGCTGATTTACGACGCAGACTTACACAGCATTCGAAACTCTAACAAAAAGCAGCAGTTCAATAAATCACCGTCCACCCACTCGAGGCACTATTGCGTACGAATGTGATGTGATGGTCATAAAAGCGGCGGCAACATTCTGTTGTGTCTCGTCGCATCTACATAATCTCTGTCTGGCTTGTGGCAGTGGTTTCTGTTTCTGTTTTAAATGGCAGTGCGTTTAGTTAATTAATTTACGATAAAAAAATTTCATCGATTTCGAAGTATCTTGCTGACTGACGAGGAGTTTGTTTCGTTGCTTGTGCGTGGCTGTGTCTGTTTTTTACGATCACTTTCGAACGTCGAAACAAGTTAAAAATCGAGCTGAAGATTTGCATAAAATGTGGGTTGGCAAGATGGATCGATTACAATGTCAGATAAAAATATTGTTTTTGTGCTATAAATACACAGAAGATAACCTAGAGAATTTAAAAGCTGCCCGAGGAGGCGTCTTGGAATGAGTTGCGGGTTGTTTGAGGCGGATTTACGGTGCAAATTTGAGAAGCTGTTTTCTTGATTGGATGCGGGTTCAGTAAACTGATGAGGAGACAAGAATGGGAAGTACTTCTTGACAAGGAACGATGCGAGCGATGCACGCGAGAGAAGATACAGGGTCATCCATTTCAATTGTTTCTGTCAGTTTTTTTTAATTATACCTCACTCCCTCGTTCGTGTTCGATCTGTCTGTGAAAAGGCAAAGAAGAGCCTGAATGTTAGATTTGTAACCGGACTGGAGGGAATGGTGGTTCAGAAGGTCTCCTCTCGACCTTATATAGCGAATCGTACTTGTTGGAAATCGTAGAGCTACCAGTGCGTAGTTGACTACTACAATGGCGCAGGCAGCTACATGTCCTGTGTACATATCCAGTGGATAAAGGAAGGTAGAGTAGAATGTGCAGTGCAGCGGACGCAGCGATTGTTAGCAATCCAGTGACGCACATAAAGACGATTTAGTACTCGTATTAAAATTTCATTTTCTGTGTCAATCTGCTTTACGTCTCTGAGTGCGAAGACAAATTTTCCAAATGTCATTTTGACTATGTTTGACACGACACATTTTGACACGGTTACGTGGTCACCGTGGTCTACTCCTACGTACTTGAGCGTCAGCGTCTAGTATGACGCAGAGGCAAGGACATTATCAGAAGACGAGCCCTTGGCATCTTAAACAGAAAAGACCATTGGATTATCTCCAAGTATGCAACGATGGTGCTTGGAAAACAAACTTTACGAGCTTTAGAGCAGCAACGATCAATGATCTTGTCAAATGAATTACATGCTCTCGTCTCTGTTGGCTAGATCATGTAGAATCAATGAATACCACGCCCGGTCCGGAAAGTCTTCGAGTCCAACCTCGAGGGACAATTCGGTAAAGGATGACTTCGACCCGGCGTGATCCGCTGGAAAGGGGCTTCAGCCAGTTGAACGTGTGTAACAGAAGGCTTGGGCAGAGCGAAAAAAGAGGAAGAGTTTTTGAGTTGTATTTCTCCTGTAAATATTCGAACGGGAGCACTCTTCTCTCTCTGCAGATGCGCGTGTCACGAAGTAGCGAAGTGTCTGTTCTTGTCCTCACTTTTCGACCCAGATTTTATCAAGCGCGAACTTAATTCTCTAATACGATGCTGTTAAAGACGCCTTTAATGTCTAGAAATGAAGGGAGGGTGTATGTTCTTGTTGGAGGGATATTTCGAGGGTTTCAATCAGTCAGTGAATGGGTCGTTACAAACTAACGCTTGTTGTATGGTGGCGCTAAAGTCCAATGAAAGCCGTAGAGGGCCTAACTTCAGCCACTCATGCTATTGTTTTCTAATGAGTGGAAGGTTTTATGCCAACTCCGAACGGCCAAGTTCTAAAAAATTTTTCTAGACAAGAAATCTTTATCAGTGCCTTGAAACACATGGGGCTATACAAATTATTTTTGTCATACCGGAATTGGAATCTGGATACCGAGGTTGAAGTGAGTTGGAGTCGGCGCACAGACCCACAACGTCTCGGCTACAATGGATGTGAAATAGTGTTACTTAATCTATTTATCTACTAGTTTCTATAAGATTTTGAGAAAAGAAGAGGATTCTCATGGGACCACTCGGGCCTTCCTTCAGGGGATGCGAACATGCCTTACATGCCCTAGGTGCTTTGAATACCAAAAAAAAAACATATTGAGACGGACAGTGCCATCTGGAACAACAACCACATTCCTTTGATGAATACCACAGCAACTTCTCCAAATAACTGAGTATTCGACCCGCGCCCAGAACATTGTATCGTGTTTCAGGGGGAGTTAGTGGGATTTCGCGAAGGCCTGTCGAGGCTGATAATAATGATAATATTGTTGGCGCGACAGTCCGAGGCGGACCTGTGCCTAGCTTCTCAGCCACCACTCGTGTTGTGCGTACTATTGTTCTTTCACAAGGGGAAGGGACCTACAGTTTAATGCCGACTCCGAACGGCGAATTTGAAAAGCTTTTTCTAGGCAGGAATACTCTTTGAGCATTGTCAGTGACTCGAAAGAGGTGGAGCCGTGAATTATGAAAGTTGGTAGATTGGGGATTCGAACCTGGAACCCTCTGCGTAGGAGTCGACGCACTAACCAACTATGCCACGGCGACTCACTGTCGTGGCTCATAACCAGGGTAATATTCGTACGCTTCTTTAAAGACTTCTTAGACGTCGCCCTAAGCTCAAAGCTGGTGTCAAATTGTCGTATCCTCATGTACAACCCATGCTGTGAAGGCAGCAACATAGCGACGTTGAGAGATCTATTGTATCGAAGAGTTGGAGTTGAATCAAAAGACGTACCCTCATGAAAGATGGTAAGTCTTGTAGTGGAATTTTTTAAGTCCACTGAAGTAAGTAGCTCACTATGGAAAATATGAGTGCCGGACATTCGCATTAGATGTGCTCAGAAGTCTCATCCTCCACGAGGCAAAGCCGATAAACCTTGTCTTGACACAGGTTTAGTTTGTTAAGGTCGCATTTCAAAGAGGCCGCTTAGAAAGCTCGTTAACAATCGTATGCTTTCTGTGGTTGGATTCAGGATTTAGTAGATTTTAGTATTTCCTTATATGCATAAGGCCTGATTAATCGTTTGGATTGCCTAAGACCATGCCCATATGTCCACTGGGCGAAGTTGGTTTTCCCAATTGTTAATCAGAGTGAAAAATCTTGACTGTGTCTAGCCGGGACATACTAGTGGCTGATTCGCAACTGCTCACTCACTCCACTGAAGAAGAGAGTGCAACTGCACTCAAAGACATGCAACCTGCAAACTGTGTACGAAGGTATGCCAAACCTCCAAACAGATTTGGCCCAGATATCTTCTCTAAACAGGTCACATATTCATCTTTTGGCTGGTAACATAGCAAGCCACTGTCTCTCGGGATAAAGTGCTCTGAGACAAAGCTTCATAGCTATTGATCTCGGTGTAGACTGTTTATGTGCTTGCAGAAGGTACAGAAATTGTTTAATGCCTCCTCTGGCTCTGCTCTGCACTGTTGTCTTGCAGATATTAATTTCAGGCTAATTATTTCTTCTACGACTCAAATTACTTCAGTGGAACAACCACCGGCAGCTTATATATCGTCAGCTTCGAAAGATTACCCAACAGTGGCCAATGGGTTATAACCAGATGGCTATACAATGGGCCTCTTGTTCTAAGTACATCTCAATGGTCACCCTAACTTAACCACCAGACCAATTTGCGCAACATACACTGACTATTTAGGTATGTAATGATCTTTCGATTGCGATAGCCGTTGAATTGTGGTTATGGGCCTCGATCCCTACGCAACTCAACCTCGCTGCCTAGGTTCGATTCGGAACGACCAATATTAACCATCCACTCGTGAAAGAACAAAAGGACGCACAACACGAGTGGTTCAATTCAAATCATTCAAACATTGATGTTTGGAGAAGAAGCTTTCTCTTGGATTGCATGGTCAGTTGGCTATCCTTCTTTGGGTGAGCTCAACTTGATAAAGGTATAGATTCAAGTCCGAATGTAAAATACGCCATAAAATACTGTAAGATGAGCCCTAATGATGAGCGTGAGGTAAAATCGACATAGGTGGACTATCCGTAAGACTTTTACCAACGAAAGCTGGAAGAGCAGGCATTTCGATGATGTCTTACGGCACCTCTAACATTACAAGTCTCTTTGAATTTATGTGCATTTTTGTACAAAGTGTATAATGATCTGCTCGTAATGCGCGGCCTGACTTTGAATGGTCACACTCTCAGATGACGGCTCGATTTCCGCATCAGACTGAAAGAGGGATGTCAAATCCATTCCACAGGTTGGATGGCCGAGATGCGTTGTTGGTTGCACAATAAGACCCAGCAACATCAAAGTCGACTCGTTTCGTTAAAAGACAGTTGATTTGACTTTCAACGTTGTGGACTACAGCCGGTTGCTGCTGAACGAATTGATAACAAATTCCAATTTCAGCATACGATCCATACCAGAGTCCGTTCCAAGGGATCAACAACCACCTCCAACAGCTCCAGAGTGAATTTTCTTGACGAACGTGTCCAATAAGAGGCCATAGCGGCCAACGTCCACTCCAGCTTAGAGATGAGAAAATAAAGATTTCAAGGAAAACACCCCCAACACTGTGCGCTCTACATATGACCGCTAGTCACGCAAACGGTCAAATATTTCACCTCACAGCCATCAGCATCCTGGCCGTAGTCATCATCATCTTCATCAGCCACAGCATCATACTCTTACACAATTGGCTCCCTCGAAGCAGCATCGAAGTACCCCGGATCCCTTGCATTGCCAATGCAGCTTACGGTCAAGCGTGCAGGTTATATGGAAAAGAAAAAAAGCAGAAGAGATTCTTGTGCGCGTGCACATTTTCGAAAGGTAGGCCTCCGTGTGCTGTGACCAGGATTGAATCTATTCCAACAGCCGGACCTTTTAAATCACTACGCGCATTCCCTCACTCACCGGTAAACCAAAGTCGAACCGAATCGAATGCGAGGCTCCCGCATAAAGAGGTGCAGATGTTAAGGCCCCCAACGACCGGAGAGCTGAGAAAATACGAATCGAAATACGAGCGCAGCGATATGGCCATAGAGATACTTTTCCTTCCTTATTATGCCATCAGCACAGCAGGATGAACGCTGCAGTTGTGTTTTGCGGATGCACAGGGAGGTGCCGGGAGGGTGCAGAGCACAGAGACCATCCCGATCCGCTCTCCGCCGACAACAACGTCTGCGACTACTACCACTACGAGGACGACGACGACGACGACGATATCATCAACGAGATTCGTGATTTCCAACTCTCCAACGGCGGATGTTGCGCTCCATCGACAGACGGTCGTCGCAAAATCCCCCACAGACCATCTGTGCGCAGAGAGTCGTGTTATGAGATTCTCTCAAAGAAGCGAACGAGGCAGGGAGCGGCAAACTGGCAAGCTGGCGAGCTAGGGACTTCTAAAGTGCGGTTGATTGCCCACTGAAGCACCTATAATTAGGAAGTTGCATGAAATTTTTGCGTGGAATAATGGCCGAAACGATAGATCATCGTGCTGGAGGAGGAGTGCATGCAGCCACATCGTCATGGGTGCAAAGGTGGTGCAATCATTAAGATACCGATTGGAGGATCTATCCAAGTGCTGAGATTGTGGCGGACTGTTCTGGTGTATGATTTCTGAATTTCTGGGGTGGTGCCCCCGCCGAACGAACGATCAATAGGCGCAGATACTACCTTGAGCTGGAGGTCAGTCCTCTGCGGGCATGCCGGGCATAAACGGAAGGCACTCAATGCGCTCAATTATTGAGTGTTTCGGCAGATGATATCTGCCTGGATGCAATTGTAAATTGTAGTCTCTGCCGGTATCGGTCACCATCTTGTGCTTCTCATTGTGCGAGTAGTACCGCTCGCCGCCTTGCTACCGCCTGGTTTTCCAATTAAAGCCGCACCGATGGTGTACTCACGGACCATTTAAAGATACAATTAGCCTAGATTTGTTTATTTGTTTGCCCACAAGTCGTTGCTGGATGCTAGCTGCCGGTTTGCTGGTCACCGGTTGTTGGGTTGTCTATCTGAGGACCAATCTTATTGTGTGTTCTGATGAAATAATTATCCCAACGAGAGAGAGAGAGATAGAAGAGATTTATTTTGCGGTACACACGGCAGCGGTTCATTGAACTGTGATCTTCAGACACTGAGTCTCTGACATCATTGAGGTTGATGGCTGTTGGACGATGGTGGTGGGGAATCACATGACCGCAGGGCACTGATCTAATCAGATGACCTCCAGCGCTTGATATCCAGCAGCTCGCGTCAATGAAAAATAATGATGGCACAGTGTCTCGTGGGGGGTTGCGCCAACAGGCGAAATCATAATGAATCACTGCGAGGAGAGGTATTTCAGAGATTGATTCGATGATGGAACGCGTATCGTAATTAGCGATATACAAATCGTTGGATAATTCGATGGCCATTCCCGCGGGAACGTGTGAATCTGAACGGCATGGTGTTGTGATGGCGCTGTAGGCTGTGCTCGAAGATGTGGATCAAGATGACCCACATATCGTTCAGTTGAGCGGAGTGCTGCTGTCATCGGCGCGGCTGATGATTTATGTCTATGAACCCCCACAAGTGAATAACTTTCAGGATGCGGCAGTCATGATGTCATTTATCAAATCGTGACAACAATGGACCATTGTCTCGTTCTGTTGATGAAATCGAGCGGTTCTGTCATGATCAGCGAAAATTAATGTGGTCTAAGGAGCTGTTCTTAGGAAAGAAGAAACGAACATTAGACCAGATGACGCACATACACATTATGCCTTTTATGTGAAAGAAGACAAAGGCATTTATCGAGAATTCTATTTCAACAAATTAAGTTTGTTTTCTCCTATGTTTGTGTGTTCGCCAAGATTCTGTTCAGTTCTGCCTTGCTGCTCGTTCTAAAGGCGGGATGTGATGTGATGAGGAAACGCAGTCTCTGAGCACACACACTATGAATGGTCATCGAAGGGCAATACTTTTCGGTTATTTCATGGGCTGTACAGGACAAATAGTTAGACAGCATAAACCTTCTTCCTTTGAAAGGGATTTTGGTAGAGATTTACAAACCGCCGATCTTAGGTTGGGTATGTGGCGTTTTTTTTTTTTTTTGAAGTCCGGAAGGCAAATATCCGTCGATTGCACTGGCTCGGCCACATCGGGTGCATGGACAATAATGGGCTATCAGCTAAGAGGGTCTTCGAATACAAGCCACCTGGTTCGAGAAGGAGATGAAGATCCGGTATAAAGACCAAGTAATGGCGGATACAAGACAGAAGGAGATGAAGATCCGGTATAAAGACCAAGTAATGGCGGAGACAAGACAGAAGGAGATGAAGATCCGGTATAAAGACCAAGTAATGGCGGAGGCAATACAGCTTGGTCTTGATGACTGGAAGCAGCGTGCCAGGCTGTACTGCGTTTAAAGTCGAAAAAACCACATTTTGGGCGAAAACAAATATTTTTGTGGAATTTTTTTTATAAAAAAAAAATTTAAGTGGAGAAATACTGGAAAAAAGACAATATTCTTATAAATACTTTGCTCTTTTAAAATTTCACACGGTTGTAAGTTCTCTTGTTCATTAACAACCCAAGGCAGTCTCAAGGCTTTTAACCTATTTTTGGCAGTAAAATATCCAACATTTTTTTAGATGCACACCATTTTATGAAAAAAACTTTGAATCTAATCAAAATATAATGCAACTCAAACACCACTAGATCTTGTGGAAAAGAAAGGTCATCGCACCGCTTTATCAGCCGAGGAAATCATTGGTCCATGTCTACATATGTCATCCTGGTCTTGTTTAAAATGACGATGGCGACGCTTGGACATAAACACGTTACTGCCGAAATGCAGCCTGATGACGAGAAGAAAAAGTGTTAAATTGTTAATTTATGGGTTTTACTACAATTCAAGTTCACCGGCTCTAAAAAAGTATGGAGTAGGATAGCATCTTTCAGTGGGCATCACAAAGGGTCCATTAGGAGCTAAGAAAAATGTGTGCGTATGTATCAGCGGATAACTAACAACCCTCTCCGCAGCTCAGAACATACATACTCTCCGACCGATAGACTTAATCGGTAGTCAGACAGCTCCTTGTTCGGCGATCAGGTTGGAATAACTGCATAAGAATAGACACTCAACGATCCTTGGTAGATATAGATCGATACTTATGGTGACCACCTGTACCGAAATGTCCAGTACAGTGTCGAATTTTAACGCCGAGTACCCTATGCCGAATAAAAACCTCGGTACACAAAATTAAAAAAGAATTAAGATAAAATATTAACAACAAACACAGACTTTAAAATTTCTTTTCTTGAGTTTGCCTCTTTAACCATCAGAATTGTGACCACAAGCTTAGTGTTTCGCTTGTCTATGATTTGTTGTGTGCTTGGCAGTACTGTAACCATTATCATTTCGAATAAGTGGTTTCTAGGCCAAGAATTAACGTAATCAATAAGCATTTAAAAGAAACAACATTCCGTCAAGAGAACAAAAACCGAAAGTGATGTTCGGTGCAATGTTGGCAACACCGAATTCAATACTTCAATTCTCACGGAGAAAGATCTGAAATCGAAATACAGCTTTGGATATCGCGGCTTCAAGTAAATTGATGAAAAATAATTTGAGAAGTGCAACATTTAACAAACTCGATTTGAATATTGCGGCATACGTGGGCGGATGGGCATACCGGGTAATCCCTTCGAATCAAAGCTTTCGTTTTGCCGACTGTGCCTCCAAAATGAGTCGCAGTTGTTTCGCCTTCCCGAAGTTAACTATCGTATTCACGTTGAAGCCCCCGCAATGTTCTTTGTAACCAAGAATCGATAGATCGATTTGATTTCGATTCATGTATAATGAGCTCTTCAACCAATTTACCTTTTTGACAAAATATGTTAGTGTTGTAAAGATTCAATCATGGGAAGAAAACAGCGTTTCTACTGACCATCGATAGTTGGAATTTTTTCAACAAGAACAAAAAAACAAAACTTACTTACTACTTTTCTTTGTTCGGAACTCCGGCCGGAGAGTGTTATCTTTAGTAAAAGAAATTTGGTCAGGCATTAAATAAATTAAATTAAGATTTAAGAGAAATATATTTAAGATGGTCACCCTATACCCATAGACACTGACATCATAATACCTAGGCTCTTCTTCGAGAAGAACATCTCAACCACAATGTCTTACTGGGAGTCTGAACACCAGACGCGGGATCGAAGATGGATGCAGGTGTGGGTGCTTTAGCATAGACCTAAAGATCTAAATATCCAGCTACCTTTTCGATGACCAAATCACTGTAGAGTCTTTCAGGCTGAAACTATAGGGACTAAGGAGCTCTGTACATCATCATTTGTTCTGACAGCCAGGCAGGGATCAAATCTCTGAATTCATTCACCTTGAACGTTTCCCTTAATTGCAGCCTATCTCTCAAAAAGATGTTCAAATACATACAACTTATGCATGTACCGGGACACTGTGGCATTTATGAGAATTGAGAAGCAGACGAACTCGCTTGAAAGGATACCAGTTCCCTACTACTTCCGGATGGAAATCTACTATTTATGCCAATCGCTACTTTAAAATATTTACTGAATATCGAAATACTTGCTAAGTAAATCATAGATGGTCAACTGACACATATGCCTCAAACAACTCTGGCATACGTTAGATCCTAAATGATCGCTTAGTCTGATCGGAAAGGTGTAGGCTGAATCTTAGAACTCAAATCGACGCGACGCTGTGACCATTGTGCCATTGGGACTCACGGCTCAAGACTAGGTCTTTCTTACAGCGACAGCAGAAGCGGCAGTCACGAGGAGGAGGAAGGAACTATTACACATTTGCTATGCAATTGCAGTGCTCTCTTCTCCCGCAGAAAAAGGTATCTTGACGCCCTCTACTTCAACAATTTGGCTGAATTAAGAAGCATAAGAGTCAGTCAGCTTCACTAAAACCACTAACTGGTTTGGAAAATAGGTATTTATAGATCCGTGTGGTAACAAAATTAGCTTATGATGGCCTTAGTGTGACGGGTTCTTTCCTCACCAGCAGTCGGCCACTTCAACCTAACCTAACCTAAGAAAGGAGTAGCTAATGCCCGACTACGTTCTAATCTAACATAACCTTCGTCAACTATGAATCTAAAAAAAAACCGTCGCTGCAGAATGATGTGGAGATTCAAAACCGCCGCACGAGATAAAAGTCATCGACATTAACCATCGTGACCAAGAATGTGCCAATATAGCATCCAAAGGCATTCGCAAAAAATATAAATGATTCCATCTTAAAAATTAAGATACAGTCTCCACAAGGTACCCACGATCTCAGTGGGATATCAGTGCCCAAAAACGGTCAAAAACACCCCTCAAAAAAAAAAATAGATCCCCAACATTTTCGACCTTCCCCCAAGCAAGACACGCAAGAACGAAAAAAAAACAAAACCTCGATTAATTGCAATAAAAATAAAAATATTAATTTACTGGAATTCCACGGCATCCTTCGGAACGTTGCCTTTTGCGGTCTCAGACCCAAAACCACCAGCGCAGCGGTGAGAAATACTCAGAATACCACAAGCCGTCACGATAGAAGTGGCCGATGACCAGTCGAACTGACAAAAAAAAAAACTTAATCACATTTCGCTGGTATTCAGGTTCTTAACGGCATACGGTTGTTTGTTATGTCACCACACATGCATTCAGAGGGAGAAGTGTTCGGATTTGAAACCCCGAGCACGTTCGCTGCTGCCGGAGAAGGAAACATACAATTTTATTCGTTCGAATTTGTATCTCTGGCGTTTTATTGGGAATGCATAAAAGAGCGGTGTATACATTCGTCGACTGGGCGTGCAATCCACTGCGCCGATGTACACGAGAACTCCATTCGGTATCGATTATGGAAAAATATTCTTTTCGGTTTTATGATTTTTTGGCAACGCTCGAGCTGGTGCATCTTTTTTATTTTGTCGTCTGGAATAAATTAATAAATTTCGGGGTTTTATAGACGGCTTGGAGCTGGGCTCTGGAAGCTCGTAAAGACGAGAATTTGTTGAGAATCATTTAACGGATGGCAATCTAGAACGGATATGAATTGCCGTGATCGTCAATCAGGCTCTCTATGATCGTAAAGTTGCGTTTCGAATTTCACTGATGAGTGGGGACAGATTTATGATCCAGCAGGAGTCTGGGGCAAATCGAGCTCGTGCTGTAAAAATGTTTGCTTGATTGAAAAGAGATGTGTTCGAGGGATGACGAAATAAAATCATAAAGCAGTGTCTGTACAAGTTGTCTGTTGTCGTGATGCAGACAAATTGGTGAAGGTTTCCTGCGACCATGAATGACACAGTTCATGAGGAAACTTTTGTCAGAGAATGCGGCAAGTTGGGGTGCGACTGAGACTGACCGAAGATTCATCCAGTCTGAGGTCTGGGATCTGGTACTGCCTGAAGATTACAAACACAAAAAGACCAGCGATACAATAACGACACGAACACGGGTCCTGGGTTGTACACATCGCCAATCAGGGAGGTTATGCACTAGAAGAATGAATTTAAGGATGCGACTCTAGGTGTCAATCGTTGTATTTTGTGAGGGACTAAATGGCGGTGGTCAGTCCGAGATACAATCACATTATATTTAACTTGAATCGCAACATTCTAGAGTATGTTAGAAAAGACTCCACAGCGTTGTAAGAAGAAACGGGGTAGGAATGGGGTCTACACATCATAACCAGCATATGTAACAGAAGGATGTTAAGGTTTGCTTTGAAAATGTTCTTTAATCTTCTATCGAGAGACAATCGTCAGACAGTAAGGGAGGAGAACAGCGATTACACTCTCACTGAAAATGTATAAGGACCTCGATTCGGGACAGATTTCTATAGTCACCGAACTCCTGCTACCTTAATTCGTCTTAGGGAAGAACTTTGCTAGCAGCATCCCCTCTAGATCCCACTGACGTTGGACGGTCGCCTGCAAATCTGCACTGATTGATCAAAGATAGGTGCAAGGGTCTACCCATTGCCTATAAACCATATATCATTTCGATTGAGGAGTCATTGGAGCTTCGTTCAGGAAGAAACTAAAGCGATCAAGGAAGCTTTGTCTTGGCCGGGTAACAATTTGATATCAAAGAGATACAGTCGAACTTTCTTAAGTCACATTTCAAGGGAACAGAAAATAACTTCGAGTTATAGAAAATATGCAAAATTATTAGCTTATTTTAAAGAATTCTGTTTTCTTGTTTTGGGGTTTTCCGCTACCATTGCTCATTTTCTGCTCCAATTCGTACTCCATGATACGTATGTATGTATCTGGGATCCGACCCTTAACCACTTAACACCCATTTCATTCACATAACCACCTACTGTGGTCCTGGAGACTTCTAACTGATTATGAAAATAAATTTGAGAAATCCGGCATTAACTTAAAAAACAAATTAACAGAATTGTTGTTAACACACTTAAGCATTATTTTGGTAAATAAAATATCTGAAACTGACAAATTGGTGTGGTCTCTGAGACCGCTGGTAGGTGGTTAAAAGTTAAATCATAAAAGGGACATTTCCTTTTACGCTTTTTAGAGAAAACGTAGTCCAGTTAGTAAATTCCTCGAAAAATTCGAGTTATGGTTGAAATATACTTATCTTCGAGTTATAGAAATATTCGAGTTCGGGATAGAAATTCGAGGTAAGGAGCATATGTGGGCATATTAAGATCACGGTTCACTATAACAGTTGGACCTAGAGAAAATTTCGACTAACAAAAGTTCGAGTTACAGATGTTCGACTGTATATCGTTATTTGCTCCGTTGGTCAGGTTAAAGTTGTTAAGTCTTTAATTTTTAACTCAAAGAATTGGTTTTCACCTACTCCTTATATCTTATGATCCATCTTATGTAGTCGCCGGGGCACTTTGATATTCTAGAAAAGTTCGAAGCTGACTCGCTAGAAGGGGCACTACTTCTGTACTCTTCTCGGGTGGAGGTTTGCCATCTATGTCTATCGCTTTTGCAAAACAAATACTAAAGCTTTAAACAACATAATCTACCTGTGACTTCTTGACTAGCATGGTTGTTTGATGTTACTAACGTATTCAACATAATGGCCGGCGTGACGTTGTGGTCCGGGCAGGTAATATCTCTGAATAGAGTAATATTAAGGACCTTACTGTTGTAGATTTCTCAGACCAACGCGCTGGGACCATTGTGGCATCTAAATGAGATATTTGACTGACATCAGACCTTCCCTATTTCTGAAACGACACATGAACGTCGCTATGGTTTTCAGTTCAAAAATATTGAAAGACTTCAATGATATCAGAGCCGGGTATTCGTAGATGCTGATTATAAGTATTTCTTCCTGGTCTCTGCAGCTTCCGCAGACGGTGCTATGAAAGACCGCTACTATCATGCGCAGTTCATTACACCTAAAACCGCACATAGGGTCTTCGCTGTATTTATGCTTACCTTCTTTAAGAAAATACCAATTCCCATCCCCCTTATGAGTCTTGGATCCTCCAGGGAAAACTCGGGGAGGACCATCCAGAGCCAGTGGCCAGTTTATGAGACTTCTAGTCTGATTTGGATTCCCTATATCCTTCTTCTAGACGAACTTATTACGACTAGACACTAGATAGAACAAACTAGAGAAGAATTTGTGTTTAGGATTTATCTGATCCTATTGACTTTCTTAGGTCTGCGGTCCTAGCGTTAGTTCTGATCGTGGGGGCTAACATTTGTTTGATTTGTTCCAAGTTCCTCCAGTTATGGTACAATGACTTCGAATTGACTGATGCTGTTGCCTGGTAATGATGTGGAGATTCGTAACACCCCAAAATCCACTTTATTCGAAATATGTCTTCGTCGATGGAACATGTAGTTAAGGAGACGATTGGACGTTGGGAAGTGTTCTCATCCAACGTAGACATTGAGAAGTCATTCCGGTGCGTCATTCCCCAGAGAGGAGTTCGAAAGATGACGAGGAACGAACCTCTGACGATTTGTTTATTTCGGATTCGATGTTAGTTGCAAGCTAGATAAGGCAAAGATTGTATATGCAGTTATATGTTCAAAATAATTGGACAAAGGATCAGCAATTGAATCGCGTGGCGCTCATATAGTAAAGAAACTAACAACAATCTCCACGACTGGTTAGTGCTCCTGCCCCTGTCCAGGTGGAGTGTGGGTGGGAAAGAAGGCGTAACAGACTGGGTCTGTACATGTTAGTTGGCCAGACTCAGACACAATGATGCTACTTGCCCTTGTTTTTTTTTCCCAGAATCTCCTCCTCGCCACTTCTACTACAAGTCATTATGTCAATTAAATTTTCTCATAAAATCCCTTTCCTCACATGTTATCTCTCTTACTACGCCTTCCCGTCCTCAATCACAAAGACTGTGTCTAACCGAACTGTCGTCAGCGAATATTAATCAACTTCTCTAGCACATTCGGACGAAACTTTAGAAGCAAAAAAAACTTGTAAAAATCTCTTAAAACAAAACAGACAACATCTCAAGGAACGATTGAATCACTAAATTGTTACGGTGGCCAGATAAACGGTACAATTTTCAGAAAGTCACTGTTCATTCCGTTGACACACACTGACGGGCATCTTAGCCACCTCTTTCGCAAGCAACCTCACAATCGGTTTTTAAGTTGATGTTGTTCCTCCTCGTCGTCGTCCGCCTCCGGCTTAATAACATACTTGATGAGATCACACAAGACCTCATCCAGCCATAGCCATGGCCACAGCCACGGAAACACAGTGCCAACGACCAGCTACCATCGCAGCCCACTCATTGTTTCCCACTTCTGAAGTCCCTCCTGCCAGATGTCACCTACCATCCAACAGTTTGCCGTACACATCCTTCAAAATGTCTGCACGTCTAGTTGCCAGTCAATGCGAGAGAAGCAAGGAGACTTGGCGACTAACTAATTCTAGGGTGGTGCGGCAGTTGGGCAAAAAAACCCCGATTGTTGCTGTGGTGGTGGTGTCGGTGGTGGTATAGAACTTACAGTGCGCGTCGTGTCTCAATTATTTCCAGCGAATTACGGTAATAAGCGCATATCGACCGACGGAGCCGATTCAAGCTGTTCCACCGTCGGTGTTTATTCGTCCCCCTGCAGCTGCATCTCCCCCACATCAACTGGGTGTTTGTGTGTGTATGACTGAGGTAGGAAGTGAATTTTTAACCATGACCATTAGATAGAAGTCTTTCTCTTCAACTTGATGGGATCCGATCGTATCCCTGTGCATCAGCAGAGTCCGCGATGACGGCGAGACTACAACTACGACTGCGGCGACGAAGACGACGACGACGACCTTTGAAATCGTTCTCTCCAATCTCCAGTGCAGCACCGATCGAGAACGTTGTCGACTGGCAGAGCTCGCCTACATTCCACGAGACGATACCCACTGGAGCAATCCGACCGAAGCCAAATTGCACTCCGTCCGTCCGTTCGTTGTCGTGGCCAACAAATTCGTTAGCCAACTACAAATTTCCCTTCATCCGCACTCCGATCGGGGCAATGCTGCAGGGAAGAACATTCCACACGACTGACAGATTTACAATCGTTCTTCCGTACTTTGGTGGTTCCCTTAAAAGGACTAGCCCCGAGTAGCAGCTCTTCCGATAGGGAATCGAATTTGAATTTTTGCCCCCGCAACGACATGCCGATTCGGTTGGGATTTAATTAAGCGATTCGCAGAGAACCATCTCAGCGCGGCTTGTGATTTACCGGGTTTGGCAGTGAAAATCCACTGAAACTCGCAGTAGTCTCGTTTAATCTGCGATAACGTTGCACATGCGAGCCGATCCGGCACGGCTGCTCTTTCGAACTACGCCGACCACACTCGCAAATGGAAGCTACAAGGGACATTGACAGATATTACTTCTGGTATTGCACCGATAAGGCGGAGTGTCAAATGTCAGCTTCAACATTCTGCCGCGATGTGGACAGTGTGGATGTGTACTCGTTGGACATGTGTAGCTACCGTTGCATTCTGTGCGAGGATCCAGAGACCGGAAGATGATTGATCGTGTTTGCAGGAGGATCATGGTGTACGTGGTCAGTGATCAAGTTAAGATAATCGCTTGTGAAGAAATGATTAACGATCAATGCGAGCTTACAGAATGAAGTTATGTTGGATTTTGCTGACAGGTGGTGTGCAGAGACCCCAAATTTGGGCTTCAAAAGAAGATCTCATGTCTGTACTTTTCTGATAAAGTCCCACAACTTGGACAGAAGACCTGTCGCCTCCTTAAATGCAGAAGAAAATCGTAAAGAGCACACCAGGGACAGAAGAGGTTCTCAATTCTGAACTTGATCAATGATTTCCACATTTTGGACAGAAGAAGTTCTGTCGCCTCCTTAAATTCAACAGATCACCTGGAAGTGTGTTCCAGAGGCAGGCTGACAATTTGGGCTTCCCGGCCGCGCTCCTCAGGCATGTCGCCTCCCTAAATTCAACAGCGATGTAACTTGCGAAATGTTGGCTTGGGTATGATCGTTCTTCAAATCAAACAAAAATGTTCGTCGGGTCACATTCAACTCGTTGGCGGTGTTGTCACGTCGCTCATCGAAGACAAATCCTTTGGAGGCCCGCAAAATTCTTGATATTCACAAGAAAAAAAAAACAAAACAGGTATCCATTCCCCAACTCACCACGAATGCAACCTTGCATTCCATACAACAATTCCGTCAGACGAATTAATTGCACAATTCTCGTCACACATCCAACACGCTGCTGCCGCCACTCAGATCGCGGCGGCGGCGCTAGACGATACCAAGTGGCGCCAAAGTACTTTCACTATGTCTTCCATAACTTAATTTTGTTTTGTTTTTTTTTTCGAAGTTTTTGTGATGAATAGATTAAAAATGTTTGTTGTGCATGTGCAACAAACAAACTCTTGCGACATGTTTGCATGGATAACCTCTGGCAAACGCGTTCATCTGACATCCGTGTCGCATAGAAGACCCACCAGCACTGCCGCACCACTTGGGCTGCTGCTGTTGCTGCTGCCGCCGGGGAGATGTTGTGGCACTGTGTGTGCCTATTATGCAGCATTTGGATGCACATAAATTTATTATTTATGTTGCGTCTGCATGTGGTTGAGTGGTTGTGCTGAATCTCATTTGAAAGCTGGGCGCGCATGCGCGTTCGAACTTTATGTGGCTGCAGAGGGGAGTGACTGCGCATGGCGGGAAGAGCTTAGAGGTGCGTTCTAGGCATGTTGTAAATTGCATTCGTCCAGCTGTCATGGGGCACTCATAAATTCTGCGAAGCAGTTCAAGCGCCTAGGACGCGGATTTCAAAGAATCGATGCACCGCTGTGGGTTATTTATTTGCGTGCGTCACGCAGAAAGCCGCCAATTCAATCGATACGGGACGATAGCCAAATCTGCTCGGCGATTTGTTTGGACTTTGAATGTCAGCGGAGTTAGTCGACTTAAATTATTCCGAGCAGGCGTCAGAGTGATGGGGGAATAATTAAGTGTGGCTCAATTAATTATTATTTATCTGCAAAGTCATCAGCTGCGAATTAATGCAGCATGCAGTAGTCAATTTGCACCAGAGGTGTGGTGCTGGTCGTACTTTATGTGAGCAGTGCGCGAGGAACGACGACCGCGACGTCTAGACGTTGTCACAGTGATGTTGTCGCCTAATCATATTCACGTCCATGCAGTTGGCGATGAGATGAAGTGTCGCTTCATAAAGTTGCATATCCAGTTTGCTCTCTGGGGAAATGGAAGTCAATGAGGCAGGGGATCAACATCTGTGAGAAGTAGTGACTGAATCAGTAGCACTCCAATGTAAAAAATTTGATTTGATACAAAAGCTTAGGATTGACGTGGGTGCCAGGGGGTTAAAAGCTGAAAGCTATTGCAAATGCTGAGATGCGGGCCAGATGAAGGTCATCAGGGCAATGACCACTTTCGATTTGCGTCACATCCTGGAAAGGTTCCAAAGGATGCAAATTGAGGAGTCGGATATGACAGCGAGCCTAGAAACGTTCTCTACATGTCTGGTCTTGAGGTTTCAACTGTATTCGGTTGAATGTTCAAGTGGACTCTGGAGAATGCGCATAACTCCAACTGCTAACGAGCTCGCCCAGACAGTCAATGGCAAACACTAGGTAAGTCAATCTTTAAAACACACACTGAAGACGCAGCAAGGGCGCGTTTCCTTCAGATGTCCGAGCAGTTGCTGGCAAAAGCGAATGACATTGAGATGAGTGGTCGAAGACATCGCGTTGTCATCTTGGAACTTGGAACTTAGATGGAAGCTGTTAAAATGAAAAATAAAATAATAATGTTTTATTCCCGAGATAAGCCAGAATAAGGTTCCATCCACTTGAGAAAGAAAGGTATGCTCTTAAAAAGGGTAATACATTCGAACCTCGACAGCTCGAACCACCACTTGTCACAAAAAAATCGAGTTATCAAGACTTCAAGGTATCAAGTAAAATACAAAATTGATGTAAATATTGATTTATCTGCGATATAACACATAAAATGTAAAGGAGCATAGTTATTATTTAAAATAGTCTGTTACACGTGACTAAACAGCATTTTGTTTTCTAAGAAAGTCTTCAATGCAATTTAAACTATTGTAGAAAAGTCAAAGACACAATGAGTCTTTTAATATGAACGCGAAATGACTACTGAATTTGAAACTCGTTTGAAGATGGTTGAATCAAATCATCCTCAATTGTCGCCAAGTCTTTGCCTATTACATCACTGCCGCTGTCATAATATCGCCATCCACCTACAGAAAATCATCATACGTAGCAAGTTGCATATTTCTGTTATATTTTTCAATCTTCAAATTCCTTTCAATTTCCCATCGTAGAAAATGTAATTGGCTGTCTCGAAACGTAATTGAGGAATGCGTTTGTTCAAACGTCTGTTCAGCGGGGCTGGTAAAAGATAATATGGATCCTGTCACAGAAATACGAGACATTTGTCCACCATGAAGCAATTGAAGACCCTACTGACCCAGAAATCTTGCCTTTGCCTTCCTATTTGAATCATAATTGCAATATCAAGACGAACAGCAGTTCCTGTAGTTGCATACATTTGGAGTGCAAATCTATGCCGATCCTTCAGACTCAGAAGCATCATTGCTCACTTCCCTCTATCAGATGGATGACGAAATGGCTTCACCTACAGAGGGACCTTAAGCATCGCTCAGTTTCCCTTGGCATCTGGTCTAGCGCTCACTACTAGATCTTCATTAAAGCCTCTCGATTAAAATCCCCAAGATGACCTCAATTCGTACCGAAACCCGAATCGAATCGCTTCACATTTACTCTGACTAAGCAATCGCATGAAACATTTCCCCTTTCAGTCTTAATTGGCTCAGATATGGATAAATCAAATGCACTCAATCAGTTGCATCATCGCCAGTTACATCTGATCGTGGTCGCGCACCAAAACAAAACACCAAAAAGAAAACATCTCCCCAGTTGGCCGAGCAGCATCTCTGGCGTTCGGCTCTTATGAAGCACTTTCGCTAATCATCCATGCCATCTCAACGCACGCACATGCACACCGGACCTCGGTCGGTCTTGCCATCAGCCATGCGCAGGGCAGGACTCCATCGTCGACATACTCACTCGTCCGTCCACGATGGCAAGCACTCCCACTGATTAGAATTAATTCTGCACCCCGTTACGTATACGCCCCGCCTGAGAGTGAAGTCCACGAATTCCATTCTTGCACAAAACAAGGCGTTAATTGAAATTCGAAAATTGTCCTAACGACAGCCTTCACTTTGCACTTCAGCGCGAGGCAGCGTGCATTCCGTCACGCAGACGAACAAGCGAACAAACGAATGGGCAGCCAGCAAGACCTCTTGGAAGAAGAACAAAAAACGAAAATCCGAACCGAGAGTGCAGTGCGACGACGGTGATTTCCTGAAATTGCCGATGCAATTTGCTTAGCAGGGCCTCAGCAGACACACAATGCAACATGACGCTGCGCAGCTGAACAGGTTCGCCGAGAGTCAATCGTTCGTCTGTCTTCATTCTTCAGTGTCTGCGCCTCTGCAAGGGTCTTGCTGTTAAGTATTCTGGCGATGATCGCTGATTTGTACTCGATTCCCGGGAATCGATTTCAAATGGTCATGGATGACTTGTCGGCTGGTTGGCAGTGGCGTTGACGACGGATGCACTGAGTCAACTTTCGAGTCTCGTTAGAAATACAAATCACGAACGACGATTGCGGTGACGCTAGGTTATCCTTAAAGAATCCATCGGTAAGTATCTGAGGCGAGTTGCATAACAAGAGCAACTATCACTTGGCGAGCGAGAATTCGGGTGCCGTTCACTTGGTGATATACACGTGTAGCCTAGATTTGGGTTTGTTAGCACATGGGTTGTTTCACACTCGCCTCTGTTGGCGTGAGTCGCGATGGATTCGGAGACGGTGCACAGGCCGGGTGCCAAAGGTTCGTTGAGCAGCCATGAGAGATGTATCTGGTGGTATGCAAATTGCAGTTTGTTTTGCTGTTCTTTGAGTCGGGTCCGATCGGATAAAGTGTCGAGGTGAATTCATGCATTGCTGTCATATTTTCCACACGATTGATCCTGGAATGTGAGATATCGCCGTTCGATGTGAGATTCAATCTGAGCTGTCATCTCGCTGTTGTCACTTTGGATTTCACAAAAAGTTTGATTGGATCTTGATGCGAATTGCTTACACGACATGGCGTCTAACCTGGCTGCAATGAAGTCGTTCTTGAATAGATGTGAGGTTGGTGCTAGTTTTGGATGGAATCCTAGGCAATTAGCATATTTTTGAATTTGCCGACGACGTCAGTTGATCTGCGCAACATGAACTACATGTTGATTGGGGGTATTTAGAGGAGAAAAAAACGTTGATTGGAGACTAACAGACTGGTTAGCGTCTGACTTTATGTAGCCATGGAAAAGAAATCTTGGGTACCAACGAACAAGGAACATGTTGATAAGACATTATAGACAGCAACAATTCATGAATGTGGAACGTCTTGAAAGTACATACAACATAAACCTAGACACTAACGAAAGCTAAATCTTGTTTGGTATTCCAGAAATTTTGTATATGAAAATGTTGATAAAATGAACGACATTCTGAATTGCAACAATGTATGGTGTATTTCCTGTAACAGTAACAAAGCCTTAGACACTTTTCATGGATTTTGAACTTCCTTAAAGTAGAATTAACAGTCCAGCACCCTTCATGAGTCTTTTGACAAGTTTTTATGGCGCAACATGAGTCGTGTTGATCCTTCTGAAACATGTTAATAGTCTTGTTTTTAGCTCTTTTAAGACTAGTTTTGTACTGTTATGATGCTTTCATTTAACTAACGTTGACGTGCCTAATTTTGCTACTCCCTGACTTCATTATCCACCATGATTTATTGAAAGAACGTATAAAATACCAACATGAGTCTAACTCATAAGTTTTCACAATTCCTTTGAAACTTATGGATATCATAATGCGCTGGAATAGTTACTTTTACAAGTCTTTCATATAGTCTTTATATTCTTCAACGAGTCATGTTTAAGCTTTTGAAACATGTTGACAATCTTATTCTTAGTACTTTTCATGCTACATGTTGTTATTTTGTTTTGATTCAGCCATTTAGACGAATTTACATTTTGTCCGACTTCATTATTTACCATTGATACACTTACCAAAAAACATGTCTGCAACATGAGTCTGGGTTTTTATTTTGAATCAACATGAGTAGTTCTGAATTTTGTTTTCGAGAACCGCCGAGAAAGTCTTTTGACGTGACAAAATGTGTTGGTTTTTACTTGAACGTGATCTGAATACACATTGTTGCGATACATGTTTATATACATACACAGATTTAATAAATCGGTGTTTTTTGTGGAATGAGTCATCACCTTGTACAAGCTCAGATAAAGCTGGGTAGGGGCCCAAGGTTTTTCTGTAAAACATGCCTCTAGCTCATTATCCAAGTGTGCAACATTGAGTCTAGGGCCAAAGCGAAAGAGCCAATATTTTATGAGCCAATTTTTTTTCACGGTCATAAATTCTAGAGAACTCTAAGCGCCCATTTTAGCTGACTTTGAAGTGGGACCATTTGTTATTTGATTGTCAACATTTTGAAGCAACATGAGTCTGATCTAAGAAACCAATCAAAATGTATCCTAACGTCCCCCGTTGATACCAATACTTCTATGTTCGAAACAGCAATGAATTATAAACATTGTGCCTGTGACATGTTTGTTTTTTGGGAATGTTGCCAGCGTCGAAAAGATTCCTAAATTTTTTCCTTAACAATTCCATGTTTTATCTATCGGACGAGATTTGTTTTTATTGACACTTTTACTCGATAAAGTCGATAAATTTTAATTGATTCCGATAATCCATGGCATGACGTAAGTCTCTTATGCAACATAAAAGCCACACGAGGTGTGGTGATAAATGCCACTACATTCCATCCAAGGTCATGCACAATGGAATTGAATTTTGTATTCCAATAGGCGATGGCTAATTTCGAATCATCAATCACTCAGCACTCGCAAAAGTCATTTTATTTTATTTCAAACCTCGCACCTCGTGGAAAGACAAAAGAATCCCCAAAACGAATTTCGATGAAAATACCTCAAGCTTATATAAGCCATTGCCTCATGGCCGCATAACGCCACCCCAGATAGGATCTCTGGCATCAATCATAAATTATTATCGAATTTGCAGTGAAATTTCTGGCTTTCCTGCTTGTCTGTAAGATGTCTAGCGCCGCCGCCGCCGCCAGTCGATCGTAAAATCAATCCGCACAGCCCCAACGATTGTAATTACATCTAATCGATATCGGTTTTCTTCGTCTCTCTCGATAGCTAATTAAAATAAACCGAAACCGGGAGCGAGCGTGTAATTATTACAGAATCCGGCGACACTGTCTATTTTTATCGATACGTGCAAATATTTGCGGCACGCTACGTCTCGAACCGCCTAAGATCGATTGCGCCGGCTCCGCGGCAATCAATTCCGATAACTTGAACAGTCTGTGTAAGGGTGGAAAATTGACGACTCATTGCACATGCAATAGAATGCAGGACAAATACTCACAACAAATGTGTACATGCAATTAAAGGGAACACAAAAACGTATGAACTCGCTAAGCTGCATCTAACAGCTAAGACAACTCCTAACAACAGTCTGTTGTTGTCGACGTCAACGTCAACAACGTCGACTGCGACGACAAGAGGCCAACCTTGACCAGCACGACACAGCTCGGCGGCGCCATCATTTTAGATTCAATTTGTCGTAATAATAGAGCAACAGCTGCGGCTCGATAATTGAATCTACAAGATACAACATAAGATGCTAGATAAAAACATGAAAGAAAACTCATTTATTTGAGCATTCGTCCTTGAGCGAGAGACACTCAATTCCAAAGAATCATATTTGGACAGCAAAAAATATAAAAAAAAATCCATGAAATTTTATGCAATCCATTGAGGGAGCGTATGAGACAGCAGCAGCTAGCTTCGGACGGTCCCCGGCGAGTGTGCTAATGGAATCTCAATCGAGCACATGTGGCTGAGAGAGAGGAGATTTTTTCTTTTCCAAATAGGAAATCCAGTTGCAGTCGAGTCGATGGCGGCGGAGGTGCAGCAACCGTGGCGATGGCGGTGGCGGCTGACTAAACTATCTATTGCTTAATTATCTGTATTGGAATTAATGTAGCGCATACGCGGCAATAATAAATAATTGGCACGAATGGCGGGCGGCTGCAGAGGTGCGGTGTGATCGGTCCGAAGAGAGTCATAAAGCCGCAGTATGGGCAAGCCTCTGCTCAGGGAATTGTTTGTTTGCTCGAACGGCCTCCGCATGAATGTTGAATGGTTTTTTTTTCATCGTGAATACACTGAGAGACGTTTCGGTGTGTACACTTTGGAATTTTTGGTATGGATGCTGGGTTTCTCAAGCACACCTTCGATGCATTAAACACAGACACACCGTTGACGTGTGTGAAATTTCTGACTGCAAATTGTTGCGAATTTGAGGCTCCATCCCTATACGTGAAGCTACAGTCTGAGCTTAACCTATGCCTAGGTTCACACATTCTTCGTGGAAAAATATGTTTAAATTTGTAACTTTGGCTCTACATGCAGCACTAGCATGTGAATCCGTAATGTAAGTTCTTACAGCTAACGACTGGATGGCGCCGTTGGTAGAGTGCCCGCACCCGGTAATCGGGGTCTCCGGTTCGAATCCCAGTGAAAAAAAGTTAATACGCTTTTATCTGGTTTTGAAATCTTGTCCAGTCACCATTTGCCGTTGGGATCAAATTAACGGTACTATCACTAGAGTAGTCAATCAGTGGTAGTAGTCTGACTATGTATGGGTAGCACAATGGACCAATAAGGTGCGGTGAATGCACTAGCAGCCCGTCTACCTAACCTAACCTACAGCTAATATTCCTTTTGCGCTTGTCAAAAGCTGAGGGGACCCACAATTTTATGACGGTTTCTAACGACAAATTTTGAGAATCAGACTTCCTCTAACATTGCCAGTGACTTGAAAGTGTAGAGCCGTGAGCTTTGTCGCGAATTGAAACGAGACACCCTAGCGTAGACACCCTAACTAAGTGTAGAAGTCGGCTTGAGTCTTGTTCTTAGAACTACAAAATTTAGAAGAAATGTAAGCGCTCTCAAGACCCATCAAGCGAGCGTTTACATAAACAACGTGTGAATCCGTTTTTTGGGCTGTCAGACACGGGTCCCACATTAAAGAATCTTCGTTTTGGCATACAATTTTGGAATAAGGTGAAGGGGGCAAAACGAAGTATATGCTGTCATCGAGAAAGGACTCACAACATCGACGACTTGACCAAAACGTCACCATTGGCAGCTATAACTTCGAGGTAGTGAAAGACTTCGTCTACCTCGGCTCGCAAGTGAACAATACGAACAACACCAGTACCGAGGTTAAACGCAGAATTACTCTTACTAATCGCTGTTTCTTTGGGCTCAAGAGGCAATTGAGTAGTAGAGTCCTCTCTCGAAGGACCGAGCTAACATTATATAACACCTTGATCATCCCAGCCCTGATCTATGTTGCGGAGGCATGGACAATCTCATAAGCGGATGAAGAAGTACTTGATCTTTTCGAGAGAAAAGTTCTGCGTTCAATCGTTGGTCCTATCTGTGTTGATGGTTATTGGAGAAGAAGATTCAACTACGAACTGTAGCGACATGAGCCTAATCATTCGTTTACGGATTCAACGCCTAAAATGGCTGGGCCATTTAAAGCGCATGGGCAACACTGCTCCAGCCCGAAGATTCTTTGACTCCGAACCAGTTGGCAATCGCAATAGGGGAGGCCCACGGAACCGATAGCGCACCCAGGTGGAGAAGCAGTTGGAGATGGCTGGCTAAAGATCGTACCGGCTGGAGAGGCTTACTGGTTGAGGCCCAGGTCCACCCCGGACTGTAGCGCCACCAGAAGAAGAAGTAGATTGGTGTTAGCGTTAAGCCCCGGTTTACTTCGGAGTCCGATCACTTGAATATATCACTTCCTAGGATAGATTGGACATTCTTTATTCCGTAACCAGACTAATTACCCCCATATCTGAACATATTTTTCATCAATAAAGATCTGAGTTTTCATTCCAATGAAATGGAAATGAAAACAATTCAGAATTAGGAACAATAGGCAATCATGAATATATTTCTGTACGATGGGGGGTCCTTTAGGTTGACGCTTTGGAGTTACAGAAGGTGCCGATAGTAGGATTGACAATAGAATGTAGAGAGTGAATTAGATCGTCCAACTGATATCTCCACTGGCTAAGTAAGAGCTTTGTAGAGCATTACTATGGTCCTTTAGTCAACATCATCTTCTGACCCGCATGATCCACTAAGGGGCGCGGGATTAAAGCACTTAGTCCAACCATCTCGTCTTGGGTCTGCCAAGCGGTTGGAATCGCATTCAAGGTCATTGGTGAGATTCGAAACCGGAAACACGCGCTCGGGAAGGAAAATGGTTTCCACTGACATATTCATTAAGCTATGGCATCGCAGACCTCAAAGGCGAGAACATTTTCCAGCAGTTGCCATACATCGGTTGCGTATGCCATCCAGGCCTCAAAGGCAAGAACATTTTCCAACAGTCGCCATACGTCGGTTGCGAAAGCCATCCGGCGTTTGGCAGGCCTCTCTTGTTGAGGACTGGCTCATGTGCCAAACTAGTCTTAAATTTAGTGTATGTCCTTCTATTAAATTGAAATGCAACAACTAAAGATTGGATTTCAAAATTTAAAGACAGCTTAACTGCTGAGTTGGTCCTTGATGACGGATATATTGATCTCCAGTCCAGACTTCTTCATATCAAGAGTCCATAACGCTGGCTCGTCACTCTGAAATCCCTGGCCCCTTTCAAATGCACCACTTCTGCGAAATTAAAAAAAAACTCAATCTACGAGTAAACCTATGGTAACGTACCCAAGTGTAACCCAAACTAAAACGGCACACGAATCCGGTTTCATTTGATCGCAAGCCGTTTTCGGCTTAGATGGGATTTTTTTTTTGCCTTTTGGCTCCACCGACACTTTTTCACTTAGTAACCAAGTAAGTAACCAGCATCTCCTGGCTGCCGTCTAATTTTCCTGCACTCGCAAGTGGAGCCAAACGTGTAAGCGGCCACTTGAGAGAGTGCACGCGCACAGCTGATGCCAATAAACGCAATCACTATGGCCGTTCGGTTGAGGCTGCAGAAGCAAGACCATAGTCACAACTGCAGCCGGGTAATGAATACGGTTGGCCTGCCATCAGGCTAGAGTCATAGTCGTCGTCGTCGTCGTAGTTACCGTCGAGTTAGTGTTTTTTGTCCGCTGTAAAATCTAGTACAGTGTGGCGCGCACAAAGGCAGTTGACCAGTTATGTCAGTTGTGAAGTGAAGTCGTTTTGGAGTTTGGAGAGGCTTACCCTTTTTGTTTGGCGTCTCCATCATTTGTGCGGTGGCGGTGACGGTGGCAGCGGCGGCAGTTTCCTTGTTGCCTTGTTGGTTGCTGCAGTTATCATCTGGCATAGAGACACGGGGGAGTGACGGAGGCAATTGCACAACGTTAATTTGTAGAGCGGGTTACTAAAGCTATCTGCATCTGAGTCTGTAGGTGTATACAGAAATGAGATGTTGCATGGTACGAGTAGCTTGGTTCGTTTACATGACATCCAACTATCGCCGGCTGTGGGCTTTTGGTGGGGAGGGGGTTTTGTTTTATTTTAATGAGGCTTTGAACTTTCATTGTTGCGCCGTGGACAGCGGCGAGCGAACGAGATTAAACTGAATTTTGGCCTTAATCTGGCGCAGTGCGCAGTGACGTTGGGGTTGGGCTTGGCTTGTTTACTGCATTATTTGAGTAGTGGAACAATAATATTTAGTTGAGATATGACTCAATGAATGGAATTTTCAGCTTGAAATGGCGGTCAGAGGAGATTTTTTTTTTTTCTTTTTTTAAATTAAAACATTCTTTTCGGGTGACTGATGGGAGATTCCTTGGAACGCCATTGTCAATGTTCTGCAAATGTCTGTAAAGAATGGTATGTCCTAGCGGCCTGTAATATAATTAGAAAAAAATGGTTGGCGCTCCAGCACGTAGAGGGCCAGTTAATTATTAGGTACCTGGTATGGCTTTCGATAAGTGCACAAATCTAGGTTTTACTTATAAGAATAATAATATGGGTGACGCTACAGCCCGTAAAGGGTCAGGCGTGGCAAGCAATCATGTTGTGCTTAATATTGTTCCCTCATGGGAGTGACCTTCAGTTCTATGTCGACACCGAAGGGGCAAGTTTGCTAAGCTATTTCCAGACAGACATTACTCCTACTCATTGACTCGAAGAGGTCAGGCCGCGTAAAATAATTTTGGTCGTTCAAGGAATTGAACCCAGACAGATATGTTCAACGTCGTAGGAATTTACGAATAGATCCACACGGCCAGCTTAGCGATCGCGGAGCACTCACGCCCACAAGGTGCGTCCTTTGTGTCAATTGTAAGGGAGTCACGGTCCCATTAGGTGGACTTCTCGTGGACCAATCTTAATAAGTGGTGAAACTAGCCGGTTTTCGAACCATCCAATGCGACGGTGTCTTCTCGACATACGCTTATAACGCTGCGTGTTCAAATAAGAGAAGACATCTAGCTCAAGTGTAGTAAGAAGAAATCTATTAGTTTTCCAATAGTAACCCTTAACCCTGTACTTCCTATCATCATAGACTTAATTCCTTTAGAAAGATGAGACTTCGTACTGAACGGACTTCTCTATCTCTCATTGTTTTATATTGGCCAAATCAATTCTGTCTTAGAACTCGTCAAATATGCTCACTAGCTAGAAGAATACAGGGTGGACAATCTAGTGGTTTTATTTTAAATCATTAGTTATTTTGCCACTGACAGCTATTTCCAGCTCTATTCGAGCTCGCTTGTTGGAACAAAATGAGTCGCTTCACGTTTGATCAACTTTGAAGAATATTGAAAACTTATTTCTAAGGTAAGAGCTGTGAACCCCAAGCAGTGTGTTGAAGAACTCACAGTGATTGCTGAAAGCATGTTTGTGGAAAAAGTTCGTGAGACTCGTATACTAGGGGACAGCACTGCTGTGGCCCAGAGCATCATTGGAGCTGAGAACAACGTTTCCGTCAACAGTGGGCGTTACAAAGCCATCTTAACCTACTTTTATTTATTTTACTAAAATTGAAGATGGAATAGATAATGAAATTGAAAATTGGACGACCTCTGGTTCATGAAGGATGGCGCAATCAATCATTAAGGCACCAAATCCCCAAATCATCTTATCAGCCGTCTTTGCGATGTCGCATGTCTTGGCTGTTTCGGAGCTATGACTTGACCCCCTTTTTGCGGGGAACCGTGAAGGACTGATGTTATGCCACAAATGCGGAACTGATTCAAGCACTTAAGGCCAATGTCATCTAAGCAATTCGTGAGCTACAGTCCGAAGCCATCAGCAAGCTCTTGGAAAATTGGGGTACAGCGAAGACAGCCGAGCCAGCCACTTGACGGGCCTTGTATTTTATAAGTAATGGGGATGTTTGTTCTTACTAATAAAGCCATAATACATGAAAAAAATAAATTCTGTTAATTTTATTGCTTTTTTGTAAAGAAACTTGTGTTTGGCCTACCCTGTATACTCCATATTTTCCATACATTTTTCTAGGATGAATGCATAAATGCATGCCAGGCGGCTGAATATGTGAATAATCTCTATGATCCTGACCTATATGAGCCCCTCCATTAATTTCGATGTCAAGGATAGACCATGTTCTGGAAGGCCAACTGTCGAAAATGTCGACAAAATCATGGAAATCGTCGAGCCTGACAGTCATATAAGCAATATTTCGACTGCCCAGGAATTAAACATTGCCAGCAAACTGCTTGAACCATTTTAATAAGTCTAGGAAAAGAAGCTCACAGAATCTTACATTGACAGTGCCATTCCAAAGAATATCTCATCAGTTACCCCCTTGCTTGGATCACTTACTCCAACTTCAACCGAAGATAATCTTCGTACAATCGTGGTTGGCAGTCGCACGGCGCCGAAGCCATGATTGACCAAAAGGAATGCTTTGCTTTGAGCTTAGTGAGATTGCGAGGAAATCATCTACTACGAGCTGCTCCCTCTTTTAATTCGGATCTGTGCTGTCAATTGGACCGTCTGAAAGAAGCAATCGCCTAAGAGTGAGCGCCGAATAGGTTGTTTCATCAGGACAACATCAAGCCACAGAAACTGATAGTGACTCTCCAAGAATGCTTGATGTTTGGTTGTGAGGTTCTGAACGCATAAGAACCTAACAGTCTGGACCTGACATGAAGAGATTACCATATGTAAAAATCGGGAAAAAAACCGCTTGTGATAAACGATTTTCCCATATTCTTTCCATAAGTGACAAGGGCTTCTATGAGGGAAGCATAGTGGAATTACCTTCAAACTGGCAGTAAGTTGATTAAGTAGAAATTTCAATTGTTCCAACTATGGGAGACACAGATGCGAACATTTTAACTATTGGATTTCTTTTAACTAATTGCCAACGTAGAGGATAGAGCGGATTATCACAAGGGCGACAGCTGAAACCACAAATAAATGACATCAAGTGGAGCAGTCGTATGAAAGAGGTAAATTCTTCAGGCGTTCTTCCCTTCGAATGTCCATAGAATTCTCCATTTAGTTGTGTCTTTACTTCAACGGCCACAAGTAAATCCTTAAAGAGTAGTATGACGCACGCAATAGTAAATTAGAGAGTTAATATTGATCTAGCTCGATGGACATTGCATGAATTCAAGTTGACTGGTGGCTTAAGGTGTTTGAACAGACTTAACTTCAATCTGCGTTGAGATCTTGTGGGAGAATGGCCCGAGCCAACACACCTTATGCCTTTCGTGCGGATGAAAGTCTGGTAAATAAAATGGTCTTACAACTTAACGTCAATATCTGTCGTCTGCGACAGATTAAGATATCATTTGACGATTTAATTGATGTCATTTAAGGCGACACAATTATGCATATGAACGTAGACTTTGATTGGTAATGCGTAAAAAAGAGTGTCAACCAGATACTTACGCAACTTTGATATTATATCTTTTCCATGACTAGACTATGGAGGTTGATTGGTAATGACGATGATTTGCCCTTTGAAGGCGATTGTTATGCACTAAGCAACGTACGAGATTAAGTCTGGGTAAAGAAGCAAGACAATGTGCAGTGATCATCGGAATTTGAAGTCAGCTGAGATAAGAGTCGTATGATCAGAGTTAAAAACAAATGCCTAGGAACACTGGTGATTTATCCGGCTCGAAGGACCAAAATGATCAATAATGGGGCAGCGTACTTTTACTTATATAAAATAAAATGGTCTTCACATTTTAGATGCTTTCAAGAACTGCAGGTGGATTCGTAGTCCTTACAGCCATCGTGCAGACAGATGCCACAACGCTTATCATTTTTTAGGTTCCACTTTTGACATTAAATTGCATGATTTGGTTGATAGAGACTAGTGATGTAGAGAGACTGAAATTTATGTATTCGTTTCTAAGTCACGAGTATTCAACGAAACGTCTATAAAGCTATGCCTGAAATAAAGCTAAGCCTGAAATATAAGCTATGCCGATCTCTACCGGGGAAACAGTATAGTATTTTAACGAACTATATCTCTGATAGGATCTTCCTCTGCTTTTAAAAATATAAATGCTGATGTACCGCAAGGGAGTGTTCTTGGCCCTCTGCTATACCTGCTGTATACAAGTGATTTACCACAAGAAGAACACACTGTTCTAAGCACCTTTGCTGACGACACCGCCATTTTGGTAATAGCCAAAACGGTTGAAGAGTCTACAGCAAAATTAAATCGTTCACTAGATCGGATACACGAATGGATGAACTTCTGGCGAATTGTCCCTAATGAAAGCAAATCAGTCCATATTAATCTCACTTATAGGAAAGTTTTTAACTTGCCAGTCTTCTTAAATCGTGTCCAGAGGGAAGCGGAATACCTTTGGATGAGCACGTTAAGAAGAAACGTGCAGAACTTGACATGAAATATAAAGATCTGTCCTGGCTTATTGGTAAACAATCCAAGCTAAGTATTGACAAGAAACTGCTTGTATACAAGCAAATCCTAAAACCTGTTTGGACGTATGGCGTACAACTTGGTGGTTGTACCAAAGCAAGCATTATGGACTTAATACAGACCTTTCAAAATAAGGCCCTTAGAACTAACGTTAATGCACCATGGTATATCAGAAACGACGCCACAGAGATCTTGGAATATTACCCCTCCAAGATGAAGTTAAGAACTTTGATAAGCGCCGCCTAAAAGAGCACACAAACTCTGCAGGTTACCCGATCCTTGGTGTAACTAATGTCTTGCGCCGACTTCAAAGGACTAGACCTCTTAATCTCGTGCGATAGTCTACAGCCGCGCATGGTTGCGATGTTAGCAGGAACTTCTATTCGAGAGTAACCTGCCGGTCAGTACCTAAATTATGAAATAAAAAACTACTGGTTAAGTGCTTCACTTAGTTAAAGTCTTAATAAATTTAAAGAGGTGGTTTTAATGAGTAAAAATCGCACCATAGACTCTGGTCGAAAATTTCCACCCACACTCGAAAAAAAAAAGAAAAAAAAATGTATGTCTCTTTTTTGCTGTCGATACTGAGAATTTGGAAGAACCATTTCTGACAGACTGCTAAACGGCGATGATGACACCAATACCGCTGTCAGGCAGAATGTCCCACTCAATATGGACGATGATCGACGCGAATTCCGTCCCCCCTACTAAGACGAGGTGAAGTTAGCAATATCAAGACTGAAGTCTAACAAAGCTTCCGGTGCAGACGGACTGTCCGCTGAAATCTTTAAGGCAGCTGGAGGTGATCTTATTGGGCGCATGCACCAGCTCATCTGTAAGATATGGTCGGAGGAAAGCATGCCCGATGAGTGGAATCTCAGCATCGTTTGCTCGACCCACAAGAAAGGAGACCCCTTCGACTGCGCCAACTATAGATGTATAAGTCTCCTGAACATCGCTTACAAGATCTTCTAGAGAAATAACCTGATAGGTTCATATCAGTGTGGCTTCAGGCCAGGGAATTCCACCATCGACCAGATTTTCACACTACGGCAGATCCGGCAGATGGAAAAGACCCATGAGATGCAAATCGACACCCATCACCTTTTTGTCTATTTCAAGGGGGCATATGACAGCGTGCATAGGGACGAGCTATTCAACGCCATGTCTAGTATTGACATTCCTGCCAAACTCGTCAGGCTGTGCAGGATGACGATGGAGAATTCTCGCTGCTCCATCAAGGTCGGTAACGAACTCACCGAGACCTTAAATGTCAAAAAAGGTTTTAGACAAGGCGACGCGCTGTCATGTGACTTCTTTAACATCATCCTGTAGAAGATCGTGCAAAACTCACACCCCAACACTAGAGGCACGATCTTCCAGAAGTTCGTACAACTGCTAGCATACGCGGATGACATTGACGTGATTGGCAGAACACAGCGAGCCGTCTATGAGGCGTTTGCTGGCATTGAGGCGGAGGCGGCTAAAATGGGTCTAGCGGTGAATGAGGGCAAAACGAAGTATATGCTGTCATCAAGAAAGGACACACAACGTCGACGTCTTGGACAGAGCGTCACAATGGGCAGCTATAACTTCGAGGTACTCAACGACTTCGTCTACCTCGGCTCCGCAGTAAATAGTGCGAACAACATCAGTACCGAGATCAAACGCAGAATTACTCTTGCCAATCGCTGTTTCTATGGGCTCAAGAGGCAATTGAGTAGTAGAGCCATCTCTCGAACGACCAAGCTGACTTTATACAAGATCTTGATCATCCCAGTCCTGCTGTACGACGCGGAGGCATGGACAATCTCAAAAGCGGATGAGGAAGTCCTTGGTCTCTTTGAGAGAAAAGCTCTTTGGGTTGGAGAGGCTTGTTGGTTGAGGCTCAGGTCCACCCCGGACTGAAAAAAGAAAGAAGAAGAAGTCTCTTTTTTGCCTACGACAGTACATCGACAACCGACATAAGTGCGTTCACTTTCTTCTCTTCTCTTCTAGTATGGATTTTGTCTATACTGCTTGATGGTATAACCTTTCTGTCCTGCGTTTATGTTAACTCTCTCTTGAATGCGAAGAGCGTGTTTCGAATGTTTTGCATGGAATATGGTCGTATAGCTATGCTCCTTGTATCCTCGGATAGGTATGTTTTTTGGATAGTATGTGTACAGTAATATTTAGTAGTAGGTATAGTAACTTTGCCATACATTTGCTTGGTGTACGCTACTCTCGAAATTGCAAATATTTGTGGACGTTTGTTTTGTTTTAGCACAATAATTGCATTGTGTTTTTTAAAGGGTTAGTGAATAATGTTCTACTAACAAAATCGATGGTTAATTTTTGTACGAATTTTGTCATGATGATGGGCATACTGCATTATGAGTGCGAGGTGCAAATCACAAAATATTCGTATATTTTTGTTGTATTTTTGTGAGAGTAAATTAACTTGCTCATAGCATGTCATTTTCTCACTCTCCACAAGTCAAACTCTCTCTCTAACTCGAACAAATTATGGTATCCCGTGACAATTCGATTGAGGGGGAGTTCACTGTATTTTTTTTTTTCAGCCGAATACAACGTTCCTGTTTGAGGTCCTAAAAGCAGAAGTATCAACTTTAACATAAAAAAAGCATTTTGATAAAAATAGCAATTTTGCTGTAACGAGTATTCGAATGAAAAGTAACGGATAGGTACGGGTTCTCAATTTGTCGTCACTTTTATAATAATACTGGTGGCAGTCCGAAATGGATCAGGGCCTAGCTTCTCAGCAACCACTCGTGGTGTGCATGCTACACGAGTGGAAAGGACCTACAGTTTTATATGCCGACTCCGAACGGCGAAGTTGAGAAGCTTTATCTTGACAGGAATACTCTTTGAGCATTGTCAGTGACTCGAAAGAGGCGGAGCCGTGCATTATGAAAGTTGGTAGATTAGGGATTCGAACCTGGCACCCTCTGCGTAGGAGTCGACGCACTAACCCACTACGCCACGGCGACTCACTTTTACAATCGGAATAAAGCCTAGAAAGGCAACGAGAAATAAATGAAAATGATACTGCAACAACAAAGTAAGTAACTGTTTCAAGCGACTGATCGGACGAGGTATTGGTATCTTCCCTACCCCCTTCCTTCGTCAGATTATACAATTGACTAAGCTCCACTGACTTCGAATGACGGAGAGAAACCTGTGGTGTTCTAAGGACTTCTGTGATGCAGTCACTCAAGAACCATAAACAAGCAGGAAATTGCGAGAAGCTTTTCCAGTGGTTCCGTATCACATTATTTTTCTTAAAAGAATGCACTCAGAATTTTAAATAACATTTTTAAATTTAAGAACTTGCTGAAATGTCTACGAACCTTAGACCAAATAAACATACGCACTCACTGCCCGACACTGTAAACATTCCACTCTGATGACGGAACCTTAAAAATGAAAGTCTGAACACTACATACCCAACTGGGCATCAACTGATTCCACAGAATGATGAGTTTGCTGCAATTACCTAAAAAGAGAAGAAAAAACGAAAGTAAATTATCCACATCAAAGCTAATTTAGTGTGTATCTAAAGGGTTCCCACAAACATTCAAAACGAACATGACGTCATGCGGGGTGCAATGCGATTTCGATCGTTATTTTTAACCACTTTTCCGTACGAAATGTTGCGTCTTATCGGGTTTCCTTTCACATCGTCTGCTCAGTCAAATCGACATCCAAGCATGACCACATGCTGGTCTCATGATCTCTGTCTGACTGCGACTCGAACACCGACTATCTCTGCTAAGCATCAGCTCGGTAATTTCTAATAATTGATAGATATCCAACAATCGCGGCTAGTAATGGTCTAATCATTGCGTCAGAAGCGTCTTTTAATATCTTCAGCATTAAAGCCATTATCGTCATCGCTCACGGGGACCCGGTAGCAGTGCGCGGAGAGATTTAATTGAGAATCGAAGCGGACAATCTCTGCGCTTAATCCCTTTTCTCTTGAGTGCTTTCTCATTGCAGACGCATCGGCGGAACACGCAGCAGGGTTGCGAAAGACTGCGGTTAAAGCCGCGTCAAGCTTGCGTCTAAGCAATGAAGGTCAAGTGACGGGCAATTAATAAACGCTAATGAGCGCATTTTGTAACTCAAGACAAGTATCTACAACTCGTAGAAAGTGTGGTGAATTTATGTGACTACTGCTTTGAGACACATTCCTTCGCCGCGACAGCGTGGGATCGCTCGAAGCTTTCTCGGGCAAATGTCACCGAGGCGATGCGTATTGAATGAATTATAAACTTTATTGGATGTAGGTATCTAATGAATACCCGTCAACTGCATATGCCGGACTTAGATCGCGCGCACCTTTTGTGCGGCAGTGTAGGCGTCGCGATCCGATATATACTCGTATTGTGGTGCGGAAAAGAAGGCGAAAATTGTGAGCGCAACTTTCGCTCGTTGCGGCGAGTACTTAAGTCGACATGAAGAGGAAACGACTGCGAAGGAGAGAAGCGAAAAACCGGACCCCGGGGGCTAGAAACGATTTGAAAATAAAAGGAATCACCCTCACAGACACCCGTGCACGCGCTCGTGGTAGGAGCCGTGTGTTGCATCATCATTACGGCTTGCTGGCTGGAAAATCATAATTTCCCATTCGGCTATGGGTGGTTGGTTATGCAATGGGAATCGTGGCGAAGGACGCCGCGCCATCGGGAGGTTTGGGGGAAAGTCACTGCTCCCGATCGCAGGCCAATCGATTGCCAGTGAACGAACAACGCCCAGTTCTTGTACGGTTTCGTGTTTTTATCTCTTTTGAATTTCCTATGAAAAATGCTGGCGTAATTTTTCGACTTTTCCTTTAAGTGGTGGTGCGCCAATGTGGAAGTGTGTGCTTGTGCCACTGGTGAAGTGACTTGGCAAGGGGGTGAGGAAGGAGGGGAGGGATTTATGAGAAGCGAAAGGCACACTCGGCTTAGACTCCTTTTGAAGGAAAGGCATTGTTGCCTGGTCGAGTTTGAAATCGTGTTTGGACGGTGGACTGGCTTTCTCATGAGAGGTCAGACGGTTGATGGTAGGAATTTTTGCAAAACAACACAATACAGGCTGGCGGCTGTTTTGCAAGATTATCCATTTTCAAGGAGGCTAGCGGTTTGATCGTTTTTCGGGGGATATCGCTGACCCTTGTGACTTTGGTAACTGCGTCTACTTTGAACAGCCTCCAGATGCTGGAGTTTGGCTGGAGGTGGACTGTACGTAAGACAAGAAGTCACATGATGGGCGAACGAGGAAGAACGCTGTGATTTATGTCTTTTAGAGGAAAAACCAATGGGGTTGGCTTAATTTTAGACCAGGGTTCTTGCTTTTAGAATCAGATCGTTAGGGAAAACGCAGACGACATCTGCACAGTCGTCCAACAAGGGACATTTCTGAAGTGTGCCGCCAGTTGGGCAGTTAGGCTAGATTAGGTTAAAGTGGCTAGGGTCATCAGAAAACATAGCTTGCATGACAACACGACCAAAAACAGACTCAGGATATTGCATTTCGTGACGGGGTGAGACCTCCTTATGCCAGCACGCCACACCAACATCCAGAAAGGGACATAGCAATCTCCTGGTCAATCAACCGTCAACCAGAGTGATCATATTGCGAATGAGAACAGACACTCCTCCAGTATTCTCATTGTATAATTGTCCAAGAAGCGAACATTGTAGCCAAGGTAAGAATCCGTATATCCATAGGACAAGAACAGACCACAATAGTGTGACAACGAACTGTATGGGCTGTAGAGAGACATTAGCTTAGATAGGCATCTAAGAATACATGGCTTAAGGTGGGGATGCTCAATATACGTCGATACATCGAAAACATCGATTCTTGCTATTCGATGTATCGTATCAAGTAGATACATCGCATGCTTTCGATGTTTAACGATGTAGCGATGTATTTTATTCGATGCATCGAATGAGAGCACGCACTGCAACGGTTGTGGGAATCCTGACAAAGGACAGACTGAACAGTTTGTACAGTATACGACATATGATAGGTTGAGGTTTTGGAGTGGCGCGGATACGGACAGCAGACACACTTAGTGCAAGCATAGGCCTATTGGTTATTTACCATGCGGAACTTAGGCTACCTATTCCGCAAACCTACTTATTCCGTGTTTTTTATAAAGCCAAGAAGAGGGCTGATTCTGATGCTGCCCAGTTCAGCTAGATTAACAAGGACATGGGCTTCCAGAAGTCTGAATCTACGAGATAAGAGAGCACTGCCCCTACATAGCATGTGTTCGATTTCTTCCTCATTCTGAGTTCCGATGGCACAATGCCCTGTTAAAACACCAAAAAGAGATCTGAGATTTGGCCTGCTTAGTCTGATCAAGCTAAGCGATAATATGCCAGAGTTGTTTGGGAATGAAGCATCCTGTGCCAGATATCCATCCGCGGTTTGTTTGAGCAAGCGTTTCAAACTATAGCAAATGTTTTATAGTAGTGATTGGCGTGGAGGGTGGGTCTCCACCCGGAAAGAGCACAGAGTTTGTGCCCTTTCTATCGAGTTCGTCCGCTTTGCAATTCTCTGGAATGTCACAGTGTCTCGGCACCCACATAAGTTTGATGTTAAAATACTTGGCTATCTCGTTAAGAGATAGGCGGCAATTAAGGGAAGTCTTGCAATTAAAAATGACTGAATTCAGAGATTTGATCGCTGCCTCGCTATCGGAACAGATGACGATATCTGTGCAAGATATTCCATTGTTTTTTTTAGCTAGGACAAGGCTTCCTTAATCGCTATAGTTTCAGCCTGAAAGACGCTGGTATACGACATACAATGACGATAAACACAAGTCAGACAATCTATGAAGTGCAACCAAAAATCTATTGTTTTATAATTAATGAAAAATAAAAATTTAAAAAAAAAAGATTCGAATTTGTCTTGTCCAAGTACATTGGACAAAAGAAGTGGATAGTGTTATTGAATGCGTCAGCATCAGCATCTTAGATCCAGAGCAATCTACATAATACTGTCACTCAAGAGAGTCCAGCAGATCTGAATGTTACAAAGCAGATTTATCTTCAAAACGTCTTCATATTCAGAAGTCAATAAAGACAACTTTTGAAGAATTAAGTTCATGTACTTCGTCTGGTGACGTGGTAGAGAATGAAGGTTTGAAACAGCTATTCAAAGGTACATGTACTCGACTGAATGGCGCAGTTGGTAAAGTGCCTGCCCATGGTTAGTGGGGTCTCCGGCTCGAATCCCAGTGAGAGCAAATGTAATACGCTTTTATCTGGTTTTCAAATTTGGTCCTGGAGAGGTCCATCAGTAGTAGTAGTCTGATTGTGTCACAATGGATCAGCATAATCTAAGTGTGCTCGTGAATTCACTAGCTGCACCTCCTTCCTACCTATTTACATGTCCTCATTATAAAATATAAAGCAGAGTCACCCTGACACTTTGGCTTGACGACAAGTAATGTTGAACACCTCACTCTAACTTGTGATATTTGGTCAGACATGCAAATGAGCAGGTTTTTAGGTGTCACATCATTTTGGTCTAAGCAAAGATTTTCAATCAGTGGCATTAGGCGTATAAATTATATTATAGTATAAAATGAGAAGACGGAAAGACTCTCATACTTACAATTATAGAAGTATTATGATCGTATGATACCAAAAATATATTAGCCAATAAAGTGCAACAAAATTTCGATTTCACAGTGGTCAATATCCAAAAGCCAAGACTTAACTTTAAACAAAAATTGATTTAACGTTCTGATGGTTCGAATATCTTCAGGAAGTGAGTTGAATAATTTGCAAGAAGCAATAGAATCAAAACTTCTATATCTAGTGGTACGAAAAGACAGAATGTTTACTTGGAAGCTAGCATTGCTACGTGGGCTATGATTTTCGTTGAGTGGGACTGTAAGTTACCACATCTAATAAAAAAGATTCTCAAGACTTTATAAAAGTTCAAGTGTCTGACTGGTAGAATTTTTAGCTTATTGAATAAAACTAAAGATGTGGCTCGGCGGGAAGAGAAGCATATTTTTCGAAAAACCAACTTTTGCAAAGCTGATAATTGTTAAATTTTATTTAAGTGCATCGCACCCCAGCAGGTATAACTATATTGTAGTCTTGAATGGAGTATTCCAAAGTAGATGTTTTTTAAGATACTAGTTTATAAAATTATCTCAAGGTGGTTAGTAAATATTGTTTCAAAACGGAAACGTGATCACTCCAACTGAGACTTTGGTCTAAGATGAATCCTAGGTGCTTATAATTCCTTACTATTTCAATTGAGAAGCAATGGGCATTACAGCACGTACTTTCATTGTATGGAATGTCACACCCACAATTAAGTAAGCTTAATTTACGGCAACTAGCTGCGTGAAACACAATACCAATCTCTGAAGGTTCCATAGCAACTAGATTGTGCAGCGTACGATTAGTTTTGCTGCTTACTATTAATTTATGAAGAGCGAACCAGAGGCTTAACAGGGTTTACCAATAGGGGCTTGATAACTTTGAATTTAATTTTTGAACGCACTCTTTAACCAATCATCATACTATCACTGTCAATTTATTCGGTAAACTCAACAAACTTTCTACCGAAATTCGAAGTCGTTAACTCCAGTTTTCGGTCGTAATTCTCGCGACAAGTTAAATGAAAAAATTTTAGTCTACATATTCGTTGTGCGACGTTGCCGTGTCAGTGAGACAATGGGTTCGTCGAAGTGTCGAAAATATTGCTGCCGTTCAGTCGTCCCTGGCAAACGATCCAAATCAATTCCACAGCGTTCTCAAGTATTTGGCATCGCTCAGACCACATTGGGTGTACACCGATACAAGATCAAGCTGACTCAAGAATTGAAGCCAATGGACCATTTGAAGCGACGTACGTCCGCTCCGATTTCGTTCTGAAGAAGCTGTGCCAAGATGATGAATATCATCGCATAATCATCTTCATGAGGTTCGCCATTTTTGACTCAATGGGTTCGTCAACAATATCGGTCGGGTGAAAATCAACATGAATCACCATGATGAACAGCCTAGGACCTAGGACCTAGGACCTGGCAAAAAAGGCTTACTATTAATCTATGAAGTGCAAACCAGAGCCTTAACAGATGGCCGTCATGGTTTATATCTAGAAAAAGGTTAAACAAGTTGTTAGAGCTGTACGCAAACGCGAAGTCATCAGCGAAAGCTACAATTTTACCTACAAAAGGAAGGCTAAAGATTGACTTGAAATAAATTAAGAACAATACTGGTCCCAGAGCAGATACTTGGTTAACATCGAGGTTGAGAACCTTAGATCCACCATGGATGTCTCCAATTTTTACCTTTTGCTTTCTATTTTCCAAGTCGGAAGAAAATCATTCAAAGATAAAGCCACGAAATCCGAAGCGGTGCAAAATGTCCAGGAGAATTTTGTGATACACCATGTCAAATGCTTTGGATATGTCTACGAAGAGGCCGGCACAATGTCCCGACAGTTGTTACTGTGTAATTAGTGAATGTGGTTACATGGAAATATGACTTGGATAGAAGAGACCTCCTTAATGAAAACCCAATCCAGATAGTTCGGACAATGTATCGGAAGTTTTTAGCCTTTGGAGCAACCATCACAAGCTAGATCACCAAAATAGGAAAACGAACCCAAATGAAGAAAGTGTTTCTGATGAGCTTTTTGGACGCCTTAGCGAACTAGACTTTTTTCCAAAGTTTCACAAGTGTTGAATCATCAATGGAATAGAAACCAAGGAAAGCGAGAAAATTTTATTCCTGCAAAGTTTGAAGAAGAAATATTGGGATGTCGAAATTCAAAATACGAGACTTCTTAAATTATGATAAATTAATTTTAATTTTAATTAATTTTTTTTAATGTGGTGGCTTTTGTGCGTTGACCCATACGCAACTTATCCTCGCTGCCTGCATTTGGTTTCCGGTCGGCCTTGGCTAGGCCCTGGACCAATACGGCTTGTAGCGGCACCCATATAATCATGTTAATTTTAATAAAAATTATTTTGATTTTTGATTTCTTATTCCTGTATTGTATGTATACTTTTTTACAACTATGTTTTTATTCGATGTATCGTTGTTAGGATGTTTCTTAGGATGTTCGATGTTACGTTGCGATGCATTACGTCAACAAGAACATCGATGCATTTTCTTGTACGAACAACCCTATCTGAAACGCGAAAATTTGAGAAAATGGAAGTTATCACTAGCATCCATCTTAGAAGTAATATTTGTTTTTTTTCTTCTTTTTGTCAAATAACACCGCATTATTCATTGCTTATAAAAAAAACCCATAATATTTTCTAATTTTCTTTAAACATGTCGTCATTATCACTCGCCACTGCACACATTCCTCATTTCATTACCAGTTTATTATCGCTGACAGCTCATTACATGAAGCTCTGATGTTGCAATTGTCTAAGCAATTCTCCAATCCCACCAATGTAGACATTTATGACTTGATTTAGCAACATCTCTCAGTCATTGTTAATAGCACATACTGGCACTAAAATATGTTCATAATTTTTGTAAAATATTCATGATATTGGCAAGGATTTAAAACCGCATTAGATTAGCTTTTCCATCATGTATTGTAGTTTTCCCAACCGTCTTGCGGTTCCTTGTCTAATTCATGCTCATTCGAGCAGAGCACTCGGTTCCTCAAAAGGTGCTAATATAAACGGACATCACATCCTCTTCGTAACGCTTACCTTTGACTTCATGAAGTCATTATTAGAAAAGTGCATTTTACAAATGTCTGCACATTGAGGGTTAATAATGTTATTAACGATCCTAAAATGGAATAAATATATCTGCTTCAGAGAGTTCTTTGTGGTGGTAAAATAATACTAGAGGTTTTGTAGGAAAATCTCATTTCGAGTTATTACATCCATTTGATGTGCTTTGTTTTGCGGAAGTGTTTAGTGCTAGTGGACTTCATTGGCGTGAGATTTCTCTTTGAAGTCGTTAAATTTATCAAAGGTGAATAGTGAACTCGCGTTCACAGTGAGACGTAAACGAATCTGAAAATTTACTTCATTGTTTTTAGAATGATTTAACGTGATTAGCTGGCATTTTTCATTGCTGTGCAGATGTGCCTCTCCAGGTGTTGATCATGTGATCCATAGACATCAGCATCACGTGGTTATTCTATGAATGACCAAGAAAGCTTGCAATTGCCCTAAGACCGTGTCCATACTTTGATTATAATAAAAATCATTTGAACAGTGATCTTCCCCGAGAAGGCATGGTGGGGTTGTCTCGATCAAAGTCACATTTTGAGTTGACACATTCTAGTTGAACCAATCGTCATCCTTGTTTGGTGGCCAGCCCTGAATAACAAATCCAATCTTGAATTGATAAGCAGTATTCAAAGATCAGCGAGTATCTGCATCACAGGGGCATTGAGATCCACCCCCACAGCCGCCATGGAAACATAGCCACAGCTTCTTCCCATGGACATCTATGGGAAGGCACCAAGACAGCGCTAAGGCTACGGGAGTGCAACCGGTGGAGCAGTTCACATAGCTTAGGTCATACAGAGGTAATCAGAAATGCGAAACTACCAACGCATACAGATTATACAACACTCGCTTTTGACTTCGACTTTGGGTCCGAAACAATTATCCCAGACAGAGAAAATCTGGTACGAAAACCAGGCTACCTGGAGATCTACACAAATGGCTCAAAAACAGTCGACGGCACCGGACTAGGAGTATTCGCGGTACCACCGGACATGTCCTTTTTCTTCGACTGCCCGCCCAATGTAGTGTATTGCAGTTAAAGCTATCCAAGAGGCTGTCCGTTTACTGTCAATGAACCCGATAGACGGTATATCTATCGCCATCTACATAGACAGTCAGGCGGACATTTAGGCTCTGGATACACCATCAATTAAATCGAAGAAAAGACTATCTCATAGGGTGATTGTGGTCAAATGCACGTAACCCTATGCTGGGTACCTGGGCATAACGGCTTTCCGAAAAGGCCGATGAGTTAGCAAGAATAGGGGGGGGGGAGGGAATGCCACTGGTAGGGGTATCAACTGACAGGCAAGCATCGTCCAACCAAATTGATCACTTGGCCATCAGTCGTCGCTTTAGAGGTTGCCGTTTAGACGTCTGAAACAGATGGGGAGCCGATAACGGGATGGCTCGAGACCACCATCTTATGAAAGCTACAACCAGACTTCGTACAACGACTTCGCTCAAGCACACCAATTCCCAGAATTAACACCGACAGGCTAAAGGATTCCGCAATACGCCAACACAAGCGGACCAAAACGGTTCTAGCCGAACCTATCTCAAGCGAACGACTTCATCAGAGAACGGGCCAGGAACCCATAGGAACCACTATCAACGGCGCAAGACGCAGTCATACCCTCCGAAAAGGCGACAGTTCAATGCAAAACATGCGATGCAGTGGAACCCGCTAACCCAAGACGGCAGAAGCACATGACAGCTGGGGAAGAGTTGTATAGAGCTGAAATTCATTGCGAGAAACTCTAGGCCCCGCGAACGGATACAGGATTTAAGTAAGTAAGTATTAAATATAGGTTACACTTCAGTCTTGATACTGGGATTACTTTATACTTTGGGCTTGGAATTGTAATCAAATTGTAGTTGATCACTGATAAATTATTGAAACTATATAAATTAAATATAAAAAGTCATTGGTAATGAGAGTGGCGAGTTCAAGGGTTGAAGGACTGTTTAGCCAGATGGAATTGAAAGCTGGACGGACGATAAGCAAACTAGAAGACCTGTTACTTGGTGCCTTCCAAAAAGGGAGGACGATTGAATCTCTGGAAAATCCCAGATGCAAAACTTCTGGGTCTTGACATCTGCCAAAGGCAAACCACGTCAGTGAGGGATGACTCAGAAGATCCATGGGTGGTAGGCCCGATAAGAAAGCTCATAAAGCGCTATTGAAGATCATTAGCGTACATTGTGCACCGATGCACGCATAGTTGAATGCCTACACGCAGATGGACTTAGTGACGGCAATTTCAATAAAACCAAAATTTTTCTGTTGCTTCCAATATTTTTCTTCTTTTGCAGGTGCTACACAACACCCCGGTGTGGAAGTAGATCTTAGGCAACAAGCCTGTCCAGCTAGCACGACCTTTATCTAGTTGGCCCCAAAAACTTAGAAAAAAACTTTAGAAATATTTTTATTCAGAAACAAATATTATATTCATTATACACAACTTATTAAAAATTTGGAGAAGACTCTATAATATATAATATAATGGATACGAATGACTCCAGCACGTGTTGCCGAAGCTGGGACGTGTGGCGAGACTTAAGTCCTTTTCCACTTGTATGTGCCATCGGTTTCGAGGTCGTCCTTTATTGTATTATCGCACTGGTGGGAAGTCGTATACTTCCAATAGAAAATAGAAAATTACGATTTATTTTTGTCTTTTTTTTAAGCCTTTGAAAAATCCTGGACTCACTGAAGTAAGAGTAAATTTCTGCTTTCTCCTATTTCTTCGAAGTCGTGTACCATTGCCTTCGCCTAGCAGAAATTCATTTACCTTGAATCCTGATTGGTGGGTGTACACAAGTCAAATCAGAGAAATTACATCGAATTCTCAAGAGTTTCATCGCTGTTAGAGATATAAATTAAAATTAACTAAAAAAATATTTTTTATTCGAACTGGCAGCGACTCTGCCTACTTCCCAATTGAACTTCCAATGGTTTCTTACTTAAATACTAACTTATTGCTGGAACTGCATTTTCGACATCAGTGCTATTTGATCCGATCGAAGGCAGGTTTAACGTAGACCGGGGGAAAAGGTGCTTCATAAGCAATTTGACTTCGGCGCGAGTTGGACTGTCTGCGCGTGTTACCTGGTTGGAGTGATTTTGTGTTGCGTTAACTTATACAAGGGAGGTATGTTGACGCGCGCCGATAGGAAAACCTTGAAGCTTATGCAAATATTTATTTAAGGGCGAACCTCCTGTTATGGTGGCGTTTAACAAATTTTCAAGGATCATAGAGGTGGCCGAGAAAACTCGTCGGATAGGCTGAGATAGACAATTCTACCCGAGTCACTGTGGCGTATCTCAAGCTCTTTCAATCAAATAAGCACGCACAGCAACAACTGACAGGCCGTTGCCGTCTGTTCTAAATGCACTTGTCCAGTTTTATTTTTTTGATTTTATTCGATGTTCCTTTTTGTGTGAGTCAATTGGCCATAAATTATAGCATTTCAACTAACATACGAAAAACCTTGTAGCACACTAAACTCAACTTCCGAGACAGACAAAAGAAGTGCAGTTCAACCCCAAGTCGTTCGGTCTAAGGAGGGGTTTAATTCAAATGTCAAATGAATTTCCGCTAAAAAACTCGCAACAAAAATAATACTCGTGAAAATGTCCAAGGCAGACAATGGAAAGCGAACAGATCACATCACTCTCCCAACACAGACATTCCGCAGTTAATGTCTTTCGCACAAATTAAATTGCATAATTCCCCGAGTCGTATATCCGTCTCGTAACTTTAAGTACCCCCGAAAAAAAAAGAAAAAGCATGGCAATAGATACTTCAACGTAATGTGCCTAAACCATCAATCTCGCGAGCATAAACGTATGCAAATTGTTATTACTCCCATTCGGCGTCAATAAACATAAGAGATGTATCCGATGTTCGGCTGCCATAAAAATCTACCACAAATCTGTCCATAAGCCAGTCGATGAATACGGTTCATTGTGTGAGATATGCTAACTGATTTGCATGTTTTAGCTTGTGTATTCACTGGATGGAAGATACGTTCATCGACACGGAACTTGGAAATATCTCACACAAATCACCATGAACTGAGCAAAACAAGGCAGCAGCAGCAGTCCGTAATGTATCCAAAAACCGCTTAATTAATGCCGGTCTACTGAATTCCAAAACAATCGCTCTTGACTTGCCATTTGGATGGCGCTTAATGGCGATACTTGTGGAATTTGATGTTGAATTATGCAAAAATAAACCCAATGACAGCGCTCCAGATACATATAAAAAAATACGCGGATCTGCGGAGATTATGCGTCGATTGAAAGTGAACCGCGATGAAAGTGAATTTTCAGCACGGAATGAGAGATACAAATTCCGAGATTAAGCCAGACACTCTTATGCGCTCTGCGATGCTTGTGGCACCTCTGAGATACGCATCTGTCGACGAACAAATTTCCCATACATTTCATTACACGGTTGCGCAAGAACTCGCGGATAACACATCCAAATGGAGTCACAACACAGCGACCGGTCTCCCCTAGGGACATTCAACCGGTGGCCGAGGGGAATTCTCGTTTCGCTTCGAAAATGTGCGTATCTGTGTGGAATCCGCGGAAGCGATTTGTATCGTTTGACACAGAAAACTGTACCAAATGACTAGCTGTCTTTTGCTAGTAAGCGGCCTGCAGGCGGGTGGTGAACAGCGGTACGCATTCGCACAGCGCGTCTCTCGGCCACTTAACCCGCATTTTTCTGAAGGCGTGAACTAGATTCTACTCTAGCTGAGATCTCATAATGGCCTCTTGTTGTTAGTAAGCCGTCGCGATCCGTTTAAGCGAATCGTGTCAAACAAACAACAAAAAGAAAACTTAAGCTGCCCTGTGATTGATGATCTACGCAATTTTCGGGCTCGCTCTCGCCCGCGCTCCCCCGTCGTAGCGTGCTGTTGTTCAGTCTTGCGGGCTTGGGTTTAATTAAAATTTGTGTTCGTTAAAACTGAAAAGCCGTTTGCCACAAAGTGACTGGTGAAGGGATTCACGGGGGGGTACTAGGGGACCGAAAAATGTGTGTCGCATAGCGGGTTACAGGAATCAATCTCAGAAATTTAGAGCTCTCACTCGGTGTGCTCTCTTTGAAGGGCTCTCCTTCCCAGTGGTTGCAAACCGAGTTTGATAATTAACACGAGGCTGGGTGGAGATCGGGTTTGGACACGCGATTGAATGCTTAAGGCAAACGAATGCGAATGATTTGCGGAAGATTCTTGAGATCGCCTTCAATTCGACATGGAAGTGATTAATTTATCTTGGACTTCTCGTGTGCTAATGAAGAATTTTAATGAACTCCGAATGAGTGTGTCGATTTGTGAAAATCTATCAAAAATTGCCATCGAATGATGATTGACTGTCGCGGTACGGGGTTTGTGCAGACCGTGCAAAGCGATTTGTGATGAGGATGTAAATTCTTTTGAGTCTTAAAAGAGTCTTCTCTTATTATTTTTTTGTAGCTTAAAGCCAATGACGACTAGAGGCAAACAATCGATTTATTTGTGGGAGTGAATTGATGGCCATGGGTGGGTACTTTAGTCTTGTCACAGTGGTACGTGGCTTTTTCGTCTTCGATAGTCCAGGTCACATGGACTTTGGTTACCTTAAGGATACTTAGAGAGACCACCTGCCAAAAACAAAACCAATCAAACGTTCGTGAAATTGTTGAATTAGCTACTGCTAGTGAAGCAAGACCTAAGTGAACTGTTCCGAGGGCAAATACTTCTCCACTTCGCAGAGAAGAAGGAAAAGACGTATGACACTTCGTAAAGCACATTAAACTTGAAGGCTGTATCAACTTGGGTTTTCATTAAGCTGTTTATCGCACAGACTTAGTGTAACTTATCGCACAGACATAGTTAATTGTGTGGAATATAGGGAGGGGCTCGTTCAAGCCACTGCCAAGTTCTGGTGGGGATTCACCGAGTATACTGAAGAGTGATGCATTTTTCTGTTAATGAAATAATTAAATTGCAATGCCAGACTTCTTTGACCAAAAACGTTCATACCTACCTGGACGGCTGGGTGGCGCAGTTGGTTAAGTGCCAGCCCCTAGTTATTGGATCCCTGTTCGAATCCCAGTGAAATCAAAGTTAATACCCCTTTATCTGATTTTCAAATCGGAGCCAGTCAAAATTTGCATTTGTGGTCAAATTAACGACACTATCACTGGAGTGGGCAATAAATGGTAATAGTCTGGCTGTGGTTATCACAATGGACCAATATCACATTTCTTTGCTTGACAAAATTCATTTGGTTTCGGGATTGTATGCCGCATACATGTTGAAAATGTTGCAGAAGGCCTTTAAACACAATCACAAGTCACCTTAGACGATCACCAACATGAATGCAAGAAGACCAACATGAAGAAGAACTTGTCGAGGAAATAAAAATGTTGTTCTCAGGAATCATTGATTGATATTCAAAAACCTCTTTGATACTGCTAACGTTTCAGATGAATCAGTAACACAGACGGGGCACATCCGTAGATCTTCGACACCATCCAAAAGTTCAGCTCATAGCATTTCACAACCAAAGTATTGACCTGAGTGAAGATCTAACTAAAAGGAATGACAGCTAACCACGCATCGAGTTTCTCCATGCTCTCTTCTCACAAAGAGTTAAGTGAATGCCACCAAGTAGAACTCCTAGTCGAAGTTCTTTTAAGCTTGCTCAAGTACTCCAAGCGCTACAGTCTGGGTGCACCTTGGCTTCAACCTCAACCAATCCTCGGCTGCATTGTCACAGGCTCGGAATTCAAGAATCTCCGGATCGAAGTCTATGCGCTCTATGGTATCCAACTACCTTAGACGTTCAGGATCAGCAGATGCCTTGGTGGACTAATGTACAGCTCGTGGTTGTATCTTCTCCTCAAGATGACAACAAGGTAAAAAGGGCCGAATATAACATGGAGAGCATTTCCTCCCAAGAGACCTTCTACATCCGTTTTTCAAATAGGACATAAAGCAAGATTCGGGTAATTAATTCAACCCGTTGAAAACATTTAAATTGAATTTTGAGAATATGAAGTCTTGCTGCTTGGTTTTTCAGTGTTCAAATTGAAAAATTTGTAACTCACGTGTGATTTGTGATATGCGTCAAGGTCAAACATGCGTAGTTATTATTATAAAGTGACTTAAAATTCGGCTCATCGTATGGGCCACTTGAGACGTAGTCGTTGTCAGTATAGAAATGTCAAGCATTAGTTTCTCAACTCAAGTAAGAACTATTTACACGTTTGCAAGTTTTCTTCTGTTTGTCTTGACCAAACCAAATGCTTAAAAAATCATCCCATACTTGTATTTCCACCGCCCTTGTCGATTCTCATAAAATCAGTTCGCCCCGGTTGTAAGACATGGTAAAACCGACTTCCACGGCAGATTCAAACAGTTTCTTTCAATCATAAAAATTCCAATTATCTGATAATCATCTTCGGTCAGCTTCTCTAATCCAGATAAAATTGGAAAATGAATACATTTTCCCACAACGCACGTTAAACTTATCGATTTATGCGTTTCTAAAGGCCATTGCCCGCCTGCTGGCCAGACAACTTTATCTTGCGCTGCAGACAGCTGCCCATCACGGTCGACGTGGATGACATCGGTGTCTCTGCCCCGTTGATTTATTCAAAATATTTCCCAAATCAATTTGTCATACACCACTGACAAGTCGATAGATAAAACGAAACGCAATGCACAGAACAACAGCAACAGCAAAACAAATAAAAATTATGAATTGAATATCTAATCAAGCCTAATCCAATGGATACATATTCATTATGTCCAAGTGCTTTACGTCGGCGATGGCCGCTTATCGGAGATGACCCCAACAATGGGAGACCCATTAACAGGGTGAAGAACGTGAACAATTCATAGTCTCTCCGATCCGATGCACGGACATGAAACGCCTCGACGATTTGTGCTTCTGTGTGGCGCAGATGGGGGATAACCTGTTCCCGGGACACAGACCAACCGAAAGATGCAGACACTTATTTGATTTTTTAAATGCTCTTGCATGTAATTTACGTAGTCCGAACGTTTAACGGCATGTAACCGCTTCCAAATTGAGATGTCTTCATTGTGTGCGCACCTCTGTCCCCTTGACAGCCGTGCAGCACGTAATTATGCTCTTCGTTGGCTGCCTTTTTCGGTAGGAATAGAACCAGAATTGAATGGAGGAGGAGGAGAAGAACTCATCTCGAAACAAAGGCAAAACCCTCGAAACCTACATGAGTTGCTGTTCCAAAACCTGAAGCACCAATTCAGGCGGACGTCATTTGGCCCACGCGTCTCCGCCAGACCAAGCAACCAGTCGTTCGCGTCTTCTCGATCAGCCAGCAGACGTTCTGTTTGGGACCCACGTTCTATGCTGTGCCACACCATCCCGGAGAGATCGATGATGTAATTACACATGATGTATCTCATGAATTCTTTATGACGTTATGACACAGTTTTCCCGGGCCGACAACTGCCAGCGATGGCAATTTTCAGAGATTAACTTGTTCCCTGATTGGATGATGGCTCGATGTAGACGGCGAGCGACACACGAACAACCCCGTCTTGTGATCTCACCTCAGACTCGCTTCCAGACTCTGGGCCTTGTAATGAGATGAGAATTTTTCAACACGCCTCCGCAGCGATAAAATGCGCTGTCATGACTGTGTTGCCACATGATTTCGTCGAGTGTTCTCTGTGCTGTTCGGGGTCTTGTTGAGGAGCTGAGTTATTTCGCAGCGCCGTTCTAAACGTGTTCGCTTCGAGAACAGACACTCACAACACGGCTGTTTGCATTTCGATGATGGCGACAATAAGGCGCTCCGGGTAATTGACTTTTTCACTTACGATTCGCCCAATATGGTGGCCAATTAAGCGGAAAACGCATTTGAATACACGAGATCGCTGCGGATTGAGTTCGATGTGTGGTGACATAAACCAGAGATAATTGCATGCGCTGTGTGACATGTAAGGTGGGAATGCCACCGGACTGGGTAAACATTTACCATTTCTGATTTATTTGCTTTCAGCACTGCTGATGGTTGACTGTGTGAAAGAAAACCGCGTGCCTCGACGTGCTGTCCATTTTACCATGTCTGCTTGAAAGTGCTCTAAAGTGTGATTCGATTCGGAAGGAATGGAATGCCATGAGTGGGCACTATCAAGTCGGCAATCGATCAAGAAAAACTGTATCTAGGTGGACTTTTGTTTCTGGCTCTGGTATGTGAGTGGGTGTAGATTGTCCTTGAAGTGTCGGAAATTCTGTCTGACGTGGTGTTTGTTTTGTTCTGAGGGTCATTCTCGGTATGCATTTAAGGACGAGAGTAGCTTTTTCACGTAGGTAAATTTTTTGAGAAAGTAGGTATCAAAATGATAACTACTATATATTCGCTGGGAGGGAAACGCCAGCAAATCGCATGAAGAAATCAACTCCAACAGCTTTTATCTTTGTCAATTCACAGGTTAGATTCTGTGATTCAATGGAAGGCTCTACATAACGTGGTTACTTTACCAGCACTAGATTCCCAGGCTATTTCTGGTGTATAGTTTTTTGTGTATATACTGTAGAAACGTCTCTATCTTCTATCAAGGAAGTAAATAGTAAATAGTAAAAGAAAGCGAAATGAGTCTTTGCTAAATATAGGTATTGTATCTCATAGCAGTGAGACAACATGCGAGATCTTTGCAAAGTATTTCGAAACAGTGTACGTAGATCACCCAAATATTAATCCACCTTCTGTCAATGAAGAAGGATGTAATATGAATCTTGGGTCGCTCTATCTCTCATTTGAAGACTTTTGTTTAAGTCCTGGTCCCGACAGTATTCCGTCTATTGTTTTAAAACAGTGTAGTTCTTCTCGGTATTTGCCTTTAAAACCAATGTTTAATATGTCCTTGCCTTCGGGTACGCTTTTAGACGATTAAAAAATTTCATTTGTAGCACAGATACACAAATCTGGATTTCGACAGAAAATTTAAAATTATAGAGGCATCTCGATACTTTCAGCTATCCCAAAACCTTTAGAGCTAATTGTTGCTAAGAAATTATAGTCAAAGAGCAAATGTCTTCACATCAACACGGATTTGTTTCAGGTAGATTCACTCTAACCAACTTAACTTTTTTTTTTTATAATTTGCCCGTGCTCAAGGGATTGCTAATACCCTTGTGTGTCCGGAGTCAAGACACAGTACAGGCCGAAGGTATAGAGCGAAAAAAGAGAGAACAGGTACCTGGTCACATTGGTCTTAAATATCTGCAGGTTGTAGTCTGTGGGAAATATTAGGCTGGGAAGAGCATACCATATTCGTGTAGTGCTAAGAACGAGTCTCTGAATTTAACTATGCGTCCGGAAGTAGGCTTACGGGTATACTGATGGGCATTCCTGGCGAGACGAGTATTGCGGGTAAATTCATGGAGAGGAAGAATGCAGTTGGCTAGCTCACTTGAGCATCGTTTGTTGAAATAACGATAAAACACGGACAAAGACGAGAGACGGTACGTCGATGTTCGAGCGAGTCTAATGACTCTGCGATATTGGTGTCTCCTATAAGTTTTATCGCTCGCTTTTGGATTCTATCAAGTAGGTGCAGGGTGGTCTTGGGGGCACCAGACCAGATATCAGCGTTGTACTCAAGCTTGGGGCGGATGTACACCTTATAAATTAAAGCAAAATCAGAAGGGGTGAAATATTTCTTGCATCGATTAAGGAAACCTAAACATTTCGCAGCATTTTTGGCGACATCAAAAATGTGATCGTTCCAACTGAGTGCTGCGTTGATACACATACCAAGGATGGAACATTTTCCGGTTTCATCGACACAAGCGCCATTCATGGATAATGGCCCATTAACAAGGGTTCGCTTCAGTGACAGCAGACAGCATTGAGTTTTTGAAACATGGGATTCCACTTTATTGTATTTTCTCCAGTTAATTATGCTGTCAAGATCGGAATTCAATGTGCTTAACATACGCTGCCGTTCCAATTCTACGGTCGAAGGGTGGGGTCGTGAGTCTTGGAACGAATATGAAAAGCTGAGGGTGCTGTCATCAGCGAAGGAATGGAAAAAAAAAAAAAAAATGAGAAAGAGTGTCGGAGACAGAACTGAGCCTTGGGGAACACCAGCATTTATTTGGTGGATATCAGACTTGAACGAGATTCATCGATACCATAGCCACGCATTTTCGACAAGAGAGCTTGATGCCAAACTCTGTCAAATGCTTTAGAAATATCAAGCGCAACGATCTTGATTTCGCCTGCATTGTGCATTGTGACTGGTTTTATTATTCGGTGAGATAAATTATCTGATCGCTAGTGGACCTGTCGCTGCGGAAACCATATTGTCGGTCATTAAGAATCTTCCCCGATTCAACATATTTCATAAGCTGACGATTTATCAGCGTTTCCATGACCTTAGAAAGAAGGGACGTAAGTGCTATAGGTCGGTACGAGGTGGTTGACGAAGATTCGCCCTTTTTAGGGACGGGCTGGACAAATGCTGTTTTCCATCTACTCGGAAAGATACGCAGTGGTCTTGCCAGCGCAGAAGAACACCTCTTCAGAAGTATAGGGGGAATACCATCCGGGCCAGCGGATTTGTGCACGTCGAGATCTTTCAGTACACTTGCAATTGTACGAGTGCGGAAGTGGTTTTGTCCCATAGTGAAATCAACCCTCTCAAGCATCACCTCGAGATCGAGATCCCACTGGCAGTTTTCCAACCGTTCGCTGAATGGGCCTCTGCGAATCTTAACAAATGATGTGGGCGTCTATTCCAGGGAATATCCACTTACCATTTTCATTGCCAAGGTCTTGGCTAAAAAACCATGTTATGTCAAAGACAGATATCGTCACATGTTCTTATTGGCAGGTGGTGATCAAATTTTCTTATGTAATCACTCGAAGACTCCACTAACTTCCCTGAACTGCCACCTATCTTTTAACAAGATGGCCATGTGCCTTAGAATCCATCTCATGAGGGTGGCGGGTCCAAGTAGCTGACGAACCCGGTAGAAAGAGGACTAGTTCATCGATCTTTCCGGGTGGGGATCTTGTTCGATAATATCTAACTAAGCAACATGAGTCTCAGCCATCATCGGACGAAGTCCCGATTACTGCTAGTACAGACAAACTATGTTGCATCTCGGAACACAAGGAAATAAACGGCAAGGAGGCAAAGAACTGACAAATAGGAAACTTAGCATTGTCCTTGGTCTAGTCAACATTTTCTGACTTGAGCAAACAAGTGAATGACAAGTTCAGAAATACTGCAAGCGTTAGTTGGTGGCCATTCGATACATGTGTAGCCACTCGGATACTGTTGCTTAGGAATAATGTTGCTGATAGCAACAAACTCCTTCGGTGCGGCGCTCGATAATTTTAGAGCAATAAGGAATCTTAACGGCCTGAAAAAGCAGCTATAGAACTGCCAATGCAGTCAACCTCACAACCGCCTCCCGGATTATTTTCCAAACTCATCGAGAATCAGTTGCAAATGCTTTAAGTGCTGCATGTTAACAACGACAGCGCCCGAAGACTGTAGTATCTCAACTCGGAGAAAGTTTCGTTCACTCAACTGCAGTTTCAGTTCCCAAGCAGCACCCGTCAATCGGAAGGAAAGTTATCGCCTTACCTTGCATGACGCCAGCAGTCAAATATCAGTTCACATCACAAGTGATTGATAGCCCCCAACAGGTGTCCCCCGAAACCAAAACAAAAACACGACGACTCGCAGCTGACCACAAGCCATTCCGATCTTGTTGTGGTCTCTTAATGCACTCCTGCGGTTTGCCAGGGCGGCAGAATAAAGTTGTCTCCTTCAATGATCCTTCTGGTGGCAAGATTTTGCATATCCCCCTTCGAATACATTGTAAGGCCTAAGCCTTGTTAGAACTACAAATACAAATCATCTCAAGCCCGGTGTACGCGTAATCATCGCCGACATCGCTGCGAACACAACTCGTCGCAATCCGCACTGCTGCGCAGAGGTCATTAGCCACTCGCCACAAGAAAAAATCCCAACTCGCCATGATTTATGAAGGCCCCGGCGAATTACTTTGCACACTCAGCGACGGAATTACATGCACATGTCCACATTTAGAGCTCTTCGAACGGGACAAGCGTCGCAACAGCAGCGTCACCATTTGCGTTCTACTGCATCACGCTACGCTGCGTTTGTCAATAGGCGACCATATGTCGCCGTAGCCGCCATATTGGGGGCACAAGGAGGCTTCATAACTTCAACTCTTCACTGTTCCCCACGAGTGCCGAGCAGGTGAGCAGAGCAGAGAAGGGAGCAACCAAAACGAAGGAATGAAAATTGTTCGAATAAATCTTCAGCTGAAGTGTATCTGGTTGCATAAGGCGATGGTGTTGGTGGCTTTGTGTTGTTGTGGTGTGAGGCTTTTTGCAAATCGAAGTCGCAAAGTAGGTCAGGCAAGGCCGCACAGCGTTCAGCAGATAATTTAATTTGTTTTGAGGTATTTTTTCTGTTTCTTTTTTTCGTGTCGTTTCTTTGGTCATTCGGTTTCGTCTTTTCTCGTCGTCTCGCACGGTGCGCGCATTCTTCGGCTGTCGTCTGTTGTATCTGTACACGGATCGATCATGATGAATGAACCGTGGAATGCGGTAATTATTTGACAGAGCTTCAAATTGAAGCACACTATCGCTGGCGGCGTCGCGTTCGTCGGCGGGGGCAGAAGAGAGGGAGGAAAAGCAATTTTCGAAAGGGTGACATGTGCGAAGTGATGGATGTAACGAGACGAAGGATGATAATTAAATTGTTGAGAGGAGATTGTTTTTCTGTCACATCCGACAGTTGATTACATAATTGGCGTATCTTTTGTCTGCATTCTGTCATTGTATCCTTTCACCGGGTCCAGCAGGGACTTTCACTGGAACGGGTGACAATACATTTGGAATTGTAGGTGTGGTGGGTGAGGTTAAAAATAAAAAACGAGGTTGGGCTTTGTTCGAAAACAAAAGCAATGCTCGTTGAGATCATAGTGCTCGGCGAGCAACATTTGATGTGGAAAGCAGGTAGAGCGGCATATTTAAAGAGAAAACAGACAAATTCGGCACAAGCTTGTGTCTCCAGGTATCCACGTTAAGGAATATTATAAACAACATCAGACTGATCGTGGCGGAATGAGAAATATCTTATCAAGGTTCGGTTTAACGGAATAATTTGGTTACCTTGGTCATCAGCAGCAGGCTGAGCCTCACATAGATCTATCGATCCATACCGCCACCACTAAGCACAGCGTAAGCCTGATCATAGACGACTGGATGGCGCTGTTGGTAGAGTGCCTGGCCCGGTTAGCGGGGTCCTCGGTTCGAATCGAAAAAGTTAATACGCTTTTATCTGGTTTTCAAATCTGCTCCAGTCACCATTTGCCGTTGGTATCAAATTAACGGCACTACCACTGGAGCAATGAATCAGTGGCCTAAGTGTGGTGGTGAATGCACTAGCAGCCCGCCTACTTAAGCTAACCTAAGCCTGATCATGGCCTTCGTTTTCCAGTGAAATTTATGAGGTTATGTGGTTTTACGACATTCATGCCATTTAATGACTAGAAGAATGATTGACGTAGAATCTTAAATCGAATTTTAGCTCATAATGGATGAAAAAAAGGAAATTTTCCACAGTTGCTTGTAGTTCCTGCAGTTATCAGTGTGACGAAGTATTAATCTATGAACTAAAGACCGACCAAACCGTGACTGGTCAATTCACCCGCAGATCACACCCGCATGGTAGTGACGTTTCATTCTAAATAGAAGGTGCTCTATTTGACATTCCACATGTTTTGGTTTGTCACTAGTTTTTAATTCATCATCCAATTCCTCCAAGAACTGTCTAATTAGAGTTGTGATGCTTATTCGTTCAGATACCATTGCGACGACACGAATCACGAGTTTTTTAGATGTCTTGTTCCACTGGATTTGGCACAAGATCAGATTTTGCTGCCATTTGTTGGCAACTCCGCAAAAAAAATATTTGACAGCTTAGCGTTAGTATAAATGGAGCACTACAGGTTACAGAATGTGTTCATTGTTAAACAATATCTCACAAATAATGCGAGTTTGGCGGCCACATTTCGAAAAATATCCACAAAAGTTGGTCCACCTAGTTCTTGTTCTATCAGCTTCGAAGAGATTAATTGAAAAATTTAGGGAGACTGGATCAGTTGGTGGTGCTTAACACACTGGTCGCCCAAAAACCAGTCGTCCGTCTGTTCGTTAAGGAAAATCAATGCACATCTTTTATTGGTGCTCAATATCGTGACATGATGGCACGGTTCTTTCTGCCGAAATTGGATCATATTGATGCGGAAATATGTGGTTTCAACAAGACTGCACTTCGCTCAGTGGTTTGGTTTATATGAGAGAGCGGGAAAATGTCCGTTAAGTCTTGATTATTTAACGGATATTAATGAAATTTGGCGAAATTCTACTAGAACGGTCTGAGAAGATAAACAATTTTAAACCATGAATAGAGCACGCGCCCAGCTTTAAGAAAAACTGGTTACGCAGCTGGATTCTCTTGCGGCTTTTCTGCTACAATCCAAAAAAACATTAAACATTCACAAACACAAAAGGCATTGATCAAAGCTTTTTGGAAAACGTTTGTCTGACTACAACTTTTTTATTTTTAGATGGTCAAGAGTTAACCAATTAAATTATATACAAAGATACACGATTTATTTTAAGAAGCTTGAGAAAAGAACTTGTATTGAACTTGTAAATACAGTACATTCTCGATTATCGCAACTAATAGAAACTGGGGTGGTTGCAATTGTCAAGATTCTGTGTACTTGAAAAGTTGCGATTACTGCGTCAATATTGATCAATTTTTAGCTGTTGCGAAAATCGAGGCGCTGCATTAATCGACAACGTCGTGTAAGTGGGTAATATTTATATTCTACCCTGGAGTGGGAGTATTACACGCACATTCAATCCTTGTTAATTAAGCAGAAACATGCAATCCAAATTATATGCAAAGTAAATCGAACAACCCACAGATCTTAACTTCTTAGGAACCTCGAATTTTTTCCTTCAAGACACTTGTACTGCTATACAGTTTAAAAATATTCTTAAAGAAATCTGGTTACTATCAGGTTAGAACATATGAAAATTACAATTTGCGTAATAGCACCAGAAATTTTGTAACAGTACTAGCAGTTAATTAATCACACTTTTCTAGGTTTTTTTCTGTTGTTGCACGTCGTCTCTTGACATGCATTAGATGCGAAAGACTACAAACAGTATTTTTAGTTATTGCTAAGAAATAGTAAAATATTATAATCAAGTTTAAACTACTGGATAGGGAAACCTAATAGGGTTCCTTCAATGGGAAGAGTGTGTTTAGTCAGTAAAAACCTGACAATACTATGAATACACGGGAATCATAGTGTCTTATTTAAAATGCACACCAACCCGCGAAAAAAAAATTGGAAATGCCTTTTTTCCTTCAATCACACGGATCTTGAACAAACTTTTGACCCGTTGACTTAAGCTTCTTATAAGGTCTTTTAGATAATCTGCGTATATTTGTTTTTTTTTCCTTTGAAACATATTCACAGTGTTTTCCCCATCAACTTTTTTTGAAATAAAAATATTGTATTATTTTACATTACATTTGTCACTTGTCCATTCTTCAAGAGAAAGTATTGCATTATTTCATGCTTTAACGGTTTTGTAATTATATATAATAATAATAATAATGTGGGTGGCGCGACAGTCCGAGGCGGACCTGGGCTCAGCTTATCAGCAACCACTCGTGTAGTGCGTAGTAGACCTAAATTTTAATGCCGACTCCGAGCGGCGAAGTTGAGAAGCTTTTTCTAGACAGGAATACTCTTTAAACATTGTCAGTGACTCGAAAGAGGTGGAGCCGTAAATTATCAAAGGTGGTAAATTCGGGTATCGAACCTGGTACCCTCTGCGTAGGAGTCGACCCACTTACCCACTAACATAGTAATTATATATAACTTTGTTATTATAGTTTAAGTTTGCAATGAAATAAAACAAAATATTATTATTATTATATCTGACTTTCTCGAAAGAACTTTTTGCACTCTCAGACCTCTGTGAACGGCTCACAGCCATGCCAACATTCAATTTCGGCATGAGATACTTCCTAATCGTGTACTCTATCATTTCGGCGATCAAATTAGCCCTCTTAATCGTGAGACTGATTTATTTTTAAGTCAACAAGCCGTGCCTTACAGGAGGAAACGATGCACCAGCATTTGCCGCATGTACTTTGGGATTCAATATAAATAACAATGGAAGGATTTAGAAATGTTAATTCAAATCTTGGCTTAATTTTTGGACACCCCTTATTTATACTTTTATTTTGAATAAAAATAATTTTTAGTACTGTTTTAGTACTTTCTAGTACATTGCCTCAGATTTGTCGTACAAGATTTGTCGACAAGAGATTCATGATATCGAATAAGATTCGACCATTACCGAGATATGGAATCCGAAAAAAATTAAGAATATATTTGAGATTTAGTTAGAAAGGTCTTCAAGACTTCGAGTACAGTTACATTTTAAAGAGGCATATGCAGTAAGTATGTAATTAACAATATATGTGGCGCTACAGTCCGTAGAGGTCCAGGGCCGAGCCTCTCTGGAACTTTTCGTCTTGCGAGTGCTATTGTTCTATCACGAGTGAAAAGGACCTACAGTCTCATGTCGACTCCTACCGTTCGAGTAGAGAAGCTTTTTCTAGACAGTTTTTAAGCATTGTGAGTGACTCGAAAGAAGTCGAGCTCTGAAAATTATTTTGTCCGTACCGCGAAAATAACCTTAGCGGCCTGGGCTCGAGTGTACAGGAATCGACACACCAGCCTACAACGCCGCAGCCGCCACAATCCGAATATATTGAATCATAAGCATTTTTGTTCCTCGAACTTTTTCTTTAAAAGCTGGACTTTCGCCCCGATAATTGGCAGGGTGTCCATTGGCCTCGCAAATGACACATTTAAGGATGTTCCTATCCTCGACCTTTTCCGTTCCTTAAGGATATTCCCCCCTATTGTGGGTTTCCGTGTATTTCACACAGCGCGACACCATTTGGCAGTTCGCTGAGGCATGCCCAAACGTCTGGCATAGAGCACACTGCATCGTGTGCTTCGATTTCCTTAATGTCTCCCGTTGAATAGCAATGGTCCCCGAGAGACTAATTCTCTTGAGGCTTTCCATGTTGCTTTCATCGAACAAGAACATCGGGAGACGCCTGTTCTCCATGCGTGCCACCGCAGTGACAAATTGCTTAACGCCCACGACCTGGCCATCGTCAAAACTTTTGTTTTTCTCATAATAGTGAACTGTCAATGGCATGATGTTGACTTCAGCTTAATGTACTTTTTCATGCAGAGTGTCAGAAATAGAGGTGGAAAATAGGATACATAGCAAGCATGCTGCTTTTAATTTATCTCAATATGAAAAGCTGCATCAACGATGGCAAGCGTGATTTAACAAAATGGTGGATTTTAATAGCTGACGGTCAGGTCTTCATCGATTGATTAAATGTACCTTCTTTTAATGAGACAACCAAGTTGACTACCTATATAAGCTGATGCATCGGTCCGACGTCACGATCGGGTTCACGACGAAGACGCAATTTCTTCGAGACTATTTCGCAGTCCAGATCACCAAATGTCCCCCCATAAAGTAAGTAATCTGAATCAAGTGCAAGGTAGCCTCACTTGTTACTGTCGGCATTGAGTTATATGTATACCTAGCTACCCCACATTGCCACACCGTCAAGACATGTCCAGCAACATTCAACATCAATCACCTCGGAGTTTTAGAGGCCTAAGTATTTCGGCTCAACCTTGTTGTACAGTACAGTCGTAAACCCCGATGGGCAACTAGACGCTCACGTTAATATTTTGCCATCTTAGCAATCCGTCCTTGTTTGGGCCGAATGATTCGACGTTATTTCCAAATCCGGGAGACACAGATTCGTACAAGTTTAGGCCGTCGTAAACCCACTGACCACTTTCGAGCAACAATAAGCTCTTAATTGCAGTGCGCAACATTTTCTCTTGTATAGCTTTGTTCTTGTTCCCCCTTCAGTCCACTTTGACTTTCGGTTTTGTTCCACGATTTCAACGAAAAGACTGAAATCAAGGAAAACTGGATTTCTTTCACTCTGCGCCGACATGCTTCCACATTCACATTTCGATTTGTTCTAGAACAAATGCGAGGCATAGCGACTGCATGACGCGCATGTGTAGCGGCGGAAGCACGTCGACCCTATCAGGTGCAAATTCATTTCTTCGACGGTATTAAATACACATTACCGCACCGCTTCCAATTGCCACTTGTGAAGTTGTTTCAGATTACAGCCGATAGCGGTGACCTGTATTTTTGCCTTCTTCCTTGAGGGGGATTGAATTAAAAATAATTATGCCCCACCACACCGGCGCACAGAGTGTGAAGATGAGACTTTAATTGTCTCCGGGCGCAGACGTTCTGCAGAACAACAAAACAGAGGAGAGATTCACAAATAAATATCACACCAACCGGTCATGTGTGTATCTGGTTTGGTTTTCGTGATGATGGGACGAGACTGAAATTCTTCCATGATGTGTCATTAAAGTCGCTTTGTCATGGTTGAGTTTGTTGCGATTTATTGCATCAGCACGCTGTCGAGGGGTTGAGCCTCACCGGCCGGCATTCCGCTGGATGATGTGGAACTAATTGCCTGGGCAGAGGGTGCTAATCAACGGAGAACATTAAAGCTTTGAATCTTTTGCAATTTGCAATGATCGCGGAATGACACACGGGCTTGAGATTAGGTGTGTTAAACTCAGGCTCAACACGAAAACGGTAGCTTCATGAAATAACAAGACCCTTTGTAGTGGCGCTGAGGACTAGTGTGTGGCGGTTAATCATCAATTTAATTGCCTTTGGGGAAAGTCTACCTGCACACGGACACAGCCTTGATTGGATCGTGTAGTCGTTAGGAGGAATCATTCACATAAGAAACGATGGGGGATTATTTCTCCTTTTTTTCGGACGGCGATACACTTTGTGGTGAGCCTGGGGCTCAATCAACAATCCTCTTCAGTCACATAGGACCGCTAGTTGCAGGGAAGTAGCTTAGGTCTTTTTTGAGCCACCATAAGCCACAAGATCGGAGTTGCACATTTTACAGGGTGGAATGCGACCTACCCATCTTAGATGTTAAATATGTAGACGCCTGCCTGGACCACTGTCGCAGTAAAACCAGTTGTTCCCTCCTCTAATAACCATAAGCGACCAGAGTATTCTGCAAATCAAGAAGAAGATGTAGTGATCGACTAACATAGTGAATACAAATTCTTCCAATCCAAAGTCCGGAATCTGGTGTGGTTTATGGTGTAATGAGTGCATTCGTCCATATTTTTTCAAAGATAACCGAGAAGGCTGTTACCTCCAATGGCGCCCGCTATCTTTCAATGATTTCGAAACTTTTTTGGTAAAATGCTGGAGCTGATCTTGATTAACAAGTGGTTCTAGAAAGACGTGGCTACATATCAATCAGGACTCGATTCGATCGACCAATTGTTAACCGTGAGAACGTGTGTATAAGGAGCTCTCAGACGTCAACTCACACCTTTACTAACGGCTCAAAGATGAAGTACAAATTCGAAGTGGGATTATACTCAGAGTGGGTCGCCGTTGTGGGTTAGTGCGTCGACTACTACGCAGAGGGTGCCAGGTTCGATACCCGAATTTATCAACTTTCATAATTCACGGCTCCACCTCTTTGGAGTCACTGACAATGCTGAAAGAGTATTCCTGTCTAGAAAAAGCTTCTCAACTTCGCAGTTCGGAGTCGGCATTAAGGTCCCTTCCACTCGTAAAAGAACAATAGCATGCACGAGAAGCTAGGCCCAGGTCCGCCTCGGACTGTCGCGCAACCCATATTATATTATACTCAGAAGAAACCCTGAGTGTGTCTGCTGGTCGGATTGTATAGCGTGTATAGCGTTCCGTGCCTTTAACAAAACTTTTGGAAACTTTTGGGCCTCTGATCGAAATTAACTGTGTATATCGGTGATGCGCTCGATCCTCAACTACGGGCCAATAGTGTGATGACCGGCCGTTAAGAAAAAATACGACCTCGTTCCATGCCAAAACTTTTGGAAAAAAGTTGGGCCTTTGACCAAAATTAACTGTGTACAGCCGTGATGCGCTCGATCCTCAACTATGGGCCAATAGTGTGGTGACCGGCCGTTCAGAAAAAAGACGATTTCGCGAAGCTGAACAAGGTACAAGGACGGACATGCAGAGGGACCAGATGCATGCTAAGTACAACTCCTACAGATGCCCTAACAGCCATGCTCCATCTTCTGCCTATCCATCTCCACATTCAAAATATAGTCATATAGGGAAATAATCAGAATTACAGTGTCACGGGGAGCTCAAGACCATATGGACACAGTTGCATCCCAGAGTCGATACCGAGAGAGCTCATGAGATTTTAAGCTAACTAGGTTTTGAAAAATATGCCAACGACTTTCCCGTCAAGAGCAGAGTGGACTAGCAAGCTTATCTGCTTCGTCTCTGATGTGAGCGTACCTATACACAAATAAGTGCAACAAATGGTGAATTGAGGAGTCGATGCTTGTATTTAGTCTGATACTCTAGACATCTTTACAGTATCTAGACTCGTAAACGCCTGCATTTTTCAAACCGGTGATCCTTGCCATTATGAAGGTAACAGCAATGCAAAGAATAGTAATTTTCGCTAACAGTCAATCTGCGAACACGGCTGTTGATTCTGCCAACATAACCTTTAAATCAGTCAAAATCAGGAGTCCCGGAATGAGGTTTCTGCAGCACCAGAAAATTTCAGAGTTTCCCTCATCTGGGTTCCAGGCCATAGACTCCTTTCGGTAATGAGAAAGCTAACGCACTCGTTAAACCTACCGACATGCCGTGGCGGTACCTACACATTCCATTAGGCCTAGTTTAACAAATTACTTCACATTTCTTTGAACCTTTTTAGAGACTTAGATCGCCTGTTCCTCAAATTTATAGGAAGGCATTGGCAAGGTATTGCGTATCACGCACAAATGGTCTTCAAAAGCGGTCTCACACCGATATTGCAAAAATTACTGGCCGATAAAGAATAATGAGCTTAGATTAGGAATTGCTCGTAATTGCAAATCACTGCCGCAGCTGTAATGACTTCACTCTCTTCAGCGCATGTCCAGTGCTTGCTAGACGAGAGTCTAGGTAAACCCTTCATTGAATCTTTCGGCGAGATATTTGAAATCCTTGTTGGTAGAAAAAATTGATGCTAAATTAGATCCCGGCAGTTCATATCGATTCTAGTCCTTATTCAGTGTGCCATTAAAGCTAGAGCATCGGCCTCTTCAGACTGGTACATGAAAGCCATAATGAGCTCATTTCATTAGTTCAAATTAACCATCATTTGACTTCCGGGCACTGTAACGCACCCGACAAAGGCGTCAAGGCCAGACAAGGCGTCACGGTTAATCGCATGGTTGGGATGCATCGTATATATTTCGCAAAAGTATTCAGTCTAGGTTAACTAATTGCGAAACTTGTATGAATGAGCTTTTACTGAAACTGGATCTGATATTCCAAAACACAAGACATGGTAATATGGTCCAGAACACCCAGCCAAGCCGGGCGTGAAGTGAGACAGTGCACCGGTTCAAGTACTAACAATATTGAAAAAGTAAGTCACAAGCACAATGTGCAGATTCCACACTCAGTAGACGAATGGGAAAGTTCTCAGTTCACATTGTGTCGATCGGCATTTGGCTTCTATCTTTGGAAGGTCATATTAATTTATTGTTTTTTTTTTTTTTTGTGATAGGTTATTGACCCTTTCGGTACGAATTTTTATTCCGTATACTTCGTCTTCACCGATCAAAAGCACACAGCCGACCGAATCTCCGTTGTGGATATTTTTTTATTTTACTGCACTTCCAATGAATGAGCAGAAATTAAAAGTAAACAAAATATTTAATCAAATCGTGTGTCGGAGGCATGAGAAATGCAAAAGCCATGATGGCATGCAAAATCAAAATACTGAAAGAGTTGATCCCCGCACTGGAGCACCCAGACCAGAGGTAATGGATGTTGGAGATATCCAACATCCGCCATTTTTGCCCCCAGCCCACAACGAAGATGTAGTGGGATTCCCTTGTATCTCACTTATACTTTTACAACGCTCGTCAATTCACCAGAATATCGCGGCCGATTCGTGAATTTTGTGGGAAATAGCGGCAGTGGGACGCCGTGGAGTAGTGTGTCTACTCCTACGCAGAGGGTGCCAGGTTCGATACCCGAATTTACCACCTTTGGTAATTTACTGCTCTACATCTTTCGAGTCAATGACAATGCTCAAGGAGTATTCCTGTCTAGAAAAAACTTCTCAACTTCGCCGTTCGGAGTCGGCATTAAACTGTAACTCCCTTCCACTTGTGAAAGAACAATAGCATGCACAACATGAGTGGTTGCTGAAAAGCTAGGCACAGGTACGCCTCGGACTGTCGCGCCACCCGTATTATTATTATTATATTATTATAGCGGCAGATTCATGAATTTAGTGGGATAATGGCAGCTGATCCGTCAATTTTGCCACAATCCATGTACGATCCATGTAACATGCATGGGTATGTTCGGAGGGTGTTCAAATGTTAACTCCTATTTTTAGGAGAATTTTCTTACATTGTTATATGGACTTTCGTGAATAAAAATGTATTGCAATGTCCTTTTAACTCGAACTATTTGACTTAAAATTAATTCTTGAGTGTATATACAGCCTGTTCATAAACCATACCTGACAGAATTACTCAAAAAATGGAGTCCGCTTTATGTGCTTAATTCATGAATTCTGAAAAACTCATGAATTCAATTTAAACTGTTTGATAAAAATGAAAGATATGATAAAATGGTTGTCAAAACTTCTTATTTGTGATTCACGCTTTATTATTTTTGTATTATTAATTTTTATTCATATGCAAAAATTCACATTATGTTGTGCATTCATTAATTATGCCCTAGTATCTCAGATTGTAAATTGCTCAAAGTTTTGATTAATCGACTTCATGAACATAATCTTTGTTCGTTCGTTTACCCCTCCATAGTGTGTAGAAAATTTAAACCGAAATTTGAAAAAAAAACGTTCAAATAACGAGCGAATTTTCAAATAAGAACTCTAATTCATCCCATTACTAAGGTGGAGAAGGGTATCAGCTGTTCTCAAGAGCTCACACGTATTCACAGACACGGGACAAAAAGCGCATAAAAAACACTGTAAGATGAAATCAAGGGGCAAGGGAGGTAGAAGTTGGTTATCTCTATTGAAGGTTATCTCTGACCCAGACACAAGTTCCATTGTACTGCCAGGCAGCAGTCAGACTACCACCACTGATAGCGACCACTCCAGTGGTAACGCCGTTAATTTGATCGCAACAGCAAATGGTGATTGGAATAGATTTGAAAAGTCTATAAAAGCATTTTGACTTTGCTTTCACTGGGACTCGAACCGGGGGTCCCTCTAATGAAGGGCAAGCACTCAAGCAACAGCACCATCCAGTCGTCATAAATATATTACCTCATGAAATTAAATCACTTGATGCTTCGAAATCCTGCAAAAGTTGTGAAATTCTTTATCTTTTTATAGAGCAAGATGAACTGAAAATCGGTAAATATGGTCCTCATGTCTGACTGTTTGAAACGGCCAACAGTTTTTGACCAATCTACATGACGTAGCATATCAGTCAGCGGTGGCGATATTATCACCAGAATGTGTACTCATTAAAATTCCCATAATCCACAATTTTTAAGTGTTTTTAAATGATTCCAGGCCAATCCTCTTTGATTAGCTACCACTGTTGTAACCGAGCATAGAACTGTGCATGCATAACAATCCACAAATTAGATATGTATCCAAGCCCTCTGACAAATGTAAAGCGACAATAAGCTGCAACTCCCCACAGACAAAAAACATACCGTCTCCGAAATTAAACCCATGATTAGCATAAGAAAATAATTTGAATTAAATTATGGGCTTGTGCGAGAACCGACTGGGCGTATGTTTGCCTAACTGAACCCGACGACCAGAGTCAGAGACGTTTTATAGGCCATCCGAGGTCTTCAAGGTGAGAAAATATTCATGCAAATCCGATCGGATTTCTTTTATGTGCAGAGTTCCGAGATATTGGGTCGTTTTTGATCGTTTTATGAATTATTAAAGACGGCATTGCGTCGCGTCGGAAATTGGCAGACAAACGATTGCCTAACCTCGTTCGATAAAAAGAAAGTCATCCGTTGTGACGCTGATATGATGATGGATCTTAGACTGTCGGAGCCTTCATGAATTATACTGCGAGAGTGGATGATGGGGCAACAAAAGCTATTCGAATTTAATTGAAAGTTTGCGGATATTGATGTGGTCGATCAAATGAACCGACACAACGTTTTGCATGTCTTTTGTGATTTACTCCAATTTTTTTGACAGTCAAATTTTATGTAGGAAATAGAAAAGTGAAAGATATCAGCTTTATCAATGAAACCTCCTAACTGGGGCACTCCAAGGGAAAAAGGAAATCCGAACCAAATTAGAGGTGGCCCGATATAAGAGGGCCTCCAAATGTCATTCTGACCCAGTTGTACAGAGTTCGGAAATAAAAAGTGTTAATTGACCAATTTAAACTCTTAAGTAAGTTAAGCGTTTTGTGGCAACAAGATAACAAGAGTAAGGTTTCACGATGATTCTGGTGGAATCTTCTTATTTTTTTTTTTGCATCAAGCGTCACATCCGAATAATCAGCACTTACATTTTTCTTCCTCGTCCCAATTTGAAAATAAGCAATACCCTTGTCCCAAGATCTAATGCAGAGGTGCCTCGTTTTCAGAGGTTCGCTTATAAGTAAAAACCATGTGTATGCATATGATACGGAAAGTCTTCGACTCCAAACCCTAGCAACAACGCGGTAAAGGAAGACTACGCCTTCCGTGACGCACGCAGTTGGAAAAGGACCCCAATCAGCTGAACGTGCGTGGCTGGATGCTCAAGCACAAGATCGTGCTAGATGGAGAGGCATGTCGGCTGAGGCTCAGGTTCACCTCGAACTATAGCGCCAACTAAAAGAGAATATGATGCATATGATGTGACTTATTTTGGAGGTGCCCCTATTACAGTGAGTGTACCAATTAGGCGATTTCACTGTAGATTTCAATAAAATCATCGATGCACTATTTTTCAGGGAAGAATGCAGGCAGGGATGATTTTCATCCACGCTCTTCGACAAAAGCGGTGATGACACAAGTTGGTGGGATGTCGACAAATGATAGCATGATCAACATATGATAAGCTTGAAGTGACTGTCGGTTGAGTGCCCGTCATACCAAGTCGAAATTATTCAGGGATCCAGCCGATTCAGCCAATCCAGCCGATACAAAAAACTGAGGCTGATATCGAATAAGGTCGGGCATGCAAGTAGAAGGAGCCAACTTGGTACGCGCAACTGCAGGCAGCGGGATTATATTAGCTGCCTTGCGTGTCCAGGCCTGTTCTATAGTAACGATAACACCTCGACAAACGTTTTTTGCAATAAAATTCAGTCGCTCAATACAACAACTGATTGATGTAGACCAATTGACAAGCAAATAAAAAACAGTGCAGACAAGTTTTCGACTATGAGCATGTGAGATAATCCAACAGAGGGTGTTCTCGTGTATAAGGTGACGTACATAAGTCGAGGGAGGTCTCAGCCGGTTAGGGGTGCGAAACTGTGGACAGCTGGCAAGAGATCATACCGGCTGGAGAAGTTTGTTGCGTGAGACTTATGTCCAACTCGGACTGTAGCGCCCTAAGAAGAAGAAAGACGAGATAAGTCACGAATTTGTTAGTTGATAAGCCTTGTGGTTGGCACCCAAGAAAATGACAACTTATCAAATAGGATCATAACCGAAGGAGTAGGCATTTCTTTTCAAAAGAAGTACTGTCCGCATCAATATTGAAGCAATCAATATTTTACACTGGGCTCAGATTTTGATGGATTTATCTTCAGAGAGAGAGAGAGTGAGAGAATGCAAGTCGAAGATCCACTTGTAAAGTTCTTCCTACTCTAGACTGGTCTCGTTGTTCAAATGTTTTGAAAGGATAGAGGACATCGTGGGGCAAAGATCCTTCACACTATGTCAGGGACTCGTTTCCTGATATGGAAACATTCTTTAACGAGCGAGTGACTGATTCGATGGTCCAGTAGTGAATAAACCGAAAAACGGACAGAATTTTCGTTCGGTTCTAGACTAATTTAAACTTCAGAACTAATTGAAAGTCACCAGCTGGGGTAGGATTCTCCTAACTCTGCCTCATTTTTTGTTTAATCGGAAGACAGTCTCGACTTTACACAAACTCGTTTCATGTCCCCCTGATTTCAAATCTATGTATTTTATCTTTTTTGTCTTTTATACTGTTATTGTGAGTCACCGTGGCGTAGTGGGTTAGGTTAGTGCGTCGACTCCTACGCAGAGGATGCCAGGTTCGAATCCCCATTCTACCAACTTTAATAATTCATGGCTTCCACCTCTTTCGAGTCACTAACAATGCTCAAAAGAGTATTCCTGTCTAGAAAAAGCTTCCGTTCGGAGTCGGCATTAAACTGTAGATCCCTTCCACTCATCATAGAACAATAGCACGCACAACACGAGTTGTTGCTGAGAAACTAGGCCCAGGTCCGCCTCGGAATGTCGCGCCACCAATATTATTATTATTATACTGTTATTGTCCTTTTTGTCGTTGCTGATTGTTCTGATTTTCAGCCATTCTCAAGGTCTGGAAAAAAACCCGCGATTGCATGGGTCTATATCTGTAAAAGAAGACACTATCTAAATTTCTAGACGAATAAAAAAAATCAGTGATAGAAGGTGGCACTCCCTTCTCTACGTACCAACCCCACATTTGATTACGGCGCACAGTGGTCGATTTAGTACAACGTAGGTGGACATAAGTCTATTAGAAAAAATACCGCTAAGGTAGAAGTCAAGGAACAAAAAACAAGCATTTCTTGATTTTCTTACTTTAACAATGGGAAACATTTCAATTCAATGTGTCTTTATTTTTTTTTTTACTCTCGGATTTGCCTTTCGCGGATAAGAAGTTTTTTTTTTTTTTTACATTGGTGGTCTTATAAAAGTGATGATAGATATTGGAAGCAGATATTTCGGAATATCCTATTGGTTAGTACTTTTAAATTGAGTGTATTTTTATGAATGTGGCTGTCGTGGCGTTGTGGGTATTTGCATCGACTCCTATACAACTTGACCTCGGTGCATGGGTTCAATTCCCGGCCGTTACGACCACAAATAATTTTCACGGTCGTGCAACTTTCGAGACACTGACAATAGGAAAAGCTTCTCAAATTTGCCCGTTCGGAGGATAAAACTGTAGGTCCCTTCCACTCGTGAGAGAACAATAGGCACGCTACACCAGTGGTTGCTGAGAAGCCAAGCCCTGCCGCTCTTGCATATATTTTTATTAAGATAGATTTTAAATCATAGTCGTTATGAACTAAATGTGGTTATATATTAAACTAAACCTTTTCCATTTGTTGGTCCATAAAAAAAAAGTACAACCGTAAGACTTTGGTAATTTGACGATTGGATTATTACCTTTAAATGATGTAAAACGTGAGTGCCAACAGGCAGAGCAACATTGATTTTTCTTCTCTTAAATGTATCAAGCCGCCCTTTTCAGAGCAACTCCTTCCCTCACGTGAAGACAATATTTCCATTCATACAGAGTGAAAATAGACAGATACATTTATTTTCTGCATAATGTAACAATAATTTAAGAATAATGGAGTTATTTGCTCTAGCTTGCACAGAGATATGGCTTTAGAGTGAGCTTGCTGCTGAATATACAATTGTTTTTTAAGTAAGGATATGGAGTTCAGTAAGATAAATCTATCTTAGAGCACAGAGTGAAAATTTACACATTTAATGCATATTTTCCCATTTTCAGTTTTATGTTTAGCCTTATTTACTTTTCTAAGGTCAAACAAATCTTAACCCTGGTCATCAGTTAAGGTTCCATAGAGGACTTCGGTTTCTTATTTTGCATAAGTTACCATATCAATCATGTTAGTCTTTTTCAAAATTCGTCTTAGCCAAGTTAACTCGAACTCTAGCACCACGGGTTTTGAAATAGTTCCTTGAAATATTCTTATTGAAATGAAACCTGTCTGGGGTCCAAGAGATCACAAATATGAAACAAACGGTGGGGAAGATCTATGTGCCTAGATAAATCTCCTTAACAGAAGCTCCCATTCTATTGAATATCAACAGCACAAAATCACTACAGCCGTCTTATTGCTCTTCTTATACACCCTTTGTCTATAGCTAGTATAGGACTGCCTGTAACTGCTACACAAGAGGTCGCATTGATCAGGCGATGTGTCCCTACCCCCTCAACCATTCTAATTCTAATTCTATTAACCTTTGTCTGCATAGTCAACCAAACTCTGTCGAAATAACTTTCCAAGTCCAAATTCAATTGACATACATGAGTACATGGTTGAGAGACTAAACGTCGCACTGGATAACTAAGCTTGGATTAGGGCCAACTGTTAAGTTATTTATGCAGGCAACAATAGTTTTTGGTACCCCTTTAGTCTACTCTAGAAGTTAGTGTTAAAATAAATTAAAAAAAAATAATTAAAAAAGGAATCACTGGTCACTCGGTCAAAATAAAGCCTTAATCTTGACTACTAGTTCAGAGATATGTTTGAAGTAAAATCTGGACCCATCTTAATTCTTTGATGCATCGACAGTGTGGTTCAAAAAACACATCGAATAACAAGTTTAGCTCCTCGTTTCAAAAATTCCGAAATGTTTGTAGATTACCATGCACATGGGAACCTTCAGCACATTCCATCTCAAACATGACAAAAAGAATGCACTTCTCTTTGTCTTTCGGATTCGGTATCCTCACAACCGATTTATTCTCGTGGGAAATATCATCCGCTGAACACTTAGATCCGCCAAAAAAACAACTGACCCAATTCATGCATCTCGCTGTATGCAAAAAATGAAAGAAAGAAGAGAAATAGAAAACAAAAGAAATTCCTGAGGAATGTCAAGAGCTCCTTGTTGTTCCCCATTCCAGTGTGCAACCCTCGTCTCGTGCACATTTCCATTTTTTTCCAATTCAAATCCATAACACAGCCAACCCCCAGATTACGTGCTTCACATATCAAAAAATCGCCAGAAACAAAATAAAGGCGATGGTTCCTCTCTCTCTCTCCGTTCATCATCCTTTCATCGGAACCACAGGCAAATCATTTTTTCCCATAAGAAATCCAACACCTCTCGCTCCCTGTCTCTCTGTGCACTTACCTGGTGAAATTGTCTGTGTGCGTCTGGAGCAGGTAATTAAATCCATAAAGGAACCCTCGAACCGAACTCCTCTACGCTGCTGGCCTGCTGGGGTAATGATGGCGAAGTCACTGTTTTCGTAGCCCTTTCGGCTTGCTGGTGTTTGCTGGTTCGCTGAGCTAAAGATGGACTCTTACAGGAGTGCCTCTCAAGTATCCATCATCCCTGATCTCATGGGAAATTAATTGTTTTTTTTTTCTCTTTTTCTGTCTTCACTTAAGACTTTTGTTATCCTTTCGTTTCTCTGTTTGAGATAACCACACTGTGTGCGCTGGGAAAACTCACCCGCACTGGTATGACACAAGAGATGATTTTTTTTTATCTTCACACGATACCTTTGCCGGTAATTACACAATAATGGATCATTATAGATCCGATCACTTCAAGAGGCATTGGGGGGTGTTACAAAGGGATCACGGTCATGACTGGACAAGTAATTTCTCAGCGGGCTGCTGCACAGTCCTTTTTCATTCTCTTCCACTTCACTTGGATGGATTCGAGATCACTGCGCGCGGTTGGAAATCATTTCTGGTTAAGAGGGGCTTTCAAATGAATTCTTGTTGTTTTTTTTTTTTTTTTGTTTGAAAAAATCTTCGGCACTGATTGAACGAACAAACTTCAAGAGTGGACGGGATTCCGTTTATTTTTTATTTTTTGACACAAAATCTCAGCGATTTATCTTCGCACTAATTGTTGGCAATCAACGTAATAATCCCATTCACATCCTGCGGAACGCACAAAAGAGAAAACCGCAAGACGAGCTCCAGAAGACGAACAAAAACAAACACACGAAATGAAGAGTAAACAGCAAAATCCGATGCGAGGCAGAATCCGTCAAAAGAATGCACAATTTCGACACTTGGTAGCAGTGGTGGCTGGTCCGTACAAGAAACCGAATCGGCCAGTCCGCGCGGTTAACTAATCAAGCGCGATGGTCAAAGTGGTACTGCGGAGCGATCGACCAGGTAAACGACAGCGCAGCTGAGGGTTTGCTCAGCACGGCACACGGCACACACACACACAGTCAGCGTACCCAGACGGGCGATCATACGCAGCTTAGACCAGAACTGGTGTGGAAAAATCTCAGTCGCGCGGTGGAGCGGTTGGGGGAAGCAAACCGTCTCCGGTTGGGTTAAACGATCAAACCAAGCAAAGCAGCCTCAGACCAAGCCGCGCTGGTTTGGTATTCGTAAGCGAAGCGAGTAAACGATTCGATCTTGACCGACGGCGGCACCGAGGGAGAGGAAGGCGGGAGCCTCACTGGGCCTAGTTCGAACTACAGTGGTGGCCACAGCAACTGCCAGCCTGATCGTTTGGTATGAACGGTAACCGGTTTTGGTTCGATCGCATGTCGTTGCGATCGCAAGCACGGCTCACAGAGCTGACGATCGTTTCGATACTCGATCGAAGGTTGCCAGTGCCGTGCGGTTTATTGATCGAAGATCGACGAAGATGATGTGTAAACAAACTGGGAAACTGGGCATAGAAACAAAACAAACGCGTCAACTGCAGCTGCGTTGCCAAGTTTTACTCCATCGCTTGTGGCCGATCTTTTTTCCCCCAAATTGCTCGATCCCGTGTGCTGTGAATGTGACTCGCATTTCGGATTCAAATTCTGAACGCAAAGAATTTGGGTTTCCCAGGCGAAATCATTAATCACGGGAAAATAATTTGGTTACGAATAAGGCCGCCCGATGGATGGAATAAATAAGTTCGTGGTTGCATAAAGCCGCCGGCCGTAGATGGCGACCGGGGGCGAGCATAATGACAGAGCGGACGGTATGCGAATTGTTGTTCGGTGGCCGTTGGGTTGATAAAATTTTGAAATTAATTGGATTGGCGTTAAGACCAGCAGGCGAATTGGTACGTATAATGCAAGTGGTGGGTCTGTGCGGCTGACTGCCTGAGTGGCGGCTGGGTGGTGCTTGTGATCGTGCGCCGTGGGTTGGGAAGTTCGCTTTTAAAGAGGTTTTCAAGCACGGATTTTTGGCTTTGATTTGCAAGTAGGCATTATGTACACACACCGCAGGCGATGGGGCCTTTTGAAAATCAAAGGCAAATCTGGAATGCCTGCAGGCCGCAATTGAATTAGTCAAATCCTCTGAGCGGATGTGGGTAGCTCACTGATTTACGTGTTTACGTGAACATTTTATCGGCGACAGTTTAGAAAGTCCGTCTGGAGCCAGTGCACTGCATCTTGTTGCACTGAGAAGTGATGTCACTGAAATATTCAAAAATTGTGCAGACAGTGGGCATTTTAATTTCCCTCAAATGTCATGAATACTTGGTCTACGGTCGATTGCTGCAAGAATTGCCCTTAAGAAAGGTCTTCCACCGCGTGCATTGTACGGTCCTAACATCCGGGGTGATTCTGATTCATTGTCTAGGAGGCCAGGGACTTGCATTACTGCATGCTCAGTAATTGGCATTACAGTATAGTTTGCCCAGTTATATTAGGATAAACCTCCAGGGCCGTATCTAAGCGTAGGGGATGGGAGGATACGGATAGATACCAAGGCTCTATCTTAAGAAATAAGAAATTGAATATGATTAAATCTACTAGTAAGCTGTTTGTTCATAGTTTGATATGATTGCAAAAAAAAAAGCTTTTAGTGTAAGTGGCAAGGTTTCGCGATTTGCGACTACAATAGAAAATTAATTGGGCTGAAAGAATTTTTAAGTCCTCTTATATCATCGCTTGCATTCGATAGTCCTCAGGCTATCTCGGAAACGACTTTTATTTTTTAACCTATGAACTATGTTGCATGAGTTCCTCCAACATGCCAAAATAGTTGCCTTGTAAAAAGTTCGTCCCACTCCCCGTACAGCGTTGGCCAGAACACTTGGCGGTTACAAAAGTTGTAAATGATAATTAGACTTCGATTTGACGACTTTAGATGAATTTAAAAAGGACTGCATTTAACGAAGAAGAGGTCGTTATGGTCTAGCGGCGAATGAGGGCAAAACGAAGTATATGCTGTCATCAAGAAAGGACACATAACATGGACGTCTTAAACAGAGCGTTACAATGGGCAGCTATAACTTCAAGGTAGTCAAGGACTTCGTCTACCTCGGCTCCGCATTAAATAGTACAAATAACATCAGTACCGAGATCAAACGCAGAGTAACTCTTGCCAACCGCTGTTTCTATGGACTCAAGAGGCAATTGTTTTACTTTAATTTATACAAGAACTTGATCATCGCAGTCCCAGTACGGCGCGGAAGCATGGACAATCTCAAAAGCGGATGAGGAAGTCTCTTCGAGAGAAAAGCTCTGCGTGCGATCTTTGGTCCTGTTTGCGTTGACGGTGCCTGGAGGAGAAGATTCAACCATGAACTGTACGGGCTGTACAGCGACATGAAACCAGTCAGGCGTCTTCGGATCCAACGCCTAAGATGGCTAGGCCATGTAGAGCGTATGGACAACTCAGCTCCGGCCCGCAGAGTCTTCGACTCTGAACCCGTGGGACAACGTAACAGAGGACGCCCGCGTTTAAGGTGGCGCACCCAGATGGAGGAGGACCTCAACCAACTTGGCGTGCGACACTGGAGATAGCTAGCCAGAGACCGTGCTAGGTGGTGAGGCTTGTTGGTTGAGGCCCAAGTCCACCCCGGACTGTAGCGCCAAATAAAGAAGAACTTTTTTTGTAAGTTATTATATATATATTATTAATCAACTCTTATTTATTGAAAATCTACAATGGGGATCATGAAAACTGAACTATTACGCACTTGACAACTAAATCCAGTCCAATTTAGTTTCGGAGGATGTTTGACGTCAAGCCTCCGAGCAGATGGACCAAAATAAGGTTGGTAAACTCTTTTGCCGAACGTGGGAAAGGAAGTCGAAGGCCTTGCCACTGAATTCGCCGAGTTCGGACACAAGAAACAATTGCTGCCAAACAGACCACTCCAAACGTTTCGACAAGGAACTTATCTGACGAAATTGATATCAGCAGACAAAGCTCCAGGAAATGGTGGGCGATGACTTAAACGACAATAGCTGTGTTTTTTTGCAATATGTACGCTTAATTTATAAGTGCACAAAAAGACGATCATCGGCGCTTAATGATTCATCATAAAATTTTGGCAGCACCGACGACATTATAACATTTGCTAAGCAGTCAGGGGTGTAGTCGTGGAAGGTGATGGTTGATCTTTGATGGTCACAATCTTCGTTTTGTGACTGTGTAGGGTGACCGTCGCTTTAAAAGCAAAAACACTTACTAATTACAAAATAAAAAAAAATGTTCATCAAAGAAAAGAATCGACTACGAAACCTAAACGGAATGTAAAGCAGAGACACTCTGGGTTTACCAAAAATTGCGTACTTATGGATGCCAAAACAATTAAAAATGATCTAATATATCAACCACACCTGCAAATGTAATCCACATACAGCAACCAAAACAATGAATAAATAAATTCAGGAATGAACACACAGAAAATAATGTTTGGAAGCACTGTTTTTATCCGCGTTTATTTCTTAGATATGATGAGTAACTTAAGCGGATATATTTGACATGTAAATTGGAATTTAAGCGTATATATGCTTGCAAAAAATACAGCTAATGTCAACAAACAGAATTCTCGACTAATAAATGGCTCAAACCACGAAATTGTTCATGAGACGCAACTTCATATAGCTCGAGTCACTGTGTGGTGTATAGTCTCCCCACGTTGCTTGTCGGGCCGTACTTTTTCAAAGAAAAAGGGTTGCACTGCTACGGTCACTGGGGACTGTCACTTTTTAAAGAAACATGTTTTTTCTCAAAACTTTTTCGCATTCCTATTACCAATTTGTCTTTATTTGTGAAATATTTGTGAAACATAAAAAGGAATTAAAAATTTGTTCTTGGGTATCACAAGTAGAATTTATGATAGTAATTTGTAGTTTGGTGAAATAGGCCACAGAACGCTCAGCTAAATAAATCTGGGTTATCCAAGCTCGGGATAGACTCTTTTCAAGTAGGATTTTGTGGCATGGATTGAAAAGGAATGTACGAAAAACATTCAACCCATGTGTAACGAACAATTAATTAACAATTATACCGTGGCCAATGTTGTTTCAAGTACTTCATTCCGTCAACGCCAGGGAAGTATGGAATAAAACTATGGTCTGTGTGCGATAGCAAAACAAGTTTTAGAAAATGAAGGCCTGAACGAAATCAAGTCCATTGAGTAGTTCTAGATCTAATCAAAGACTTAAAAGATAAACACATTACTTGTGACAATTTCTTCACGTCAAACAAATTGACAAAAGGCCTCACAATAGTTGAAATGGTGCTAACAAAAACAATATACTTTTAACGGCCTAAATTTTGGATTTACAGCGAAAGCCTAAGAAGTTTTTCTATGTTGCACATGCATCTAAGGATACCCGCGCAGCCATTCTCATGAGCATCTTTCATCAGTGAAGATAATCAACGGACCGAAAATAACAAAATATTGCAACCATACAAATTCAGTTGTCCATACGTCGTGATCTATTCCGGATAACATTTAGAGACGCCTTAGTGGTACCTTCTTCACAACTGTAAGCTACTCCGTCGTCTGATTATTCTATTTAATTACATAATTTCTTTCCTAACTTATTCTAGCATATTTATTCTTAAAAATCGCTTATTCTTTGTGACACCCTTAGGTAATCCTAAAGATTTCTATCACATTTCTATCACATAGATTCTCTTTGAAACAATTTAATTTCACATTTTAATAAGCAAATAGTCCTCAATGTTTAATTAAAAAGTGATCAACTAGTAAATTAACTAGCACACGAGACTCTCGAGATTACAACGAGAGGCGAAATGCATGCTATAGATGTGTAACATGCATTTTCACTCTCCATGAATTTTCCCCCAATATACGATTTGCTCCGATTCTTCAGTGAGCCCTCAAGCCTGCTTTTGTTAGTTAGATTTGGAGACTCTTCAGCCGGAAGAACTACTTTCCATTGACTTAGGCCAGAGAGTTGGATCCATTGTGCCCTCTTACTACAACCCACAGTCAATGTACACAGGTACCTCTTCTCCCTTTCATTGAACCTCATGGGTTACGAAAAATTGGTTGTTACATAACCAAATTGACCCATTTCCGGTTATTATGTTTGTTTATAGCTCCACTACACTGATTACATCCTGAATGTAAACTTGCACCTTGGCAGAGGATGGTTCTCTAATCCGTTTCTTGGCGTCTGCCGTCATAAAGTTGGAAGCAACCAAAAGGACATGAAGACCGCAGCCAATGCGAGAGCCTCATCGGAAGTTGATGGAGTTATAATTTTGTCGTAAAAATCAAACCTTCACCAGTCATCCTAATGTCGATAGGCTCCGAGGGTTTGTGCGCCTGAAGGTGGACAGATCGATTCACAATTAAAAGCTCTGCAAAGAAACCGAATGACAGAATTAAATCTTGGAAAAGTCGATTTCCCTTACGGTTATGAGGGTCTTAACGATCTGCACTTGGTCTTGTTTTCAGGCGTCCTAATTAACGATCAGCACTTGTTCGTTAAATTTGGCATTCAACGGACTCAAACAAGAGCATTAATTAATTCGCAAGCACAATGTGGCCCATGATCGATCTTATCAGTCGCCAGAGAAAAGAAGCCTCCTAATCGGTGGCTTCTTCTAGCCACACAATCATTACAGTCGCCGCGAAATAAATCACTTTGCTAAGTAGGCTTCTCCGCGGCAGACGCAAAAATGATCCACCACATCCTGGCGAGATCCTGCGAGACGTTTAATTATCAAAATACGGGTAGAACCAGTCACTGGACCACTGAGAGTGGGGATGCCGTCTGTCTGCAATAATTGCCGCCACACTCTGCCCCAAAGCGTGGAGGTTGCGCAGCTCGGCACTGACTTCGTTTTCCTTTTTTTATCTCGATAATTGATTACAGGTAGCCTGACTCAGATGATCGTCTCCGACCGTCTCAGACGCGGTCCGCGAGTAGCTGATGCTGATCGCGCTGGGCATTGAGGGACCGTGCGAGTGGATTCAAATGAATTGAATTACGGATCGAATTCCTTAATTCAGGTACGGATGTACATAATTAACAATATTTCAACATAAATCCGAGGCGTTTAGGGGACTACGTCGTGTCGTCGTGTGGCTGCTGCTGGAATGAAGCGGTTCCACTGTGGCCGGCTGTGGTCGGCGGAGTTGGAGATGGAAATGGAGTTGCAGACGCGCTGAGTTATGATCATTGGCTGCGTATGGTAATGTGAGAAGCTGGGGATATTTACGCATATTCAAAGGGATTGATGCCCTCAATGGATTCAGAAGATGGGTGGGATTGTTGTCTCCGAGTCCGAGGGACGCTGGTTCTGCAGGTTTACGGGCTGTCTTACGAGATGGCGGACAAGGTCGTGCCAGCGGCGCAGTTGTGAGGTAGCTGACGATGAGTTAGTGGATGCGGGACGCGTGGGACTTAAGCCGCTTACAATTTACTGCACAAAGAACGACTCTGATTGATGCTCCTGCATACAAATTCATGCTTCTGAAGCATTCGAGGGTGATTGTGTTTCAAAACCCAGTGAGTCGGCGACCTCACAGGACACAATGGCGATTTGATTGGAGCTTGGATATACAAGTTGTCAAGGCCCCAACAGCAGAGGACCTCACACGAACTCTCACTAGCGATGGATATGTCGAACTTTGTAAATTAGGTGAGATCTTTCGAGGCGAACCTAAAAAACGAATCTCAATTTTAACCCTCACCTGCAACAGGCACCGAAAAAGGCCACAGAACCAACATGAATTCGCAGTACAAATACAGTAGATGCTCGATATAGTGAACTAATGAAAACCGGGCATGATCACTGCAACGAGCGTGAAACTCGTTGAAAAATAAGGGGCATCTTGATGGTTATATTTGAAAAAAATACGTGCCAACGGGAATAAGTCCCAATCTGATGGTTTTTAAGGTGCCAACATCTTATGTGGAGAAGCTTGGAGTTATGCAATGAAAAACAAATCGGTTTATTCAATGTAAAGTATAGGATGATGGTAAAATTCTAACTTCGGTTTTTGGGTTGGCTCTCAGTAAGATATTTTTGATGAGAAGTCCTCCAGTCGAACTGCCTGGTGTACCACGTATTAGCAGCAGTGGCCAGCATTACGAAATACATTTAATTTTAGAAATATAAGCAGTATACAAAGATCTGCGTGCATTTGTATTACGGGTGCACTTCGCTCCACCTTCTTCAGCCGCCATGGAAACACTGCTACAGCTACTCCCCATTGACATTTACGGGAAGTTGGCGGCTAACAAGGCTGCGATCAGGTTGAAGGAATGCAACCGCTGGAGCAAAATGCACAGTTTAGGCCATATGGAAATAATCAAAAATGCGAACATCCGGACACAGATTATATCGCGTCCGTTGTAGACTTTGAATATGCGTATAAAACACTCATCCCAAATAGAGAAGACTGGGCATCAGACGTAGTCAGGGAAGCTACGCACCTGGAAGTATGCACAGATGGATACAAAACTGAAGAAAGCACTGGACTAGGAGTATTTGGGTCATCGCAGGAAATATCCTTCTCTGTGTCGCGTCGATTGTCCAACCATTGTAGTATATTCCAGGCAGAAGTAAAAGCTATCCAAGAGGCTGCCCGCTTACATATCATATCATTATATACATACACAGTCAAGCGGCCTTCAAAGCTCTGTATACACCATCAAATAAAAGATGGTAAAACTTTGCCGTCTATCTCTTAGGGAAATAGCGGTTAGATGCAACCTTACCCAATGCTGGATCCCTGGGCAAAGTGGTATTCAGGCAACGAAAGGGCTGACAAGCTAGTTAGAACATGGGTGGGTTTGCCAAAAGTAATCAGGGCACCCCATACCCCTCTCTTCAAGTAATAAACACCATGTTACTTACAGATGCCATCAACGCCGCTAATCGGAGGAGGATGGAATTATATACTTGTAGGACTTCAAGGCTAATATAACCTTAAATAAATCCCAAAAAAATCAGCAATGTAGTTGGCATTATTGCTAGTCATTGCCTATTCGGCACACATGCAAGGAGAATGGGAACCCCTACAATGACTTTTGTATGACCTGTAGGGACGAAGAGGAAGAAGAAACTATACTTCACTACCTCGGCACCAGTAGGTATCTTCAGGTGTTTTAGTTAGTACCCAAAGAGGAACCGACACGTTACCTGCCGATTTGTGATACCACAATGGATCCAATGATCATCCAATGATGAAAGGATCTAAGTGAGCCAGAACTGGTTCAGTTGTGGCAATCACATTAACCTAACCTAACCTAACCACGTATTAGCGATGTGAGACACATCTGGATCAACACTCCCGCGATCCTGAATTCGGCCATTGAAGGTCTGCATCATGCGTCTTGAAATTGGTTGTTATATAGTGGCAATCAATCTAGTGCTCGCTAGTCCCATCAAGGACTTGCCTTTGTGTGCCAATTTTTAGTTGATTTCCGAACTGAAAGCCGCATTGGGATGTGCTCATAAGTGTCTCTGGACAGGACGGCGACTATGATCAGGGATATACATATTTATATTTATATATTTCTCTTCTTTTTGTGTGACGCTATAGTTCGAAGTGCCTCTCCAGCAAATGCCTCTCCAGCAAAAGCGATCACAGGGTAGCTGCCACCAGTTACGGGCACCAGTATATTTGAGTTCCTTTCCCATTTGTGTGCGCCACTTGGATGATGGCGTCCTTTGTTGCGTTGCCGGAGCTAAGTCGTCTATCCACTCCAAATTGGTTGGCCGCCTTTGCGTGGAATCTGAAGACCGCACTCCTATCGCTGTAAAGGTATTGGTTGAACCTCCTCCTCCAGATCTTCTCAAGGTAAACACGACCAAAGATCGCATAGATTTCTCTCGAAGATGCCACAAAAACTTATTCATCCGCTTTTTGAGATTCTCTCTCAGCAGGACTTGCGTGCTGTCTTATACTAAGTGGCTGTTTGCGGCTGTCTGCGGATTAGATGTGGACTGCGTCACAATTATAGCCGCCGATGATTCGTCTATGTGAGTGAGTCCTTTCTTGAAGACTGCATAGCGCCAGTTTTCTATTAATTAATCGCCAGACACAATTCAATCTTAAATTTCGATGCTGGAGGAATGTTAGCACTAGAAAAGATGTGGTAGAGCTTGTATCTATATCACGCTGTCATATGCAGCCTTGAAATAGAAAAGACGTGGTAGAGCTTATATCTACACCACGCTGTCATATACGGCCGTGAAATAAGCGAATAGGTGATGGATGCCGATTTGCATATCTTGAGTCTTTCCAAGATCTACTGTATGCTGCGAAGATCTGGTATATTGTGGTCTCCCCCCGCCCACACTGATAAGTACTTACCAGACTGTCCGTCTTCAGAGGTGAAGCGTGTCGTCAAGTCAAAATACACTCAAATATCTTGGCGAGGAAGAAGGTTGCTGTTGTAAAGTAACGAATAATGTGTATTAATTTGAATATATTGAATTTGGAAATGCCACTTCCCACTATTATCTATTTGGTCTAAACTAAACTGTGTAACTGAAGTCATCCATTCTTAAGCATCCATTCTTAAGCTATCATATAATAAATTACTGTTTTCATTTACTACTTCAAGCAGACGGTTGTCCGATTTCTTTTTAACAGATTATAACTCAACAGTTGCCATATGGCTTGATAGCCAAACAGCCATCAAGATTATTGCCTCTTTTACTTTGTATTCTAAATCACTATAGCAAAATCCGGATAAGCTGGTGTAGAGAGAAGTGGAGCTCAAAGTTTCCTTATCTGGGTTCCAGGTCACAGTGATATCATTGAAAATGAGAAGGCCGATCAACTGGCTAGGGAAGGATCTGACTTTCAGTGCTCGCTTGCAGAGGAGGTTCATACACATTCCACTCTAAGCTGTCAAGACTACGTACTTTTTTTGTAATAGCAAACCTCAGCTGGGCAGCACTCCACTCTCTCATTAGCTTGAATATGGCATGGGTACAACCGATCTAAAAAAAGATAAAAGATCTTCTCCGGTGAGCTCGTCATGATATCGCTAGAGTGGATGTGGTCTTAAAGAGACTCTGGCCGATAGCATATCTTGCCGTCACACTATGTATCACAGACAACATTGTCGTAGTTGCAACAACACAACTGAGAGGGAGACATTGACACATTTGCCTGCCTGGCAATTGTTACACTTGGATTTGGACATGTCTCGAAGATACATTTTCTGAACAAGGTTGGAATATCGTTCAACTACAACGTTTGCTGATACTGAAACGGAGGCGGCCAAAATGGGTTTGGTGCTCAAAGAGGACAAAATGAAGTATATATTGTCATCGAGAGGTAGTGAAGGACCTCGTCAATCTCATCTCCCAATTTAACAGTATGAGCAACATCAGTACCTAGATTAAGCGCAAAATAACTCTTGCCAACCGATGTTTCTTCGGACTCAGGCTAACATTATAGCACCGTTATCATCCCTGTCCTCCTCTCTGGCGCGGAAACATGGATAATCTTAAAAGGAGACGAAGAAGCACTTGGTGTTTTCGAGAGAAAATGGCTGCGTTCAATCTTTGGTCTGGTTTGCATTAATAGTTCTTAGAGAAGAAGATTCAACCACGAACTGTCCAGCGAAATGGGACGCGTCTACGTAGCCAACGCATGGACAACACAGCTTCAGCCAGAAGGCTCATCGACTCAGAACCAGCGGGCAGGCAACAACGCAATAGAGGAGGCGCACGAAACCGGTGGCCCGCACAAGTGGAGGAGGACATCAACCAACTGAGCGTACGAAATTGGAGGAACCTGGCTAAAGATCGAGTCAGTTGGAGAAGCTTTTTGGCTTACTGCCAGGTCCACGCAGACTAGAAGAAGAAGAAGCGTCCATCAATTTTCTGCATCAAACAGCATCTCGCAGGAGATGCTTTAACTGTGTGGTTGCTTCACAAAGTAGCAAAGGGACATGAACAACGATCTTCTAAATCCTAAGGAAACCCCAATAATTTGTTAGACTCCCTAAAGTCTCTGTCCGCCTACAAACGAGACTGATTAAAAAGACGTGGACTCTCAAAGTTGCCATTGCCTGTGTTAAAAGTGTCATTTCAGAGTGGTAACGCGTCTTAGGTAATCATCAAATAATCCGTCGGTCTGACAGAATTCTGCTCGGCGGAAGTGGCTTTAATCCATTCTCTTACGTAAGTCCATTCAAGTGTGTCTCTGGCTCACGGCTGCACTCATTACCATCTCATACCACCCGAATCACCTGCCATTTGTTGTCTAATCGACTGAAAGTCTTTTCCTGCGGCCTCGGCACTTAATGAAGGCATCACGCTTTCCAGTCGAACGATCCGAGGGGACCCGTCTTAATTAAATTATCCAAAGCACTGCCAGTTGTTGCCACCGCAAACAGAGAAATTCCTCATGGCGGCCTATTCACGACAAATGCATTCACTTTTCATTCATTTCGCTTGCCATCGAAGATTCCAGTGATATAACGCCGATCGCTCCTTCCTCCATTCGCATCTCGGCGTTAGGCGCTTTGCCGGCGGGAGCCCCGCCAGCCTCCTACATGCGCCAGGGGGACTTTCGAAAAAGACTTTCAATCAAAAGCAGGCAACTTTTGCAATCAAACATTCACTTTGCATGAGCTATTTGCCAGAACGCACTGGCCACGGCTGCCGGTGATTAATTGCATGTGTATCTCAAGCCGGCGGAGATACAGATTGCTGCTCGAAATGAAAATCAACTATGGCCATGTGCCTAGGTCCGGCACTGGATTAAGAGTGCGTCGTCGCTACCTTGGTGCTGGCAAGCTCCCAAGCTGACTCTCCGGCCGTAGAACTCTCTGCTGTGGCCAGCAGGGAGCGCGGAGAGGTGCTCGAACGGCCTGCCCGGCAGGCAGCGAGCTGCTTCTCAATGCCGTTCAAGGTTGTTCGATCGTGATGGCGCGATGAATGTGTGTACGTTGGGTCTGTCTCAACTCCACACTGCACACTCCACATACGGAGGCTACTCGTAGCAGCGGCACAGTACAACGTGGAGCCGGGTCTCGTCTCCTCCGGCTCTCCGCCGTTTTTGTGGGCATTTAGCTGTTGACTTGATTCGTTCCTCTTTCGCTTGGGTATTCTGGTCGGCGAGCGTGTCCCGCAATTGACGGGTTCGTGTTTTGATTGTTTATTTGCGAGTGCTTGGGGTTCTTCTAGAATTCGTGTGTGCGTCGCGATCGTCCAGGTCTTGATTGATTTTGTGTCTTTTTTTGTTTTTGTGCTCATTGCCTCTGCTTATCTTCGGAGTGCCCACTCAACGCAGACTCGGTGCCAAATTATGGCGACGGGCAGTGTGGCCAGATTGAAATGAATGCGCAGTGGAGAGCACCTTTTTGTTGGAAATGTGACTTGGAAGCGGACCTAATGTACTCACGGTTGTTGGGGAACCAAGCCGAGTCTGCGGATCGATGACGCAAATTGCATGCAGTCATCACGACTTGGAGACGCTGCTACGTTGTTAGATCATTGAAACCAATTTTGTTGACTGATGTGATCGTTTTCAAGATGAATGAGGGGGAGCATGGGTTCCTAAGGCTAGGAATAGATTAGGTCTGAAGACTGCAGAGGCTGTCATCATTAGACGCCTGGAACATGGAATTTAAGGGAAGCCGACGAGTACTTCACGAGAACAATGCCACTTGTCATTGGAAACTTTGGCAAATGGCAAGATCACTCAAAAACCAAACCTTTACGTTTTAAAAAGTTTATTATTCATTAACCAAGCCATCTCAACATTTGGTTGGTTGACCGACTGGACCGGCGCAGTTGGCTAAGTGCCTGCTCTTGGTTAGCGGGATCCCCGGTTCGAATCCCAGTAAGAGCAAAGTTAATACGGTATCATCTGGTTTTTCAGATCTAGTCACTAGAGTAGTCAGTCGATGTGGTAGTAGTCCGACTGTGGGTATCACAATGGACCATTAAGGTGTAAGTGTGCTGGGTAGCAGCCCAGCCTAGCTACCCTACCATTTGGTTGGTAAATGACCAACAAGGGCCTCATAGGGGCAGCATCCATCGGAAGATGGTGAAAAGAAGAGGAAGAGCCACTGCCGATACCTAGCAGATATGTCAGCAAGCCCTACTCCCACCAGCTCGTGGTGCCGTCTGGGAATTCATACTGGAACTAGTAATGGGAGCAGGCGAATGGCGTGATTAATGAGTCACAGAACAAGATCAGACTCGGTGGGTTTCTAGGCTGAGCGAGCCTCAACCTTAAGAGAAAAAAAGGACACCAACTACACGGATATGGACGAACAATTTGAGGACGACCATGTCGGAAAAACATCATTTCTACAGTCAGTTAGGTGCATGCTCTAACCACATACCCAGCGTTGACAACGTTATCGTGATGGGGGAGGTCTACGCCCAAGTAGACAGCAAATGAAAACAAATCAAAGCGACAACACTACGTCTAAAAAAGGCCTTTAGAACGCAATGACACTGGTGAACGGTTTGTGGACTTCTGTAATACCAACTGCCTATCCATTGGAGTTGCCAACTGAATCGAACATTCAACCAGATCGCAGGCGTTCTAAAATCTGTCTTCTATTCGACATCCGAAACAGACACGTAGGCGACATCGCGCTAGAACGAGATCACCCTCTTATGATAGCTCATATACGCCTTCGTACTTCATCCGTAAACGACATTCGCTGTAATTTGTTCAGTAAGGATTCCAAAGTACGAAGCTTGTTTCAGAAGCAGAAATGATCAGCATATTAAGACAGTAGAGTATGGGTGCAATGAAAATTGCTTTTCTGACTGGGACAAGGAAACACCATTGTTAGAGGCTTGATTGATGAGCGATTTTCAACGACCTCAGCAATAGACCGAAAAAAGCCCCACACCACTCGAAGAAAAAGTGAGTGGAGCATACTGTAAGACGTGACAAACGTCATTGTCTCCAATAACAAAATATGCAGGGAATTGGTGCTCCAGTAGGACTGTGTATAAGATTACCTAGGCACTTACAGGGAGTAGAAACACCAACAATCCCCGGTGAAGAGTCTAAACGGTAACCTTCTGATTTGAGACGAGGATCAGTTCACTTGATGATCCTATGATCTCAAACCCTAACGAGTAGGTATTCCAGCGCAACAGCAAGGTAAAATTATACTAGCAGTAAAGTCACTCAAGAAAACAAGGCTGTGGTTATTGATATGCATCCTTACCGAATTTGTTCAAGTAGCGGCAAATATATCAGCAGATTTCCTTACAAATTAGAAAAGGTGATGCTTTATTAAATGCGGAAACCAGAAGAGACAGGACGCATCTAACATGACCATCTGATCATGGGAGGCATCATTGTCCATCTTATATGGCTGCGTTACTGCGAGTAGGGGGCTGGGCCTAGCTTCTACGCAAACCACTGTCCTTGCTTCTGTGTCCTCTTGAGTGGAAGGGGGGGTTGCAGTTTGAAAACATGACTTTACAATTTTGTATTTTTCTTTGAGCATTGACTCGAAATAAGTGGGTCAGTAAAAATTATTTTGCCGTACTGGGAATCGAACCCATGCATCATAGATCAAATTCACACGAGTCGACTCACAGACCCGAATCACCACAATCCACATGACACATCTTAAAAGAAAACGCCAACTGTAAAGTGGTAAATGGACAGAAACAAACGCACTTACTTACTTACTGGCATGTGACCAACGAAGGTTCATCGTTTTCAAGACTAAGCTCCCAATATCGGACTCTTTCTTTCCTTCCCTAAGCAAGTGGTTCCGCTTCGAACACCGTCTTAGATGGACCACTAGCGTCTATGCCGAGCCAGATCAGTCGAGGGATTTTGGTTCTCCGAACACACCTACATCGCGGAGTCATCTCCACCATTCGCCTTCGCCGCAAATAGGAACACATAGATAAAGGTGAAACCACACTTCACAGAGCTGTTTATTTTTGAATGAGCTGGAGCATAGAGCTCAAGCCCACCGTTACAACTGTTTCAGAAAGCTTGTTCAAAGAAAGACTAATTAACGCTTGTCTATAAAGGTTACAGCTTCAAGTGGTTCCACTCAAAGCGAAGCTATCTCGTCACTCCTATAGGCACTATAGGCACATAGTCAAGAACTAAGTAAATCACCTATTGAGACGACGTAGTAATATTACGCAATTTCCTTCCGACAGTTTGTGAGATAGTAGAAAATATAAAAAATGGGGAAAATCATGAGGTTTACGGATGATCAACCAAAACGACAGAGTTGGCCGTACTCTACAAAAATCTTTCCATAGTTAAGATAACCAGTCAATGAAGCAGATCCCTTGATCTAGCTGACAGTGCGAAATATCTTGTAGTAAGAGAAGAAACTAAACTGGAAGCTCAATAGCAATGAGAAAGCTAACAATGCAAGCCTTGCGCAGCAAGATCCATTGGTTTAGGAAACATCTCGACTCAAATACCCAATTTGCTGAACACCCATATAATCTGGTGCCACGGGTAATCGGCCCCATCAGTTTTAGCCTGATTGGTTAAAGAGCTCTCCTAGTGGGAGAGCCGTCGGCGTGCTTAGAACCAAAGTTGCGGGAAAAAACTGGAGACTATGCCAACTTGTCTTACCGTGACTAAAAAAGGTTAATGCCTAGGTTGTTGGGTTGCAATGGCAACCATGTAGTGAAACCAAAAAAGGCTGCCGAGGTTTAAGATAGGCCCCACACTTCACCAAGGTGGAAACATTTTCTATATGCATTGGAATCAAATAGGCTTTCGGGATGCTTACTTCAACGAACTTAGTTCTGCAATCTGGTCGTAAGGTAAATTGATCTCGTGATATAAGCTTAAAGACATGAGATCACATCAATGCACTTACCACCACTTAGGCCCTAGGTATGGGAGCATAACCTGATGACAGGGTGCCCTCAAGTTTAGAGGCACCAGAATTCAGAGACTTACACATTCCGAACGTGCTGAAATTCTTAGAAACATTTTCGAAATTCCGGCTCCGTTGTACTTATGCAACGCGAGTTTCGTCAGGTAGGTCGATATCATGGGTTCAGTGTGCGAGTTATTTGGAGTACAGTGGACACGTTTGAGAGTCAGTCGACTCTTTTGGATATTAAGCCATAAGCCAGACAGAGATTGGTGCGACATGAAGAAAATCTAAATCGCAAAATACTGTCCGCTGCGAGTATTGAAGATGACTCACAAATGTCGATTCGGTTCATTTGCCAGAAAGTCGATCTGGTTTATTTATGCCTATATCCGTACAAGATTTGAAGCTGGACGAATATAAAAAAGGCCGTAAGTCCAAGCAAGATTGTGCTGGTACAAGAATTGAAGCTGGACGAATATAAACAAGGCCGTAAGTCCAAGCAAGATTGTGCTGGTACAAGAATTGAAGCTGGACGCATATAAACAAGACCGTAAGTCCGTTCATTGGGTACAAGAAATATTGCAAATCTTCATGAACGATGTCCATTTTTGTAATGAACTAGGCAGCAAAGCAGCTAAAGAACGTGAAAGGAAAAGGATATGAGACCTTTAACTGCTTCTTCTTCAAAGCATTTGGCACTACATTTCATATTATCAGAAGATGTAAGGTAATTTAAAATTTGTACACTCATTTGCAGAAAGAAAACGTTGCATCCAAAACCATTGTTTACTAACTAATAAGCTAATATAAATTCTTGTTTTAATAAATCATATAAGATCATCCAGATCCTTTGTAGGTTATGATCCTTATGGTTCGTATAGTCCTTTTCCGACCTTAACTCTAATGTCCGATTTAACAGTGCAACATTATCTGCTGGTTAACTAAGTGTAGGATCGAACTTAAGAATATTTCGTTTTCACACTCAATATTAAAGGCTGGTTTAAGAAAGCCATCGATAGACTGGCATTGTGAACTATTGAATCCACCAACCATGTGAACCATGAACATTAGTGATTGTGATTGGGCACGAATATCACTCCGGTGAAGTAGAATAAGCCATAGATCGTCACTTAAGCTCACACTGTGAAATCGGGCATTAGAGTTAAAGTCGGAAAAGGACTATACGAACCATACGGAAAAATAACTTCATCCGCAAATGCTGTTCTAACGCCTTTAATTGGAACAATGGTTTTATGAAAATTAAGAGTAGCAAGGGTCTAAGAACAGACCAGGCATCTTCAGTTGATTTATCCCTTAGAGAACCGTATTGATTAGGATTGAAATAATGATATATGAATACTTAATTTTACATTAAAGGCCAAGACCCTAACTTTTATTGCATTTTCAATAGACTAGCTGTACACGCGACTTCCTACGCGTAGACATTCGAATTTCCTGACGCGATGCCTGCTAAGATTACGTTCATGTCTATGAGTCCAGCAGGCATTTCGTCAGCTCATATGACAATTCTATGATCGTCCGACGACATTCGTTATGCTGATGAAAATAAACTTGCAAGTCAGCAATTATTTCTCGAGTATGGGGCGCGTTTGATCAATTTCGTCATTGCAATTGCCACGAAAATATATTTAAAAAACAGGTGGACAATTCAATGCCGACAATCTAACTTGATGAAGTGATGATCCATTTGGCTTTTTCTTTTTTTGTGCGAGGGTAGGTGAAAACCTTCAGGAGATACTATGGGGACAGTTCCCACATAACGAAAGGGATTTTTACACAGTAAAAACACCCCCTTCAAATAAAGTATTGACATTGAGAACATTTTTATAAATTACAAACATAAACAGTTAGTATGCAAATTTTCATTAGAATTAGCCTTAGACAGATTTAAATAAGAGGCAAATAGACGTATGTACATGTGCATACAACCATTCATTTTTAAATAAATAATTAATATATGCAAATTTTCCTGCTCATCTACTCGTGAGCAGGCTACGTATAGTTGTCCATGGGAAAAGCATTCATTGCTCAAATTTAACCTTGAGCCTTATTGATAGTCATAGCAAAACATAACTTAATTGGAAACTGCAGCCTTTTAAAAAGAAATGGGTAGTCCGAAGGTATCATCGGTATTCGTAAAATAAATACATTCTCATCTGTGCCTGGTCCTGTTATAATAATCGCTTCAATTACATTAGGTCTTAAAGCTGTTACCAGTAACCTTATTCCATTGCACAGCTTTGGAGGACACAAATTTCTAAGCAAAATTATTGGAAGTCCAACTTTTAAGAAAATGATGTGCCCTGGTAGTCTTGCTGGATTTGTAGAAGTTAAAAATTCTGTTGGAAAATGTACCAAATCATTCGTATTTACAACGGTGTCAATGAATCGATAAATTTGTACGTCACCGTTGAACTTGCTTATAATAAATTCATTGATTCTGGACGCTGAATCATTTCTTGGAGCCAGAATAGCTCTTTCTCTGAACCAAGAAGGGGTCTTGCTACTTATATATTGAACAGAGGGATACATCGAATCCACCAATTCATTAATATCTCTTACTTGCTTCCCAACGGAAAGAGTACCTTTACACATTTTCTTCTTGTACCGTACGGTATACACTCGCCGATAATATACATACCTCCAATAACCAGATTCAGATTTATGTACATACCTTGTGTTAAATATCACTTTTTTATTATTTATTAATTCTTGTTATGTATATTCTTATTTTCACAACGTGTTCACTACTGTAGTGTAATGCATCGAAAATAACAATATCGTATGTAGCTCAAGTAGTATGAGTACACATACATACATTTCTCCGAATGAACACGCACATCAACGAACGCCGCTTGGACACCGATACTGGCAATGGTCTCCACTCATCTTATTCGCAAAACAATGCAAATAATATATGTTTTATGTTGTAACTTTTCTCTTAGACAACGTACAAAGATAACATGTTTACCAATGGATTCGTTAATGAAAGTTCTACACAGATATGTAAATTAAGTTAAGTTCTGTTCGGTGAGAGTCAAGAGAAGTTGAGATGAACCACCAAAAAGTGGGAAAAAATCAAATTTATTACTTAACATGTTTATTTAAAGGGTTTTTGTTGAAAAAACTTAAAACGTGGTATCGAAAAACTCCACAGAAGAATTATGTAGCTATAGGAGTAAGCTGCGCTCGAATCCGTTGGGTCGATTCGGAGATTTTGTGTCAGATATATATGACTTTTGAGACTACTTCTTCTATGACCTAAGTCGCAAATATCTCTCTATTACGCATTTGCAGTGCATTCATCAATGCATATGCATAAATAGCACAACAAAGCCGAATGATGGGGATCCTCACCAGAAATGCCAGTTTACATACCACCCAACTTGCTGGTACTGTAGCTTATGTTCAAACTGTGTCTGAAGAATGATGAGATGAGATGAGATCAACAGGCAATGAAGTTAAGCACTAGCGCCAAGTCCTTAAATAATTTTACATGAAGTTCTTTAATTTCTCAGCTAATGATCCAGATCGAAGGAAACCGTGTACTTGTTGTAATAAAAACCTACAATGTGGTTATTATTACAACATGTGTGCCATGCTTGGATTTGAATGAGTTGCGTTGGCAATTCCCCAAACTTGAGGTAAATTCATTGATCTTCGTCGAGATCCCACGCGAAATCAAGACATTCATCTCTCTAGGAACATCTTCTGAATGGATTATTCAGTAACTACTGCCTCTCATCCATCACCACTCCGCTCCACACACGTTACACCAATAAAACGAGACCTTGCCCGACAATGAGCGCGATAATCGAAAGCGATTTTCAACCGCGAGTCGCTTTCAATTCTGCAGATACTTATCTCAAACGACTATGAAAGCAAAGACAAAAATAAATATAAAACTCCCCTGGCAATACCCGACGCAACCTTCAACTGGAGTGAGACAAAGCTGACGAGGACAAGTAGCCGGTTCAGAAGCTGCGGAATGTTTTCATGCCGCGATCGCACTTCTGGGCAAATCCTTGCCCCTCTTGCGTAAGCAAATTAGTTTCTCTCTCTCTACCTTCATCCAACCACAAACTTCACGTGGGCCATCTAAAGTGGGGCGCGTCTGACGGGGGCCTAGATACACAGACTAAGAACAACAATTTATTCATCGCCAACAGAATTTAGGGTTTCATCTGCAAAGTACGAGTACTTCACGCTTGAATCTTGATTTTCAATTAATTTCGCATTGGACGTGACTAGACGTCCAGTCAGTCGTTGAGCAAATAAATTGGTAGCCAAAGTGCTGACAGAACAAGATTAGCGGCGGACGGAGGGAAGATGATTCAGCGAAGCCATGCGCACTTGAGGGGGCTTTTTTGGGATTTTTTCTGAGTTTTGTTGAATTTTTGACTCGTCTCTGGCAAATAGATATGATTCTGGAATTTTGTTTGTTCAAAATCCGCGAGATATTTGCTCTTGAGCAATGAGTTACTGTTTGTTTATTTATTATGGACTCAGAGGGTACCGAGAAGAGGTGATTTTGAAAGTTCAAGTGGCACGGTGGCTGCCGGGGATGAGATTATTTTTGGCACGCACTTGGAGACAAGACTCACTTGGGAGTTCTTATTGTAATTAGATTCGAAGAAACGACTGCGGAAAAATGATTATCTTCGACTGGGGGATTTTGCGCTGGGCTGTCTGAGGTCTGAGGTGGGTACTGGTGTTCGGTATGCAGCGAAGCGCCATGAATTTGAATGACTTGGGAGGCACTTCAGAAGCGAAGACAATTGAGAACCTCTCCACCTCTGGTTGAATTCTTTAGCTCTGCTCTGGATCCTGGTGATGTCAGTGGGCTGACACCTTTGTGAGAATTTGAGGAGTGTAGAAATCTAGAGACAATTTGTCTATGACAGGGGTTGAGTCCGGTACAAGTGACTGACTGTACAGAAGGCATAGTTTCCAGTCCAAAATTAATGTTGCGTGGAAGGTGACTGATGCTGACATTGAATTGCTTGTCTCTGCTGTCGGAAAAGTGCCCGGATCTACTTTCTATGATAAGCTGGTGGGGAACTGCAGAAATTAGTCATATGCATGCTAATGTAGGCCGTGTGTTAGTGTGGGGAGAGTAATCGTTGGGAGTTACAGCTGAACCTATTTCCCTTGTCTTAAGAAGGATGGTTCACCCTCCATGCCTATCGCTACCACAAAACAATTACAGAAGCTAGAAAAGCTTGATAAAATGAATGATAGATGGTCAACTGGCACAGGATGCCTCATTACCAAACAACTACGGCCTACGATCGACCCTAGGTTAGTTAGGTTAGGTTTGTGGGATTGTGACCACCGTAGCAGTTGTGGCCCACTTAGATCCTGTTTGAATCCTTTGTGTTATCGTTATCCGGTGCTTTTCACCGGCTCCTATTTAATTCAAAGGGACTACACTAAAGAAATTAAAATAAACCTAGAGACTGCCTAATGGTATTCTAGTGGCCTACTTTGACAAGACCATTAATGTGCTGATTTACAGCCAATCAGATTTCCTGATAAACTTGGCTATGTCTTGTATCTTTAAGTGTGACATTTCATCTAGGTTTCAGAAAAAGTAGTTGCCTAGTAAATCTTTTCTAGTTTTTGCAAGGTCTGAACAAGTGCCGAGGAGTTGAAGCGCCTTTTCTTCCTCCTACTCGTCTCTACAGCTTCTGCAGTAGTCGTTGTGGGAGGCACCCATTCTTGTGGCATAGATACCGAGAAGGCAGTGGCCGGTGATAATGGCCACTACGTTACTTATTACATTCCTGTTTAGTTTTAGGAGTGTATTTGTTTTGTTTGGATTTAGTGAGGGCCAAATAAGCCTCGTACATGTATCTAATTCAATCCATCTCCGATTAGCGGAGTCGAAGGCATCTGTAAGTAACGTGGTGTTTATTACTTGGAGTGGGGGACATAAGGTGTCCTGATTATTTGCCAGTGGCAGTCCCACACCTAATCTTGCTAACTCGTCGGGCCTTTCGTTGCCTGGAAAACCACTATGCCCAGGTACCCAGCTACGGTTAGGTTGCATATAACAACTATCTCTCTGAGAGATAGACGGCAAAATTTGACAATCTTCGATTAACTTGATGGTGTATCCAGAGCCTTTATGGCCGCCTGACTATCTATGTACATGGCGATAGATAGCCCGTCCATCGGGTTCATCGATAGTAAGCGGGCAGCCCCTTGGATAGCCTTACCTTCTGACGGGAATACACTACAATGGTCGGGCAGTCGAAGAGACATGGAAAAGCATATGTCGGGCGATATTGCGAATACTCCTAGTCCGGTGCCCTCGTCTGTTTTTGAGCCATCTGTGTAGATCTCCAGGTAGCCTGGTTTTCTTGCCAGATCTTCTCTGTCTGGGATGAGCGTTTTGGACCAAAACTCTGTATGCGTTGGTAGTTTCGCATTTCTGATTACCGCTGTATGACCTAAGCTATGTGAACTGCTCCACCGGTTGCACTCCCGTAGCCTTAGCGCTGTCTTGGTGGCTTCCCATAGAAGTCCATGGGAAGAAGCTGTAGCAAAGTTGCCATGGCGGCTGTGGGGGTGGATCGCAATGCCCCTGTGATGCAGATACACGTTGATCTTTGAATACTGCTTATCGATTTAAGATTGAATTTGTTATTCAGTGCTGGCCACCAAACAAGGATAGCGTATTTTAAGATGGGTCTAACAATAGCCGTGTACTTCCAGTAAGCCATCCTTGGTTTAATTCCCCATGTGGGGCCAAGGATTCTCTTACATGTGTAAGATTCGTATTAAGATCTTTGTAATACATTTCCTAATGTCTGCTTTCCAGATTAACTTGCTGTCTAATATTACTCCTAAGTACTTGGCCTGACTAGTGAAGTTAAGTTCCTTTTTCTTCAGCTCTATCGGAGGTATGATACGTCTTCTCGTGAAAAGTACGAGCTCTGTTTTGGGCGGGATAACGTTCAGTCCGGCTTTTCCTCTCCACTTCTCTATTTTGTTCATTGAGACTTTCATAATATCCCTAACGGTGTAAATAAATGTTCCCTTTACAACTAGCGCTATGTCGTCTGCATAGGCTATTGGAACGACCTAGTTCCTTAAGAACTTCGTCCACCACCAATATCCAGAGAAGTACCCCCCACAAGGGGGAGGTAATCTCCCCCCGATCGACCCTAAGCGATCGTTGAGTCTGATTGGACTGACGAGGCCGAATTTCATAACTCTCATCGGCGTAATAACAGAGAATTGCGCCATAGGAATTGGCATCCCATTCAACGAGTTCTGCAGAAGCTGCAGAGACGAGGATGAGGAGGAAACCACTGTACACATTCCATGCAACTGCAGTACTCTATCATCTATTTGATAGACTGCCAGAACTAAGCAGCTTGAAAAGCAGCCATCTTCTTCGCTCTATTTGATCCGCGTGGTAACAAAATGGGCCTATGTTGGCCCAAGTCTGGCTACTGTCCTTCCGTACAGCAGTCAATCACTTCAACCTTACCTAAGGTAGATGGTGCCTTTTATTTGTGGTTGGTTGTTTTAATTGTGTGTATCTCAAGTAGATGGCAGGCAGTAGCGGAGGGCATACAGGGTGAAATTCGCCTGGTGTGAGAGAAGAAGTTTTACCACACCTTACTCTCTCAGCTTAGCAACTGCCAGGTATGTCACAGTGTCCCTGCACCGACTTGATGTTTTTTGATTAAATTGAGTAGCTATCTAGTTAAGAGCCTGCAATTAAGGGATTCGTTCGTTTAGAACATGACACATGTCCCATGACTTGTTTGCAGCCCGGCTGTCTGAACAGATGGTGATATTCCTTTTGGATAATACATTGTTCTTGAGCAAGGACAGTGCCTCTTTAATCGGAATGGCTTATGCCCGAAAAATGCTACAGTGGTCCGGGAGGTTCAAGGATAGCAGGTCCTTGGAATACATAGACACCTCTCATCTACACCACTCCTTCATCTGCCTGTGGACATACGTCGCGTCGGGGGTCAGCCAGCGTCTGTTGTTAGACATTTAATCTTAACTTAAAGGAATCCTGGTATAGAAATTCTTCTCGAAGGTGGTAGGCGATCAGTGTCCTTAGGAATGATGTTGAATTCATTAAGAATGATTAAGTGACTCACAATTAGGTCGGACCACATTCGGAGTCCTATGACTGTGCTGGCTGCTGTGTGCTCTTTGTCGATTAGTTTCAGTGCAAGAAGGTGGAGAACTATGTTAAGTACATCAAAGGGAGTGACTCTCAGCGCTCTGCTGATACACCTGCAGGCCAGTTTTCCACTCGGTTGAGTACCACCTACCTAGTAAATGTTTTCTGTTGTAATTGAATTTGTTCGTCCTATACAGTATAATTCGCCGTTTACAGTAATCCGCCAGTGGCTGGTATTTTGTGGTGCCGAATTAGAGGGAGCGTACTGTATTCAGCTCCGACCCCCTTCAAAACCTTTTTAAAATCGTTGAATATCCAATCTTCCGAGCAAGTTCACGATATATGCAGATTTTTGACATATCTGATTACTTCCGACGTTCCATCTGCTCCTTTTTGACATTATGTAAAAGGAAATTGCCTCGTCATGGCAGACATCACTGACAAATTTGAGGATGACATACATACTGTAGACTCTTCACATTCCCTCAAAATTCGCACCGGAAGCCGTCTTGGACTAAGTGCACATTTGTAAGCTGATGTTGTCTCTCGACTCAAATTCACCAGCTGAACCTTCTTGCCATGGAAAGTGAATCTCGCCATCTGCCGCCAAACCCCACAAAAGAAATACCAACGCGCATGAGTTCCAACCCCTTCATTAGCATTCCCGTCCACAGAATCGCAGCAATTGCCGGCGCGGTGCAGTGCATCCCAAGGAAGACCCGTGATTATCCATGACAAATAAATAATACGCCAAATATCCTGGCGCGCGAATTTGCACTCACATCCCATGTGCGACGCGTTCTGGCAGTCGCAACGTGTCAACACCTTTTAGGTACTCTCCTCCAGAGCCCATGCCATGGGGCGTGTCGCAAACACGAATGCATAAAATCTTCAAGCCCCCAACGCAACCATCGCGAATCCCAAATTAATATTCGCCCATGCCGCATCGATGCGAAATTAAATCCAAAAGATATGCGCATACAGCTGAGGCGACATCAGCTTGCTATGAAAACAACGTCTGCGTCGTCAGCGAAGAGGAACAACAACAAAACGACAACGACGACATTAGTCAGACGTCAAGTTGCAGCCCAAACTTGGGGCTGGATGCACATGGCCTCCGGCCACCGATTTCCGACAGCGACTGTGCATAATGAAACAACAGACGGCACGCACTCGCACAAACACATAGACACAGATGGATCGAAATGCATTTTCCCAGTTACAGATACAGATTGTTGAAGCACGCAAATTAATTCGCCGTATGCAGGGGCGTGGCGGTAATTGAATTGATTGCACAAATGCAGTCGAGCCTTAAATCATTTCTCGCACTGTCACACTGGTGGCAGCCGACAGGGCTGGCAGTGCGCTGCTGTATTCGTTCTCGACGTCGCGTCCGTCAGAATCCGAGCGACAAGACAACAGCAACTTCATTGAAGTTCTGCCAACCGAATTGGTTGGTTTTTCCGCCAAAGGATCGCGTGGCACTTGGACGCGATGGCGATGTATTTATTGGAAATTCATGTAAAAATGAATGGCTTCGCGGCGCAGAGCAGAGATGCCCATGGGTGGAGCGGCGGATAGGTTCTTGAACTTTTCGCTCGAGGTTGATGTGTGGCCGCACCTCGACTCCGGCTGGCCGGGCATGTCTGCGCAGGTATTTATGGAAATTTTCAAACGAAAACCCTGAGCACACCGTAATGACTGGTAATTAAAATGAAAATCAATTATGAATGCAATGTGAAATGACGCGGAGTCCGGGGATTATTCATATTTCACGAGGCATGGCATGCAGCGGATGATGAAAGAATGACGCGCGGTGAGTGAGTCCAATTTGGATTCACGGCCACGTGCGATGCGGACTGGATGGGGGAAAACCTGTCTGAGAAAGGAAGCGGTTAAAGTAGATGACTAATAAGGTGGAGTTCTTGAGAAACAAGATGTGGGCCAGTCTCACTGGCTGAATTAAGCGTCTAATGAATGTTAGTGGGTAGCAGTCTAGACCATGCCGTCTGTCTGTCTTCAATTATCCTCACCTAAGTCGGTATACGGAACTGTATATTGGCAGCTCATTTTATGCAGATCACCAATAGTAGAACTAAAAATTTCAATTTTTCGAAAGCATATACAAATGTACGTTATCTCCATTAGCGCATAACGGTTCTATCACTGGCTTGAAATGAAATAAGACAAAGTATTTCAAACGTTCTTGTTCTTCGCTTTTGCGCCACAGTCCGCGGGGGGAACCTGGGCCTCAACCAACAACCCCCTTCAACTAGCACGGTCTTCAACCACCTGGATGCGCCACCTTATACGCCGACGTCGTCTGCTGCGTTGTCCCACAGGCTCAGAGTCGAATATTCTTCGGGCCGGAGCTAAGTTGTCCATATCCATCTATATCCATCCATATCCATATCCAACAGAGTTCTAAGACTTGGAATAAAGCAAAAAAACATAGGTTCTGCCGATGAGATTGCAATCGTTGTAGCGGCGAAACACATGGAAGAGATATATGACTTTGGAAATGAATGTACCCGAAAAGTGAGGCGGTGGTTGGTAGCAGTTGGGTTAGAGCTTGCATAGCATAAAACGGAAGCGGTACTAGTAACCAGTCCCAAGGAAAATTAGAAGTGGATTACGAAGTTGTTTTTTGAAAGGGGGGCCAGAGACTCCTTGTTCATGATGATTGTAGCCGCTCTGACATCCCCCTTCGGCTCCTCCAGCTTGGCAATCTTCCAATTTTGCGTCGGAAGATGCGGATTGCAGGCTTGGATGAAGCTCAGGATGGAGGCGGCATCGGAGGGTACGATAGGTAGCCAGGCACGAGTCCTGGGCCTACTAGGGCTTGCGTGCCTATGCACAACGTCTACCTGTGCTCCCTCCCACACCTCTCCCAGACTCTGGACGCTTCGCAGTGTAAGCAGTAAGTGTAAGCAGTGTAAGCAGTAGTGTAAGCACTGTAATTCTATACAGGTCAGCTGACCTTTGATCCTGGAAGGACAGAAGTCTAATATGCCCTTGATGCCATCCGGCATCAAAGGCAACGGGTGCCACGCCACCATTTTCGGCAATCAGGCTCAGGTATCTTTGATTGATACCTCGCTCTATCTTCCTCCAGTTTTTTCCTGTCAATTACGGCGTAAGTGAGATCCCCTTTGAGGATCTCACTATACGGCCGTTGCGGCTAATTTGTGCCCTTGACGCTGCCAGGCTGCTTTAATCTCCTCGAAAGGTTGGGCGACGGTTCCGCCAATCTGGCCCGTTTGAACCTTAGTGGCTGTTCCCTCGCCCAGGTCCTGAACTACTTTTATAGACCAGGCCATGAACCTTTTCTTCGAATCGGAGAGCTTCTCCTGAGGGAAGCCTTTCAGACCCTCTAGAGCCCTAGAGGCGACGCGCAGATCCGTGTGCTTTTTTTGTGAAGGCCCAATGGCCTTCGAGAGCTCAGCTGCTCCCCGCATATGATTGCGATTCTATGTGTTTTTGCTTAAGCCCTCTACGCGGCCTTTGGAAGTACTAGGCAAGCCTCTGTCCGCTTTCCTAGACCCCGGCACTTCAGGAACTCTGTTAAGCCCCATACGGACACTGCGTTTATGGTTCCAAGTCGGTGAGGGAGCACCGGTCTGTAGTCCCATGAGTAGCGGAGAAAGGAGGGGAGTACATCCAAGGTAGTAAGCTACAAAGGATCTACGAAGCCAAATTGGGTGAACCTGGAGCTTCAGGCAAACATATCCAGATGCAAGAAAAGCAGCCAAGCAAGACAACATGGCAGGAAAGATGGAACCAATCCTCAAAGGGAAGATGGACCTATAGACTTATACCCAATATCCATAAATGGATAAAACGCAACTATGCCGAAGTAGATTTCTACTTAAGTCAGCTCTTAACAGGGAAGGGCTGCTTTCGAGTGTGCTCACTCAGGTTTGGTCTGAAGGAATCTCCCCTCTGCTTACACTGCGAAGCGTCCAGAGAAAATGTGCAGCACGTATTCTTTCAGTGCCCACATTTCAGGACTGAGCGCAGAGAACTAAAGGGAACAAATTGGAGAAGCACCAACTCCTGAAAGCATCGTAAGCCATATGCTAACGTTGAGTGCAATATGCGATGCGGTGAAGCAGGTGGCTGCAAAAATCATGAAGGAACTTCGACGTTTGAAAAGGAGTAGAGAGAGCACTAGGGAAAATCAAACCCAGGCGACACCTTTTTTTCCAAAGAACAGTAAATGTTATAACCAATGTCGAAGCAGCTTATGAAGAAAGAAGCTCATAAATTGCATACCTGGCCCGTGAAGTAAAACCTAACGGCAGTCCCACGAGGAGAGTGGTAGAAGAGCGCAGGGTGAGGGCTAGTACGTAGGTGGGTTGTTAGTATCTTTCGAAGATTACCTCATTCAAAAAAAAAAGCCATCTTAGCCCTTGGATCCTTAAACGCCTGACTAGGCTCATGTCGCTGTAAACACCGTACAGTTCGTGGTTGAATCTTCTCCTCCTAAAACCGTCAAGCCGTCAAAACAGGACCAAAGATCGAACGCGGAACTTTTCTCTCGAAGAGACCAAGTACTTCCTCATTCGCTTGAGGGATTGTCCATACCTCCGCACCGTACAGCAGGACTGGGATGATGAAGTTCTTATATAAAGTCTCCTTGGTCCTTCGAGAGATGGCTCTATTACTCAATTCAATCTGGAGCCTGTACAAAGAGCGGTTGGCAAGAGCAACTCTGCGTTGGATCTCCATACTTGTGTACATACTGCGGAGCCGAGATAGACAAAGGCCTTAACTACCTCGAAGTGCTTACTGCGGAGCCGAGATAGACAAAGGCCTTAACTACCTCGAAGTTATCGCTGGGCATTGTCACGCTCTGTCCAAGACATCGATGTTGTTTCTTGATAACAGTATATGTAATTCGCTTTGGCCTCATTTACTGCTAGACCCATTTTCACGCTTCCATCCCAATGCCAGCTAACGCCTCATTGATGGCTCGCTGTGTTTTGCCAATCATGTCAATGTCATCCGCGTATGCTAACAGTTGTAGATTTCTAGAATATTGTGTCTGTAGTGTTGGCGTGTGGGTCTTGCACGATCTTCTACAGGATGATTCTAACGAAGTCGCATGACAGCGCGTCGTATCGTCTAAAACTGAAGGTCTCGTAAAGCTCGTTAATAACTATGATGGAACGAAGAGGATTTTTCCATCTTTAGCCTACGCAACCTGAAACGTTTGTCAGGAATGTCAAAAGAAGACATGCCGGTCGGTAGCTCGTCCTTTTGAACGCATACATTGAAATCAATAACTTGGGTATTTGCCGCTTCTTGGGTGGCGCTACAGCCCGTAGAGGGCCAGGGCCTAGCTTCTCACCAACCACTCGTGTTGCGTGCTATTGTTCTTTGACGAGGGGAAGGGACCTACAGTTTAATGCCGACTCCGAACGGCGAATTTGAGAAGCTTTATCTAGACAGTTAATACTCTTTGATCATTGTCAAGGACTCGAAAGAGGTGGAGCCGTGAATGGTGGTAAATTCGGGCATCGAACCTGGCACCCTCTGCGTAGGAGTCGACGCACTAACCCACTACGCTACGGCGACTGTGTGTAAATCTGGTACATTCTGGACATCTCTGGCCTGAAAACACACAGATTTGGATCTAACAAATGTAAGGGAACATTTGAGGAAGCCGCAGAAATCAAGATCAAAAAAGGCATATGCACAAAAAAAAAAGAAACTATACAAGAAAACCATGCAGCGCTTTATTAAGACTGATTTAAGTTCGAACAATTTTATCACTAAGGCAGTTCCTGCAGACGACTAGCGAGTTTCAGATCGATATACAGCACATCTTCATCGCCTTCGATTTCGCATGCGACATTTTTCATCGGGGATCCGAGGAAAACTAATCCGGTTGTGTTGCTGGTGCTAACAAATACGCAATGCACAGTTCTGTTCGGCTCAAGGACTTCCGAGCTATACCGAACTTCGGCGAGGAGATGCGCTATCGTGTGACCAACAGTCCAACAGTTGCGATATGCAGACGAAATCTATACCGTCGAGCGTTCCCAACGTGCCGTAGTTGAAGCATTTACGGCAATTGAAGAAGAGGCGAACCGAGCTAATCTTAAGGTCAACGAGGATACAACTAAGAATATGCTGTCGACCAAAAAATGATCCGTCACCCACCACCTAGGACAAAATATCACAATACAGCTACACAGCTACAATTTCGAGGTTGGAGCTTGCCTCGGGGCAAACGTGAACTCCACAAACGACATCACTGTGGAGATCCGACGTAGAACCGCCTTTGGCAACCGGTGTTACTTCGGTTTATCAAAACAACTGGGATCGAAACTCCTAACTCGAAGTACGAAGATCATGCTCTAAAAAAAACTCTTATTTTGCCAGTCCTGGTATATGGCGCCGAAAGCTGGACGCTAAGCAAAACTGCGGAGCTGACTCTTGGTGCCTTCGAAAGAAAAATTCTGCGTCGGATATATGGTCCCGTCTGCGTGGAAGGAATGTGGATGTAGTCTGGATGGCAAAAATCCGTTGACTGCACTCCCTCAGCCATATAGAGCCCATAGACACCAATGCTCCAGCCAAGAGGGTCTTCGAATCCGAGCCTCCTTTTTCGAGAAGGAGAGGAAGACCTAACCTCCGATACAAAGACCAAGTAATCGCGGATGCAAAACAACTCGGTCTTGAGCACTGGAAGCAACGTGTCCAGGACCAGGACAGCGGTGGAAGGCTGTAATTTCTCAGGCACAGACCCTCCAAGGGTAGCTGGCCTGATAAGTAAGTAAGTTCGAACATGTCACATTATGTGTGATGCTTTGAAGAAGCTTTTACAAAAACAAAGGCAATTGATAGAGTACAGAAATTGTTTAAACATCGCCAACAGTATGATCTGTTGGCTTTGAAGAAAGAACTAATTGAATCTATAACAATTTATAAGTTTTGAAGAAAACAATTGAGAGCTTTTGAAAGCTCTATCGTAACAGGGTTAGCATGAAAATGATTTAGTTGAAATATGTGATTTAATTTTATCGTAAGGGACGAAGCCTCTTATAACAGAGTGTTATGCAACTAATCCTACTGCAGTAGGACGTGTCGTACAGATTAGTTGGTATATATGGCCAACAAGATCGACCACAGGTATCTTAATCAGCGTACAGCAGCTTTTTTAGATTTGAGACTTGATCTCTTACAGATCGGCTTTTATTCCCCATTAAGGCAAACTTCTGGCTGGCCACTGTATTTTTTACGCTTGAAAATCGAAGAAATACCATTTGGAAATTCTCAGTACCGACAGCGATGCAACCCGTTGTACATCCTCCTCCAAGCAGACTTCTCACCAAGCTATGTCTCCACTCGCGTTCTGATCAATCTTTTGTATATCGTCGCCTCGGACGCATGTTTCTCACGAGTCTCTAAGGGCAGGCCGCTTTTGGCTTCTTCTGTATTCAGAGAGATGACGAGCAGCTATCCTAGTTAGAAAAAGCGTTGCCTTGTAGGCTTATAGGTCATCAGCTACCATTCTCCTCCTTCTTCTTCTTATGAGAATTTTGAATTGAGATGAGAGAACCACTTGCTAGCTACTAAGATTCACTGTCCCACACAGTAAACAATTAAAAACAAATTGAAATAACAGCCCTACAGGGGCCATTACTTTGCATTTATGATAGGCGCACCAAAAGACAACGTCTGCGAATCAATTTACAGTAAACTCTCACATTTCCAGTTCAGTCAGCACATCCCAACCTAAAGACAATGTCACGTGAACGCCTCTTTAATTCAGCCATTCGGAGGGTAAACATACAAAATGCACCTCATCACGGACCATCTGGAACCACTTCGCCCATTCAAAGTTTTCCATGACAAAGAGATCGAATATGTGTCACCCCATTTGTGGCCAAAGAACTGCTAACCACTGCCATTCAAGGCGGTTCCTTTCAGACTAGTGCATTCCTTTCAAACAATCGAAGCAAGTCTCATTCATTTCGGCCGCACTCCACCTTGCGGCCGATGATCTCTTCACCTCAGCAAGTGGTCCCCGAAACCCACTGGACGAGTATTAATTGATAAAGGTGTCAGGCCGTCAGTGCGTCTCATAAATCGCGCACAGAAACGCCTCGAGAGAACACCCCAACCAAGTCCAATCAGCCTTGTCACTGCCGAGCCGGCCAGAGTGTAATTAATTACTGTTTTCACAGCCAGGGCTACCGAGACGCAGGGCCCTCCTAGCGTGCGATCAAACAACCTTTCCAATCCGACCGCCCCAGCGGAGGGCGGCCGCGGCAGCCTTGATTGCTCTATTTGAGGAAAGGGAGAATATTCAAATCGCTCCCATTAACTTGTTTGTTCTAGATACACCGCACGGCAGTGGCTCGCCGCGCCACCTGATCTTCCGGACCTGATTGAATCCAATTTATATTCAAATTGCAGCGCCGGCAGGGGGCCGAGCGGAGTTGATGACACCTCGCGCCGCACGGGGGGTAGACGTGGTCATTTCCGAAATTTCAATTCGATCCACTTGTCCGAATGTTTATGGCCTTCTCGGCTGTCAGTCGGCGGATCGTTCATTTTTTCCCTCAGAGTGTGCTCGTGAGAAGCTGCCGCTGCTACTGTCCCAGTTGCTGGCACTCCTCCGTCCTCTCTCAGTGGTGGCGGCGGTTACGAAACTCTGCCACAGATGCGGCATTCGCCGCACGATCTCGGCAATTTATAGCAGAGCACAGTCACCCTAAGTTAGGATGATGTTGTTCGATGATCCTACAGCAAGGAGCGGGAGCGCTCCTGCTAACCAGCGCCAATTGCCGGTAACATGCAAGAACAGCGCTCAGACGTGGAAACTTTAGCCAATTTGTTGCGTGTGCACATGAGTCGAAGCGCTCGATGTTACAACACTACTTGTCGAGTGAAGGCATTATGCCACTGAGAGTTGCCTTTTGGTCTGCCTTCGGCTCTGCAGCGGCGGATATCTCATTAGATTATTAGTTATGGGTTCCAGATTTGGTTTGATGATCTGCGATGTGATGATTAATGTTCCATTCGATTTGAATGTGATCCACCGGGCGGGTGGTGGGGGAGAGTCGGCGAACAAATTGAAATAATGTTCCTCAACCCCAGAGGGGGTGCATAGCAGAGCAGAGCATAGTTCGAATGATGAAGACATTGGCTGGTGTTGTATAACGCCGGAGATTGGATGCTGGCTGTCTGGGAGCTGTGAAGTGGCTTGGATTCGGTGGGAACTCGAGGTCTAGCTGGAAGCGTCTGTCAAAGAAGTGACGATTCCATTGAAAGTTAATTAATTTATCTTTTTTTCTTCTTGAGCTTGAGGAGTGAAAGCGAGCGTTGGAGAGGTCGCCTGTTCATGTTGCAACTGAAGGTTTTTGACAGCCAATTAATCAGCTTCTGCACAAGAATCTGTGCTTGGGGGTAGACCATAGTTACCGCCAGTTGAGGGGGAAGAAAGATCATATTCCCTTTCATTCGAGTGTATGGATTCGGGACAGTCTATGATTTCTTTCACATTAAACATCATTATTTTACAGAAAACGATTGTGACTTCACAAGTCATTTGGAAGTAATGAGGAGGGTTTTATGGGAAAATGACGCACAATTTACCCTCGAGACCCATGTGCGCTCTACATGGCCCAGCCATCTTAGGCGTTGAATTCGTAGACGCCTGACTAGGCTCATGCCGCTGTACAGCCCGTACAGTTCGTGGTTGAATCTTCTTCTCCAATAACCTTCAACGCAGGCAGGACCAAAAATTGAACGCAGAACTTTTCTCTTGTAAAGACCAAGTGCTTTTTCATCCGCTTTTGAGATTGTAGGTTGGTGTTATATAATGTTAGCTTGGTCCTTCGAGAGAGGACTCTACTGCTCAATTGCCTCTTGAGCCCAAAGAAGCAACGATTGGTAAGAGTAATTTTGCGTTTAATCTCGGTACTGATGATGTTCGTACTGTTCACTTGCGAGCCGAGGTAGACGAAGTCCTTCACTACCTCGAAGTTATAGCTGCCTTTGGTGACGTTTTGGCCAAGTCGTCGATGTTGTGCGTCCTTTCTTGATGACAGCATATACTTCGTTTTACCCTCGTTCACTGCTAAGCCCATTTTGGCCGATACTGCAAACGCTTCATTGACTGCTCGCTGTATTCTGCCAATGACGTCAATGTCATCCGCGTATGCTAGCAGTTGTACGGACTTCTGGAAGATCGGTCCTCTAGTGTTGGCGTGTGAGTCTTGCACGATCTTCTCCAGGATGATGTTAAAGAAATCACATGACAGCGCGTCGCCTTGTCTAAAACCTTTTTTGACATTGAAGGTCTCTGTGAGTTAGTTACCGCCCTTGATGGAGCAGCGAGAATTCTCCATCGTCATCCTGCACACCCTAACGAGTTTGGCAGGAATGTCAAAACTAAACATGGCGTTGTTTAGCTCGTCCCTATGCATGCTGTCCTATGCGGCATTGAAATCGACAAATAGGTGGTGGGTGTCGATCTGCATTTCTTGGGTTTTTTCCAGGATCTGCCGTAATGTGAAGATTTGGTCAATGGTGGACTTCCCCGGCCTGCAACCACACTGATAAGGACCTATCAGGTTGTTGACGAATGGTTTTAGGCGCTCACACAAAACGGCAGAGAGGATTTTATACGCGATGTTGAGAAGACTTATCCCCCGGTAGTTGGCGCAGTTGAAGGGGTCTCCTTTCTTGTGGATCGAGCAAACGATACCGAGGTTCCACTCGTCGGGCATGCTTTCCTCCGACCATATCTTACAGATGAGTTGGTGCATGTACCTTACCAGTTCATCTCCAGCTGCTTTAAACAGTTCCGCAGACAGTCCGTCTGCACCAGCAGCTTTATTTGACTTTAGTCTCGATCTCGCTATCTTGACTTCGTCTCTGTCGGGGGGACGGAATTCTCGTCGATCATCGCTAATTGCGTTGAGTGGAACATTCTGCCTGACAACGGTATTGGAGTCTTCCTTGCCGTGTAACAGTCTACAGAAATGATCCTTCCAGATTCTGAGTATCGACTGCGAATCTACTACTACTGGATAGTTGTTTTACCCGTTGGTAGAACTTTCGTATGTTTTTCTGCCGTAACACCTCTTCTTTTCCGCGCTTCTCATGCTCTTTCTTTTTCTTTTTGAGAAGCCGCCGCTCTTCCCTTCTCTTAAGTTCGTAGAGCTCACGAACCGCTCTCGTCCTTCTGTCCAGCGTCGCCTTGTATGCTGCTTGCTTCACTGAATGTTCCTGCGTGCACTCGTTGTCAAACCAAGGGTTTTTTTGGGGTGGCGTTTTAAAACCCAGCACATCAGATGCAGCTTCTCTGATGGCTTTTTGACAACGGTTCCCCTGTTGGTCGACTGTTTCGCCTGGCAGTGTTGGACTCTCTGAGAGCTTTAGGGAGACTCGATCGGCAAAGTTGCTAGCGGTCAATTGCGATTGTAGCTTTCCGACGTCAAACTGTTAGAGACAAATTTTCTCCTGCTATTACTGTTTAGACAGTTCATTGGCATAAATCTGTAGATTGGACTACTCAATAGAACAAAAAGAATCCAACACGACGAGTGGTTCCAGTAAAAATTCCGCCGAGTGGAATCTCCGTATGGTTTACCCGATTCACAAAGAGCCTTTGAGTATAGCAGTTAACGAGGAGACGTAGGTTTTTTAACCGTGTATGTAAGATATTCTCTGTTATGTTGTGTGAGAACATCGTACCATATGTCCACAAACAGATCAGACTGGTCCAGAAAGGTAGAACTCTGCTATTGGCTTCGGGCGAAATGCCTCAAGCACCGAAGTTGATCCCAGCGTTCAAGAGGTAGACCGAAGTTCCAGGCACGGAAGCTGGTGAGCCGTTGCCTAGACACTGCTAAAAAGGATGGTAATGCAAAATTCTTCAAGAAGCTTTGCAATGGTACAGATTTAGATCTTTCGGGCGGTGCATACAAAATGGTTAAGAAGAAGCTATCAGACTGCTGGGACCAGAAACGTCCTGGCCTACAATTCTAAGCGGTATTATAGGACACTTATTCGTCTGTAGATCCTCTACTTTGTTGGCCACAACGCGAGGGACCAGCCCGGACCAAATCCCTCCAATTATACCAAAGAAGAAGAACTGCACAAAGCATGCATTAAAATATCGGACAGAAAAGCGCACTAGGACAGTACAAATTTTCTACATAGCGACTGCCATACTTAGCTTGTAAGAGAATCTTAAAAATTTGGTTTTGAGCCCTTTGGAGTTCCATAATTCTGTACTGCGATGCATTACCCCACGCTGTTATTCCGTATTGAAGTACCGTCTCCACCAGACCTACTTTCTGGTCTGGACACTTGCATTAGTACTTCTAACGACGTGTGGTTGCGCACATGGTAGGTAAAGAGCGAATGTCGTGTACCTGTACTTTATGTGGTGATCCCACTTAAAGTTGCAGTCTACGTATACGCCGAGATATCGATACACGTCAGCAAGGTCTTCGAAAAGATTGTTATTCGAGCCCAGAAAACGTGGGTCGAGGACAACAATATTATACCGGACAACCAGTTTGGATTTAGGGCGGGGTATTACACCATACATGCCGCGTCAAAGCTTGTAACCGACATTCAATCGAATAAAAAAAAACACTGTGCGGGTGCCTGTCTGATCAACTTAAAGATGGCGTTCGACACCGTTCGACAGAGAGGCCCTTTTCCTTAAGCTCGTCAGACTTGGCTTACATAGAACATTGCTATACCAGATATATGACATGATAACAGGTAGAAAGTTCGTCGTAAAAAGTGGCGGCGTTACTTCTACTACAGTTTTTGATATCTATAATGGTCTACAGCAGAGGGCTGTTGGCTTCTCAATATTGTTTGCTATATTCACTGCAGATCTTCTACTTAGTGGCGTACAGATCAGGTCCGAAGCTAGAAGTCATTAATACCATGTTGCAACGTGACTTTGACAACACGTTCACATATTGCGATAACTGGAAGCTGCGTATCAACTTCCAGAAGTGTGAAACTGTCCTTTTCCACACCCTGCTGGCCATGGCCACAAGGGATACGCGCGTAAACTGGAAGAAGATCCGCATAGTTGACCCAAAGGGTCAGCCGTTAGCCGTGAAAACTGTAGTTAGATATCTTGGCATTTGGTTACATCATTTTCTGTATTTTAACAAACATATAGAGAAGGCTTTGACCAATGCTAGAAAAGCCTTTGCTGTGGCAAGTAAGCTGTTATACAGCAGCCAACTTGATGCCAGGGTGAAGGTAATCTGCTACATGGCCCTCATAAGGCCAGTCATGGTGTATGGTTGTCCCCTGTGGTTCAACGTGAGTCCTTCTCAGATGGAAAAGATGAGGGTGTTCGAGAGACGGTGTCTTAGGACTTGTCTTCGGTGGTATCGAACACCCGAGTCTGAGTACGAAAAGTACTATCCTAACGAGGTCCTTTACAACAGGGCAAACGTGAAGAGGATAGACAATTTTATCATTAAATTAATAAGAAGTCACATTGCAAGAAGTATGTCTACCAACAGTCTGATCTTCCAATTATATGTACCATGAGAGGGTGCGCCACAACGGCTTTGTCCCATCTGAAGTGTTCCTCTATTTTGATTCGATCGGCTTGATCCAGGACACGGAACCAACAGTTGACGACCACAAACATACCACAAACAACGGATGTCGTCCACAAACACGAAGATCTTCTCCGGTTCAGTAGAGCGGCGATCCCTGCTCGAGACAGGAGAGAGAGTGATAAGGAGCGGTACTTCTTTTGGTGGTTACACCTGAACCAGTATCCGCCTTCGCCGCCCCTGACTATATAATATTAAACGTTTAGTTGGTATAACGGCCTACTTACCTAGTTGTAAGGCAGACTAGCAAAAAAAAAACGAATTAAATAAAAAAAGGGAAAAAAGGTGCACAAGGGCGTGTGGATTATATATGTTACGCATATACATAAGGTACACGTCCGTAGTATTACGGACATAGATTAAATGAGATTAAGTTTCTTAGGTTTTTTTAATAGTTAATAGGGTTAAGGTTTAGATTTAGGTTAGGTAATAATAAGAATGTATAGAGCGACAAGTTTTTCTTAGTTTTCTTGGCCAGTAAGTCTTAAACAATAAAGTCTGTCCTAAGACAAAAAAAAAACAGAAACAATAATTTAGACGCCGAAAGGCAAATAGTAAGTTAGATTTGAATATTTTAGAGTACCCGCGGAGGGTCAGTAAGATAAAATTAAGTACTTGAATTGTTAAATATTAAATTTATTCTTATGTCATTTTTGTCTAGTATAAGTTGTCCTGGGAATTAAATAAAAATTAAATATAAAAAAAAATCGATACACGTCAACTGTATCAATATACTCTGCGCAGCCATCTGTCTTAGGTGTTTGATGCGACTTGCGCAGGCTATCAAAATTGTGGAACCGTATTCTTATTCGATTTCTTACTAAATGGTAGGGTCGAATATGCATTACTTTGGTCTTCTTCGAGTTAATAACTAAACCATTCTCGTGACACGTGTTAAACGCTGTTTGCATTGTCTGAGTAGCAATCTCAATGTCTTTGTGGCTCACAACTATGGTAGTGTCGTCCGCCTATTGAAAACCGACGCTATTTTGTAACACAGATAGCATATCGTTCACGTATATAATGAAGAGTGGGTCACTGTGGCGTAGTGGGTTAGTGCGTCGACTCCTACGCAGAGGGTGCCAGGTTCGATACCCGAATTTACCACCTTTCATATTTTTCACGGCTCCACCTCTTTCGAGTCACTGACAATGCTCAAAGAGTATGCCTGTCTAGAAAAAGCTTCTCAAACTTGGCCGTTCGGAGCCGGCTTTAAACTGTAAGTCCCTTCCACGCGTGAGAGAACAATAGCACGCACAACACGAGGTTGCTGAGAAGCTAGGCCCAGGTCCGCAACGGACTGTCGCGCCACCAATATTATTATTATTATTTTTATTATTATTATATAATGAAGAGAAGAGGTCCCAGTATAGATTCTTGGGGTACACCCCACTCAACATTTTGCAGATTGCTACAACTGGACGATAATCGCACCATGAAACCTCTGTTCCGAAGATAACTCACAAGCCAACCCAATATTCGACCACGAACGCCTATCTTCTCCAGCATTTTGATTATTCTTGTGTGACAAAGTGTGTCGAAAGCTTTTTTGAAATCTACAAAGATTACCAGCGAGTGGAGGTTCTTAATCAGACTCAGTAATTGATTGACATTTGTGTTTCTTAGGAAACCATACTGGTTCTTGTTTATGATTTTGTATTTGCCTGTATAATCTTGTAGTCTTCTCGCCATTACTTCTTCTAACACTTTGTCAATCGCTGATAACGTGGACATAGGGAGGTAGTTCGAAACTTCGTATTTCTTCCCGGACTTGTAGATAGGTCTTACAATGGCAATTTTAAGTTTTTTCCGAAATTGAATTTCCTCCAAAGACTTATTCACCAATTGTGAGACTGTGGGTGCTAAGAAACTCGAATTGTTGTTGAGATCCTTAGCCCTGATATTATCTACGACGGCAGATTTGTTCACGTCGCATTGTATGTATATCACCGGCTAATCGCCATGGCAGATGGTTTAGGGGATTTATCCGATCATCAGTATGGCGTCAGAAAATCTCGTTCTTCCATCGACCCCAATAAAGTGGTAGTAGCCTGTAGATACAGCAGCTGAAGCGATACGGGGATAAGATGGAGCACATAAAAATACTGTGCCATAATAATACTGGACTTAAAAGACGCTTTCAACTCTGCAAACTGGTCATGGATTATGAGACCCTTAAACAGAATGGGTACGCCACAATACCTGAAGATAATAATCGCCAGTTATTTCACTAACCGGAAGCTCAGGTACCGCCCGACTACTGACCAGAGTAATACGAAGTTTCAGCGGGCGTCCCCCAATAATCAATCCTTGGATCCCTCCTGTGGAACATAATGTACGACGGAGTGCTGCGATTGACGGTACCACAAGGAATCCAGGTCAACGGCTGAACCGACGATATTGCAATAGCCGCTACAAACAAAGCGATTGCCATGATAAAGGATTGAATGGAATCCGCCGACCGAGACTAGCTGAACACGGGACCGAGGTTGTCTATTAAGACATTTATTAAGACATCAGCCGAAAGACTGTAGAATACGCGGACTTCTGGATTGGTTTCGATCGGAAGAGGCTCTAAATTACCTGGGGCTAATGCTCGTAGGGACGGTGACGTTGTGGGTATGTGCATCGACCCCAACGCAACTAGGTTTGATTCCCGGCCGGTACGACCAAAAATAATTTTTCATGGCCCACGTCTTTCGAGTCACTGAAGATGCTGCGATTGGATCCCTTCCAATCGTGAGAGAACAATAGCACGTACAATACGAGAGTTTGCCGAGAAGCTAGGCCCCGGCCCTTTACGGACTGTAGCCGACTAAACTTCAAAACTCACATCGGTACTTTAGGCAGCGCTTTCCGGAGTACTGTCGAACATTGGAGGACCTCGATATGCAGGAACGATCCTACTTTCCAGAGTGGTCAATCCATCTTTTCTCTGCACCGATATGGGTTGGAACTATCCGAGACAAGGGAACCGACAAGGAAGCTCTTAGCAACATACAGGCTCTGCGCAATAAGAAGAATCAGCGGTTTCCGAACAATTTCGGACGAAGCTGCTTACTCCATTGCAGAATAGGTCCCTATTGACATTCTCGCAACTGAAACGAACGACCGACCACCACGAGACCAGGGTAAGATGTCTAAAAAAGCAAGAAAGTTCAACATCTGTGCCGAGCCAGATTGGACACCATAACCAAATGCAGATGGACCCTAGATTGAAGCTTGGACATCGAGATCTCACGGGAGATGCAATTACCACCTCACCCAGTTCTTGTTGAGCCACTGAGGTTTCCGGTAATACCTCGACAGCTGCGGTCACTACAACTCGCCCTCCTGTCCAGAATGCGTGGCCGAAGAAGAATACCATGCAATATTCCATTATAGACGCTATGCCGCAGCGAGAAGAATTCTATCAACTCCCGAACTCCTAGTTAGACATATGGCAGAATCAGGTGACGTATGGCTGGGGATCTTCTCATTTAGAACGACCGTGAAAGAAAAGACGAATTGGCAAATATCGAAAACTTATCGTGATGTGCTAACCAACCCCGCGAAGCAATACCTACCGGCAGTTTCGCGGGAGGAGTGGTTTAAATATGCAGAAGTGTGGTTTAGTACGTAGGCGCAAGGAAAAATGGGAATAATAGCCCGCGAATCGTGCATGCTGGTAACACGGGTTGCTAGTAATAACAATAATAATATTGGTGGTTTATGTGACTCCGAACGGCGAAGTTGAGAAGCTTTATATAGACAGTTAATACTCTTTGATCATTGTCAATGACTCGAAAGAGGTGGAAACCGTGAATTATGAAAGTTGGTAGATTTGGGATTCGAACCTGGCTCCCTCTGCGTAGGAGTCAACGCACTAACCCACTACGCCACGGCGACTCACACACGGTTGCTAGTAACTTTCGAAAATTCCACATCCTAATTTTCCTAATTTTACCTGAGTTTGACGCGTATAAGGTATATCCTTTAAGCCTCAGTCCAGAAATTCTACCGCTTTTACTGATCCCTGTCTCCTAATTGAGTGCAATCACAATGTCCGTGTTTGAGGAGATGGGTTTGTAGATAGTGCCTTTGAATGGTGTTACCTGCATCAAGCACATAATGTTGAATTCTCCTTAATAGTGACATAACCAGCCGATTCGTATGATTCGTTGCAATACTACTCCCTTTGGAGGGAGTTTTCTTATCACCTTCCTCTAGTATCTATAGCTCATGGCTGGGAACTGTTGGCTGTCGGTGACTGTCCTGCCACTTCCTCTTGGTGCTTGGTGTCGACAAGTATGTCGGTGCGTCGATGAGTAATTTGTCCACTTACTGAACTTTGAGATTAACCAGTGCCATTCCGCAGTTCAGGTCGAACTCCTTATATTTAAGAATCATAATCGATTCGTGATTAAGAACGAATGAGAACAAGCTTTTCGGCTCCTCCAGATTCTGATTCTTCATGCTTACAGGGATTTTCCGGCAGCGGTTAAACATTAGTTCCACATTTGGCGAAGGCTCTTTTCATTTTGGAAGAGTCACTTTCAGAAACCGCGTTCGATTGTGACACTGCCAACTTGCAAAACCACTGTTTCTTTTGGCTTAAGACGCAATTGAGTCAATAGCCCCATTTATCAAATGGTCTGGCCGGGCTGTCTAGGCTGTGTGGAGCCCATTGACAACTTGTCTCCGGCAGGAACAGTCTTCGCAACTCGTGGTCCTGTGTGCCTGTGGTGTGGAACAACGCCACAGTGGGGCCCATGTTTGGGGTGGCGCACACTAGTGGAAAAGGAACTCAACCAACGTTGTGTGTTTGTGACAACAACACGTGCGAACTTGAGTGACTTGTTGGCCAAAGACCAGGTCTATCCTTGATTGTGACCCCACACAAAGAAGGAGATATATCCTCATACACACAATACACATTTTAACCCCGAGTTCATTAATAGCAAATGTGGTTGCCTAGAGCGAGCAGCTTGTGTTTGAAAGATGTCTTTCATTTATTCCTAACAGGGAGTGGATTTTCGTTGGACGTTTGGACGTTCTAAAACTTACTCTAGGCAACCATTTTTTTTTAAATTTGCACGTGCTCAAGGGATTGCTAATACTCTTATGCGTCCGGAGTCAAGACACAGCACGGGCCGAAGCTATAGAGGGAGAAAGGGAGAGGAGGTACCTGTGCACATTGGTCTTAAATATCTGCGGGTTGTAGTCTGTGGGAAATATTAGGTTGGGAAGAGCATTCCATATTCGTGCAGCGCGGCTGAAAAACGATTCTCTGAATTTAACTGTGCGTCCGAAAGTAGGCTTAAGGGTATACTGATGGGCATTCCTGGCGAGACGAGTATTGCGGGTGAATTCATGGAGAGGAGGAATGCAGTTGGCTAGCTCACTTGAGCATCGTTTGTTGAATTAACGACGGACAAAGAAGAGACGGTACGTCGATGTTCGAGCGAATCCAATGACTCTGCGATATTATTGTCTCCTATAAGTTTTATCGCTCGCTTTTGGATTCTATCAAGTAGGTGCAGGGTGGTCTTGGTGGCACCAGACCAGATATGAGCGTTATACTCAAGCTTGGGGCGGATGTACCCATTACAAATTAAAGCCAAATCAGAAGGGGTGAAATATTTCTTGCATCGATTAAGGAAACCTAAACATTTCGCAGCATTTTTGGCGACATCAAAAATGTGATCGTTCCAACTAAGTGCTGCGTTGATACACATACCAAGGATGGAAAATTTTCTGGTTTCATCGACACAATCGCCATTCATGGATAATGGCCCATTAACAGGGGTTCGCTTGAGTGACAGCAGACAGCATTGAGTTTTTGAAGCATTGAATTCCACTCTATATTGCTTAACATACGCTGCCGTTCCAATTCTACGGCCGAAGGGAGGGGTCGTGAGTCTTGGAACGAATATGAAAAGCTGAGGGTGCTGTCAACAGCGAATGAATGGATTGGATTAGAAGTAGCAGACAAGAGATCATTTATAAAAATGAGAAAGAGTGTCGGAGACAGAACTGAACCTTGGGGAACACCAGCATTTACTTCGTGGATATCAGACTTGAACCCATCCAACACAACATGAATTGAACGATTCCAAAGGTAATTTCTAATCCATAGAAGAAGATATTCATCCATACCATTGGACTGTGTCATTCGATATGTCAACGATTCGTAGTACATACAATATTCCATTGTGCTTAACCAGGGAACCAACAAATCTCACCTCCACACGATGAAGTAGTTCTCCTGCCAAGCACTGAAGAAGGTGAAGCTATCAAGAAATTGAAGAAAACGGCGATCCTATCGAGATATCGACAGAGGTCAAATATCTAGAGAGTTTCACATCTGTACCTAGATGTGGATGAAGTCTAGAAAGCAAACACAACAGTGCATGTACATCAATGCTTCGCTAAGTGGGTCTTCGAATTCGAGCCTACTGGTTCCAGAACAAGAGGAAGGCCGAATCTCCGGTATAAGGACCAACAAGCTGGGTGCGTGAACGTAAATGACGGAAGGCAGCTATTGTTCACGTTCCCTTTATTGGTCGTAGGCCTGAGAAGTGAGAAACGTAAGTAAGTTACCTTGGAAACCGAGGCTTTGGTAAATCTTCATTTACATTGAATTAACACTGGGTAGGATTAATCACATACACTGCGGCCCTACCTCTTGGTTAGCATAGGCAGGCCTGATTACTAGTGCCAGGAACTGTCGAATCGAGAAGCATTTCGTAAGTGCATGTACAACCCACATCATCTGCAAACGCATTGAAGAGGCATTCAAAATCTAACTCAATGAATGATTTGATTCATCAATAAGTACCTAAGCAAACACAACTCTAAACAGAGCCTTGCGGTACACCCAGATTAATACGGTGTCCCACTCCCACATGTATCTATCTATATTTATTTTTATTACTTGGTGAACAAATTTTTGGGTAAGAACTGACACCCATGCCTATTAAACACGTCCGTGTTGTAGTAATGGCCAACGCCATTTGACCATGACGATATCCCCCAGTCGACCACTTTCAGCAAGTTCCAAGAAAGAAGAATCAACACACAACCACGGCAATCATCACCCGACCAGATTCCCGCTCTATTTAATGTCACATTTCCAGGGAAAAACTTCAAAATTCCAATCACACCGTCACTCGGAATCATCACCTTGAATGTTCCCACAGATCTCCTCAAACGGATGAGTGGCCCTCAAATGGAATCGTTTCAATCGTTTGATCTAGCGCACGCACACACTTCTCGAAAATCAAGAGAGAGGAACCCTCGCACAGAGTTCATAAATCAGAGCCGGATAATCCCTTCGTACGGACAGGACCACACAAATTCCGCGACTTGTCTCATTCCGGCTCTGCCTCACCGAATGCTCCAAATTCTCACCCAATTCTGTCTCGGATGCCAGTTCAGTCGGATCTGGATACATTCCCGAATGCGAGTCATTGTTGTCATTGTTGTTGTGTTCGTGGGGAACGACAACGACACGCCGAAGGCGTTACCCGGAATCAGAGCAAAAATGTATCCTACCAAGTCCTCACGATCTACCACCAAGTCCCAGTCAACAGTTGCAGCACATATCATACAATCCCACCGACAGACAGATAATACACAACAACAATGCGATCTATATCACGGAGCAATAAATTTCCGAAACCACCACCGTCACCGGACGACGCGACGACGGTCCCATTCAGCCCGGCCGACCGTTCGACGGTCCACTTCATCGACCGATCCAACGACACCACGGTATCTTCAAGCAGCGCACACAGTGAGCGTGTATCTCTCTCCTCGGCCAGGTGGCGAGGTCCGAAAGCCGATTTCGTATTCACATCTGTCCAACGCCGAGTAAAAGTCCCCCAGACACCAGACGCTGGACCGCAAGCCCGATCCGCCCGAACCGCAGTCCGCATCCCAGAACTCGCTCGGTGTCGTACCCAAGTCGAGACGAGAAAACGACGGAAAAACAAGGCACAAAACCACCGCCAAATCGTAGAAATAGTTGCACAATGCACAATTATGCATTGTGTGGCTATTTAAAGAAAATAAAAGGTGCAGTTGGAGCTGCAGCCCACACCTGGCCGCCACCACCCTCTCCACCCCACCCGACCACCACTCTGCGGCTCGGTCACACGAAGCCCGACAATAAATCCCAACGATGCCTGGCGACCCCGGTGATGCTGGCGATGGTGAATTTGGTGCAAATTTAATCACGGCTCGCTGCCAGTAAATCTCTGCACATGCCAGAGACAAAAGGAGATGGTGTTAAATATTCGCCGAGTCATCGCGCGCGCGCGCTCTCTAGAGAAGCCGCCGCTGGAAGACATCGAAGACTGGGTGGACTCAAATTGGGTTAGCCCAGCTCGTTTCGAATATTAATCAGATAAATGTCGTTATGGCTGAGGAATAACTGTGCTTGGAGGCCTCTGCCTCTGCCTTTGCCTCTACATCCGTTCGTACGCGATCGAATTGAATAACGCCACGCTGCGCTGCGCGCCGCTTCGCCGTGAAATAGTTTGCGATGTAATGCGATCTGACACTTTAAAAGGAAGCGTTTGGCGCGCGGTTTATTTGCTTATTGTTGTGTATTTTTATTAGTAAATGGTCTGCTTCGGTACAGGTTACACAAAAGAATGAAGAATCAAACAAAAAAGGAAATAGAAAATGGAGTAGAGCGGGAAAGCATATATCGCCATGGAATGTCGATATGTCCTGAAGTGTGTGCCCTTTGTGGATTTGGGTTGCGTTCGTCAATACGCGACAGTCCTCCCCTCTAATTTTACCCTTAAGAGTACATAAAACGATCGACAGGTTTCCTTGTTCTCATGCTTCTGCGAACAATTGGTACAACGCCTGGTTCTTCCGCTTTGCTACGATGTTCCTCTTGGTTCTGTTGTTGAGTCACCGTGTTTTCCAACGATGCAGGAATATCATCTTCAGGTTTCTTATTTTCATTAATCGACTGCCGTAATTCGGCTCTTGGTTGGGTGCTGGTGCTCGGAGTTATCGTTTCTAAATATGATTCTGTTTGTCCATCTACCGGGTCTATTTCACACTTCAGTATTTGATCCAAATGTCTTCGCCAAAGTTTCCCATGTACGCTAATGTAGTAGTGCAAAGATCCATCTCGTTTGACGATTCTTCCGAACTCCCATTTCTTATCCTTGTTAGAGTAGTCTCTTACTTGCACTGTTTCTCCAGAATGGAATGTAGTACCACATGGGTAGGCTACATCCAGTTTCTCCTTCATGTTGTCTTCGACGTTTGATCGAACCAAATCCAAAACGATGCGTATATCACGTTTTAAGAATAACATGCAAGGTGCCACTCCAGTTGTCGAGTTGGGTATCTTCCGATACCTTAAAAGATAATTTGATAGTTTCTGGCTCAAATTACCAGGATCATTTACCATCTTCCGTAATACCATCTTCATGTTCTGCACAAATCGTTCCGCTTGTCCGTTCGTCGCTGGATGGTACGGTGCTGTAAATTTATGACGAATCCCGTTGGCTTTGGTAAACTCTTGAAACTCCCTCGACGTAAACGTTGGCCCATTGTCACTGACTAGTGTCACCGGCAATCCGTATCGAGCAAAAATATCCTGTAATACGGAAATTGTTTTTGGTGCTGTCATGCAATTCATGGGAATAATCTCAGGCCATTTAGAATGAGCATCAACAACAATCAAAAAGTATCGGTTCATGAATGGCCCCGCGAAGTCTATGTGGATGCGTTGCCATGGAGAAGATGGATACTCCCATGGGTGTTGTACTCCTTTAGACTGCTTCTGCACCATTCTACATGCGTAGCATCCGCGCACAGTAGATTCAATATCCAAATCGATATGCGGCCACCATACGTAGCTTCGTGCTAGCGCTTTCATTTTCACTATTCCAACATGTGCAACATGTAATTCATTTAGTACGTGCTTTCGTAAACTTTCCGGAATTACCACTCTGCTGTTCCTAAGGATTGTGCCATTTGATAATGAAAATTGTTCGTCCTTACCTTTAAAACCAGGTACGCTTATTGTCTCCCCCACCAAAAGCGAATGATACACCATTTTAAGAACAGGGTCCTTGTTTGTTTCTCTTGCAATTTGTTTTTCAGTGATAAAAACTGCGTCGATCTGCTGCATTTGATAGTAAGTTACAGCGTCATCATCTAATTGTTTAGTCATTGGCAATGGTAAACGCGACAGTGCATCTGCATTCGCATGATCGTTTGTAGCTCTGTAGTGAATCTCATAGTTGAACCCTTGCAAAAACTGGGCATAATGTAGCATACGAGTAGCAGTCATACTTGGAAGATTCTTATCTGGACTGAAAATAGCTACCAGAGGTTTATGATCAGTTACTAAAATAAACTTACGTCCATAGCAGTATTGGAAGAACCGTTTAAGTGCCCAGATAATGGATGTTGCCTCTTTATCAATCTGGCTGTAGTTTTTCTCAGAAAGAGATAAAGATCGAGAGGCATAAGCAATTGGACGTTCGTGTCCATCGGGAAATTTATGTGAGAGTACCGCCCCCAGTCCATATGGACTTGCATCTGTCGCCAATATCAAAGGCAATTTCGAGTCATATGCACAAAGAACCGTGTCAGAAGTCACCTCTTTTTTTATGAGTTTAAAAGCGTCCTCACACTCTTTATTCCACTGAAAACGTGCGTCCTTCTTAAGTAAATTGTGTAGTGGAAACAATTTGGTTGACAATTTTGGTAGGAATCGTCCGTAATAGTTTACTAAACCCAACCAGCTCCGCACTTCAGTAACATTTCGAGGAGTGGGGGCGTCTATAATCGCAGTAATTTTTTCTTTTGTCTTTTCAAGCCCTCTCTCTGACATGACATGCCCTAAATACGTAATGGATTTTTCAAAAAATTTGCATTTATTGAGATTTACTCGCAGTCCAACACTACTTAATCGCCGTAACACTTCCTGAAGACGAGCCATGTGTTCTTCAATATTACCTCCTTGAATTTTGATGTCGTCCAGAAAAACACACACACCAGGAATGCCTGCTAACGTTTGGGTAATATACCTTTGCCAAATAGCTGGTGCCACCTTTGTTCCAAACATCAGTCGATTTACCTTATAATCCCCTTTAATTGTTGTAATGGTTTGCATTTCGGCACTGTGAGAATCCATTGGCATGTGTAAGTATGCCTCGCTAACATCCAACGTTGTAAAAATTCTCCCTCCAAGCATTGTCTTTGCAAAAATATCTTCTACAGGTGGAATTGGAAAATGGTCGTCCTTCAACACTTTGTTTAAGGTAATTTTGTAATCGGCACATAATCGAATGGATCCATCCTTCTTTACAATTGGCACTACAGGCGTACCCCACTCGCTGTAATCCATTTTCGTGATTATGCCCGCATTTTCCAATCGGTCTATCTCCTTTTCCATTTTCTCTTGCATGGCATACGGAACCTTTCGAGCTGCAATGTAAATTGGCTTGACATTATCTCTCACATATAATCTTGCTTCAAAATTATTAATTTTACCGACCCCTGGCTGAAAGACGTCACTAAATTCACTCTTGACCTTACCCAATGCCTTCTCTATTGAAAACACACTTCCATGTAATTGGTGTAATTCAGGCAGTTTTATCTGAAATATTTTGAACCATTCTCGCCCAAAAATTGCATCTACTTTTCCCGGCATAATATACATATTTGCATTTGCTTCTATATTATTGCACTTCACATGCATTGTGGTGTATCCCACTGGGTAAATAACCTCTCCTGTATATGTTTGAAATGGAACATCAGATCTATAAATTTCCTTCTTTGGCCATGTACGTAAAAAATCTTCATGCGATATCGACGACACCGCTGCTCCTGTGTCTAACTCCAATTGTTTTGTGACACCATCCAAATTTACTTGTACCATGAATTTATTTGGTTTTCTCTTTTCCTCCGGTAAAACCCTTGCGCTGATATGGTTTATGAAGTATATTTCTTCTTCTTCATCTGCGTAAGGTGAAGTTGACTGCAATTGATTTTGCCTATTCGACGCACTGTTGCTGTCCTTGTTGTCGTTGTTGTGCCTGGACACATACTGCTGTTGATTTGTACCGCTCATACATACGCGAGCGAGATGACCACTCTTCTTACACTTTGAGCATACTGTTCGAATGTGTTTACACTCATTGGCGAGATGTTCCTTGTTACCACATCGAAAACAAGTAGTTGAATTTCCTTGGAATTTACGTGAGCTTTGCTTACTTACTTTAGCTGAAAAATTTTGTTTTGAGTGTACTGCCATCTGATTTTGGTGATTGAAAGTCGATGTTGCTTGCAAATTTTGAATTTCTTTGGAATCCTTTTGTGCTGACTCCATTGCCAGTGTTGCTGTGACACAATCTATGAAAGTATTGTTGGGTTATTTTAGTTGAATTAATTTCTCCAACCAATGAGAATTTCGTAGTCCGCTTATAAATTGTTGTCGAAGATGTGCATCCGCTGTCGATGCTTGGCAAGATGAACATTTGAAATTACAGTTTTTACACATCTTTTTAAGATCTGCTACAAAATTTGATATGCTCTCTCCCTCATGTTGGATTCGTTTGGTGAATCGATTCTGCTCCGCAATGACGCTTGGTGATGGGTGCAAATGATCTTTCACCATTTTCACGAGCACGTCGTAGGATTTGTCCTTGGGATCCTCCGGACTTGTCAGGTTACAGAGTAGTTGTAGAGTTGGTGCCCCAATCGCATGAATCAGCCAGTTTCTTTTGCTGGATTGGACTTCAGTAGATGTACCCGTAAGATTCTTGAGACTAAAGAAATTTTCAAGTCTTCGAATAAAAATATCCCAAGTTTCCGTCTCTTCATTGAAGGTTTCCAGATGGATTACTTCCTTCTGCGATTGACCAGCCGTATTGCCCTTAATCGCATCTGTAATTGCCTGCAAAAGTGTCTGTAATTGACTTGCGTCCATTTTATTTAATGTAAATTTTCCCTTTTTCTTGCAAATTTGCTCCTCCTCGTCGCCACTGTTGTGTATTTTTATTAGTAAATGGTCTGCTTCGGTACAGGTTACACAAAAGAATGAAGAATCAAACAAAAAAGGAAATAGAAAATGGAGTAGAGCGGGAAAGCATATATCGCCATGGAATGTCGATATGTCCTGAAGTGTGTGCCCTTTGTGGATTTGGGTTGCGTTCGTCAATACGCGACACTTATGACTATGAGTTACGGTCGTGGTGACTTTCAGGAAGTCTACAGTCTCCAGTCCACCGTTCGAGATAAATCGATTGTTTGGGTCATTAGGGTGACCCGGATTGCGATGGCAACAAAGTAAGCACCTACCGGAGTGAACAGTGGGATTTATTGAGAATGTGGCACGTGATGGCATGGATGTCCTCGCCTACTGGAGTTTGCTTATCCTTCATCATAAATTATTTTGAGAATGCTCAACGATTGTCAACGACTATTGGGATTAATCTTCTGTGCGGATTTATTCTCCATGAGAGAACATGGAGGTAAGATGAAGCCGCCGTGTGGGATCGGTCACCTAACTCTAACACTCCCTTCCTCAGCAACAGGAAACTATGGCCTCACTCTGACAAACGTTACCACAGGAGCCCCGCAAGGGTCTGTCTTTGGACCTCTCCTTTTACTTTTACTTATGTCCTGGATCCCCTTGTGGATGCTAAATCCTCCACAATACCTACGCGCCATGGAGTGCGGTTTCGGGAAATGTGCCGCAGGTCTCTCCAACTCTATTCCTATTTGCCGTGCTTCCTTCTCAATTGCTTTGCTCCACGTACTCCTAGGCCCGCAGCGCATCCTGTCATCCTGAGTAAGTAGGTTACATTGCATCGCTTGGGTAGCTACTGACCGGTCACCCTTTTGGAGGGTCTGAGCAATCCACTACCGCTTCCGTCGTCGTTTGGTTGGACCTCTCCAACCGTCTTTCCGTCTGTCGCTATCAGATGGAGTCAAAGTGAAAGGCTTTGCTGACGATATTGTAGTTGCAACATTTGCTAGGCATGTCCTCTAGGTGGAGTCTGGTACTGACGAGGCTGGAGTCTGCCGGTCTAGTACTAGCTGCCCGCAAGACTGTGGCTGTCTTTATAACCAGCCGCAAGAGGGTTCAGTACGCAAACTTCCGGTTCGTAAATCAGACAATAAGATAAAAGGAATCATTGAAGTATCTCGGTGTCCTGATCGACAACAGACTTCTCTTCAAAACCCACACTGAGAACTCAAGTAAGAAGGCATCGATGATGCAGGCAGAACTCCCCGAGAATCGGCGGCTTGGATACGCTCGTAGGATCCTACTTTCCACAGGTCAACTCAGTTGTTTTGTACGCTGGTTCGATATGGACTGGCGCACTGGCAATACCTGGGTGCAAGAAGAAGCTGTCGGCGCAGAACAGTCTGCACAATCAGAGACATCAGCGGCTTCCAACGATCTCTGACGATCTAGCATGTATTCTGGCAGGAGTGGTTCACATCGACATACTCGCAAATGAGAGCCAGAGGGTGTACCTGATCCGGCCCCTGAATCGTGGCAAAAGGAATAAAGACGGTAGAAAGAGTTGCATCGATGAGGCTGTGGCATACCAGGTGGGATCGCTCCTCAAAGAGCAGATGAACCCGTAGGCTCATTCCAACCATTGAATAATGGACGCACAGCAGAATAGGTAAATGTAATTTTTACATTATACAACTCCTGTCTGGACACGGTGGCTATCGGAAATGCCTCCACAAGCACGATACTTCACCTATGTGTCTCAAATGAAGACACGGAGCGTGCAGTGTTCTAGGCGGAGGACTACTTCATCGACTGGCACTGGGATTTCTTGGTTCCCTATCCTCTGCATGTTTCAATTATTCCCGCGGACGGTGAGTGATTATATCTTTCAAGGGAACTTAAACATCTGTCGGATTCCTAAGTTTTGGGATAAGATTAATATGGTCTTCATACTGTATGCATGGCGTTACGCAAAACTCAAGGCTCTATCCCCTGCTATTAGTCTATCTTCCTTTTTTTTAAGACGGCCAATACGCATACAAGGAGGGCATATCTGTAAAGAGGTCTCTTTATTCGCTGGTAGGAATGAATGACAAAAGTCCGTCGAATACAAGCCCTTGCCCTTGCAGCATGCTTAGACATTAAGGGAGCATTCATAAAGCGTTAACATGAGGCTTGAACGCGTTTTATTATCTCTTGCTTGACATGTTTCTTGTAACATTTCTTTTCCAATTGTGTGTGCCACAAACCGTAGTGTCCATTATTTACGTTATTCCCCAGGTTAAGTGCCTAAGACTTACTTACTTACACACTTATCAGGCTGGCGACCCACGCTAGGTCCGAGACTGAGCAATAGCTGCTTGCCATCGCTGACGGTTTAAGCATGCTGCTTCCAGTCATCAAGATTCAGTTGTCCTGCTCCCATGATGACTTGGCCTCTATACCGGAGGTTCGGTATTCTTGGTGCTTAAGACTCTTTGAGTGAGAATCTTTTCTTGATGACAGCATATACTTCGTTTTGCCCTCGTTCACCGCTAAGCCCATTTTGGGCGCCTCCGCTTCAATACCAGCAAATGCTTCATTGCCGGCTTCACATCGCTGTGCGACCAATAACATCAATGTCATCCGCGTATTTTAGCAGTTGTACGAACTTTTGGAAGATCGTTCCTCTTGTGCTAGCGTGTGAGTTCTGCACGATCTTCTCAAGAATAATGTTGAAAAAGTCACATGACAGCGCTTCGCCTTGTCTAAAACCTTTTTTGAAATTTAAGGTATCTGTGAATTCGTTACCGACCTTGATAGAGCAGCGAGAATTCTCCATCGTCATCCTGCACAACCTGACGAGTTTGGCAGGAATGTCAAAACTAAACATGGCGCTGTTTAGCTCGTCCCTATGAACGCTGACATATGCGGCCTTGAAATCGACGAATAGGTGGTGGGTGTCGATCTGCATTTCTTGGGTTTTTTCCAGGATCTGCCGTAATGTGAAGATTTGGTCTATGGTGGAGTTCTCCGGCCTGAAACCGCACTGATAAGGACCTATCAGGTTCTTGGTATTGAAATGGAGACGACCAAAATGGGTGAACGAGAGTAGAAGGAAGTATATGCTTTCAATAAGGAAGGGCGCACAACATCGACGACTTGGCCAAAACGTCACCATAGACAGCTATAACTTCGAGGTAGTGAAGGACTTCGTCTACATCGGCTCGCAAGTAAACAGTACGAACAACACTAGTAACGAGATTAAACGCAGAATTACTCTTCGTACCAATCGCTGTTTCTTTGGGCTCAAGAGGCAATTGAGTAGTAGAGTCCTCTCTCGAAGGACTGAGCTAACATTGTATAACACCTTGATCATCCCAGTCCTGCTTAATGGTGCGGAGGCATGGACAATCTCAAAAGCGGATGACGAAGCACTTGATCTTTTCGAGAGAAAAGTTCTGCGTTCAATATTTGGTCCTGTCTGCGTTGATGGTTATTGGAAGAAGAAGATTCAACCACGAACTGTACGGCCTGTACAGCGTCATGAGTCTAGTCAGGCGTTTAAGGATTCAACGCCTAAGATGGCTGGGTCATATCGAGCGCATAGACAACACTGCTCCAGCCCGAAGAGTCTTCTACTCCGAACCAGTTGGACAACACAATAGAGGACGCCTGCGGAACCGATGACGCACCCAGGTGGAGAGGGACCTCAATCGACTTGGTGTGCGCAGTTGGAGACAGCTGGCTAAAGATCATGCCGGCTAGAGAGGCTTGCTGGTTGAGGCCCAGGTGCACCCTGGACTGTGGCGCCACCAGAAGAAAAAGAAGAAGAGCGACAATTCAACGTAAGCGGAAAAAGTGTCCTCTTCCCTAGTTTATTGTCCTGATCAACATTCTACTAAGACTAGATAGTGAAGCGCAAAAAAGGTGGTAGGGTACGCGGGTGATATGGTGATCTTGGTATCAGGCAAATTTTCGGCTGTGATCAGAAAGAGCATGGACGGGGCTTTGAGTTATGAAAATACGCGGGCTACAAAATGTGACGAACCGATGCTCTTCATATAGAAGGCGTTTTCAACAACATTTACCCACATTCAGGCATTGGTACATTGGCCAGAACCTTCTCGGGAAATTACCACTCGGTACTTAATGATTGAATGCAACATGGTCTAAATCTTCTGAATAACTGGGCGACCGATAATTGCCTCAGCTTAAACGCACAGAAAACCGAGACCGTCTTCTTCACTAGGAAATACAAAGTACTTTACACCGACCCTCCTACTCTAAATGGCACCAGTATCTTGGCCTTATACTAGATATATAACTGAACTGCAAGCTCAATACTGCCGAAAAAGCAAGAAAAGCCATCACGTCCCTATACATGAGCAAAAAAGCCATCGGGCATAAATGGGGTCTTCAACCATACATGACACACTGGCTTTTCAACTAAAGATGGTAAGTGGAGCCTTGAGATCGACTCCCACCGATGCACTTGAAACCATATTTATCCTTCCCCCTAGATATTCCTTGCAAGCAGATAGCAACCAACTGTGCAATCCGATTGAAGGCAAGGTCCCAATGGGAAGACTACACGTCCGGATATGCCAAAATCCAAATTGAACAAGGACTTGCCTCTACAAATCTGGATTACACCTCACCTTTATACTTCTCAGAGAAAAACTTCAAAACCCTAATTCCAGAAAGAGACCTGTGGTATGGCGGAAATATACCATTCGGTAACGCCATACACTTCTACACAGACGGATCCAAAACAGAAGACGGAGTAGGAAGTGGAATTTTCTCTGAACATCTTAATCTCAACAAATCAACCCATCTCCCTAATCACAGCAGCGATTTCCAAGCGGAAATAATGGCGATCAGCAAAGCCGTGTTTTGGCTGAGGTGAAGGTGAACGTGAAAGGTGAACATCTTTACGGAAAGCCAGGCAGCAATTAAATCCCTAACATCGTTCCCTATGAACTCAAAAATAGTTATAAGCTATAGCACATCTCTTGACGAGATATCCGAAAAGGTTTAGAATTCGCCCGTGTTGGGTCCCGGGTCATAGAGACATTATGGGAAACTGCGAAGCTGACAAACTCGCAAAAATCGCCACAACACTGCCAGATGACGGATCATTCTGTAACTTTGGTACTCCTCTTGCGTTACTATAACTCACTCGCCAAAGCAAACTAAAAGTCGATGCCAGATGGAATACAGGCAATTCGTGACAAATTACCAAATAAAAAGGGCCCAGTCCTGACCCCAAAAGATCTATAAGTTGGATATCCTGAAAAGACCTAAAGTAAGCACGCCAGTGGGAATAATCACCGGACACTTCCTTTTGGGATTACACGCGAAAAGACTAAGACTATTTTCTAACGATTTCCGCAGAAGTTGCTGAGACGAGGAAGAAGAAGAAAGTGTACAACACCTTCTCTGCAACTGCCGTGAACTTGCCTCAGCTAGGAAATCTACTCTAGGCTCCTACTTCTTTGATAATATAAGCGATATGAGAGAGACAGCAATCAAATCGCTATTAGACTTCATTGACAGATTTAGCTGGGTGTCGTAATAACCACGGTGGCCCTACCCCGCTCTCTTTTTAGGCAAACCCATGTGGCAGTACAACAGGCCTACTTTGGCCTTAGTGCCCCATCTCCGTCTTAGCGATCATTCTCTCATTCACTTTATTACAGCACTGTGTATAACTTTAGATCCTAAGCTCAGTTGGGGACTAAACGAAGACCAGCGAGTTAAGAAAGAATGCCTGCAGTTGTAAGCATAGACACTACAGGTGCTATATGGTCGACTCCGTCAGATGGTCTGCAGGTAATGCTACATCTTCTAACCTTGGACCTAAACATTAAAAACAACTTCTTCAACTCACTTGATGCGTTTTCTGTGAAGGTACCCTGGGAATAGGAAGTTGTGTATGCAATCTCTTAATCTATTTAATGGATGACAGTTGGTGGGAGCAGTGTTGCACTTAAGTTACTGCGCAGGTAATTCAAGATGTCACGGCGACCTTCGTATTATGAATAAGAAGGCTTGGATATTTGCATGTTTGTAAAGCTCCAGCTCTAAGACGAAGTCTCTGAAGTAATTAATTCCACATCCGTAGACAGGTGCACATATTATTTCTTTCCACTTCTAATGGACCTGGACCCCCACCAACAAGCCTCTCCAGCTGGCACGATTAGCCAGCTGCCTCCAATTTCACACGCAAAGTTAGTGAAGGTCCTTCTCCATTTATGTGCAGAAGTGGGCGTCCTCTATTGCGTTGTCCCACTGGTTCGGAGTCGAAGACTCTTCGGGCTGGAGCAGTGTTGTCCATGTGCTCTATCTTAGCTATGCCTAGGCTCATTTCGCTCTCATGGTTGAATATTCTTCTCCAAAAACTGTCAGCGCCAACAGGATCACAGATCGAACGCAGAACTTTTCTGTCGAAGGGACCTAACATTTTCAAACCTCCGAACCTGGAGGACCAGGTACTGGTTTAAACCCCTCCACAAGTTGCCTCTGCATGCAATAGTTCACTTCTAAGCGGTTGCTGTAATGACTATCCAGGGAGCGCCACGAGGAGGCTGTATGTCAACTTGACCTGGTCATTAACAGGAATCGTTGCTGTCATCTGGCCAAGTTCAGAACAATAAATAACTTTGCTCTGGGTACACATGCCTATGACTGTGCATCTATGTACACCTATTCTAAAATGTTGGTTGTAAATTTGGGCATCAAAACCAGTGGAGAGTATGAATTAGTTTAATCGGAATAGAAAGCAAAACAAAAATGACCGGTTCAGCATGACTTGGAGGAACTTTGAAGTGCGTGTCATGCCGTACGACGCATGCCGCCTTAGTCTCGTCCACCGTTTTCAACACGAGTCTCTCCTCCAACTCTTCTATGTGATTTCCGTCTGCACGACGAAGTTGCCTGCACCTCGAATCTGCCTTCAGTTGTTCCAGAGTTCTCAACTCTCCTCCATATTAAATTCCAGAATTTACCATAGTCCTCCTACAGCGCATCTGCAACATGCGACACACTTTCAAACCCGGAAATGGATGTGGATCTTAGTCCAAACAAGGTCACGTAAAATCCCCCACTTGCCCAAGCCCGAGAGCATCACGACTTTGTCCGCTCGAAACGAAAACATACGGTCCAACAGAAGAAAAAAACAAATGGCCTACGGATCGTGCAGAGTACACTCAGAGCATTGCTCAGCGAAATCCAGTAGCGGTCTTCTGATGAAATTTACTGACACTTCCAGGCGACTTCGAGCATGTACCTCGCAGCTCAGTACTTACATCACTCGAGAAGTTTGACCATAGCCCCACGAAGTCATGAAAAACGATCCACACTCCACAACACTTCCTTCTCGCTTAGGATCGCTCAAATAATCACTTTCGCTCCAGATCACAAATTCGCACCAAAACTGCACTGCCACGACAGAAGGCCCACAACAACAACAGCAAAAGAAACGTGCACGCTATCCACCGCCAATCACCGCTCCGAATGGTCTATCTCACAGCGAGAGAAATATTATGCTCCACGGTTGTATTTAACTCTTCCCGGTCGACGTCGATGAATTAATGCATCTTCAATAGCGGCACATGCACCATATGCCGCCATACGACTCCTCAGCAGTCCGCATCCAGATGCTGCAACCACGAGCAGCTTCGTTACGCCGCCGCCACACCACCACCACCGAGGAGGAGGACGAGGTACCCGCACGGGTACTCGTACTCGGTGCCGTCACATCGAACGTAACATAAACATTTTCTGCCCCAAAAGGCAAAAATGAGCTTCGCTGGCCATATTTTGCACCAGATCCCTCGTACGCGGAAGACCTTTTGACTGCGTGAACACACCACGGCACGAGAAAAAGGAAACACAGGCGACCCCCGTCACCGTCACCACCATCTTCTTCGTCGTCGTCCAATGGCCATCGCCGCGCCGCCGTCGCAGAGACAAAGAATGATGTCGCTGCGAGGATGCTTAATGTCTCAGAGGCTTCATTAATAAAAATGCCCACGACAGTGCGGATAGACGTGGCCTGTGCCTGTGGCATGGCAGTGACTGTGTGTGCGTGTGCGCTTGAGGAGCTCCTCACCGATCAGCGACGATTGCCTCGACCAGAGGCATGCAGCAGCGTCGAGTAAAAATCTTCGCGACATAATCTCCACCGAATCACCGCACAGCGTCATCCCATGGCGGGGGTCTCGCCGCGATCCGCGGGGGCGAACGTGCACATCCAGATGAAATATCTCAATAAGGGAGAGAGATCTGATCCAACATGGCGCACTGTATCTGTGGGCATATCGGTCCAAGTGAACATGCTTATTATGTGTTATTACCTGGCTTAGACATGGCAACGACACATTGTTTATGGTCGACAGCGACAGCGACAACGGATGGCTTTTGGAGCGGCTCGGCGCTGAGGCGGCGATGCTGCCGAGATGCATGTGCGTCCGAAGCGGTACATCGACTCTTAATGGCTACTCCCAGTGGATCACTTAGCGTTGAATTTGGAATAATCTCCCTAAATTGTTTGGCGGCATGAGGCTTTTGTGGTCGGGCGCAATGCCGCCTGCGACTGAATGCATGTGGGTCAAATGGGACGGTTGTCTTGAAGGAGTCACTCGGTTCAGATTGAGGGTTAAATTGGTTCGAGAAGGATTGTGAGGGCTGTGCCGCTTTGGATGGTGATTTATGGCAGACTAGATGATTGCGCTGCATTGGAGTCGTTAATCAATGATGTCTCCTGGTTTTGATGTGTGGAAGCGTTTTTAGGCTTTCAGGCCTTCCAGACATCAGGAATCTGATATTTCCCGCTTTTTCGAATTCAACACAACACAATTTTACGTAATCTCCATCGAGTCATTTCTAGAGAAGCATCGTCATCAAATGATGCACCATTTACAAAAGTCCCATGATCCGCTGAATAGAGTCAGGTTCATCATTTACACTCTGTATGAAGACGAGTTGGTTTGCTTCTGAAGTAAACCTCGACTATGCTTCGGAAGAAACAACACCATCGGATGCACTAGAGGCTATCCTATTTCTTAATCCACCAAGTATATTCTGCAGTGCGGCCTTATCTACACTGAGGCTCGGAGAAGAACGGGTTTTAGATTGACAATGGTATGGGAAGGTGAACAAGTAGGGTGGCTATCAGCACAAAACAACAGACAGACAGACTACCAACCACCACCTCTACCCCTAGTCTTTAAGGGTGTGACAAATTGTTTCAGCCAAAGTGAAGTTCGCTGGTAAAGGGTAAGGTGTCTTTCATTGTAACCGACAAAGCAGTCACGATATTATCCGGTAGTAAAGCGGCAATGAGAGCCGTATCATCCGACAGCTGAGATAGCTTTGATAAATTGTCACCGAACCTCGTTAAGAAACTACATCTGGTATTCAAACGATGCCGATAGAGAAAGAACCGAAGACATTGGGTGTTGTGAATAAAAACTGAGAAAACACTCCGAGTAAGAACACATGAGCCGAGTATTTTCGTTAAAGGAAGTACTCATTTTGGTGTGAATAAAAAATTGCCTCAAAGTAGGTACCCTTCCTTCAGTTGACGTTTGAGAACTAGAGTTCTTGACGTTTAAGTGCAAAGTCGGGTAAAGGGAGGTGCAAAATATATGCAATAAGAAGACGAAAGAACGAAAGAATTATAACTGATGTCTTTTCGGGTCTTTTCAGACACAGGAGATAATTTCAAGAAAGTGTATTGATTCGAGTGTGATAACCTGGAATGGTTAAGTACTCATTTCCTTTCCGATATTTCTGAAGAAACCGGTGGTGGTGCCGTACCTTGTTTTTGGTCTTTTAAGGCAATAGGAAGATTGCCCGACTTTTTCTTATCGCCTTTGATTTGACGCGGGCATTCATGGTATCATTTTTGTTTCCTTATTTACGAGGTGATCAAATTAAACCCTTGGATTTTTTTTATTTCTTCTTCCATAGCTTTCAACTCAGATTGCAATCAGCACGGAAAATTGCAAACAGGTAATAAGATCGTCATCGTCAATTCCAGATTTCCTTTTTTTAAGGATTAAGGTTTAATCCGTCAAAGTATTCCTCTTCCGTTGCAGTATTTTCCATTATTTTAAATTGGTTTCACATTTTTCTCTCTTGAAGTCACCTCCTATGCACACTCAACTTCGACAAGCGAAATCTGAGCATATTCCATCTTTATTCACACCAAAACGGAGGAAAGACTCAGCTGTCAAAATATCCGTGCGGGAGGGGAGCATTCGTTAAGCTTAACGAAATACATTTTTATTCACACCAGATGGTGCATTTACTCTAAAATGCTAAGGAAATGCTCACACTCACTTTTTATTCACACCACCCATTGACTCTCGAACAACCTCAACTTTGGCATCTGGGAAGGACTCATGTTGAACCACCTTTACGATTGGCTAACTGTAAGCCAGAAGTAGCCGAGAAGAGCCTTGTAGCAGATTACCTGCAACCTGGTGTCAAGTTGGCAAAACAAATACCTTGCTACCTTGCTAGACCAACATGTTGGGTCCATTGTGGCTTTGATGCATCTTGTTACACTACCATGAGAAATGCTTTTGGTATTAACGCCATCCGGGTTCATTTAACGTCACGATTTTCTTTTCCTTGGTAGGGCTGAGCATTCGCAGAGCAAATCTAAGGTAGACTCTGCTTGTTCCTCATCTCAGCAGCTTCTGCAAAAGTCGTATATTCATTCGGGATGCATGCGTGTCTATCGCACAGTGCCTGGTAGGCACTCCTTTTGGCGTACGCACATCCTTACGATTAAAGGTGATCAGTGATGTTGATTTCTTTTTGCTCAGTGTCGGCCACATTACCTTTATTACGCTCTTGTTTCGATTTCCAGATGAAGCCAACGTGCTCTGGCTCAATTCAGGGTTTCGGTAGTTTTCTTCTTATGGATTAAGGGATGGCACGAGATTCTTACAGCTCAAATTCAATTCAATTTTTCGTTTTCTTTCGTTGCCAGTGTACCCTGGTACCCAGCTTAGGGTCCCCAGTTTCGATGCCAAGATGTCCGATGCTAGGGCTTTTATTGAAATAGCTTGGTTATGTTGAATTCTCTCAGCACAAGCGCTGTTTCTTGTATCGCAGCTACTTTAGTTTGGAAGATGCTGCAGTCGACTTTTAGTCCCAGGGGCTTGTCTGAGAGGTTACTGAAGATCCCGGCACCTGTATACTTACTCGTTTGTGACCCATCAGTGTACAACGAAAATTCTCCCTCTTCTGCTATCAGTGTTCTTGCCATTGTTTCCCCTCTGGGGAAGGAATTCTGCGTATGGAACCGTAATCGAATGGTTTTTTCCTCGGGAACCCTGCCTCTCTGAACCACATAACCGATGAGGCTGCAATGTGGCCCCAGAAGAGGCCGAGGTGATGGAGGTATAGGATAGAGTAAAATTGTGTCTGCCCCGGGCTGCTCCAATCCACGCTACGCCAGTGATTTTCGAGCACCTATGTGTCCTTATTACCATTTACAAATAACGTTGGCTTTCAGTGCTCTGATTGATTTATCAGTGTAGGGTAGTGTCGTAACGTATCTTCAAGTATGCCCCAAATCGCAAAAATACTATATGAACTCATCATCTTCACCATAATCTTATGATTCAAATGATCCATTAAAGAGGTCGAGAGATCTCAAGGCAACTCAATCCTCCGCCATCGACTCTAACTCCTCAGGGGTAACCAGGCGAGCTTATGGACCTGGTCCAACGACCTCATCCTGGGTCTGCCAAGTGGTCGCCTACCTGGTGGAATCGCATTCAAGGCCCGCCTCGGAAGTCGTGATGTTCGAAGAAGCAGCTAGTCAACGATAAGTTTCTCTCGAGTCATATCGGATATGACAGGCTCAGGGGTTACTCATACTCACGATCCAGCAGATCAGGACGTCATAATCCCAAATGACGATGCGGTCATACGATCGCTAAATGGAACGATTGTTGAAGAAATAGTAAATTCACATGAACTCGGATGGGATAGTATGCGATAGTAAAAGGGACTTACCACTTGAGCTCACATTACGATAACTATTGATCATGAAAGGGATGCAATGTAGATTGAGGGAGCAATTATGGCAGTCTCCAGTTCGACGAGAACGTCTCAAGTTCTCCCAGCTAGTGTCTAAGATTCTTTTCTTTTTTAAATAAATGTTTTAAATATTATTGCAAGTGTGTTCTTTTATTAAACTTCTCTCCTTTGATTTTTATTTGCATTTTGAATACTATATCGAATTAAGTATAATAATATGTAGTGTTTCTCACAATATCCCGACGAGTAATTCCCACAACAGCACGAAGAAATCTCATCTCAGCAACTTGTATTCACGATCTTATTCTTTCGGTCATTACCCAAATTTCGTGACCCTAGGGGAGAGTTGGAACAAATACTGAGTTGAAAACTGCTAACTTGACTTTCACACTAAGCTCGGCCTTCGTGATTACTGATCTGCCACGCTGTGTTTATGAACTATTACTCGAAGTTGTGCGTTCACAGAATTAAAAAAAACGTAAGCAGTTTCGTTTGGTTTATGGCATGTAGCACCATGTCGCTGGAAACATATTAACTTCGTATCCATAAAGTCATCCGACCTTTGACCCTAAGACACTGATTGGACACATATTTGAGTAAAATATGACACATATTGAACGTGGTTTGACATCATCATTCCCAATTCCAAGAATCCGCTTGTTGACTTGACTTTCAAAAATGACGCCGTTAAAGAAAAGCTGAGTCCTTGCGGATGTGACTTGACTGATTTATGTTAGCGACGAGGTAACTGACCTTTGAATGACGAACGAAACTCTACTCTCTATGAACGTTGCTGCCATGTCAGTCAGTGCCACTCTTCGTCACTGGACATCCGTACGAGTATGACCCCATGTCCATCAACAGCGTCACATCCTGCTCATCTTTGGACATAAGCTCTTCGAGAACACCCTCTTCTGAGCGCCATTTTCGCATTTCCAAGGCACAGCATCATGAAAGCTGGCCCCAGTGCAGTGACGGCTTACAATGTCATCTAATTCTGGTCCTTCCCACTCAGTGCCTCGACCGTCACTCAGTGCATCGTCGTAAAACATTCTAAATCTCAATCATAATTCACATAATGATCCTTGCAGCCTGCGTTCAGCCTGTGGACAGTGTCTAGGAACAGCATGACTGTCAATTAGTGGCGAGCAGGAACAATTGCCTGCCACGGGAATGAAGACGAATCTCCTTGCAGACGCGTAACGCTAAATTATCATTTTACGATCCGTCAATTCTCCATGGCAACGTGTAAGGAAGGAAATTGCATCCACGACCACCGCGGCAATTGTGCGAGCCTGCTGCATGCAGCCAGCCAGCATCCTTTGCTCCGGCATCGCTCAAAAATGACACGAAGCACGCCGGACGATTATCGACGGTGCTTATTAGGAGTCAGTCCGTTCCCTGTTCTCGCCGTGGATAATCCCAAGGAAGTGCGGCCCGGCCCGTTCGCCCAGCGCTGTGCCCTGCCATTAGGGTAAAGTGTTTGTTTGGACTGCAGACGCTCCAGCCACATGAAGGTGATTATTGCCGCGATGAAGTGCAGAGGTGAGATTTATGGGAATGAATCTGTTGTGTGTGTCTCGGGGATGATTGGGAAATTCTTCACGCGCGTACCGCGAATCAACTTCAATTTTGAATGTGCGTGTGTGTGAGTGTGCCCGCTCGACTTGGCCTGATCCTCACGTGCGCTCGATAAAGTTCGCGGGATCGATTAAGTGGAATTGGCCGAGCTTGAGCGTCGGTAAATTGGTCTGGCAGAGGCCAGTGTGCCTGGCGTTCGAGTGGCTGCTTGTGTGATTCCTTTGTTTGCTCTTTGAATGGGCGATGAAGAGGGGCGTGGCCCTGTAATTTATTTCGGAACCGAATACTAATTCGGACAAGTTGCACCCCAGCGATGCGTGCAGATCTAATATGCAGTTTTCTCACTTTATGCAAGGTGAGTCGAGATGTGTGTTTGTGTTGGAGGCAAGAATTGGGCTTGGGGAATTCAATTGCGCCATTAAAGGGTGTTGCACGCTGGACACCCGTGTGGAAAGGGATTATCACTTTAAATAAGAAATGAATCAGCGGAGGGCGCGTGAGAACTCTGCGGTGGTCCAATCTGCTTTGTCCTGGGCAAGAAATCTCCACAGCCAAGCAAGGATGAGGTGCGGAATTTTAAGTCCATCGTTACGCGCAAAACACATAACAATCAGTGAAAGTTATGTTTTATTGCATTAGGTATAGATTCGAAAAGAGAAGAGTGCGTGAGAATTCCTTACTCCAACATTCTTGTTGGCATTCTGCTTGTTATCCTCTCGAGTGCCATGCTTCTAATCAGTGAAATACAGATGATAATGCCTTTTGTCATCCAAAACATTTCAACAACACTGCTTCTTTATTTGGGATAAAGGCCTTAACTCACAACTTACATGAAGTGTTGGAGAATGGGCCGTGTAAGAATAGAAATGAAAAATTGGCAAAGGTCCAAATTATTCTGTTGTTCGAAGCATTCTCATGGCAGTGCGCCTTATTTGCTTCCACGCCGTATTGGATGATGAGAGTACGGTCGCCAATGTTGTTCCAAGCTCAGCGGATCTTAAATTTTTACGCAACAAAGAACAATATCAATTTTTCAGGGTAAATAAACATTTTATTAACAAGTCATATTTATATATATACTGATTATTATTTATTCATAATAAATAAAGAAAGTGGCTGTTAGTAGGTTGTTTAAAACCAAAGTGTATATATTTTCGTGAGCCACTTGAGCCACCACATTTCTTTTAGCAGGTTGCCGTGATTACCACCGGTGGTCGTGGTGCACCTGATTTTTTTGAAAAAAAAAACCGGTACGTCTGGCAACGCTAAGAGGGAGTGACATAGCATTCTTAATCGATTTGTTATCTATTTATGTAGATTTCTCTCCGGGAAAAGGATTTTTGCGGCTGAAAATTTGTGGCCGCATAGACGAGAGGAGTGAAACCCGTTGCGCTTAAGTTCCCAAGTAGTGGGTGGTGGAAGTACTCGGGCAGATTCCGACCCAGTGGAGCCCATTAGGACCCTTTGGTTTTGGTTTCCTGTACGGGTTTGATCACTTTTTAATGACGAGGTGGACAGTAAAGAGAGAAACCAGAGTTCAGTGTAGGATTCAAGATGGAGAATACTGAGCAGGAAGTTCCGTTCGAGACTTAAGCCGGGTGAGGTTAGACAGAGGAATTAAAAATTGTTAAAAATTGGAATAGAGCGCCGTTAAGCTTATATTTAATGTTTGTTTTGCTTAGTGTACTATTCGATTATTCAGCAATTAAAAATGTATGCATATTATTTGTGTTAGATCTACTCACTTAAGGGCACCCCACCCAATACACACATAAGTATATAATCAATTTTAAATTGCAACTAATATTCACTGTGTTAAATATTAATATGCAATAAATTTCTTTTTTTTTTAAATATAACAGGTCCATTTATATGAAACAAGATTATAAGGGAATAAATGTATATTAATGAAATAAATTTAAATAAATAAAATAAAGAAAGAACAAAAGGGAAAGTAAGCAGAGTAGAGTATATTCTAGCAGTAAAGAGAGAACCTTTTATTGCAACTACTGAGTGAGGACCAAATTTTTATTTTTTATTTTTTTCAATAAACTCACGGTCACTTTGCACAGTTGGCTAGGGACCCATCCGTTTGAAGTAGCGGGGGGAGTGGAAAAGCCAGTAACACAGTGCTTGCTATGCATTAAATGCTATAACGTATAAGTTAAGCAATCCGCTGATAATCATCCTTCTTAGAATATCAAACACAAGTCGATCGTAAAAACATATCATCGAGAACCCCACGACAGATAGAGGCATAGCATGCACACATCACTCGACATTACACATCCAATAGTAACATCCTTATCGCGACATGCTCACTTAGTACAACAAACTAGTGGAGCACAAAGTTAGTAAGCTAAGTTAATAAAAACAAATTTAATTTAAATTAACTTTTCGAAATTCATAAAATATTTAATCACATCCTCACTTTGCGTTTCATAGATTGGGGAGCGTAAGCCTCAAGCATCCCTCGAGCTGGAGCCAAACATTGCCTACGCATCTTCTGGCGCCAACAAATCGTCGAAGCCTAATTTTTAACGCTGAACCTTATTAGCAAACCACACCTTTTTGGCAACAAAATAATCCCACGATGTTTTGACGGCAACATGATGCATGATATATGGAGTAAGCTGTTGGTACAGTGCTGGTGTAGCTTTAAGTACAGAGCCATCGATATGAACTCGCGCACTATTGACAGTAGAGTTTTTCTATAGCGCGTCTTTGAAAAACACGGTCCGATGATTCTCCCGGAAAATAAACTACCTTCGACCTAAACTTCGTGTGCCCTGGATGGTCGTGTATTGCCTGTTGTTGCTCAGGCTCATGTTTATATATATACCTGTTTAACCAGGAAAAACTTCGTTGCTGAAGACAATTTTTGACTAGCTCGTGTACGAATTTTAGATGACCAAATCAATATATTCTACGTGTTGTTTAGATCGAATGATCGGTTGAGTGTTTCCGAGAAGTCGGAAACCATTCTGTTAAGGAAGACGTTGTATAAGGCCCCGGCGGGTATGAAAAAGAATTGGCGAAAGTTCTCAATCGTAGGGCGACACGGGCAACTACGGACGCAAAGGACTATAGTCAGATATCTGGGCATCTGGCTAGACCAGGTCTGGCCATGGCCCAAGGCGCTTTTACTCTTACAAAGAGACTGGTTTATAACAGCCAACTCGATGCCAGGGTGAAGGTTATCTGCCACATGGCCCTCATCCGGCCAATGCTCACCTATGGATGTCCCGTGTGATTCAACGTGAGCCCAAGCATGATGGAAAAGATTCGGTTGTTTGAGCGGGCTTGATTTGCCTTGAGAGGCTTTCCCTTTGAACACCAGAGTCTCAGTACAGAAAATTCGGCACCATTGAAGTGTTATACAACAGGGCAAACCTGAGAAGAGTGGACAATTTCCTACTGAAGTTGATTCGAGGTCATACTGCCAGAGCGATGATCTCTGGGGCTCACTACCGCAATCCAGAATACCACGAAAGGTTGCGTGGCTTCGTCGTCCCAGAAGCAATCCTCCATTTGGATAAGCACAGTCTGAGGCAAGACGTAATTGCGGTAGTGCTCATCATCGACTCAACCACGACCGTCGCACAACGAGCTGAGGATGGTCTCCTCCCACATCGAAAATGTTGCTGGTTGGGGAGCGAGAAAACTCCAACGTCGAAGCCTTTAGACCCCAGCTAGAAAGTGTAGTCCAGTCTTGCAGTGGATTTTATACATATAATGGGTAGTCGAAAAAGTCTTTTCGTATTTCTAATAAAACTTTTCCACAGACAATTCATGTGGTACCCAAACATCTTCTTTTTGTAGCCAGCCTGTTCAAAACCGTTTGATGATGAATGTTTAGTTCCTTGGCGATGTCATGGCTGCTTATATGATGGTTCTGGTCAATATTTTCCATAATTTCATCGACTTTTTCAACGATAGGTCGAATAGTGCGAAGTGCATCGTTCACAGCGAAATTTCCAGAATGAAAGCTAGCAAACCATTGTTGTGCTACACGAACTGTCTCTGTAAACTTCACAAATTTCATTGGTGGCTTGCGTGGCATTCTTCCCTTTTTTTATACAAAAAATTCAAAATATAGCGAATTTCTTCATTATTTTCACTCATTTTTGAACAGCTCTAACTTTTTTCAACTTCTCGGAAATTAATTCAGTTCATTTTTTTGGTTATATGAAGCTTAAGATGTCACCTTTCCAACGCCATATGGTATGACACAATGTGATTGGTAGCACTGGAGATAGACGACTCCAACGACATCTATCGGCAAAATACGAAAAGACTTTTTCGACTACCCATTATATCAGATGTAACCAATGGCTTAACTAAGACTTACACATCTTAGGGTATTTGTAAGGTAGAGAGTAAGCTGTAAATATATAATTAATAAGAAACCAACACTGTACAACTAATAGTAGAGTCGCAGTCGATACTGAGAATTTGGAAGAACCACTTCTGCAAACTGCTAAACGGCGATGATGACACCAATACCGCTGTCAAGCAGAATGTTCCACTCAATATGGACGATGATCGACGAGAATTCCGTCCCCCGACTTAGACGAGGTCAAGATAGCAATATCAAGACTGAAGTCTAACAAAGCTGCGGGTGCGGACGGACTGTCCGCTGAAATCTTTAAGGCAGCTGGAGATGATCTGGTTGGGCGTATGCACCAGCTCATCTGTAAGATATGGTCGGAGGAAAGCATGCCCGATGAGTGGAATCTCAGTATCGTTTGCCTGATCCATAAGAAAGGAGACCCCTTTGACTGCGCCAACTTTAGAGGGATAAGTCTAATGAACATCGCCTACAAGATCTTCTCTGCCGTTTTGTGTACTCGCCTGAAGCCATTTATAAATAACCTGATAGGTCCATATCAGTGTGGCTTCAGGCCAGGGAAGTCCACCATCGATCAGATTTTCACACTACGGCAGATCCTGGAAAAGACCCAAGAAATGCAAATCGACACCCACCACTTTTTTGTCGATTTCAAGGCCGCATATGACAGCGTGCATAGGGACGAGCTATACAACGCCATGTTTAGTTCTGACATTCCTGCCAAACTCCTCAGGTTGTGCAGGATGACGATGGAGATTTCTCGCTGGTCCATCAAGGTCGGTAACGAACTCACCGAGACCTTCAATGTCAAAAAAGGTTTTAGACAAGGCGACGCGCTGTCATGTGATTTCTTTAACATCATCCTGGAGAAGATCGTGCAAGACTCACACGCCAACACTAGAGGCACGATCTTCCAAGTCCATACAACTGTTAGCATACGCGGGTGACATTGACGTGATTGGCAGAACAAAGCGAGCCGTCAATGAGGCGTTTGCTGGCATTGAGGCGGAAATGGGTCTAGCAGTGAATGAAGGAAAAACGAAGTATATGCTGTCATCGAGAAAGGACACACAACATCGACGTCTTGGACAGAACGTCACGTGAGGTCGTGAGGTAGTCAAGGACTTCGTCTACCTCGGCTCCACAGTAAACAGTACAAACAACATCAGTACCGAGATCAAACGCAGAGTAACTCTTGCCAACCGCTGTTTCTATGGGCTCAAGGGGCAATTGAGTAGTAGAGCCATCTCTTGAAGGACCAAGCTGACTTTATACAAGACCTTGATCATCCCAGTCCTGCTGTACGTGGCGGAGGCATGGACAATCTCAAAAGCGGATGAGGAAGTCCTTGGTCTCTTCGAGAGAAAAGCTCTGCGTGCGATCTTTGGTCCTGTTTGCGTTGACGGTTTCTGGAGGAGAAGATTCAACCACGAACTGTACGGGCTGTACAGCGACATGAGTCTAGTCAGGCGTCTACGGATCCAACGCCTAAGATGGCTAGGCCATGTAGAGCGTATGGACAACTCAGCTCCGGCCCGGAGAGTCTTCGACTCCGAACCCGTGGGACAACGCAACAGAGGACGCCCGCGTTTAAAGTCGCGCACCCAGATGGAGAAGGACCTCAACCAACTTGGCGGGCGACACTGGAGACAGCTAGCCAGAGACCGTGCTAGCTGGAGAGGCTTGTTGGTTGAGGCCCAGGTCCACCCCGGACTGTAGCGCCAAATAAAGAAGAAGAAGAAACCAACACAGAGATATGTATATGCATTATGTATATAAGTATATATACGTGGATTAGCTTAACTTAATTTGTAAGTTTTATTTTAAGTTAAGCTAGCTTGTAATTTCGTTAAAAAAGAAAATGTTTTGTTACTAAGTTCTTCCAAATTTTTCTTAATATATGTTCGTCCGAAGAAGATAAGAATATTATTAAGAATAAGATCGAGTTTGGCTAAGAGTACCCGCCAAGACAACAACAAACTTGCAGATCGATGACAATACACTTTCGTTCAACCTTGTTAAAAATGACACGACCTACAATTTGCCTACACTTCCCGAAAGTTCTTGAGCCGATTATGTCAGCCTATCCGATTTCACCTCCACCTGCATGAAGACTTTAAGTAGATTATGGGAAAGAGACGAGAAACACGTCGGCATAGTCCTTGGCACAATTGACCCATCATAGAGAGGTATCACCACTAATTGCGGCCAGGGCCTCATGGGAGATTCAAACCAGAGACCTCGCACGGGCCTTGCAGCAGAGCTTGTGCCACAACTCAGCCAACTAAATTTCCGATCTCCAGCTCACAGTAACACTCTACAGGCAATCGAATTTCACATGTCCTCCGTGAGCTCCCAGACACACCATCGAATTTTCACATCTTTGCGTGACCTCGATGGAACTGCGTCTTATAGTGCGTTTCTCGTCCTCGCATCCAACCGTTAATTGAACATCATAGCGTTGCCCAACGCAATCGCGCCTTTGAATCCCATGACACCACGGCCGCGCCATCTAAGGACACGAAACCACCACCAACATTACCATCAGCAGCAGCATAGCCGCCGCAGCCGGTTGCCGGCCGTTTCCTAATTAATTTCAAACAAAAAATACGAAGTAACCGAAGCCTCCTCGGGCATACCCTAACCTGGAATATGGGTGGTGAGGGTGCTCCATGAAGTCTGCTCGAGTGCAGTACCAGGCACTTGGAGCGTCTGCGCGGCAGCGAGCAGCAGAAAAAAAAGGCGGAGAGCCATAGAGTCGCAAAGCCCGCTGTGGCCGAGTGTTGCACAATGGAACGCATGCACTGGTCGTGCATTGCACCGAGGCTTCCAATTTTCCGTGCGAGAGATCACCTCTAGAACCAGCCGCAGCCACGAAGGCAGTTTGCTACGACACCAAACTGCCAGCGAGCCCATAGGCGATGCAGCAGCAATCAGCGCAAAAGATTGATGATCATGAACAGAATGCTGCTGCTGCTGCAAGACTTATGGAATTAATCGGTCGTGAGCTGAATGATAATCACCGCCGGAGTTCCCATGATTACAGATGCATGGAGGATGGCTGTGGATGTTGATGCGGCGGTGGATAGGGCGCAGGCGCGGCGGTTTTGAACTGAGTTCGAGTTGGAATCCAGAACAGTCTGGCATGGATGTGTTCTCAGTTTTCGTGCAAGCCACCGTCCGACTTCTAGACGATGTTCGATATTCGATCACCGATCGCCGCTCGAAGTCCAGACGGAGATGGTGGCGGTGGAGGCGGATGAGGCAGCACCGACGAGTCGTGTTGGATTCAAAGTGAATTATAATTGCGACTCATGTTGCGGTGCCGGAAAGCCATTTGAACGGGGAGCACAGAAATATTGATGACAGCGAGACAGAAGGAGATTGAGTCTCAGTGTGTGTGCATATTGGATTGCCGAGACACGCTAGATGCCATCAGTGCACCATGCCACCACAGACTGTCACTGGGGCCTGTGCATGTGTGGCTTGGCGGAGGTGCAAACTGTTTAGCTTTCGGCGTCAGTAATAAATCGCTTTATGGCACCAAAAATAGATGACGCGGACTCGACAAGCTGTTGGATGCCTCCAGGTGATGGGGATGATGGAAATCTCGATTATGCAGGCCGGTTCTGCGCCGCCGCCGTCGCCGACCCCTTTCGGGTATCGGCGAAGTGTGCGCGGTGAGATGTAGTGGAGCGTCGTGATTTGGTGCACGCCGCCGCCGAGCCGCCACTCCGAGTTGTGTGTTCGAAGAGGGTCCTCGAATTGCGCCGCGGAATGCTGGCGGATCACAGATGCGAGGGTATTCTGAGACTGCGCGACATGGGTACTAATTGGAAATTTTTCATCATGACGCCTGCTGGCGGAGTCTCGTGATAATGCATTCATTGTGACCGTAGGACATTCCTTCATTTGAGGAAGGGATGAGATGTGGCGTGTGAAACTTGTTGCTTTTTGTTCCTCTTCGACCACTGATTGGGCTGGCTGTGAGATTAAGGCGATTTTTATGGAAAGTAGCTTAATGGGGTGAAGGACTTGGTTTGGATGAAATTTTACAGGAGGACAATAATAATTGAGGAATCTACTAGAGAGTGAGTTATTTTCCGGGAGGTGGCTAAGCCTATCTGAAGAATGGAGTGAAATAGTGACGACTGTCGCTGTGTGACAGGCGCTAACATTTTAGGGAAAGGCTACATGAAGGAAACTTTCGTTTTTAACGTCTGCATTTTGTTGTGTGATTCTTGCTGGCAATCCGCTTCAGAGGAACGTCTGTATACGGGTGGTGCTTAAGTCCGTGGTAGACCTTGACTTAGTTTCCACAGCAAACATTCGTCCCTTTTCGCTCACGAGTCGAAGAAACCTACAGTTTTATGCCGCCTCCGAACGGGGAAGTTTGAGAATCTTTCACTAGACAGATGCACTTCTTGAGCGTTGTACGTGATTAGAGAGAAATGGAGCTCCTGGCGGGGATTGAAACGAGAACCACAAAGAGCAAATCGACCACGAGCTCCTTGAGCATGCATCACATCTCTCTAGATGGCACCAAGTTGGTGACGTGAAGTAGTTTGAGGTGCACTTCATCTTGAAAATTTGCACTGGCACACTTCCATTCATTGTACCACAGAGACATCTGTCGTCTTCGTACGGCTCCAAAGTTACATTCAACAGTTTCCTATTGTAGAAATCGTCTTGGGTTCTGGATAGCGGTACCACCAGTCAGATGTGTTGTGACCAGAGTATGTTTGCCTCTCTTGCACCGCACAAAGAAAAAATTCAGCTCGCAGCCCACAACTACATCTAATCAGAAGGGATCGGGCACATACTGATTAAAACAAAAGACTGCACTGTACGATACTTCACTGCGACGCCTAGTCACATTCTTACCTCACCAAGAACACCGTGCTTTTGGCAACAGCTCTGATCAAAATAAACGGACACCGCTCCGCGATTATAGTCTTAGTTGATCAAAGCCTGCCTGCAGCTATCGAAGAAAAAGGCAGCAGCTACTTGTAAAGTTGAAATGCAGAAACAACCAACTTACGCATTGCCATTAGAAAATTCGACTTCATTCTTTGTGATCCTTAAATTTTAAATAAAAAATAGATAAAAACGCAACCACATAAAACCGTTGTCGGGAAGAGATGAGAGTAGGTATATAGGATGAATAACAAGGCAGCAGCAATCGACGTATAGATTGGAGCAGATATCTTCCAGAGAGGTTCCATGGATGGAGTGCATAAGGGTTAGCCCGGCACCCCATGGCCCAGTTGCTCGAAAGACAAAACTAGGATGGATCTTATCTGGAAGCATTATGTGAAGACATCAGAGCAACAAATTGGCACATAACAAATGTTGAATCAAATAACCAACTGAAACGTTTGTGGGAGCTTCAAGAAGAAATCCATTTGACAAACGAAGACTCGAATTGTGAAGAAATATTTAAGGAAACGATTAAGAGTGAAGAAACTTGTCGTACGACTATCGTTCGAAGGAGGTGCTAAAGAGCTTGGCGAATCGAAGCGTAAAGGCTTAGCACAGGGAAACATATCGCACGAGACTCTGAAGCTGATTAGAAGTTAACCGTAAGTCAACTCCCTTTTGAACTTCTAATAAACGACTCACAGTGTGATCAAGAAAGCGATTGCAATTTTACTTCACCACAGGCACCATTAATTATAATATAACTGGGATATGGCTCTTTTTTGCCTGCTGGACTAAAGAAGAACATGGCAATTTTATCTTTTTAGTGGATAACCTTATGCTGGAGGAATTTCATGCTTTTTGAGGTTAGCTTCGATTAATAGTGATAATGCCACTTCACAATATGGTTTTGTGACTAATAAATCGCATCTAGCACTCTTCATTACATTTCTATATTGAACGGCGGGGAATTTACTTCCTTAACCAAATGGCACGCATCTGAATTCCAAACAGTTCTTTATGACATCTGAGTTGCACAAGCTAAGGCTTGTAATGGTTTCTTGGAATGGAAATATAACAAAATAATGTTGATGGAATTGTTCCTCATTATTAGAATATACAATGCCAAGAACAACTGGTAGCAGCAGAAGGAGAATTCTCGATGTACACTGGCGGCTCAAAAATGAGTGCGGGTGCAGGCGCAGGGATGTTCTGCGACTTATTCTAGCTCTTCCATCATCCTTAAAGCGATGGTGGGGAATAGCTTACTTGCCCGTCAAGGATAGCCTTTGACGTTAAAGATCTTAGGTTACCTCAGTGACATGTCCCCCATGTGACATGAAACAGATTGATAAATTCTATACTTTTTGTGCTGGTTTTAAAATTTATGTTTTAAAAAGAAATAAAACATGGCAGTCTTGCCGCCTGCCCGATATGACGTTTCAAGACCTAAGAAAAAAAAATATATAAAAAATGTATGAACAGTCGAACTGCGATAACTCGAATATAATATATTTTGATAAGTCGAATTCTGAAGAGAAATTCCCAAATTCTGCGTATTCAACAAGTTCGTTTTAAAAGGAATCGCTTTCGGGTACTACATTATACAAATGTACAAATGTTCCTTTGACTTGTTGTAAACAAAATTGCGGTTTTGGTGAATTGATTCTGATCGGAGGGAGAGGATGAAATTTCTTTGATTTTCCGAACTGAAATGAGGAAGAAATTCAGAAGCTGCAGATGAAATTTGAAGCTAGAAAAAATACCAGAAATATGCAAGGTGGTTGTACGTTGATTTTCTGCGGGTGGAAGACGAGTTTCCCACAAATGAAGAAACTTTTGAGATATTCATGTGTGAATCCGAATCTTCTCAGCTTGACAATAACGATGACAGCGGCAGTGATGTAATAGGGAAAGACTTGGCGATAATTGAGTATGATTTGATTCAACCAACTTCAAATGAGTTGTCAGTCATTGCTAAGTCATTACTCATTTTTTGTTTATATTATAAGACTCATGAAACAACAAATGACTCTATGTACCTACAATGGTTTATATTGCATTGAAGATTTGTTGTTAAAAAACATGTTATGTGTAACAGACTCTTTTATATAATAATTATGCTCCTCTACGTTTTATGTGTTATATCGCAAATATATAAGTATTTATAGCAATTTTGTATTTTACATTATAACTCGAAATCTTTTTGTTGCAAGTGGTGGTTCGAGTTATCGAAGTTCGACTGTATTTAAATTTTCTAAGATTATATTTTAACATTTTTGCTTACTTTAGAATGTTCAATTTTAAGGTGATTTGAAACACAAAATTTAGAACATCAATATTAATAACTTGACAAAGTATAATAAAAAAAGTTAAAAATTAAACCAAGATTAAAATTTTAAAGAATATATTAAAATATTATATATAAATGGTCACCGTGGCGTTGTGGGTATGTGCTTCGACCCCTACCCAACTTAACCTCGTTGCTAAAGTTCGCTTCTTGGCTGGTACGATAAAAAAATGTTAGAGGTTCCACCTCTTACTAGTAACTCCAATGCTCAGTGAGAAAGAACTGTCCTGGAAAAGCTTCTCAAACTTGGCCGTTCGGAGTCGGCATAAAAGTGTACGTCCCTTCCACTCGTGAGAGAACAATATCACGCAGAACACGAGTGGCAGGTGTGGAAGCTAGGCCCTGGCTCTCTAACAGTGATAGGACTTGGGAAATGAATAATGGTGGTAGATAAGCAGAAAAAAGATGGTAGATAAATGGTAGCAAATACAAAAAAGGTTTGCATGTTAAATCACTTATTTATTTGATGATATATTGATTTTATTATTTCGAATAATGCTCCTTAAAAGGATTTAACAAAATCAAAATCATAATGGCTTTGCCGTCTGCCGGATTATAATTTATTAGCATTGTAGAAAAATGCTCATTTCAAAAGTTCCCTGTTTGGATATTATCTCTGTATTTTAGAGATATTTTGCAGTATTTAAACAACTTGCTTAAGTCCATTTCGTTTAGGAGTGATAGGATTTCTTGTTCCGATAAGTGGTTCTTTCCAAAAAAGGATCTCCTAGTTTCCCTTAGCATCGGACACTTGCCTAAAAAATGTATGATATCTTCTCTCTCTCTTCCAAATTACACATACTGCAGGGTATAGGAAGATCCTCGCTATGCGGTACAAAATGCAGCTTTAGAAGTTCGCCTCTAAGTTTGAACATCACAGAAATTTCACATCACAAGCTATGGATATCTTTAAAGTAATTTCGACTCCCCAGGTTGTGCTTGAGCCGGCTGTATGTAATGCGATGTATTGATCCCGCCGCTTTTTCTAAGAACTGTATTGTATTCTTGCCTACCCATCGACCTGCTTTATTAATTGGCAGAGTGAGTTACCCCAATTAATACCATCAGCGTTCAGTACTACTCCACATTCACCAGCTAATTTAATCCACTCTTTGAACCATGCAGTTTTATTTCGAACGGTTTGCATCGCCATTATCTTTGGGAGTCTGTTGTCTGCCATGTTCATTACTCGGAATATGTAATTCATTTGCACTTCTAGTGTTTTTATATATAGTGGAGATATGCCTGTTTCAACCATGAGCATGTAGTTCGGAGTCTTCGGCGGGAGCTTAAGCATTTTTTTTAATAAAAAAGCGCTGCAATTTCTCCACCTCTTCATAAGGCTTATACTTATGCTGCGTATAGCATCATCATTTCGGATATAGCTTCGTATAATTTAAACTTACTGCTGTGTTGGATAGTAAGATTGTTGAAGCATTTCTTCCAGGCTACACTGATAGCATTTTTTGCCTTTGTAAGTTTGTCGTTCAGATGCCTTTTTATATTTAAATTGCTTGTAAGCACGATTCCTAGATATTTATTCTCTTCGACGACCTCTAAATTTTGTCCCTCTGAAAAGCGAATTCTCGTTGGATGCAACTCTCCCACCAAATTTTTCAAAAATCATTATCTTTGATTTTTCTAGATTAACGATTAAACTCCATAAATTGCAGTACTCGCTTAATCGATTAATCATCAACTGCAGGGATTCCGATGAGTTCGCTAACAGCACGATGTCGTCCGCAAACACGAGAGCTTTAATGAGCACCCCTGCCAACTCCACGCCTCCAGGAAGGAAATCCACAGGAAGAAAATCCTCCATAAAAAGGGCAAATAAGATTGGGCTTAGTGGGTAACCCTGCCTTACTCATGTTTCCGTTTGGAACCGATCGGATAACTCAACTCCGTTCCATACCGCAGCCCTGTTATCCTCGTACAGGAGAACCCCTCCGAATTTCGATGACATTCCGATTCCATACAATTTATAGAATAAGGCATTACGGTTAACAGAAGCGAAGGCTGCTTTGAAATCAACAAAGAATGTGAACAGTTTCCTATTTTGCCTTATGTATGTACCTGCTATACTACCCAGAACAAAAATGTAGTCCACGTATGAGTAACCAGGTCTAAGACCCGCCTTATATGTGATATATGAATATGTACAGTTACGGAAAAAACAATTGGACTCAGAATATCTTTAGTAGATTCCATTCCAAAACGCTGAAGTCTGTATGCTCCATTTTTTTCGATGCAGTATCTACCTTTGACCATCAGATCAATGCAAATTCACTTTTGTCGTACCGGACTTATGAATATTTTCTATTTTGCTTTTTGAAACTTAAGTAGTCTACAAATTTAATATGGTTTATCCTGTGCTTTTGGTAAAGACATCTACTACTTTTGTTCTTCAAATAAATTTTGGATTACTGGGGATTAGACTAGTAAATTTAATTCAACCATAATCTCTGTAGGGGGTCGCCGTGGCGTAGTGGGTTATTGCGTTGACTCCTACGCAGAGGGTGCCAGTTTCGAATCTCCAACTTTCGCAATTCACGGCTTCCACCTCTTTCGAGTCACTGACAATGCTCAAAGAATATTCCTGTCTAGAAAAAAGCTTCTCAAATTCGCCGTTCGGAGTTGGCATTAAACTGTAGGTCCCATCCACTCGTGAAAGAACAATAGCACGCACAACACGAGCGGTTGCTGTAGAAGCTAGGCCCAGGTCTGCCTCGAACTGTCGCACCACCCAAATTTTTATTATTATAATCTCTGTAGCTGATTTAAAGTTGCTTTTCATTGGCAGGTCTTTAATTTGGTTATAATCTTTTAGCAATTTTGATGGATGTAGGGCATTCAAAATCAAAATAAAAAATAAACCCACACAAACCAAAAATTAAAAACAGGTACCCCGGTCTTATTATTTTGTAGGCACCATTTTGTAGGTCGACCTCGTCTACTTAACAATTTTCTCTATCCATTCATGCATACATGGTATCCTTCTTTCCGAGAACAAGGTACCCTAAAGAACAAATCTGCAACATGTTTTATTCAACACATTGCTGAGATTGTAGGGATAGTTTTCCATACCATCTTTAATAATTAGAAATAAATTCCATTAAGGCACTTTGTCTCACTTAATTGCCGAATATCTCGTAACGAGATGACCAAGTATTTTAGCATCCAACTGATATGACATTCCAGAGAATTGCAAAGCGGACGAGCTCGCTATAAAGGGCACAAACGCTGTGCTCTTTCCGGGTGGAGACCCACCCTCCATGCCTATCGCTACTATTAAACAAACCGCAGATGGATATCTTGCACAGGATGCCTCACTACAAAACAACTCTGGCCTTTGATCGATCCCAAACTATCGCTTTGCTTGATCAGGTTAAGCAGGCCAAATCTCAGATCTCTTATTGGTGTTTTAACACGGCATTGTACCATCGGAACTCACGCCTCTAGAATAGGACTTCCCTGATTTCTATAGAAGCTGCATGGGCGAGGATGAGGAAGAAATCATCGAAAACTTGCTATGTGGCTGCAGTGCTCTCTCATCTCGCAGATTCAGAATTCTGGGGGTCCATTTCTTTGATAATCTGGCTGAAATGAGCAGCATCACAATCAGCCCTCTTCTTCGCTTTATCAAAAGCACGGAATAGGTAGGTTTGTGGAATAGGTAGCCTAAGATCCGCGTGGTAACACAATGGGCCTATGTTTGGACTAAGTGTGTCTATGGCTCGAATGCGCGGCAGTCAGCCACCTCAACCTTACCTTACCTAAGGCACATTGTCAGTCGTTTCTACTATTTTTCATTCGCCTATTAAATTCATCCACTCTACATTAAGATCTTAAATATTCACTGCGTTTTGTTGAAACGATTCCGACAAGTCTCATAACTGGTGGCATTGTTCAAGCTACAACCTTTTGGGATCTCGGTATTTTAAAATTTTAATTTTATCGTCTAACTGTTCAGGGCAGGCGGCTGGCAGCCAGATGGTAATATAGTATAAATTAAAACACCTTAAGTGGTGTTAGAATAAAAAAAATTAATTTTATTTCTATGAGGATCGACCTCTTTATTCTAGATTCAACTTAAGACTGCTTTACATTTTATATTTCCCTAAATGTCCAACCTCGCTCATGTGCATTCGTAGTTGCTGTCGCGATGTTCCCACAAGTGGTATTGGTTTACATCCGGTAATGATGGAATGCTGGCTGCTCCGACGGTGTTCCCCCAGGTAGTATTGGGTTGCATCCGCTACTGTGCTATGGAATTCGTCTAGACGCTACGTAAGCGAAAAGCAACGACACGTGTGGAAATTGTGTTTTTTGGTGTTACATAGAATTTGGCGTTAACTTATATCACCAGCCAACGGTAGCCGACACCGAACAAACAGAAGGAGCCAGACGAGAGCCGTCTACGATGTGCATAACAACTACCGCAGAGCAACCCTCGGATAGACTCATAGCAGTGGTTTCGACCGAGGGGGTGAAATCACCATCAGACCACACACGCAGATCGCAGCCCATTCTATAGCGCGCTGGGTAGCGGTGGTCCCGACCGAGAAGATGAACTCATCATCAGAGCACATACGCAGATCACACCCCAGTCATAGTGCGTAAGGGTAGCGTTGTCGCGACCCACAAATAGGAATCACGATCACCAGAGCAAACGAGCAAAAACCACACCATATCCCATAGTGCGTTGGATAGCGCTGGAATACCAGTAGCGTACCAGGAATAAGGGCAAACAAAAGGACGAAAGATATTTTATTTATCATCAGTCATTTACAGTCTACTGAGAGGTGCAGAGCTTAATGTGCGATATACGAATTATTTAAAATAAATATTTCATTGTCCAATATTGTGTTAATTTCTTCTTTCCATTCTTCTCTGAGCCATTGAACACAGACCAAATTTTTCTCGAATCTTGTGTTGGTTGGGTGTGATTTGCAAATGTCAGGTTGAGTGACTCCATTGCAACTTTCGCTGTTTTATTTCGGCTACTAAGAAAATTCAGATTTAAGTCATCACAAATCACAATCTGGGAGTATAAAGTGGAAACCTCTTCTAGTACGTCTCTGATGTGCGCATAATTCACTACATCAGGTGCCATATGGACACAACTTATCACTAAGTTACCGTCATCACTCGTTAACTCAATGAAAACATACTTCACCAGTTAATTTTGTTCTGACTTCTTGATGACGCGAAATTGGTAACATTTTTTTAATATAAATAGCGACACCTCCACCACCTTGCCGGCATCTGTCAGCCCGAACGAGACGCATATTATTTAAGGTAAACATTTTGGTAGTTAAGGAGTCGGTCGCCGTGGCATAGTGGGTAAGTGCGTCGACTCTTACGCAGAGGGTGCCTGGTTCGATACCCAAACCACCTTTGATAATTCACGGCTCAAGAGTGCTCAAAGAGTATTCCTGTCTAGAAAAAGCTTCTCAACTTCGCCGTTTGGAGTCGGCATTAAACTGTAGAGACTGTGAAAGCTAGGCCCAGGTCCGCCTCGGACCGTAGCGCCACCCATATTATTGTATAAACATTTTGGAACTCATTTATTTCTTTAGCCATGTTTCTGAAAGACAAAGAACATCAACCATGCGGTCATTGAACATACATCGTAAGTCATCAATTTTGTTTTTTTAATACTTTGGGCATTCAGATGGCAAATATTAAAGCCCTTTATTTTACAAAGAATATTGATTAGAGCTTGTGATTCCTTGGAGTTACCCCCTGAGATCATTTGCAACATGTTGCTCATTTCAAATTATATGACAACAAAAACAATAATAACTACATAGGCGCCGAGGAACACAAGCACATTTTCTTCACGAATTACGACTCGTTAATTCCATTCCAAAATTATCTTATTGTATCAGTAGGCATTATGACAGTTACAGTGGGTGTCGTTAATATTCGGGTTTTTACTCGAATGTGTGAAAAATTGCAGTTACAGGTTGAAACCAAATGGTTTTTAACCCAATCTATTCCTCCTCGGTAAGTTCCTTAATTTTCTTCGAGATTCAATTTTTTGAGTAAAAAACTCTTATCATTACCACAAGATATTGAATTTACACGAAAAACTATCGAAAAAGCACTTTCATTAATATTCGGTTTTTTTATCTATTTTATTTAATTTAGATAATAAAAATTAAAATAATCACAAAAAAAGAAAATTATTAATATTTTGTAGCGTATCCTTTATTCTCCAAAACTTTTGATAATCGCTTTGGCATGTTTTCTATAATTTTTTTCATATAATCCGGACTTATTTTAGACCATTCTTCCTGCAACCTAACCTTCAGAGCGTTTGCGGAAGAAACAGGGTTCTCCCGCACTCGCCGATCCAATTCGGCCCACAAATTTTGGTCAGGTGATTGAGTAGGTGTTGCTATAAATTTAGGACAGTTGTATAGCACCCATTCGCGGCCAATATGGGCTTTATGTTTAGGACCATTATACTGATAAAATTTGTAAGACCTGAAAATTCCCATTTTTTCAGCGAATTCTTTCAAATTTTCTCTCAGAATCCTCAAATAATGCTCCTTATTCATGATCCCATCTATAAGGACCAAATTGCCTACGCCTTTAGCCGACATACACCCCCACACCATAATATGACCTCCCCCATGCTTCACCGTTGCCTTCAAATAATTGCTTTTTAGCTCTTCATTCTTCTTGCGCCACACCATAACCCTTGGATCAGACCCGAAAAGGTCGAACTCGCTCTCATCTGCGAAAATTTCATCTTCCCACCATACCGGAACTTTTTCTCTGTAATCTTTAGCAAATGTTTGGCGAATATTGTGGTTGCGCAAGTTGATTTTTTCCTAGCTGCTCGACCGTTGAACCCTTCTGATCTGATAGTTCTGCGAACCGTAGACTGAGAAACACACTTTCCGCATTCAACCAACAGCTGACTTACTATCTTAGGTGCACCAAGGCGGCTGTTATCTTTAATTTTTTTTATTCTTATGCGTTCTGCGTTTGTGTGAACATTGCAATTCAGAGACGGATAAAAAGGAATTGACTGCTTACGAATAAATATGAAATAAGAAGAAATTATCAATGCACCTCACCCAGTATAATGTCTGCTTACGGGCTATCCGACATACAAGTGTCGCACAGCCAATTGATACTGACTTAGTTAGATGTCTACAATGTTTGTATTGGCCGTGTTTTTTTTCACAAATCTATAAATAGTACAACAACCTACAGTCTATAACTGCCTATACAAATTCGAACTCGAATCTCGAATTTTCACATATTTTGACAGCGATTCGAACATAAAAATTGTTTTCTTCATGTATTCTGACAGATAAAAATCAAAAACACTGCGAATCGTTTTTTTGTATCTTATTTCCCTTTACTATTGGTAGCGATGAAAAAAAACACGGCTATTGTCTCATGAAAAAACCGCTGTAAAATCAAGCGAGATGTTAGGTGCCCTTGTTCCCCACCACCGCTGACATTGACATTGACTGTGCGCTGCCGCTGTAGGTGTGAGCGTAATCGCTTCATAAAGTATCAACCAGCAAGGAAACCTCGTCAGCGACATCAGCATGATCATTGAAGATCAAGCTCGATCTCGGCAGATTTGTGGTCGTTTCGAGCAATTAAACTTGCAGCTCGTATAGTGTCTGGTCTTAAAGAAAAAAAAAATGTATAAGCAAATGGTATGTCATGCTCCAGCTTCTACTTATTGAGCTTAACTTGTGTGATGGAACTTAGAGAGTCTCAGTTGTTGATCTCAAGACCATGGTTGGATCCTGGTTTCCATTACTAAAGAATTTGTACGGATTCGGACTATACTTCTACTAAAGTGCTCCTGCTGACTGGAGAGCTTTACGAAGCCTTGACCAATGTGTTGATCAGCTCCTCCTCCCCTGCACTTAGTGGGAAACTGCTTGCTTGCCCGTCAATCAAGTAAGTGGACATATGGCCGTGAAATTCTGACAAGAATTGACTCAACCCTTGTTTCGAAGGACGCGGATTGCAGGAGTCAGAAGGGCTTTTGACGATCGATCAGGAATGCATTTGTTTGCGTCTGTATGCGGAGAACACCGAACTGACGAAATCTGCAAAGGAAAGATAGTTAACTAAAGACGAATGTAGCACATGCCTCGGCCAGGAGAGTCCACAAATATGACTGGAAACGAGATCGCGTATGCACATCACTTCCATCTTGGCAGTGGATGGCTTCTAGGATGGAGATCTCGCAAAAAAAGAGCTTCACGTTCCCATGCAAGATCCCTATCTTAATAGTGTTCACTCAACATTGACCTCATTCCAGTGGACAAACCCCTTCCCAGAAGATAACCAACTGGGAGGTGAGCATAAAAAAAAATGCTCCACTTACAAATTAGAATGGCACCCCCATTAGACCCACTCGCGCTCACTTCTAGCTCACGTTCTAACACCCCAACGAGCGGCTGCACCGCGGAGACCGATTGCGGCCTCATATCGCTTGACTGGATCGCACCAACCACTGGTTAGATTGCAGTTCTCATATTAAATACCTGTCATGTCCAATTAATTTTCAGCATGCACTCGGAAAGCAGCGGGTAATTGCTTCTTATGCAACTCACTTCGACGGGACCCAGTTCTGGTGCCGCTGCACCAACGACAGTGTAATCCGATACACTCCCGACTCGAAAATTCACTCGAGATAGTCGGGCCGAACAATTAATCAGGACTCCGGCCGCAGCAGCAACAGCAGCACTCCACCCTACACTCTGGGGCGACGCATTGCCCCGCGACGTGGTTTGGTGTTGAAACGATTTCGCGTTATGATCGATTTTAAATGCGTTTTCAAAACTTATCGCACACCGTTAAGTGGAATTCTCCAAGTGACCCTAAGGCGCTACGGTACCGCGCCTCGGTGTGCGGCGTTGTTCCCGACAACCTATCCAACATTCATCGGCCTTTAACGATCCGCCGCAGAACTGTCGCCCCACACTGGATTATGTCATTCCACGCGGCGACCAAACACTCCCACTAGTGCCGCGACTTTGGTGCAAGCCAACTCCTGGCGCGCTGCGCAGTGAATCGATTCACTTTCACTTTGGGCCACAGCAACCGCGAACATGTGTGCGAGGCGCGAAGGTGCTCCACTATCTCCCATGCGACCGCAAGTTGTTATGACCGGCCAGCGGAGGAGACTTCTTCACCACCTTCTTCGTTCTCACGTCCTGTTTGTAGCCGGACCAGTGTAGGGATGATCAGGGAACGCATCATTAGACGGACCGGTGGCTGTGGTTCTTGCCACTTTGTGCAGCTTTGGCCACTGAAGGCTGCGCGGAGCAAGCGGCTTAAGCCATATAGGGTCCTAAGCTGCTTACGTAAGCCGCCAGCCGGTTTGTTGGCAATGAAGTGGATCCGTTCTGGCAGATGCATGCTTGATGGCCTGGAAACGCACGGGTTGCCCCGCTCAGTGCATCCAGCTCTGTACGTGTCCGCACCGACGATTAGATTTGGATTGAATTCCATCCATCTATCCACTACGATCATGGCTGGAGTGTGTGGGAAAATCCGGATGAGCTCTCGCGGGTACTGTGACAGTTGACGTATGGATAGCTATTCGCTGTGTGTGCTACCTATTTGCGTATCGATTTTCATGACAAAGAGCAGCCATTAGGAGCGCGCAGTCGGTGGCCTGCTGCGACGGAATGTTTCTCATGACCCAGATTTGGGGACGGGGAACGTAGGACGCCGTTGACTGCCTCGGGCAGGAAATATCTTAATAAGCCTCCGTCTGTTTGTCTCGTGGCGGAGGTTGGGTAATGGCAGAGAGCTCACGAATCGCAACTGATTGATGCATTTCAGTAAGCGATGCTGACGAGTGTCTAGTGACTGCAAGGCGACCTTGGCGTGGTGACTTCTGACGAGTCGGGCACAAGATCATTAATTCTTGAGTCAGTTTGGACTGAGAACCTCCTGGGGCGACAGATGACAGAGATTAGTTCACTCTAACCTCTGGCCTGGAGATCCGAACCGCCCGCCCCTCTCTTGGACCCGCCAACAGTTTTGTTGTCTGATCTTGCGAGTGACCTCTCAGTCTGTGTTGGCGCCACTCCACAAAAGTAGATCAGCCCAAGCCCGGAACCGGGCAACAACTTGAACACTCCGTCAAATGCAAATCCGAACAAGACATCTTCAGCTGAACAAATGTGTTCGGCGTTTCATCATTCAAGACCCCCCACCACATTCAGGGCCACACTTTGATCGGGTAACGTCAGGCAGCGATTATTCAACAAAATCACAACTGTCCACCGTCGAAATTAATGCTGGCCATCGCAGAACAGCTCACAGGGCACGCCACACAGACGAAGCTCGCTCCACCGTGAAACTGACTAATGGCACCACCCGAGGCGTCAATGCTGTCGCGTCGCCCTCGCCGCTTGTCACTGACAAATCTAATAATTATGCTGGCGATTTGTCAAACTTGCGTCAACTTTCAATTATGGCCGCATCCCGACTGTAGGCGGACACTTCGAGTCCATCCGTCTGAATCGGTCGCGTTGAAGGCATTTTCCATTCGCGCATCCATCTCCGGGGTGGACAAACATACGCGAATCGTCGCCTGGGTGACTGCAACTGCAGTGGATTGCGCAACGCGCTGCCAAGTTTCAATTATTGATTGCAAACTGTGTGGCGAGTGAGATAATTATCTCAACAGCGATCGCATTTTACGATCGTACTCGGCGAGAGAACCCATTGCGGAGCTAGAGCGCTGGAGTGAATTGAGTGCAAGACCATTCATTTATCATCTTATCGTGGTAGCGGATCAATTGCCGCCGGCTATCGGATAAATTCATCTAAAGCGCTCTCTGGTGGGTTAAGCTATGAGTGGTGTCGAAATGCTGGGCAATAACTATCAAGGGTTATTTGGGTTGGCTTTTTATGGGATTTGGCAAGGTACTGGTTGCAGGAGAGGGAAGAATCATCTAGAAGAAGCTTCGTCTGATGGGAGAGGTAATTTCTTCGCCTTGTAAAGGGTATCCCAAGATTAACGCAAGACTTCAATATGTCGTAACATGGAGAGTAAATTGTTGGCAACACTGAAAAAATAACTAAAAAAAAAAATTTGACAGTTATTGTTAACGGATAGTAAAAATGGAGTGTTATGCGTTTTTTTTGTCTTGTAGGGACTTTTCCAATAGGGACTTGACAACTTTGAATTTAATTTGTGAACGCACTCGTTCACTAATCATCAAACTGTCTGTCGAAAATTCAACCACGAACTGTACGGGCTGTACAGCGACTATATGAGTCTAGTCAGGCGTTTTCGGATCCAACGCCTAAGATGGCTAGGCTCAGCAGACGCCATTTTTATGGCTCGTTGTCTTAGGACACGTCAACGCAATGTGCGTATGTAAACAGAAGAACGGAATCCGGAACGAGTTTTACACAATCTTCTCCAGAACGATGTTTGCTACGGTGAAATCTGTTTTGACATTGAAGGCATTTGAAAGTCATTCGTCCATTACCGACCTTTATGGAGCAGCAAGAATTGTACCTGCACAATCAGTTCAGTTTTTCAAAGCTTTCAAAATTGATGTAAGCGGTATATAGCTGGTCTCTTTGTTTACTGTCCTTAGCCACATTGGTATCAAATTTAGGATGCAGCTCTGTTTATACCGTCTTGCGATTAAAAGCTGACAGTCTCTACGTCTGTCGGCCTCTGTGCTGCTCCGTTTTGTTTACCATCATTGAGATTCGGGATTGATGGAAGTCGTCTCACAGCTTTCGTGACACTCTGACACTTGAACCTTCAAAGTGTAGCCAGATTATACTTCTTTTGGGCCTGTCATCAACTTGTGATTCACCATGCGAAAATGTGTCGTATTACAGCCATGTTCAATGGCCTAGGAAATCATATCGAGAGTGGCTTCAATTTGGCACTGGCCAACTCCGTAACTCTAGTTAATGTTCTTCTATGACTTAATCAAAAGTTGCCAAAGTGTTCTATCTGACAGGATCTTAAGAAGTCAGCCATTAACTGCTAGCCTACTTAATTACTTAAGGTGGCGCGCTACAGTCCGGGTTGGACCTGGGCCTCAACCCACAAGCGTCTCCAGCTAGGACGATCTTTAGCTAGCTGCCTCCAATTTAGTACACATAGTTGGTTGAGGTCCCTTTCCACTTGCGTGCCCCACCTGAGTCGCGGTTTTCCTCTACCTCGCCGTCCCTCTGGGGTGAAGACTTTCTGGGCCGGTGCAATGGTTTCCAACTGCTCTACATGACCTAGCCATGTCAGTCGATGTCGCAGTTCGTCATTATATCTCTTCCTTCAGTCACCATCTCTATAAATGGGACCGGATATCACCCGAAGAATTTTCTTCTCAAAGCAACCAAGAATCCGTGCCTCTGCGTCATATAGCAGGACTGGGACGATCAAGGTCTATAGAGGGTTACTTTGGTTGTTTGAGAGAGGGCTATGTTTATCAATTGTGTTGTCTCCGTTCATAGGTAGACAGAGTCCTTGACTACCTCAAAGCCATGTCTGTCAATTGTGGCGCTCTGTCCGAGACGTCGGTATTCGGACCCGTTTCTCGTTGACTGCATATACTTCGTCTTGCGCTCATTTACTGTTAAACCCACCTTCGTAACCTCCGTTGGTATACTCGAAAAAGTGTCAATAACATCACACTGTGTTCTTCCGATAATGTCAAATATCGGCGGCATATGCGAGTAGTCTGGTGTTGGCGTGAGAGTTTTGAACAATTCCTTCAAGAGTGATGTTGAAGAAGTCGCATGATAGCGCGGCGCCTAGTCTAAATCCTTTTTTGACATCAAAGGTCTCGGTTATGTCTTTACCGACCTTGATGGAGTAGCGTGCATTCTCCTTCGTCATCCTACAAAAACGGACAATTTTGGTAGAGATGCCACGAACTGGTCATTGCTCTGTACAGCTGGTCTCTATAAACGCTGTCATACGCGGCCTTAAAATGATGAATGAAATGGTGGTTGGTATCGATCTGTTGCTCCTAGGTTTTCTCCAAATTTGGCCTATCATGTGTCCAGCTGCCGATGTGTTAAGAAGTAGGTCGCCTCCGTGGCCCACAAAATATTCCCTCTAGAATCTCATTTTTTTTAGATACTCCCCAGAATTTAACGGCATCTCAAGGCTAAGCCCATTCGTTTTGTTGAGAAACTTGAAAACAATTTTCCATGTGTTCACGAGTACTGCGCACAAAAGCCAGAGCCTCTGTACGCAACCCCCAGCCGATCCATCACCCAATGGCCGAAGGCAGTTCCTCTCACATCAATAACCAATAGACTTCCCGAATTTCAATTCAATCCATCTTTGGAACCGTGCCAGCCGCTCGTGCCGTGGTATGCATTTCAAGTTGATCGCCGCCCCGATTTCACTTCTATTCAAGCGACACTTGAATAATCGCATGGAGCCACTTATCAGATGCCTGGACAATGAGTCTAACAAATTCGAGAATTGATCATGTGACTCTGTGTCTCGGCTGCTGTCCCCGCCCTCGCCGTCGCGTCGTCTTGTGGTGGCCTTTTCCGCCTCCTCTGCGCTCCGGCGTGCGTGTGTGTGTGTGTACGAAGTGCCCGTACCTCCCGACTTTAAATCCGATCCAGGTAATCGAATAAATAAAGCGAAAGTCACGCTCCACGGCATTATGTCGATGGGCCAAGCGCGAGTAATTAATTCCCAGAGCTAAGTAAACATGATTAATGGGAGCAATAATGATTCGCTGGGTTTGGTAGTAAATTGCGGTTGCATGCTACACCGGGCACTGTGTGTGATGTACGGCGGCGGGGGTGGGCGGGCGTCATGCCTCGTCTGGCAGCCCACCGGTCTTGGAGGAGGGCAACTATTGTGGCAGTGGCAGTAGTTTACTTCGGCTACATGTCAGCAAGTAGATTTACGAGACTCCACTTGTCTCGGCGCAATCGCTGGATGTGGCGCATGTTTGGGCTCGCTAATTACTGGACCACATGGGAGAGGAGGCTTGAGAAACTGCTCCAGATGCGGTATCGACTGTGGCACGGACTGGGTTATACGGAATAGATTGTGAGGCGCAGGCTCCTGCCGTGGTTTGAGAGAAGTTAGTTGCAACTCTATTCAATTGCTCCTTCTGCCAGCTGGATGGCGAAAGAGGCATGAGAAAGTGCAATGAATTCATTAAGGAAGGACGTCGTTTAGCGGACGTAAGATTTGTGGAAAATTGATGCATTTTGCTTTGCTTTGCTGACATGTTAACTAATTTCTGAAGTGGTGTTCCGTGTTTCTTGTGCTGCGTTGACGAGCTTAGTTAATTTGTAAATTCTTGTTATGCAGAGACAACCTTTGGAAAGGTAATCAAACAGGAAGCAGTGACTGACAGTAGAATTGACAACCAGACAGTAGAAAAGTATGTATAAGAAAGAGGAGTGAATTTGTAGGCCGGACACTTCAGCGTTGAGCGATGGCTTCGCAGTTAATGGCTGCATGTGAGATGCAAATCAGAGCTACACCCTCACTGGCAGTTTGCATCAGTAGTCTGAACCTTATTACTCTGGAATTACGACACAAGACTAGGCTAAGAGACTAAGAAAATTACAACAAAAGACTTTCGTTGTCACTTGAAATGTGACATTCGGTATTTAAAGACAAGTGAAAATATTTACTTATTACTTCAAGCTATTCCTTTACCTATAACTTCAAAGCTATTCGAGAAACTTCTACTGAAACGAATACAACCACTAATAGAAGAAAGGCGCCTTAACCCCGATCATCAATTTGGATTCCGGAAGATTCATTCCACAATTAACCAAGTATTTAGAATAACCAACGAAATAGAAAAAGCACTGGAGGAAAAAAGTTTGCTCCAGCGTTTTCCTCGACGTATCCCAGGCCTTTGACAAGGTTTGGCACGACGGCTTTAGACAAAGCTAATCTACTTGCGGCTCATTTTGCAGTCAGCTCAACACTGCCAGTTACCAATATGTCTCCACCTGTACTTGAGAGCGTTGATTTCAGCATGGAACAAATCCACTTCCGCACTCGTACAGTTGTAAGAGTACTGAAAGACCTCGACGTGCACCAATCCGCTGGCCCGGATGGTATTCCCCCTATACTTCTGAAGAGATGTTCCTTTGCTCTGGCAAGACCACTGCGTATCTTTCCGAGTAAATGGAAAACAGCATTTGTCCAGCCCGTCCCTAAAAAGGGCGAATCTTCGTCACCCACCTCGTACCGACCCATAGCACTTACGTCCCTTCTTGCCAAGGTCATGGAAAAGCTGATAAATCGTCAGCTTATGAAATATCTTGAATCGCGGAAGCTTCTTAATAACCGACAATATGGTTTCCGCAGCGACAGGTCGACTGGTGATGTGATTGCTAATCTCACCGAAAAGTGGAACCAATCTTTGTACAATGCAGACGAAAGAAAGATCGACGGGCTGGATATTTCTAAATCATTTGACAGAGTTTGGCATCAAGTTCTCTTGTCGAAAATGCGTGCCTATGGTATCGATGAATCTCTTCCTCGATGGATAAGGAATTACCTTTCGAAACGTTCAATTCAAGTTGTGTTGGATAGGTTCAAGTCTGATATCCACCAAATAAATGCTGGTGTTCAGTTCAGTTCAAGGCTCAGTTCTGTCTCTTCTGTCTCTTTCTCATTTTTATAAATGATCTGTTGTCTGCTTCTTCCAATCCATTCCTTCGCTGATGACAGCACCCTCAGCTTTTCATATTCGTTCCAAGACTCACGACACCGCCCTTCGGCCGTAGAATTGGAGCGGCAGCGTATGTTAAGCACATTGAATTCCGATCCTGACAGCATAATTAATTGGGGAAAAACAATAGAGTGGAATTCAATGCTTCAAAAACCCAATGTTGTCTGCTGTCACTCAAGCGAACCCTTGATAATCAGCCATTATCCATGAATGGCGCTTGTGTCGATGAAACCGGACAATTTTCCATCATGGTATTTGTATCAACGCAGCACTTAGTTGGAACGATCACATATTTGAGGTCGCCAAAAATGCTGCGAAATGTTTAGGTTCTGCGTTCAATCTTTGGTCCTGCCTGCGTTGATGGTTATTGGAAGAAGAAGATTCAACCACGAACTGTACGGGCTGTACAGCGGCATGCCAACATTGCTCCGGCCCGAAGACTCTTCGACTCCGAACCAGCGGGCAATCTTAATTGAGGAAGCCCACGGAACCGATGGCGCACCCAGGTGGAGAAGGACCTCAATCGACTTGGTGTGCGCAGTCGGAGACGGCTGGCTAAAGATCGTGCCGGCTGGAGAGGATTACTGGTTGAGGCCCAGGTCCACCCCGGAATGTAGCGCCACCAGAAGAAGGAGAAGAATAAGTTCTTGCACTAGCGCCTCACTTTTTGCATCTTTTCTATACTCACGACAAATTAGATGACATTCTTCAGAATGATATGAATCCAGCGGGATCATTAGTTTAAGCATGGTAACAAAGTTTTAACAGCTGGACCATTTGGCGACGATGGAGGGTGATGAAAACTTGCACAATGTAAATTCAAGTCACGAGCGGAGCAGAGGTCTAATAAAGACTGAGTTTACTAGTAAATCATAAGCCTAGATCATTTGAAGAACGGCTGTAGACAGTTTGCCGGATTTGTGTACTACTTACTTACTTATCTGGCATACGATCCATGTAGGGTCTGAACCTGTCTCCCATCGCTGACGGTCCTAGGCACGCTGTCTTGCATCCGAGATTACTTGCTCCTTACACCGAAGATTCGGTCTTCCTTTTCTTCTCGTACCAGGAGGCTCTTATTCGAAGGCCATCTTTGCTGGAGCGTTGTTGTCCATGTGCTCGATGTGGCCGAGCCAGTGCAGTCGACGGATTTTTGCCATCCGAACTACATCCACATTCCTTCCTCGCAGATGGGACCACATATTCGACGTAGAATTTTTCTTTCGAAGGCACCAAGAATCAGCTCCAGTTTTGCTCAGCGTCCAGCTTTTGACTCCAGATAGCAGCACTAGCATTTTGTAGAGGATCATCTTGGTCATTCGACTCAGGAGTTTTTAATCCAGTTGTTTTGACAAACCGAAGAACCATCGCATCCCAAGGGTCAGCCTACGTCGAATCTCCTCCAAGATGTCATTCGTGGAGTTCACGATTGCCTTGATGAAGACAAACTCTTTCACTACCTCAAGATCGCAGCTGTCGATTGTAATGTTTTGAGATTGATCTGTGTATATTCCTATTTCTCCCATTCCAAAGGTCTCCTCACAATTGTATCATTTTATAATCCCGATCGACATTAAAATTTTATGGCATATGAAATCGGTTGAATGTGTCTATGTCTAAGCGACTTTCTATGTTCCCCGGTGGGATTACTGCTCGACCAGTCATAAGCTTCTTCTCATTTCCCGTCCAAGCCCATATGCAAAGCTTCACCGATATCTGCTTAAACTCAAGTAATTCGCAATCGATGCCTGATCTGCGTGTTTACGAACCTTGCATAAGGTCATTCCACAGCAAAACACTTTATGACTCCGGTCATTCTGCGGACATCGCCAACACAAGCTGTCGAGTCTTAAGAAAGCATCACAACAGCAACACAAGTTCCATCTGCGTCAATCGATTTTCTCTTGATCATTATCGATTTCAAAATCAAGATCATGCTCCAGCTGCCGCCGTCGCCGTGTCGATGTTTCTGATCCGCCTCCAATCGGCGGCTGTGACTTATGCAACATCGATCGGCGGCCCGGTGGTGTGCCTTGCGAGCGAGTTTCATAACCGAGCACCATTGAGCGGGGAAGACAAACAAAAGTGGCGATGACAAAGTGTATCTTTTGTTCGATGGTGTGTGCGTTTCAAATAGATTCTCCACGAATCGATGGATGCCCGGTGTTTGTGTCTCTCGCTCTAAGCAAACACTCTAAGCATCAAGTACTGGCTGTGGAGTCTTGGAGCGGCGCTGCCCGAAGTCATAATTCACTTCTGCACTCAGGGCGATAGAGAAAGTTGAGCTAATCGAGTTTAATTGAGTGTTGTTTGCCACATCTTGAGACAATTGTGCATAGCGTTCGATGGGTGGGAATGTCAATTGAAATATGGTTTTGAAGAGATTCAATGGCAAAAGTATCACGAGTGTGGGAATGTCTCTGGGCATCGCTTGAGACGACTAAAAGGAGTTCTGAAACGAATAGTATCCATATTAATCCCGAGTGCAATGCGTACAACCGCCGGAGGACGGAACCCACATTCGATGCACACTTCAAAGACAGTTGATCAAAGTCGACATTTCCTCTGAAAGTAAATTGCCAGTGCACCCGGAAAAGTGCACAGCTTGTGATGTTACTGATCCATCGGAATCAGTGACTGCTATGGTCTAATTAGACGTGTACAACCTACGAATAAAAGTTGCACAAAAAATGCAGGCCGTCTTCAAATCATTTGCAATAACATTGTGACATTGAGATCTTTAAAACACCGCTTGTTTAGTCAGTTCCTATAAGGGCGAACCTTTCGTCGCCAATGCTACTACATAACGTAACTAACGCGATTGAAAGTCTCTTAACCCTTAGATGGATGATTTTCCCCATATGGATTTAAAATTATCCTGACTAAGCATTGGCTCTAGAATCACTTCCCCATCATTAGTTTTAAATTTTGTCAAACTGTTCATTAATTACATATTCGCTAAAATATGGCTTGTTCCACCTATGGAACATCATGTATTTAGTGCATTCACCAGAACACTTAGACCATATTGGTCCATTGTGATACCCATGATCCCAACGGCCAAAGCGTATTAACTTTGCTTTCACGGGGATTCGAACCGGGGACCCCGCTCTAACCACACGCAGGCACTCTACCAACTGCGCCATCCAGTCGTACATAAAATTAGCCATCATAAATTTACCCAAATTTAATTTTTTCATAGTATTTATCTTACTTTGCTTGTTTATATACATTATTAGAAACATCTACTGTTCATGAAATGTTTGGAGACGGTTATTATCTTTGTTTAAACATTGTGCAACGCCAAATTTGCGGCTTTTTAAATATGATTTGCATGATGGGAACCTACAACTTACGTTCAGTTGCCCAAATCGGCATATGGTTGCAGGGTGCAGCTGGTCCCCTTCTTTCTTTTCTTCCTGATGTGAAGAAATAGATGGACTTGCCTGAAATTCTTTCACGTTTAAGCAAAGATGATGAGCTAGTACCAATATTGCACTTGTAGACAGCAAAAAAGAAGAAGAAGACAAGAAGAATGAATGTAAGAGCTGCCTGGGATCTTTTTAAAAGTACCTCTTTGTCATCGCCAAGCATGCGGCGAATTATTCCCTAAGACTAGTATTCATTCATTCGATGTCAGGATCCCCAACGAAACGGTCGCAAAATAACAATAAAACATTTATTATTTAAGAATTATAAAGCTGAGTTTAATTTTTAGTGCTTACACACTGGCTCTTTGCTAATTCAATTCGAAAGCGAACCAAATTTATGTCATTGTGTGGTGAAGATCGTTTATAGTGCAGCCATGAATTTATAGCTTCCAAATCGACGAAGCTATAAAAAATGCGAAAATACCACTTTTTGGATTACATTGAAATCTTAGATCTTAATATAAAGCTGTCCATTAAGTCTACTCCCCCCATAGGGCGATTGTACTCCTTTATTAGTCCCAGACATTTTATTTGTTGTTTGGTTTTAGTTTTTCTTTCGAACCTTTTTGACACATTTATTATCATTCCATGTCAAATTGGAAATTGATATATCTTCGAAATCAGCAAAGAATTCAACTGAGGGCACCCTAGCTACGCTCTTCATTTCATCATCGGTTGCAATTTGGAATCCTATTCCGCCTCACTGTTCCTAAGGAGAGAATTCCAAGTTTTTTTCAAATATTATTAAGCCTGAAGAGGGGTCTGAGAATTGTCAAAATAAATCTTGAAGTTGAATGCCAGTTGAACTTCTCGACATAAACGCACAACTATATTGCTACTTGATGCCAAGTCTGGTTCTTTGTGTAATACACGTTCAATGGCATTCAATGGCAATTCAAAATTGCATGTAAAACCAGAGACACCACATAAAACAAAAATGTTGTACCCCCATTTCCGATGCTTCATAGGCAAGTACAGTGGACTCTCGATATCGTGAACACCGGATAACGTGAAGAGATTTCGTTTTTGCTTGACATTTCTAAAACGTGAAGAAATCATGAACAATCTAAAACGTGAACAACATTTTTTGCTTCAGCGTTGCGTCAAACTGTTTGAGCAACCTTTATTTTAGCTTGAAATTCCTTAGACTTAATACAATACCACGTCTTGTACAGTTTCTGTACCGATGATCAATCCAGTAAAGTGATGCTCCAAAAAAATAAAATCAAAATGCGGACAGAATAACAAAGCTTTTCTATAGAACTAGTCTATTAGCTCCGGTTCACTGAATCCAGGGACTGAGAAACTTACGTCTCATATTCCACTAATTGCTTTGAAAGAGAAATTAAATTTGGGAATAAATTTTGAAGTGGAGCATACAAAATCCTGAGGTTGCATTTCTACTTTTGTAAGGATTCCTGTCATTAATGAAATCATATTAGTAGGTGAACTGCACAGCTGAAGACTTCCATAGATGGGACAAAGTCGAAGAAGACAATAATGTCGCTCAGAGTACCAACATTATAAGTGATCAGGAAAGTGATGATGAAAAGAAAATAATAAGCGCCATGCTTTGGAATGGGCTGGAGGCGAGCTGGTTAGCGAAAATGACATTAGTGTCTTAAGGCGCTTTAGGAAAAAAGGAATGCTTTTGGAGAAGAACAAGATGCAAAAACAAATGACTAAAATCAGTCATCTGTTAAATTTCATATCGGCAATGTCCGTGCTCAGTCAATATTTCATGTTACTTTTTCTGCCACAGCATTTTATTTTATAAATTTTTATATAATACATTTTTGTTTAAAATTACATAAATTAATTATATATTCTATTATTTAAATATGATGTTTTAAAATGAAAAACAGCTGTGGGATTACCATATTGTTTGATTAAAATTTCACCTTCGCAAACGTTAACTCTCCCGCAAACGTTAACTCCCTTGGTTTTTAATTGTTCACGCTATCGAGAGTCTACTGTATTGCTATAAGTGATGCTTGACTTTTGAAGCACCAATTTCTTCATCGACGAAAAGGTGCTCTCCCAAAGGAATTGACAGAAACATCTTCCTGAACCCTTCAAAAACTGGACGAATTTTGTAAAGGATCTCAAATCCAGATAAAGTTTTGTCCGTCACCATTTTGGAATTATCATTGAAGTGTAGCACAGAATAGTTATTCAGTACATTTTTGTTTCAGCGTTCATTACAATCGAAAAAAGTCGATATCCACAAATTCCTCGAAAAGTTCTTGATTCAAAGAAGATTTAAGTTCAATTCTCATCGACCTTGCACACATTGACACCTTACGGATCATAATCGAGCAATGCGTTGTGTACAGGTCTCCGCTACAGATATTGTTTTCAGACATTGAAAAGCCTTTGGAAAGTTTGAATCGAGATACAACCTGTCCTTCCATAGCTATTACAAGGCTACATACGAAGGTTGTAAGGATCCTACCCTAAGGATCGCCCCTTACCTCTATGGTAATTTGTTAAAGAAGTTTGAGATCAAAAGTAGAATTCGTCAAGGGTGCATATTGTCACCGATTGTTTCTGGTAGCTATCAGTGATGGGATTCGATGGACTATGACAACTTACCTTAAACACCTTGACTTTGTCTAACTTCATACCGGATAGTATACCTTCAGTTGATGGTCTCATTGTCTCAGTCTAGAAGCTGAGGCAAACAAGATGGAATTCAAAAGAAATACAGCAAAACCTAAAGCCCTTAGCATTTCTAACACCCGCGACCAACTGAACATTGGGAGGCTAAAAGCCGGAAACTTTAGCTTCTTATACTTACGAGGTATTTGCTTGGCTAACTGCGAACCACCGAACAGGGTGTTTGCAACAGAATGGGGAAGGTTTGAGCTGCATTCGAAATACTATCCACGTTCTGGAAAAGTAATGATATCAGCATCCTTAGAAATCAATATCACCAACGAGCAAGTGTACCTGAGAGCGGGCCAAGAACATATAGACATCACAATACGAAGTGACAATTGTTTGGACGGCTCGGCGCGAAGACAACTCCATTCTGAAGTAAGCCAAACACTGGAATCCGGTTACCCACCTAGAGGGAATAGTGAGACACTCTAGGCTAACGTGGCGCAGAATAGTTGGAGAGGAATCGATTTATTTAGGAATAAGTTGCAGAGACCTCAAAGGCGTTGGAGAACTCCGAAAGACGTAAGTAAAGAAAACGAATGGGTGACATTCTTTTCCCTATAAGTGTTTCAAACGTGATTCAATCCTCAGATGTTGAAAATCATGATGATTCTTAATCGAATTTAACCGATCTTTCGAACTTTCAAATACGATCATCCGAGTAATCAGCCATCATCTAGCCTATCTAATGTGCCACTCTTTCTCAATTAAAAGCAAAAGTGTGAAATAAGTTAAAAGAAGCGATTCAGACAATGAGAGTGATCCCAGATGAAGATAATTGCATGATCAGTTTCTCCATCCAGCCTCGAGATCACTGATCACACCGATTGCTGAACAGTCTGAAACGAACCGCAGCTCATGCTCTAATCTCATCGAATCGATCGATAACCACAAACTATAGAGCGATCAGCGACCACACGATCATGTGCCGATGTGCAGATCATTTCCTTATCCAAAGTCAATGCAAATGAGGCACCGCTCGACGATACCATCAATTCATATAAGCCGCAACCAAGGCTCTTCCCTCGGATTCAATACAGCAGTGCCAATGGCTCGGCAGCCGTGGAATTCACTTTCTGATCGCAGATCATGCATGATTCTAGGTTTTTCTTTCCTCATTCGCTGTGAAAGTGGTGCGCGATCGCGGTGAAAAACGAGAGCTCTTGGCTGTTAGCTTTGGCCGGGCAATTGCCATTATCACTTATCCCGGGGTGCACCGTGTGGCCAATTTGCCTTAATTATGCGGTCGGTCGTCGCAATAGGAAGTTCTGATATTTGAGGCAGCTGCAAGGAGACTTTTGGCGGTCTTACGCGAAAGGAGGGCGTGGCTTGCTTGCAGACACATGAACTTGAAGCGCAAGTTCGTGCAGTTCGTTTGGCGATGTTAAAATGAAAAGACATGCCCACATGGAGTTCTATGATTCCGTGACTTGTGAAGTGCTTCCGCACATTCGCGTCGTGTCTGTGGAGCGTAATGGTTGCGGAGACACCATTTGATGTATGACACAAATTGGAATCCTTGTATTTTGCATTCTCTGGCTGTTGAAATCAAGGGAAGCATTCCCTGGTCATCCGCTTGAACATCATCGATTTACGATCCACTCCTCCGAAATCACATCTTCTCCTATTTCCAGTGCACTCCTAATTAATGAGCGGCTTTGAGACGCCTCTTCGCCGTTGATAAAGAACCCCCGCTCGGGTGGTAGACGAGCTCAAGTGCAAGTGTTGTGCGGTCAGTAGACCCTTGGTTCTCGGAATTGTCGGCGATCGAGAATCGAGAAGGGGCGTGAAAGTGTGGATGTTTAGTACCACTCGCCGAACACTTTTAACTGAATGTACGACCGCAAGTGCAGCTTGTACCCATCAGAGGAACTGAGAGCAGCAACCGAGGGGTCAGCAATTTACGATCGAATAAAATCCTCGAACATTAAAGAGATAATGTGTGTTCCTCTGGACGGCAACACCGGCCAGTGTGATGCAGCAGGAGCCACAAAGACTAATGACAACGACCATGGACGAGTATCGTCGATCCCATAACACTCGATACCAATTCGCCGGTTTCTATTATTTCTCTTGGGCGATATCGCGGCATCGCTCGTTTCGTTACACAGCATCGACGGCTACCTGCTGCTCGTGGTAGGCGCATTTAATTTTACCCATTCCCATGTGATGCGCGGTGCACACGGGTGCACTTTGGCGGCGTTATGAATGTGATGGCTTTAAGATTGGCCGGCACACGAATTATGATATGGGGTGTAAAATTTGATTGGAAGGTCATACGATGCGCTCGGGGGTAGTGTAAAACTGGGGATATCTCTTGGGAAATGACTTGGAAGATTGCATTTTGGCATGCAGGATGGAGATGGAGATGCAGTTGCATCAACTGATTTCCCTAAGGCTGGGCAAATGATCGGTTTCTGCTCCAGTTTCCTAAGACTGTCTCATTTGATTGATTGCAATAAAGTGACGCGTTATAAGGTGAGCAGTGTTGCAGAAAAGGGGACAGCACAAATTGCCAACTGCAAGAAAGGAAGGAAAAGAAAGGCCTTCTTTTCTTAGGCTTTAGACTTCCTTAGTAGATAATGGACAATTCAATACACTGGTACACAGATGGATCCAAAACTGAAGACGGAGTAGGTGGTGTATTCTCTGAAGGTTTAACCTTGAAAAAGCAATTTTCGTACCTAATCACTGCAGTGTCTTCCAAGCGGGAATAATGGCGATCAGGGAACTCTGTTCTGGCTGAGTTGGAACGTGGTATCTGCCCGCGATATATGTATCTTTGCGGTTAGGCACTCAGCAATTGAAACCCTAACATCGTTCTCTATAAACTTTAAAGAAGTTATAAACTGTCGCTCATCTCTTAAAGAGATATTGGAACACTTTCACATTCGCCTGTGCTGGGTGCCAAGCCATTAAGGGAAACTGTGAAGCTGACAAGCTCGCAAAAATCGCCACCACACTGCCAGATACCGGAAGCCTTTGTGACATTGGCACTCCCTTAGCTACCTTTAGTCTCTTAGCTACCAGTAGTCAGCACCATTGAAAACTCCCTTATTAACAAAGAATATACAATGGTTGCTTTTCTTGATATAGAAGGAGCTTTTAACAACGTTAAATTTGAGGCAATAAGTAACGCTCTATATAGACTCAATGTAGTAGACAGTATTCGTAGACGGATTGGCAATGTCCTATCCCGAAGGTATATCCAGTCCGAATTAGGTCATTACAATATAACCAGAAAGGTATCCAGGGGAACCCTACAAGTGGTTCTCTTCTCTGGATATTAGTATCGGATGAAATTATTAACGAACAAAGTCGAACAGGCTGTAAGCCAATAGCCTATGGAGACGACATAGCCCTAGTTTTAAGGAGAAAATTTCTTCATAACGTCAGGGATATCATGAACGTCTCAATAAGCAAAATAGAGAAGTGGACAGGAAAAGCCGGCCTGGACGTTAACCCGTCCAAAACAGAGCTCGTACTTTTCACGAGAAGACGTATCATACCTCTGATAGAGCCCCCTAAGCTAAAGAAAATGGAACTCAGCTTCACTAGACAGGCCAAATACTTAGCAGTAATCCTAGACAGCAAGTTAAGCTGGAAACCGAACATTGAAGAATGCATTAAGAAGGCGGCGGCAGTTGTTTAGACAAGTAAGAGAATCCTTGGTCCCTCATGGGGAATTAAACCAAGAATGGCTCACTTGATGTATGCGGCTGTTGTTAGATCCATCTTAATGTACGGCATCCTTGTTTGGTGGCCAGCCCTGCATAACAAATTCAATCTTAAATCGATAGGCAGTATTCAAAGACCTGCGAGTATCTGCATCACAGGGGCATCGCGATCCAACCCCACAGCCGCCATGGAAACATTGCTACAGCTTCTTCCCATGGACATCTATGGGAATCCACCAAGGCAGCGCTAAGACTACGGGAGTGCAACCGCTGGAACAGTTCACATAGCTTAGGTCATACAGAGATAGTCAGAAATACTAGACTACCAACGCATACAGATTATATAGCACCAGCTTTAGAATTCGAGTTTGGTTTCAAAGCTTATCCCAGACAGAGAAGATTGGGAAAAAGATCTTGTAAGAAAACCAGGCTACCTGGAGATCTACACAGATGGCTTAAAAACAGACGAGGGCACCGGACTAGGAGTATTCCGGTATCGCCGGACATATCATTTTCCATGTCTCTTCGACTGCCAGGCAGAAGTTAAAGCTGTTAAAGAGGCTGTCCGCTTACTTTCGATTAACCCGATAGACGGGCTACTTATCGCCATGTAAATAGATAGTTTGGCCATCTGATAGTTAAATCAAGTAAAGATGGTCAAACTTTTTCGTCTTTCTCTCAGAGAGATAGCGATGCAACCTAACCGTAGCTGGGTACTTGGGCATAGTGGTTTTCCAGGCAACGAAAGGCCTGACGAGTTAGCAAGATTAGGTGTGGGACTGCCACTGGCAAATAATCAGGACACCCCATATCCCTCACTCCAAGTAATAAACACCACGTTACTTACCGATGCCTTCAACTCCTCTAATCGGAGATGGATGGAACTAGGTACATGTAGGACTTCGAGGCTTATTGGCCCTCACTAAATCCAAACAAAACAAATACACTCCTAAAACTAAACAGGAATGTAATAAGTAACGTAGTGGCCATTATCACCGGCCACTGCCTTCTCGGTACCCATGCCAGAAGAATGGGAGCCCCCCACAACGACTATTGCAGAAGCTGTAGAGACGAGGAGGAGGAAGAAAAAGGCGCTTCACTTCCTCGGCACTTGTCCAGTCCTTACAAAAACTAGAAAAGATATACTAGGCAACTAATTTTTCATATAACTAGAGGAAATGTCACACTTAAAGATACAAGACATAACCATTATTTATCAGGAAAACAATTTGACTTTAAAAAAGGCACAGTATTGGATTTTCAAAATAGGCTACTGGAATACCATTAAGCAGTCTCCAGGTTAATTTTCTTCTCTTAAGTGTAGTTCCTTTGAATTAAAGAGGAGCCGATGTAAAGCTCCGGGTAGCGATAGCACAAAGGATCCAACCAGGGTCTAAGTGGACCTGGTGGCAATCACCCTAACCTAACCTAAACTAGCTACCTTTAAGTTACAACCTACTCTCCTGAACTAGGAAAGCCACCTATGCTTATTGTAAGCCCACGTGGCGGTATAACGAGACGGTTATCGACTAGTCAATGCCTATATTCCACTAACAATCGAGTGAACACTAGGGAGGATAAACAAAATTGCGTCTGATCGCTCGAAGACCTTCCTTTACGACGCGACGTATCACGTATCAGTTCGGTTGCTCTCATCAAACAGATTCCTTCGTTTCATGCAATCATACACTAAACTGCCTTCAAATGCATATCACATGCAAAATAAAAGCACAAGCTTGGTGGCAACCTAATTAATCGAGAACTACACATAAAATGATGAATTTAACGCCAGGCGCATGGTGGACATGGTGGACATGTGACTCCAGCATACCATGGTCCTCCAACCGTTAGAGCAATTAAGAAATGAGTTCGAAGAGCAATTTTTCTCTAGGTTGGAATCGATGACTTGGCCAACTAAATAGATTATCTTTCTTCTCAATGTTCGACATAATATAGGTCCGGGCCTGAGATACCTCTGCCTTCCATCGTTGATGCTCCTGGGCACGCTGATTCCAGTCATACAGACGAAGTTGTCTTGCATCCGCGAATACTTGGCCCTTATACCAGAGGTTTGGTTTTTCTTTCATTTTCGAACCAGTAGGTTCGGATTCGAAGACCCTCTTTGCTGGGTATTGTTGTCCATGCGCTCGATGTAACCCAGCCAGTGCAGTCGATGGACTTTTGCCTTCCAGACTCTTTTGTGGATTTCACGTTTGCCCCGAGGTAGACAAACTACTTTACTATTAGCGTTATAATTCAACTTTTATATTCTTCGGTATAGCCATGATTTATCTGAATGAACTCCATTCAATGAAGTTTTTTGTATTTTGAAAATTTTTCTTCGTCGGGGGACATTTCAATCTTGATATAATTTTCAAAAGAATTAAAATAAAGAATATTTGAATTTGTTTTTGTGTTTGTATTAAATTTGCATACATAGATACTACAAGATTGGATATCGTGCGTAAAAATGAACAATTATTGTACATACTATTATAATTAGTAAGAACAATTCAGAAAGCAAAAGTTTTAATAATAAAAAGAAAAGAGAAAACAGGAATAAAGAAATAAGTACATTGTTTAAAAATTAGATTATGTAAGAGAAATAAAAGAAATGAAAAGTCATGTCTAAGTTAGGATGCGGTTATCAGAAAATAAAGAAAAAACTTTTTCTCAAAGACGGCATATGAGTTGCTTACCTGCAATTAATGCAGCAAATAGTTCCAGGAGCTAATAGCAGATACAAAAAAGGATCGCTCTCCAATGCAACGTGTGAATGGAGGTATAATTAGTTTTCATCCTCTATTAGATTGTGCAAAAACTAAGATTTCAAAAAAATAACTAGGCGACTTAGTTTGTATAGTTTTAAATATTTTTAATATATTGCGGAAGTTTAAATACTGATTGAGATCCAGAAGGATGCAAATCTGGACACACTACTAGTGCTTGGAACATTATAAATAAAACGGACGTAATTATTAAACACAACATTAAGGCTATTCTTACAATCAGAGGCAAGACAAGGAAACACGGAACAATTAAACAAAAAGTAAGGCATTGCGGCCGTTTTAACTAATCTTATTTTCACGAGGTGATGCAAGTCGTTCGTCGGGTAACGCAATCCACGAAGTCCACTTTTTTCAGGATGTCTTTTATCGCATCACAACAGGTAAGTGACGAGTTAAGATGAAAGAAGAATTTACAATAGCAACGGGATTGCCATCTAGAACAACAGGTGAAAAATCATTCGAACAAACCTCATTATTGGAAAAAATGATGCACACTGATTTGTCAGGTTTCAGCTTCAATTTCTTACCTTTAGACCAGTTAGAAATGTTATCAAGATCTTCATGGCAGCACAGCCTTCTATAAGATCAATAGGACGAGAGAAATATATAATAATATCATCAGCGTACTTGTGAATTTTAGGCCCAGGTCCACCCCGGACTGTAGCGCCACCAGAAGAAGAAGATCATGTGCATTTTTCAGTTCCTTGCAAAAGCTGGGATTTCATTGTTAAAGAGGGGGAATAGGAGTGGGCACAGGACAGAGCCTTGTGGAACACCTTTCATAATCACCAATCTCTGTGGCGACCGATTGTACTCTATCTCTTAGATAACAGCTTTCAAGGATGAATGCGAAAAATTGAAACTGTTTTTAATTCTTGTAAGTAACAAGAGTGATTAATACAGTCGAAGGCTTTGGAAAAGCCAAGAAGAACTGCTACCCAAATATCATTACGATCTAAAGCAGATCGTAGATCAGTCACTTTTAAAACAGCAGACTCACAACTTGGAAAACAAGACTGCCATTTCGATAGTCTATGATTATCATCCAGGAATTTCAGAATTAGCAGAGAAAATACTAATTGGTCTAAAGTCGGCAGGAACTATTAGACCTCAATTTTATTCATATTTACTTAAGAGCCTATTCACTACTTACAGACCTTAACTGACAAATTCATGACTTCAGAAAACTCATAAATTCAATTTACATAATTTGATAAGAGCAATGGCAAAATATCGCAACTATAACTAATGCATAGAAATGGTTGTCAAAATATCCAATCAATTTCGGTTGCTATTTTTGTAAAATGTAAAATGGGCAAAGAAACTTATTATTTTAATTCATTCATGCAAACGCTTTAAAAATATTTTTGTTACATGAGCGTGTGAATGCATTTTATAGGTATTATTCACATATACTATGTTCTGCATACATTAATTATGTCCTAGTGGCTTAGATTGTAACTTGCTCAAATGGAAGTTCAATGAATCTACTTCATGAACATGAGCTTTGTTCGTTCCTGTACCCGTCCATACTGTGGTGAAAATTTAATACGAAAATTTAAAAAAAAACGTTTAAGTAACGAGCGAATTTTCAAATAAGGCTCTATTCACAACAGGGTATCAGCTTTTCGCCAGTTTTTCTCATGAGCTCACACGTATTCACAGCCATGGGACACAAATAGTATAAAAAACGCTGCCAGATGAAATCAAGGGGCAAGGGAGGCAGAAGTTGGATTTTGTTAATTCACTTATGCTAAATGCTTGTGAAAGATATTGATTCTTTAAATGTTGACAAAAACTGGTTACCGCCAAAAGATTTTGCATTAAAATACCACAAAGCTTATATTAAAACTCCCAGTTATTTTTCTTTTTGTGATAAGTCGCATTTCTGACCGTTGTCAGGTTTTCACATTGTTTTTTTCTTATGTGGTAAGTCGCAATTCTGAATTAAAGTCATCTTAAAACTGCGGTGAAACTTATCTTATACATATTTAGTTATAATAAAGACAGATGGCTAAGTGCGTCGACTCCTGAGCAGAGGGTGTCCATCTCTTTCGAGTCACTGACAATGCTCAAAGAGTATTCCTGTCTAGAAAAAGCTTCTCAACTTCGCCCTTCGGAGTCGGCATTAAACCGTAGGTCCCTTCCACTCGTGAAAGAACAATAGCACGCACAACACGTAGTGGTTGCTGAGAAGCTAGGCCCAGGTCCGCTTCGGACTGTAACGCCACCCATATTATATTATAAAGACAGATACAATTTTCTGTTCGCTGAACTTGTCATTCAACATGAAAATCTCAAATTCAGTTTTCAGCAAAAAACTTCTATTTCGGGCAAAGAAAATGGAAAACAAACTAACTCTACAGCTTTATAATATTAGTATAGAATTAATAAAAAGGAAGTCTAATGGCGGAGTCTTTTATTTTCGGCTACTTAGTACTTTTTATTATGCCTCACTCATGGAAGAACAGAAGCAGTTGTCGCAAACCGAATATCTAAAGCTAAGTCACTATTCAGTATGTTGCCCACAATATGGAGATGCAATCCTACTAGCTTAAACACAACTAAGACTGTTTCGCTCCAATGTTGGGTCCGTCTTGTTATATGGGTGCAGCACATGGAAACTGACCACCCCACCATCACAAGAATAATACAGTCGTTTGTGAACCGGTGCCTAACAAACATACTAAGGATTTCTGACCGAACTGTATATTAACCCATTTACTACCACTCAACCCGCTTGGGTACAGAAAATTGAAAAAAGTTACGGTTTTACCGTTGTCCTTCTTCAAATTTGTTTTGATTAAATTTGATTTTTTTTTGTTCGTTGACATGTGTTGAACAAGTAGGCGTTCAGTTTATTGTTAAAAAAATAAAACCGTAGTTTCTTAATTACTCCGCATCAGGTGCGATTGCGATTTTCTTGGTTCGGAGGTTGTGTTGTGTTTACAAATAGAAAAAATATTCGTTTATTAATTTTATTTTCATTTTCTTTGATATAGTTAAAAACTGATAATAAAGTCAGAAAAAAGAAGTGAAAAATCAAGTGTTCAGTAATTTTTACGACAGGTAAGTACGCGTAAAGTTAGATGTACCTTGGGTGTATGTGGAAATGGGTTGGGTACAATGGGAAAACCTGAACAATTTTCTTTTTTAGAATGGATTTCAAAGCTTTCTCAGCGTCATCATATTATGGAAGGAGATTCGATAATCTTCCAAATGCAATATATGCAATCGAAGAAAATGATCAAAACGCTGCATTTGACATTGCATTTATACTACCAGATGCAGATTACAATACTGACAGAGGATGAAATAGACAGAAAATTTGGCTAACGATCACATACCCAAAAATGTTCCAGGTAACATTGAACTTTTCATTAGGGATGATGATTTCGATAGCGAGGACGAAGTTCCTTTATCAGTGATAAGAGCCTCAATACCACGCTGGTCCAAAAGAGGTACTGATATGACGATGAACCGTTCTAATAATTATGAGATAAACAAGATGAATATGAAATGTGCTTTAGACAATAAGTCTTCAGTGGAAATATTTGAAACACTTATCGATAATGAGGTAACGGAATTGATCTTGAATCAAACTAGACTTTATGCTTCTCAACATAATCATCATAACATCACTTTCCAAAAAGAAGACTTGGAAATTTTCATAGGCATTATGTTCAACAGTGGTTACCACTCAATGCCCAGGGAGTCAATGTATTGGAAATTAGATGAGGATACAAGAACCGCATTGGTAGCAAACAACATTTCGCGAAGTCGTTTTTATGAGATCAAAAAATACATTCATTTCGCATATAATACTCAATTAGATGCTCGAGACAAGGTGGCAAAGCTCAGACCGCTTATGAATCTTTTGTGCCAAAAATATCAGCAGTGGGGCTTTATGTACGAAAAATTATCTATTGATGAAGCCATGATCAAGTATTTTGGTCACCATTCTTGGAAACAGTTCATAAGTTTCCTTCTGACCATTTTGGTTTCAAGAACTGGATGCTGTCGAGTAGTTGTGGCTACCTATATAACTTTGATACTTATTGTGGCGCAAAAAATGTGAACGCTGATGTGTCACAAACTACTTGAGCTTCTGCAAAAAATGCCATTTCCTTCTGACCACATAATATATTTTGACAATTATTTTACTTCTCATGAGCTTTTCGGATTCTTGAGAGAGAAGGGCTTCACAGCTACAGGGACAGCAAGAGAAAACCGAACAAAAAGATGCCCATTGAAGCTGAAAAAAGAATTCAAGAAGGATAAAAGAGGGTATTTTGAGCACGTATATGACGTAAACAATAGTATTCTTTTTGTAAAATGGAGTGATAATAGTGTTGTCACTATGGGCATAAACTTCGATTCTATCCTGCCCATGCATTATGTCAAACGTTGGTCATCAACAGAAAAAAAAAAAAAGTTTTCATTCAGCAGCCGAACCTTATTGCGGACTATAACAATGGTATGGGTGGCGTTGACTTACACGACCAGTGTGTAAATGCCTATAAAATCAAAATACGAGGCAAAAAGTGATGGTGGCCGCTTTTTACATCAATGCTAAGCTCTACATTGGTGAACGTTTGGAAACTATATAAAGTCGCAACTGATTCTGACGATGACTTGCTATCGTTTCAAAGAGATATTGCTCGGTATTATCTTAGAAGATATACAATTCTCAAAATTAAAACCCTCCATATCTGCAAGCGTTGCTTTATCTGAAGGTCACCACTTTCCAAAGAGAATTATAAAGCCTATTAGATGCAGAGTATGCCACATGCGAGTCAGATGGGTTTGTGAGTTCTGCGAAATAGCTATGTGTGCGCAAGGAATGCTTTAAGAAATTTCATCTACAAAATTAGCAACCATATTTCCCCGTTGTACCTGCTTGGGTACAACTCTAAAACCACATTTTTTACTTTTTTCAAAAAATTAAAAAAATATTTCTGTATTCCTTTGACACTATTTAATAAAGTTATGTTATCAAAAATTTTAAATTTTAGATTTAAGTGTCCTTGGTAATAAATGGGTTAAGCGAACAGCATCATCAGAGAAAGGGCCAAGAACCTACAGTATCTCACAAAATTGAGCATACACCTATCATTACTTCATATTCGTGCTGTCTTAAGGCCGACCACTTTTTTTTTTTATTTTTTTGGTATGAAATCATAACTGAATACATATCTTAAACAAGAATATATGCCAAATTCACAGACAGGCGACTTCCTACCGGTACTTTTCGCATGAAAAAGGAAACAACCCCTGAAATCGACACACAAAATTGAGCATACAGATGCCATGTGTGCGTTATACACAAGCTTCGCAAAATCGATACATGCAAATTTGTTCAGGAATGAAGCAACAATTGTCCCTGATGATCATTTCTGCACACGCTTTTGAACTGAAAAGACCGATATTTTCTTCTTTGTGCGAAAATATGGAAAACATGCGAAAACAGACTACTTTGTCAACGAGAATGCTCATAATTAAGCTATTTTGCGAGGGGAAGTCGATGCGAAAAATAGGAGAAACTGTAGGGCGACCGCATGCAACGGTACAAAAAATAATAAACAACTATATATATTAAGGGACACTAAAAAACAGACCTGGAAGGGGAAGAAAAAAATTGCTCTCAGAACAAAACGAGCGGTATATTATTCGGACAATCAAGTCCAATCCAAAATCTAGCGTTCCAAAGTTTACGGCTGAGGTGTCATTCGTAATTAATAAGCCTCTTTCAGGTGAAACCGTTCGCAGAGTCTTGAGAAAGAATAATTTAAATGGTAGGATCGCCCGAAGAAAGCCGTACATTTCCCTAGTTAATAAGAAGAAAAGATTGGAGTTTGCTAGACAATATGTAAACCACCCGGAAGGCTTTTGGGAAGGTGTTTTGTTTTCAGATGAAACAAAAATAAATTTATTTGGATCTGATGGCAAACAAATTGTTTGGAGGGAACCAAATACAGCTCTCAAAGCTAAAAATATAAAGTCAACCATAAAACACGGGGGAGGATCTGTGCTGTTGGGGGGTTGTATGGCTTCAAATGGCTGTAGAAAGTTCGAATTTATAGAAAATACTATGGACAAAATTAGGTATTTGAATATCTTAAAACGAAATTTACGAAGTTCCGCAGTAAAATTAGGTCTACCTTCGGTTTTCTACTTCCAACAAGATAATGATCCGAAGCACACCTCCTATTTAGTACGCGAATGGTTGCTTTATAACGCTCCAAAGCAGCTAAAAACACCCCCACAATCGCCGGATCTTAACCCTATTGAACATGTATGGCACGAAATAAAAGTGCGGGTTAAAGAAAGTACCTGCTCCAATAAGCAGGAGCTAAAAGCTAAAATTCAGGCAGCTTAGGAAGGGATTCAGCCATTTTTTTACTGAAAAACTGGTAAAATCAATGCCACGGCGGTTACAAGCAGTCATAGATGCTGAAGGAGGTGCCACGCGTTACTGAAATTTTATTTGTAACTGTTTTTATTTTGTGTTTTAGTCGTAACTCGAATTTACTTTAAGTGTATGCTCAATTTTGTGTGTTAAAATGAAGTGCCTTTTTTTATTTTGCTTAGAAATAGCAAGTTTTTTTTTAATTTTCATATTTTTGTTTATGGTTTTTAGCAATTGAAATATGTCAATTCGATCTGCATTTAAGTTTTATCAATTAACTACTTTTTGTAAGGCGAAAAAGATAAAAATATGTTTAAGGTGTGAGTGTATGCTCAATTTTGTGAGGTACTGCATATACACGACTATTCATACGCTTCGAAAAGGCGGCAGTTCCATAGCAAAACTTGCGATGCAGTGGAACCCGCTAACCCAAGACGGCAGGAAGGCTGGTCAACCGAGAATCATGCAGAAGAGTGGAGGAGAACTCTCGACAGCTGGGGAACAATTGGAGAGAGCTAAAACTCCTAAGGGGATACAGGATCTAAGTAAAAGTAAATTACTTTTCATTACTCTTTACTATGAAAAAATACATGAAAACAAACATGGCACAGCAACTGCTTCTTGCTTTATGTTGCCAGGCACATCTGGATGGCCACAAATGGAACATCATCTGCTGTTGTGGCGTTTTCTTACCACCCTTCATGTTTGTTCGCATACAAATCACAGTAAATAAAATTTACGACATTAAAACATCGGGCTATATATAGCACGTCCGTTCAGTCCTTGCTCATTCAACATATCGACTTTTACAGAACTTGCGGAGCTTGCTCTACCCAGGGTGGTTATGATTTTACCCCTTGTTGGGTATAGAAATCATTTTAGCCATTTTGCAACTATCCGGGAACTGTGAGCTGTATATACAGAAATTAAATATATGGGAAGATATGGGTTAATGGCAAACTGAAGAAACTGAAGTGATAAATTTGAGGTTCGTATGAATGTTTTCAGATGGTGCAAAAAATATCTATTAAATATATGATGTATGTAACAAATGAAATGAGGTAGAATTAACTTAAAAAATATAGGTGATACAGAGTTAATAGCTTTGAATACTTCGAATTCGTTAATGCATTCAAAACAGAAATTAGACAACAATTTAGGAGAACACAGATCTAGGCTAAGAGGTGAGGTGTGCTGAGGATCCGGAGAAAAGAACGCACTCATTTACTCTCGGATTTATTAACGTATACATTGACATTTTACAATCACCACCTATACCCTTCAGATTCTTCCACACTGCTTGGAGCATAATTTAGGATCAAGCTTCCTTGAAACAAATTATAGGTGCAGAAGGCGATGTATAATTCTGACCAATATACTGACAACGTGAAACAGGAAAAGTGTGTTAAGTCAAAAGTTCTGGGTCACATTTGCCATAGTCTCCATCAAACTGGAGGCTGGATTTTTTTTGTCCCATCTGAAAATATTCGTACGAACCCTAAATTGATCACTTCAGTGTACCATTAACTTCATACAAAGAAAAATATGCGTTTATTAAAAAATTACATCTCGCCAACTTCCTCTATCATCTGACTCTTCAAAGTTGTAACGAGAGTAAGACAAGCCTCTACTATCTTCTAAAATGAACGACTGGCGCCATGTAGTTCTTACTCCTGCTTAACGAGCCAGCGGCCACATAATCCACCACAAGACACCTCCCCATTTTGACCACATAGCCCATCAACCGGAATTCGAAACAGTCTTAAGTGACCCACCGCCACTCCGCCAACGGAGACAGCAATAGCCCATAAAAGTCGAATCCTACGGCTAATGAAGCCCACTGCAACACGTACCCAATTCATTATCCCCCCCAACCCCCAGAGCCCCGGGCGTCATCGATAGTCCAAACAAATTGCAAATCACTCCGACTTCCTTGTTTCCCGTCAGAGCCGCACAAATAAAAACTGCAAATCGACAGAATGCATCAAATATTTGCAGATCCGTATCTGTGGACCAAAATAAGGACAGCCACCACCGCGCCACCGTCACTCGTCGTGTTTGTATGCGACGTTCCGCATTGTTGTTTTTTTTCCACCGCGTTTCCATAGGAAATTTATGAGATGCGTTTATGTTGTAATTGCCGACAAAGAATAAGAACTCTTCCAAGGCAATCCGATGGCAATAACTTACCGCACATGACATTTCCTCATGCGGCCTCGTCGCGGAACTCTCGGAACACTGTCGGGACACGGACCTATAGATGCTCATTCCATCGCTCAAGATCTCACAATGTTTCGTTTGTTGGCACTGGCGAAAGGTCGCCCTCTCGACAGATAGACAGATGGACAAGCGCTCGCCGAGAGCTAGAGATGGATGTCCGTTCTTAGTGTGTGTCTGTGTGTGCATGCCCTCAGCCTGACCAAGGAGTTCTGTGTGCTGTCGCAGTCGGTTGTGTGTCGTCGCTGGCACTTCGTTCTGTGTCTGTCTCTCCTTCGGGGGGAATTCACAACATGGTCCTAATTGATTTCAAATTGCCCCTCAATGTTGTGTGGTTTCCTTTCAAACGAAATTTATGTGCCAATTCGTCCTGTAATTACGTCGCGCTCTCCGTTGATTGTGTTCTGTTGTGTGTTCATGTCTTTTTGGAAATGTTGTGAGCGCAATGTCATTGCCTTGCCATTGGCCGTGTAGTCTAACTGTGCGGTCTCACTGGATTTCAGTGGTTGGTGAGAGAAAGACGTACGTGCCAATGGAAGAAACAACTAAGTACGTGTACCCTTTGTATACTGAACTGCAGGCCGATACCGTGCTTGATAACATGGGGGGTTAAAATACCTGGGGTTTGATCCCCCCAAAAATTATCTGCAAATTTGTTTAAACTATCCGCAAAACGACCACTTTTGCTGCAGGAAAATATTAAAACAAAAAATATTCGGAAACTAAATGGAAGGAGGGAAGTCCACCACCGACCAGATTTTCACACTACGGCAGATCCTGGAAAAGACCCAAGAAATGCAAATCAACACCCACCACCTTTTTGTCGATTTCAAGGCCACATATGAACATATGACAGCGTGCATGGGGACGAGCTATATAACGCTATGTCTAGTTTTGACATTTCTGCCAAACTCGTCAGGTTGTGCAGGATGACGATGGAGAATTCCCGCTGCTCCATCAAGGTCGGTAACGAACTCACCGAGACCTTCAATGTCAAAAAAGGTTTTAGACAAGGCGACGCGCTGTCATGTGATTTCTTTAACATGATCCTGGAGAAGACTTCTGGAGATCTTCCAGAAGTCCGTAGAACTGTTAGTATACGCGGATGACATTGACGTGATTGGCAGAACACAGCGAGCCGTCAATGAGGCGTTTGCTGGCATTGAGGCGGAAATGGGTCTAGCAGTGAATGAGGGAAAAACGAAGTATTTGCTGTCATCGAGAAAGGACACACAACATCGACGTCTTGGACAGAACGTCACAATGGGCAGCTATAACTTCGTGGTAGTCAAGGACTTCGTCTACCTCGGCTCCGCAGTAAACAGTACAAACAACATCAGTACCGAGATCAAACGCAGAGTAACTCTTGCCAACCGCTGTTTTTATGGACTCAAGAGGCAATTGAGTAGTAGAGCCATCTCTCGAAGGACCAAGCTGACTTTATAAAAGACCTTGATCATCCCAGTCCTGGTGTACGGTGCGGAGGATGAGGAAGTCCTTGGTCTCTTCGAGAGAAAAGCTCTGCGTGCGATTTTTGATCCTGTTTGCGTTGACGGTGCCTCGAGGAGAAGATTGAACTACGAACTGTACGGGCTATACAGCGACATGAGTCGATCCAACGCCTAAGAGGCTAGGCCATGTAGAGCGTATAGACAAATCAGCTCCGGCCCGGAGAGTCTTCGACTCCGAACCCGTGGGACAACGCAACAGAGGACGCCCGCGTTTAAGGTGGCGCACCCAGGTGGAGAAGGACCTCAACCAAATTGGTGTACGACACTGGAGACAGCTAGCCAGAGACCGTGCTAGCTGGAGAGGCATGTTGGCCCAGGTCCACCCCGGACTGTAGCGCCAAATAAAGAAAAAGAAAGAACAGGCAAATATATTAAATTAGAGATAGTAGTTACGACCATTAAGAGTTTAGAAACAAGGGGATTTGGATTGTACTTACCACATACCACATTTACTTACAACCAACTTTAGCCCCTGAAAAGAGCTCCCATCAACGCGGAATAGAGGGAGAGATCACCCTATGCCATGATTTCTTAAAAAACGAGAAACGCAGGTGTAGTTTAGGGGTTGTCTATGACTTTTAAAAATTCCTGGCACGAAGATATGATTGCGTTTTTCAAGGTGATACAAGAAGCTGCACTCATGGTGAGACCACAACGTAACCAACATAACGATCACAGTTTTTTTTTGATAGCCAAGCGGAAATAAATGCCATCCTTGGTGAACTCGGTGACTCTCTGCTGGGTACCAGAGCATACTGGAATCTAAGGAACGAAAGAATCAACATAATTTATCGGCTTTAGTCGCAACTAAGCATGCTAATAGGAGTGCCTACCCGGCACTGTGCCATAAATATACAGCCAATGCGTCTGAACATACCGTATACAGTATCTATCCATGAGCTGCTCTGCAATTGCCCAGCCATAGTAACGAAAAGAAAGGAGTTCTTAGGAAAACACTTCGTCGCAGATCTGAAGAAGTTAAGCAGGTACTGAACTTAGAACCCACATAAGATTCATAAGTGGACTTAGATGGTTTCCTGACTAAAAACCATCCTGAGACCTAGGACGGAAGACCATCTTCTAACAAAGGCACAATGGACTCAACACGTTAGACTAAGTGAGACCCGGTCATAAGTCCTTCAGGGTACCCGTTTACCTGACGATCAAGCATTCTGTTTGATGAACGTCTCCATGAACTTAACACAAGTTACTTTAAAACCTTTGAAAATGCAGATGATTGAGCTGTTATAGTGAGATGAAAGCATCTCGTCGGCAATCTCATTCAAAAGTCGTTGAAAATAACATGGAGATGATACTATGGTGAAAGTCTATCTAGTCACACTAACAAAACGGCGGATTAATTGCGGAGGGACTTTCTCCGATCCGCACCCGCAGATCAACCCTATTATGTAATCTGACGGACGAATCACATTTTTCATTCTTTATCGATACATTTTGTACCAGCTGCTTTCTGTCAATTTTTAATTTCCAATGTGTTTCCAACTGTTCTGAAGAATAGCTAGATATTTAAAGTGTGAAATGAAGTAGACTACGGATGCCATTGACTTAGAAGGTTGAATCGTTGGAAAGTAAGAAATAGGGCGATATGCTTTATCCATACCGGAATATCATTCGTTCATCTTTTTACGTATTGATTTGATAACGATTGTCATTACAATATTCTTATTTCTTTAAAATAGGAGATGCTGGATATCCATTGTCGCCATGGCTTATCACACCATTTAGAACTATCAGCAACGTTTAGGAAAATGGGTGCCGGTGTTGCCTCTGATCTGGGTAGCTTAATTTTTCTTCAAAGAAGACAGATTATTAATGATAGCGCTGTAGTGCATAACATACTTATTTATTACAATGTGAATGATGAAGACTAACAAATACTACAACAAATATTGAAGAGAGTTTTCCAGGATCTCCGCTGTTCTAGTTATCAGAAACAAACCAAATGCGAGAAAGAAGACTGTTTCACTTAACTAATCTCTTGGTGAAGTTTTTGCCTATGTCCGGATTTTCCTTCGTGGCACTGCACATTAAGATCCCTGATTCCCTATGTCGTAAACGACACGACAGAATGCAATCGGTATTCTGTATGCCGTTTATGTCTTGCAAAAACCTCTGCTGTCGTTTTTTAGTCATTGATCTATACCATATCCTAACTACTTAACTCAATTTAAAACAACATTCTCTCGTAAACACGACAATGTCTGGACAACAGCAAAGCGACAGCAATCAGAATTTGGACGAAAATTGCATAAAGTGAACAATTTGAGTGCGTAAGGAAAGAATAAAAATATACATATGTATCTTGTTAAAAAAAAGTAGCGAATCAAAGTTAGTTTGGGCTTTTGGTTGCATTAATGAAAACAACCTTCATCTAGCCCGAGGCATAAACAAAAGAAAAGGAGACTTAACGTCCTTAACCAAAAAGGAAGTATTCAGCAGTGATCATTTAAAAATATTGGGCAAATTTTTTTTATTAGACAAGCATAATTTGTTAAGGCAAAACAATTCTTGTGCAAGGTAGAACATATTCACATTAGGCGCGTTTTAATGAGAAACACTAAAATTTTCGTTGCTTCGATTCTAAAGAACCACGAACAATGGGTGGTGTGTATAAAAGCAAAGAAAAGATTCCGAGTAAGAACACATGAGTCGAGTATTTTCGTTAACGGAAATACGAATAAAAATAATAATTTTGGTGCGAATAAAAAATTGCCTCTAAGTAGGTAAGCTTCAGTTGACGTTAGAAAACTAAGGTTCATTGCGTTTAAGGGTGAATGCAAGGTCGGTACCCCCCTTCAGTTGACGTTAGAAAACTAAAGTTCATGGCGTTTAAGGGTGAATGCAAAGTCGGGAAAAGGTGGGTGCAAAATATATGCAATAATGTTTTTAAACACACAAATGCGAAAAACAAAGAATTATCACTCATGTCTTTTCAGGTATACAGGAGATAATTTCAAGAACGCGTATAGATTCGAGTTTGATAACATGGAATTGTTAAGTACTCATTTTCTTTCCGATATTTCTGAAGAAACCGGTGGTGTTGCCATACCTTGTTTTGGTCTTTTAAGGCAATGGGAAGATTGCCCGTCTTTTTCTTATAGCCCTTTGATTTGACGCGGGCATTCATGGTATCATTTTTGTTTCTTTATTTACGAGGTGATCAAATTAAACCCTTGGATTTTTTTTATTTCTTCTTTCATAGGTTTCAACTTAGATTGCAATCAGCACGGAAAATTGCAAACACGTAATAAGATCGTCATCGTCAATTCCAGATTTCCTTTTTTAAGAAGGAAGTCACCTCCTATGCACACTCAACTTCTACAAGCGATATATGAGCATATTCCATCTTTATTCACACAAAAACGGAGGAAAGACTCGGCTGTCAAAATATCTGAGCGAAGAGGATTCGTTAAACTTAACGAAATAAATTTTTATTCACACCAGATGGAGCATTTACTCCAAAATGCTGAGGAAATGCTCACACCCAGTTTTTATTCACCCCACCCAATATCTCAATTACATGTCTTGCTCTGGAGTGCAAAGTGTTGAAAATTCGTTTTGGACTTCCTTCTTGTATTGGTGTATAACTGGTAATCAGATACGGTTCAAGTGTTCACTTCAGGAGTAAGGTTCTTTGTGCAGACCATCGGTAATTGCGCGCTATCGACTCGACCACTTGTTGAAGAGCCTTCTTTGATAGTGAAAAATAACGAATAAGTCTTACGAAGTAAAACAAAAATTGAGAAGATATGAAACAAATAAAATGTTTTCCATTTATTTTGAATTGGCTGTATTAAAAGGATTTGTTTGCCAATCCAATGTTGCATTTCTTCGCCTGCAGACGATGCTAATATATTTTTGATACAAAATTGTCGTGTGGAAATATACCACTATGGTTAAAGGATCACCACGTAATGTCTAACGCTATCGTCTTTCGGAGCCTACCACCCTATGCCGTATAAATCTCGGCCCGCTCTCCCTGGCTGTTTAAGGCACAGCTCGCTTCAAGTAATTGCAAAACTGCTGCAATTTGTTTGAGTCCAGAATGAATTCAAGAATGAGTAGCATAAATCACAGGTGATACCGATCGAATGCCACTTGACACTTTCGTGCATCTGGGGCGATACAATGTTACGTAATGGGTTTCTCGGTGAAAATAGAAGTACAGTGGACTTTCCCTAAGTTGAATTGTCAAGGGATACCATAATTTGCTCGAGCTAGAGAGAGTTTGACTTAGAGAGAGGTTTTTGTATGGAAAATTAAGGGAAATGTGTGTAAAATATGGCAAAAAAGTTCGAGTTAGAGAGAGTTTCGACTTAGGGAGAGTTTGACTTAATTAGAGTCCACTGTAAATTATTTCTGCCTATTTCACATCAAAAAATTACTTTCTCATCTACGGTCCTAGACATCACTACCAATTTGATTCGGATTGAAAACGTCGCATATTGGATGTGAGTGAGTTGCGTTTTCCATAGTAATATTTTTTTTATACTACTCTAATGACATCTCACTTTCTCTATTGCGTTTTTAATATGTATTACGAAAAAGCGAATCGAGGAATAAATAAGCTCCAGATTCTCAAAATTAAAGAAAAAAAGATTCATGGATGTTACTCCCCTGGAACGCACAGTGTAACTAATGAAAACATGACATGTTGCATTAATTGAAAAGTTGCAATAATCGAATAAATATTTTAAGCACTGTAGAAATAAAATATCCTGAATCCCTATTTCATAAAAAAAAACAAATTGATTTATTAAACTCAGCAGTGGCCTTGCAAAAGATCGATTAGAAGCAGCTTTATCGCGCATTTTTTTTCGGTTACAATTTTTTCAATGTATATGGTAGAGCATTTTATTGCGGCTTCTAATTTCACTTTGGACTGTATGTCAATAACTTCCATTTCCGCAGTTTCATCGGAAACTTCTTCTTCTCAGCTCTATTCAGAGATGTCATCGCTGCCCTTATCTTAAAATCTTGTTGACAAGATTTGATCTCTAATTAAAAGCACAGGAACACAGTCTTCTTCCTCCCAATGATCAGGAGTTCTGATAACTTGTTGTCAGCTTTTAGTGATGATAGTCGCTTATAACTCTTTCATTGAAAAAAGGAGCGACGAGTAGTATTTCGTAAATAACCTTCAAAATGTCACCCAAATTCGTCGATTGGCTCTGAAGTTGGCCATCTCTAAGGTACTTCATTTCTGCACGGAACTCTGCCTGAACGACTTATGATGTCATCAACAGCTATCTTCTGCTGTTACAGTGCATAATAAAATATACACACATACAAATGTATATGAATGTTGGTCTATATTTTGAGACATTTGAGACAATTTCAAAGTTGAGAAATTCGAAAACTTTTTTCAATTTGTTGCAAGAATCGAAATTAACGTCCATTACATTGGTTACAGGCATCGAGTGTTCTAATAATCGAGACTGCACTGTAGCTATGTAAAACTGAAAGATTAGCTTGTGTATCTACAATCAAATAATTAAATCAGTATTCTATAAGTTGGTGAAAAAAATGCGAACAAAGACAGACAATCAAGAAATTAAACTAAGTAGTACAAGGAGTATGTGCATCATGAACACCCAAAAATGTATGAAAGCTGATCCCATGATAACCAAGGAGGCCTCAAAACTGAACAAGCCTGACCTAAGGATATCAATTGTGGAGCGATATTGCATGAGAAATAAAAATGGTCCCTTTCCTCAATCGACACAACCATCAACATAAACTACCCTCTTGAGTGAAAGAGAGGGTGGCCAACGATCGGGTGAATCAGAGAGAACATTCATGGGAATAGTCTTTGGATCGCGAAAGGATTCGGTTGTTGGTTTACCCGTGGTAGCTATATTTGTAACTTAATTATTGTTTGGCATACTTCCGGGCCAATTCTCATGGCACCATCACCTGCTCAAAACGATGCACAAGACCACAGAAAAATATGCTGACAAAGATAGCTATGGACTCATCAATTGTCAATCTGACATTTAGCAGGTATGATAAGGAACATGTAATGGGTTATCAGGACCCTCCATCTAGAGAGGTTGTCAAGCATATCCATCTAGCTCTAGAGTCCTGGCTAAGGGACGCTATATATCTCGGAGTGCAATGTGATCATTGAATTAATTTCCCATTTCCTTCAATTCACAAGGAAGTAAGCGACATTTTCAGCATCAGCATGAGACCGTTCAGAGATGTACAACTCTTTTCTGGCTTCTTACCCACCCCACAGTGCAGTCTGTCTGATGATGTTTATGTGTTCGGTTGACCTTTTTTCTTCCCTTCACCCAGATGCTATTCAGTTGAAAATACGAAACACCTTCTCATCCTCCCACATCCCCCCAAGTCCACGCGATCAACAAACCTCCGGCAAATGCATATCCACCTTCGTTCTCCGCCAACACCAGCAATCATCGTCATTATCAACGTCCTTCTCGTCGGTAAACCGGCGCGGCGTCGGCGCAAGGCAACGAGAGTGACAATCATCTAGCCGTTGATTCGGTGAGTTGGTGAGACGCTGAGTCGGTTTTGCTTGCGCCTCCAAAACGTACAAAGATTTATCGAAACCTTTGCAACGTGACTCACGTTTTCCTCATCCCCAAAAAGGCTCATGGTTTTGTGTGCGTGTAGTTGTACTCCCTAAACTCCCGGTAATCGCTGAGAGACACACCGCCAACACCACAAGCACACAAGCACAGCCGTGTGGCCCTAAAGTGCTCACCACCACCGCCGACGATCCTCCGAGTGCCATCTTGACTGTTGGCCAGCCCCAGGTTTCAAATCAAAAACCATTAATCAGCAGATTCCTTGCCTTGTCGAGTGATGTTACGTTCCACACGGCTACCGGGCGACGCGCCATCCATGTTGCCGCAATCCCGATCACAGCTCGCAGATAGTAGCGGGTCTCTAGGTGAAAACGTGATTAATTGATAATGATTTGCGCTGCGCCTATTATATCGTAGGGTCCGGCTAAATTGCTATCATTGGACGTGGCGTGCACGTTGCGTCGCATATCCGCCATTATTAATGTCCGGACATGAGTGTTATATTTTTGTGTCTGTTCCTTGTATGCTCGTCCACTCAGAGCCATATGGAGATATCCTCATCGTGATCCATTCGATCTGTGGCTCTTTGTGGGCTCTGTGGGCATTATCTGGATTTACTATCGGATTCGCAGATGGTCTAGGTATCAATTTGCGACGACGACGTGGCGGTGTCCTTGGCTGCACGACTGCATGTGTCGGGGTGTGTGTGCGTGAGGTTCTTGGAATCGCCGGAACAGGTTTTGATGGGACGATACCGGGGGTTTGTCCAATTTGTGAGTCATAGTACATGCAATTGGCAGTCTTGTTGTGGGATTTATCTCCGGCCTTGAGGCGGAATGTGTATTTAATCGATCAAGGCGAGTTCCATTATGTCGAGAAGGACTGATCAAAGGTAAGTACACGGCTGATGGGTCTCGATTTTGATCAGTTGACTGTGATTACTTTGAGTGTCCGAAAAGTGCTTTAAATTAAATTGGCTGATCTTGAGGTGAACAGTGGACGTGGGGGCGTTATGTACAACTCTCAAGGCAAGAGTGTGATGAACTTTTTGGATGCTTGGGTGCATACATTCAATTGAATGGAATTCACTGCGTTTCACTTGTGATTCATCCACCAATGTACTGGAAGCTTTGAATAGTGATTGAAGATAGACGAAGATTTTCGGGGAACCTCCGACATATCAGAGACAGCCACTGTCCAAAGAAAATAGAAGATGAAGATGACATTAACACCTACTATTGCTGCTCTGGATACTCTATGTGCTCCACTCTTCATTCCTTCGCTTCCTAATACTCGTCTCAAAGAAAAGGACAGTGATGACTGTTGATAGCAAACTGATCTGTGCTATTTGAGGAGGATCTGTTCGGTACGAGTAAGAGATGAGCTGTAGCCATTTGCCGAAAATATGGTAGACGTCTCTGCAGCAAGTACTCCAAGTAAGTCTTATGGTAAGGAATTGAAAAACATAATACACTCCGCTTCAACTGAATAGGTGCAATATTATTCAAATGAATGTATGTCGTTATGTGAATACGGTGTGCCACAAGGCTCCAAATTAAGTCCCATTTTATTTATTCTGTTCACAAACGAATTATTGAAACTATTGAAAAAAAGTACTGCTTAGTACTGCCGACGACATAGCAATCGTGGTAAAACACAAACACCTGAGGGCTTCAAATATTCCATCGCAATGACCGCTGTTCGCTAACAAGAAATACCAACGCTATTGAGGTAGTCAGTAGTATTAAATACTTAGGAGTTACCATCGACGACAATTTTCTCTGGCGTGACCACATCAATGTCCTGCGCCGTCAACTTAAAAGCACCATCTTTGTTATGACGTACTTTAAGCGTTACACAAACGTAGAAGTGCTAAGGCAGGTGTATTACGGTATTCTGGCCTGGGGAAACGCAACAAAATCTCACATGGATAAGATATCTAACATACAACATCGTCTTGTAAAAATTGTTAAGCCTTTTAAGTCAAATTTTCAAGCTCTAGATGTCAAAGCAATCTTCCAGATGACAACACTGTTATACTACATGAGTGATCCACGATTTCAGCAACCCTTAAGTCACACGCTAAACACAAGAAGACGAGCCCAAGGGATGCTTGAAGTTCCGGAAGCTTTCAACTTGTATGGAGACCGGGAACGACGATGTACTGTCCCCAAACTAATGAACTCGCGGCCACAGTTTTTAAAAGTCATTGCAAATTTCAAAAAAAGGAAAAAAGAGTTAAAAATATTTGTAATGCAATCTCATTCCGTATCTTAAAGTTTTTCATTCGCAAATATTAATCTCACTAAAATAAGCTTAAAATTTAACCAAAAACTTGAATTTTTAACGCCAAGTTAGTGCTGCCAATTCTCGTCGTTACAAATTAATGTAAACTTAAAACTAAAAAATTTTAAGTCACTTCAAAACCTGTCATAATTTATGTATTTTCAACCACTCACAGATAAGCATTTAGCTTTGCAGGTAAACCATTGTAAAGGAATAACATGTGTAAAAAAAAAGTTCAATATTTGACACGGACGTTACAATCACACATGATATTGAGAAAATAATCTGAAAAAGCTGGTTGATTATGGCTGTTTTCTTAATACCCTTCACGATTTTTCAGCACAAATCACTGTTTCTTAAATACGAATAAACGTCATTAAAAGTTAAGTCTATAGCGTGGCTATAGAACGTCCACCTAATCCTTGGTCCTTCAACACATCGATTGTAAACTTTTCAACGGCACTAAGGGCTTTTGGTTCACAAAAGTTTTCTTTTCCAATTTTTACTAAAATGGATATTATGATTAATTTTTACTACGTAAGCAGATAAAAGCACAACATGATAAATCCATGCACGTCACTGTCAAATACTGAAACACGTACATTTGAAAAATGTTGCACCTATTCAGTTGAAAGTGAGTGAACAGTAAGGTGGGCAAATATGGACAACCCTTAATGTTGAATTATTTGAATTATTTTTTTTATATATATATTAAAATTAAGAAGAGTCTTTGACTCCGAAACCGTGGGACAACGCAACAGAGGACGCCCGAGTTCAAGGTGGCGCACCCAGGTGGAGAAGGACCTCAACCAGCTTGGCGTGCGACACTGGAGACAGCTAGCCAGAGACCGTGCTAGCTGGAGAGGATTGTTGGTTGAGGCCCAGGCCACCCAGGACTGTAGCGCCAAATAAAGAAGAAGAAGAATATATATTAAAATGAATATACCTTCTAGCTATAGAACTTAATATATGTTGTGTTTTCAAAAAACATGCAGATACTATGGCCTAACTCCTGTTAATGATTCTTGGGTTTAACTGCAAGAAAACTCAAATACATTCTTGCCTGTTGTCTGTACTGTCTTCTTGTACCCACATTGAGCATACAACACATTGTATGCAATTTGGCGCAATAGATGCAACTGGCAATGATCACATAGGGTTGGCCATATTACACACAATGTTGTATTTTTACAAATACTTTGATATGACTAAAAATAAGAACACATTGAGTACTATTTAACCTTAAAAAGATACCAAGAAATTAGCAAACATTAACTTTGAAAGCAATTATAAAAACATACCACGAAATAGGATGCAGAACACGAGTGGTTGCTGAAGAACGCTTCGGACAGTCGACTGTCAGCTATATTGTTTTTATTAATGTAGCTTCGAAGTATGATTCTTCTTGGGCTTTGTGTCTGGCTGTTCGTGATTAGTACGGACACCATAAGCTCACGAGTTCGAATTGAATCACTATGTTGATGTTCATCTGATCATGCTTTTTTAATTGATTTTTGCAATAATATGATATTTTACTTGGCCTCTGCGTGAGGTTGGGGAGCAAAATGTTGTAACAGGTCTCAACAACACTCGGTTTTCCCAAGCAGTATCCCACACGAGTACCAGCCACCCCCAATGGTGATTTCGGTGATTGGACGAGAACAGATTTCGTCAGCATGGTATGGTCGTTGACAAAATGCAGCAAGTTGAGATACATTTAACGCCACTGTTCTATTTGCCTGAGATATAACTTGGTTATAAGTAGTAGAGAGGTATAATTCACATGAGGGACTTGCGGGTTTTTTTAAGAAACATCAATATGTTTACGCATCGCTGAATCGAGGTATATCGGGTCAATTTCTCTATATGAAGTGGTATGTCTTCATCTTTGTTTTGGCAATGATACAACTATCATTCTAATCTACAAAGTTGCGCATTGCAAGAGCACTTTTTGTAGTGTTTGGCTTTATACTGCCAAAAAATATAAATGCAAATTTCTCCATGTTTGATTTGAGTTGATAAATCAATACTTGCCATGTACTACTTAAAGAGCCATTCCCTGTACATTTTGATCACGATTAAATTTCAAGTGCTCAACTTTTTAATCTTTTTCGAACAGTTTGGCTGATGTCTCTCTGTATCATGACTTTCCTTCCATTTTTGGAATATAAACAAAAGTGGCCACCCGTATTGAAACTAGATTTGAGGAACGTTGCACAATCGTGTCATTATGGCATTTTTTTATTTATTTATTTCAATAAATGGATATTTGCATCTTTTGATCACAATGAAGCAAATACATGTTTACATATTAGAAGAAATTCTTAAATTCATAATTGTATTCTTACAACTATTCCTACTCATTTGAAGATCGATTTCATGGCAAAAAGAGTTGTACAGCGTTATGGCGTGACTTATTACATTTTTACACCCATAATTTGTTCAATGATTTGGAATGGAAAGCTCTTTCTATTTCTAAGTCATATTTCTGGGAGATACTACATGCATACCTCGTCTCTACAGCTTCTGCAATAGTCGTTGTGGGGGGCTCCCAGTTTTCTGGCATGGATACCGATATGGCTGTGGACGGTGATAATGTCCACTACGTTCCTTATTACATTGCTGTTTAGTTTTAGGAGTGTATTTGTTTTTTTTTTTTTTTGATTTAGCAAGAGCCAAATAAGCCTCGAAATCCTACATGTATCTAATTCCATCCATCTCCGATTAGCGGAGTCGAAGGTATCTGTAAGTAACGTGGTGTTTATTACTTGGAGTGAGGGATATGGGGTGTCCTGATTATTTGCCAGTGGCAGTACCACCCCTATTCTTGCTAACTCGTCGGCCCTTTCGTTTCTGGAAAAACCACTATGCCCAGATACCCAGCAGAGAGTTAGGGTGCGTCTGACCGCTATCTCCCTAAGAGACAGACGGCAAAATTTTACTATCTTCGATTTAGTTGATGGTGTATCTAGAGCCTTTATGGCCCCCTGACTATCTATGATGGCGATAGATAGCCCGTCTATCGGGTTCATTGACAGTAAGCGGACAGCCTCTTGGATAGCTTTAACTTCTGCCTGGCATACAGTCGAAGTGGTTGGGCAGTCGAAAATACAGGGAAAATTATATCGCGAATACTCCTAGTCCGGTGACCTCGCCTGTTTTTGAGCCATCTGTGTAGATCTCCAGGTAGCCTGGTTTTCTTACCAGATCTTCTCTGTCTGGGATGAGTGTTTTGAACTCCAACTCGAAGTCTAAGGCGGGTGTTGTATAATCTGTATGCGTTGGTAGTCTCACATTCCTGATTATCTCTGTGTGCCCTAAGCTATGTGATCTGTTCCAGCGGTTGCACTCTGCTGTCTTGGTAGCTACCAGTTTCCTAGTTAGATGTCCATGTGAAGAAGCATGGCCGCTGTTGGATTCTCTTACGTGTATAAAAAGCTACCGCTGCCTTTTTAATACGTTTCTTAATGTTCTAAAACATTGGGTTTGTCTGCAGCATTCTAAAGTTTTTAAATTGATCAGCGCGCGCCTTGAAAGCATTTCATTGGAACATCTTATATTTCTTAAGGCAAACCATGTGAACCTTTTTTGTATTCCTTCAATTCTTTTGGTGGCGTTTTCATTTTGGGGACCAGACATCACAGCAATATTCTAGTGTTGGCAGTACCAATGACATGAAAATTGATTTTAATGTGTACACCTCTTTAAAGTCCTCAGAAGTTAGTTTGAGTAAACCTAAAAGTGAATTCGCTTTCGATATAATAAAATCTAAATGGAAAGAAAAAGTCAATTTGGAGTCAAAGAGTCACCAAGATCTTGCACTTTACTAACTATTGGGCGTTCATCATCTCCGAGCTTGCACATCAAATTGACGGGTAACATTGTTGTGTTGGCGAATGATTTTATTTCTTAATATATTTAGCATAAAATAATTGTGATGATTGAATGATGATTCAGACAGTCCTGAATAGAAGATATTACATTAAATAATTTTATGTTATCAGCAAACATTAAAGAATCTGAAAATTTTATGATGTCAGGCACACTATTCACTATTAAAATGAACAAACGTGGTACCAAATGACTAGCTTGGGGATGACCGGACTCTACGTTAATGAAGGATATATACAGGACATATACATAAGTGAAGGACCGAATAATCCATGATGAACTTTATCAAATGCCTTGCCAAAATCTGTGAATAGCACATCAACTTGTTTTCTTGCAAAACCATGTTGCTTTGATAAAATTGATTCTTTCACAGAAAAGTATACCTTTGAGTTAGAAGTTGTTCGAACAACTTTGGTATTGCAGAAAGTTTGGAAATGGGCCTGTGATTCTTTACTTTTTTCTTCATCGATAAAAAGTCCACTTATAATAGATTCATATAAGAATCATTTATATTGTTACGCATTACAGATTAATAAGGCATTTGGACAAAAAAAGTGATGGAATTGAATTCACCCCGGTTTTTTGGTTATGTGGAGTTCGATTATTGCTCTTAGAATGACTACATCAGAGCAACAGTTTAATTTGAATTCAGTCTCAAATTTTTACAGAAATGACACTTTGGCACTTTAGATTGAATATGACACTCAGGTGTAAATTTGAATGATGGACATATTTACATCAACGCTTATTAAATAATCGCAACATTGCTTTGAACTTTTAACTCCGTCCAAAATTAGCAATTATCTTCTATAGTCTTAGCTTTTCATATTCGTTCCAAGACCCACGACCGCGCCCTTCGGCCGTAGAATTGGAACGGCAGCGTATGTTAAGCACATTGAATTCCGATCTTGACGGCATAATTAACTGGGGAAAAAACAATAGAGTGGAATACAATGCTTCAAAAACTCAATGCTGTCTGCTGTCACTCAAGCGCTTGTGTCGATGAAACCGGAAAACTTTCCATCCTTGGTATGTGTATCAACACAACACTTAGTTGGAGCTATCACATATTTGAGGTCGACAAAAATGCTGCGAAATGTTTAGGTTTCCTTAATCGATGCCAGAAATATTTCACCCCTTCTGATTTGGCTTTAATTTATAAGGCGTACATCCGCCCCAAGCTTGAGTTTAACGCTCATATCTGGTCTGGTGTCCCCAAGACTACACTGCACCTTCTTGATAGAATCCAAAAGCGGGCGATAAAACTTATAGGAGACAACAATATCGCAGAGTCATTAAACTTGCTCGAACATCGACGTACCATCTCTTCTTTGTCCCTGTTTTATCGTTATTTCAACAAACGATGCTCAAGTGAGCTAGCCAACTGCATTCCTCCTCTCCATGAATTCACCCGCAGTACTCGTCTCGCCAGGAATGCCCATCAGTATACCCTTAAGCTTACTTTCGCACGCACAGTTAAATTCAGAGACTCGTTTTTCAGCCGCACTGCACGAATATAGAATGCTCTTCCCAGCCTAATATTTCCCACAGACTACAACCCGCCGATATTTAAGACCAATGTGCACAGGTACCTCACCTCCTCTCCCTTTCTCACTCTATACCTTCGGCCCGTGCTGTGTCTTGACCCCGGACACATAAGGGTATTAGCAATCCCTTGAGCACGCGCAAATTATAAAAAAAAGTCTTTCCTCGAATGGGTGATTAACCCTTAAACCCCACCCATCCCGGGAGAAACACTATTACTATAATTGGGGTCTCTGAAACCTAAATTTGTTTTTGTTTCCTACTCGAGGGTCTGGAAGGCACACTTGACCCTTGAAAATTTCACAACAAAGTTTACTTTTAGCCATCGCGCTGGACTTCAGAGTAGGGTTCAGAGTAAGGGTTAAGATGGATCACTAAAACATGACTTAATTTTGAATTAAAAAAGGGCGTCATCTAATGGTCTACGGCTCAGCTGAAGTCGCATTTTGCCTTAAGAAAAACATATCACTTGAGTGCGACTATTCGTCAGATGCTGTATTCTAGCACCATGGTAGGTTATGAACCCCTGAGACTAACAGCCGGCTTCAGCCTGAGAGAGTGTTGACCCATCTTGTGGGAGCTTTGTGGATTTTGTGCATTAAGCGCAAATCAAGGATGATTTGAGATTAATGCTAAAGCGTCATCTAATTTGATACAACTATACTGTCATGTTCGCGTGCTACTCCGAAGAACATCAAAACGTTTTAGATCGGCTTCGCCGTTTACCGAGTGAGAGGGATTGTCCAATAATTGATGAACTTAATCGATGCCTGAAGTAAGACTCAGAACATTGGTTCGCCATCTTTGGTCCTCGTGGTTAAGTGGATTTTGTGGTATAAGCCTTAGTTTGGTCCTTTCGAGGCCCATTGCCTTCTTCCGATGATGTCAATGTCATTGACATACACGAGCACTTACACAGACTTGCGGAAGGTCGTGCGTCAAATGTGGATATCAGCTCGTTGGTCTCAAAATGAATGATTCTAAAACGTCGCCACATAAACAAACTTTTTGGTATATTTCCGTTTGTGGCACCCTGGCCTTGAAAAGACACTTTCTGATGGCAATGGTGGCACTTTGAAAAATATTTTTCCGCCAAATCTGAGCCATATGAGCTTCAACGTCGCCTCTATTATCCTTCATCAAACACACGAAACGTTCAGTTCTCGGAAGTCTATCTGTTTCCCAGCACTCTCTGAGAATGCCATTTAAAGGCTGCATTACGCAATGCGATAGGGTTCCCATTCACTGTCCATTGAAACGTAACGAACCACTTGTCAACCCTCTTAAATAGATCTTTCCCACAGAAAGTGTCCAGGAAGCACACCAGGGGATACGCAAAACCCATTCTCCCCTGGTTTTCCTCAAAAACATTCACAACTCGGTCAACCGCTATTTCTTGGCGGCTAACAGGTGGCCCAATATTAATAAAACCGCAATTCACCTATTGTTCGCTATTGCACAACATCCAGTTCCACCGACTGGCTCTGTGTGATCGCCTCCTTTTCAATAGGCAGCAATTAAAGGTTTGACCAAGTCTATACCCCGTGGCACATTCCAAAAGGAAAACCCCATGTGAATTCCCACCGCAACACATCCGTCTTTGGGCTTCGGTCACAATCACAGTCATTATCGTATCGGATGCTGACATGCCGGTGTAACCAAGGAGCAGGCATATTTGCTGCATCAAGATGGAACTCTCCAATTCAGTTGAAACAACAGTTGTTCTGCACTGCACCCGCAAATCGTGGCGACTCTGCGGCACAGCGCGGCGCACTCACAGCCGCCCACATAATCTTCATAATTTTCGGTCCCCAGTCAAGGAGTGGATGTCATGGCGATCGGTGATTTCAGTCTCGTTCGCCAACAGCTGTTGTTTGCCCGGGCCTTGTTTACTTTTCATCATATCTTCATGTCGATTACGCCATTACGGGAAATTAATTGCCCCCAGGGTAGTACTTGAGAGCGGCTTTGTTGCTGGTTGGCGGTGTTGCGGCGGTTGGGTAGTACGCGCCCAAATTCGGTAGGAAGCTGAAAGTATGGGGGAGAGACGACTATTAGGTAAAACGTTAACCGCACTTAAGTGCATTTAGCTGGAAGCTAATGAACGATCTTGGGCTAGAAGTAGGGAGTGGGCTTGGAATTCATATCTGCTGACTGCTGATGCCAGGTTCAGTGGAGAAACTGTCAATAGACAGACATTGAATGGAAAAAGGACAAGTGGCTGTTCATTGTGCATCGACAGCGGAACGAGGACAGACATTAGATTGATTAATGACGTCGCAGCTATCGTGAATGAGATAATAATTCCATGAACGGTATTCGCCTACAAGGCTTCCTTGATGAATGCGTTGAGAAAGTCTGCAGATCCAAACTCGGGGCTTGTGCAGTCAGTGTCTTCATGTTGTGGGACGTAAGACCGCCTCTGGGAAGGAGAATCCATTCAAATGTGTATCTTAAGTGCTGAGGAGATGACAACCCCAATCGGTACACCTAAAAACTATCTTCCGCCCGCTAACCATCTTGGCCACACATTTAACTTCAACGTCATTGCCCTGAATGCACCATCAATCCTAAGCAGAGTTCGCACACGAACTCTTTTGTATGTACCATCAGTGCACACAATTACGCCTTCTGGTAGCAATTGCAGTAATTTAACGACTCAACGAGATGTGCCCGTTACCTGTTCAAGTACCGAATTACCCATATCAATCAGCCCCATTCCATCAAGAGTGTAAGCAGCCTGCATTCAAATAGGAGACCGCTGCCGCCGCCGCCACTGCGGCTACCGCTGCTGTCAGTCTACCTGCCCCACATGTTAAGTAATCGCTTTTACTCACTTTGTAAGCACATTCCACCTGCCACTGTGGGTCTTGCACCACACGCGATTGACACAAATATGTACTTACCAACTCATTGCCCGATACGTCAGACTCACTTCAAACGGAACATTATTTGGCTTTTATGAGACAACAGGGAGACGAATCAGTTTCCGTTTATTTCGACATCCCTCAGATGTTCGCCGCCACAAAGTGTAATAATGCCACAGATGCAACTGCAATGCTGAAATGAATTCTAGAAAAGGCAATAACGACATGTTTGTGCATTTCATAATGCGCTACAACGACGCCGACGGCGACGACGACAAACCATCGAACTGTCGAACCATCGCACAGATTGAGGCACTGCCTAGGCACGATTTCATTCCTTGTCGACCAGTAGCGGCCACAGATACCAATGGCCTCGTTGCTCAAATCAATCTCCGTGCGAAATTACACACACGCACACAGGCATGACAAAATATGGTAAACAAGCGGAAAACCCAGAGGGGGTTGAATGGGAAACTTTCATTAATGCGTCAAGTCTCTCGAATTGGCATCGCGGTATTTCATTTGGCTTGTGTATCTAGTCAATTAATTCAGCGGCTTGTTTTGTGCGCGCTTTGCGTAGATCCAATCCCTGACAGATATTTCAATTTGGATGACGACAGTGTGGTTGACATCAGCAAGACCGACCGATCTTTCCTGGCGCGTGGAGAGACCAGAATCGACAACGTTGGGGGGTAATTAGTAACGTTTTGTAAAATGACTGCAATTCACGGGAAACAACAATTTCATTTGTGAAGCTATGCGCGGAATTGATTGGCGCACTAACCCTGACCCGTCGATGAGTGGAGTTTGTTCGGCTGAAGGACGCGCTAAATGATTCCAGGGAATCAACAAGGCAGCGAATGATACTGAGCGATGTTTGTTTGTGGATGAAGATGAGGGATCGTTTTCAGTTAGCGATGCGAACTGGGGGACTTGTAAATATTTCTGGAACTCTGGACATTCTTTGGATGTCTTGTACTTACCATTGGTTGTTTTCATACCAAAGGCGAAGGACTTTCCATCGATGGACCTGATGTCATATATCATAGAGATATTCAAGAGGGCCGATAGACAAATAATTTCTCAATAACTACGACCACAACGCCGGCTTAATAGAGAAGCAAATTGTGTGATATGTTTCAGATGAACTTCTTTGTGTGGCGATACAGTCCGTGGTGGACTCATCTTCCTCCGGCCCGTCGATGGCTCGCCAACAGCCGCTTGTTAGAGACACCAAGATGTGTGTTTGCTGACCTATTGAGTCTTCGTGTCGGAGCTAGTTAGGTAGGTAGGTAGAAGAGGGATCAGCACACTTAGACCATATTGGTACATTGTGATACCCACAGTCAGGCTCTGATTGACCACTCCAGTGATAATAACGTTAATTCTTAAATACCAATGACAAATGGAGACTGGTCTAGATTTGAGAACCAGATAAGAGCATATTAACTTTGCTCTCACTAGGATTCGAACCGGGGACCCCAATAACCAGGGGCACGCACTTAACCAACTGGGTCATTCAGTCGTATGCTGGTCGGAGCAAAGGTTTCCATGGACTGTGCATGGCCTACTTGTCTTAAACGGGGGACCAACAGCCCAATGATGTTGTGGAAGATATTTCCAAAGCTAAAAAAAAATAATCAACCTTTCATTAATAACCATCATGCGAAATACCTTGGCGTCATTGTGGATTCAGCTAGAAGCAAATTCAAAGCAAAAATAAGATGAGTTACCCTCAATTCTCCCAATGTGAAACATTCCTCGCCCCGGCTGCGCTGCAACATCCAGTTCATATAAACAATAAAAAGGAGAGGTGACAAGACGCACCCTTGGCGAAGTCAAACGCCCACGGTGAAAGGTGTTGATTGAGTACCATTAGTCCGAACACATCTGCTACAGTTTGTGTATAGAGATTGAATGGCCCTCAATAGAGGAACCTCCATCCCATTCTCCTGCAGAACTCGGTCATATGCCTTTTCCAAATCTGCAAAACAGCTGTTGATGGGCTTGGCATACTCCCAAGCCTTCTCAAGTACAATTCCTCGAGTGAAAAGCTGATCGGTTGTACTTCTGCCGGAACGAGAGCCACAATGTTCATCTCCCATCCTTGGCTCTACCATAGCTCTAGAACGCGTTTCCAAAACCTTAGCGTGGATTTTCCCCGGGAGTCGTAAGAGGGATATGCCCCTGCTGTTAGACCAGTCTTTTTTGTCCCCCTTCTTAAACAGAGGGACAATGACCCCAGTTTGCCAATTGCCAGGTGTCTTACCGCCACTTTAATAACTCGAGAGAACCATAAAACTCCCTCTTTACCCGTTGCCTAAGCTTTTCTGGCCGGATTGCATCCATACCGGCAGACTTGCCAACTTTTAGCGAATCTGTCGCCAAAATGACATCCTCCACGGTTAGACTATTTTCCACCCCACTTTTTCCATCAATTCGATTTGAATTCAATTCATTTTTTATTCATTAGTCCACTGTTCACATAGATTTTTAAATGCAAAGCCGGAAGGGTTTGTTTGCAGAAGACTGGTTTCAATTTTGTTAGGTTGCGAAATTCTCTTGGAAGTTCGTTAAGCACTGTTGGAACTGCAACATTAAGCGTCCTTCTTCTAGTATCTTACTGCTTGTTTCGTCAGAGTTCTGTATGTGCGCAAGCATTTCTTTATTGTAGATCTGTTGAATATTCAGAAGGTTTTGGTCACCAGGGTTGAGTCTGGGGTTGTGCACTAATTTTTGCAGTCGCACATGTGTTCTTTGTAGGGATTGCATTTGCGACGCTCTTCCCCACGCTAATACGCCATATCTCAGAGGTGATTCGACTAAACCAAAATAGCATTGTTTAAGAACTTCAAGTGTGCAGACATTTTTAAGATGGAAGAGTGCGTGAGCGGATCGACACAAGCTCCATGTAAAATTGTAATCAACGGTGAGTCCAAGATAATTGTATGTTGACACATTGTCGATATATCCGTTGCATCTATCATTTTCTCTTACCTTACATCCATTTCTGTGAAGACATTTCATGTCATGCATTGTTATTTTGAGTTCAGTTTTTGGGATATGCCGAGGACGAATATGCATTAACTTTGTCTTCAGTGCGTTAATAATTAGTCCATGGTCGTGACACCAAGCTGTGATTCCATTGAATTCTATTTGTAGTAAGCTTGCAGCTTCATTTACGTTCCTATGGCTAATTAAAATCGCTGCATCGTCCGCGTATGCGTATCCTGTACTGTACTTCAGCACTGACATCAGACCATTGGGGTGGATAATAACTAGGAGAGGGCTCAGTTTTAATCCCTTTGGGACACCATATGCAACATCTTCATCTTCACTTCAAAATTCTCCAATCTTAACTTTAAATGTTCGGTCTCTTAAGTAGCTTTCAAGTCATGATAATATACTGCTCGAACCCCAATCTTTTCTTACTGCCTCAGTAATTGATTGTGGCTTAATGTATCGAAGGCTTTTTTAAAATCAATGAATAGAACCATTGTGCTGATTTTTATCCAGGCTTTGGTTTATTTTATTCGCAAAATTTGCCAGCAGATGATTGATGCTCTTGTTTTTACGAAAACCACATTTATTGTTATTCAGGATTTTACATTTTTCCTGTAAGGTATTGTCAGGAACTTCTTTTTTGTATTTAAGATATAAAAACACACACTTTTATCCGTTTTCCTTAAACTTTATTTATACAACCGTCGCTTACAAGATATCCTTCCCGACTGACTCTCTATTTCTTACACCACCGGCAGCCATGCACACTCTTTCGTTTGTCTCTCATTTTAAATTTTACAGCGTTGCCACATTCACATATTCGTATATCCTCATTGCCAATATATCCTCCATAACCTTGTCGACAGATGACAGAATAGAAATGGGTCTGTAGTTCACAATTTGATTCTTCTTTCCGCTTTTGTATATTAGCCGTACTATTGACGTTTTCAGAAGGTGCGGAATTGTTGCTTGGTCGAAACTCATATTAATAAGCTTCGTTATCAGGTCTGTCATTCCCAGTGCCGTATTCGGGATTGATTAGCTCCGAAAAGTGCTCTCTCCATCTGCGCAAGATGTCCTCCTCATTAGAAAGCATCTTTGTATTTGACGCCTTCAATGATGTTGAATTTCATTCCTCTGAGTCGGCGAATGGTTTGCCTGAACACCTTTTTCGCAGATCTATGGTCGCTTCCAACTTCTCGCCGAACTCCTGCCTGCTCTTTAGCTGTTCGCACAGCCAATTTGCAAGTTCTGAACTTTTAATTCAAAATTTCTGAAAAGGTCCCTAGAATTTATTGGTGGACAAGGACCATCAGTCGGATACCTCTAAGTAGGCAGTAGGTAGCCTAATCTACTCTCTCTCTCTAAAGTGTGGAAACTACTCCTTTTTGGATCCTGCAGTTTCTATTATTGATACTTGTTTCAGTGAGGAAATGGTCTGATACGACATTTGTAAGGATGAGTGCTCTAACATCCAGAACTGGCGGTTTGATCGCACACTGATTGCTGATTGCTATTATTTACCAGTTACCTTCAGCAGGTTGGTAGGGTGATACAGTTTCAGTGACAGAAAAAAGTGCGAGAAGGTTATTGTATAAGTGAAGTAACACCGAAGAACTCTTCTCAGGTTTTAAATGTTCTTTGCCATTCGGCTTCATAACCAATTGAACATCGAATTTGTAAGGAATGCTGGACAACTGGCTATAAAATAGGGCCGTTGTTGGTTCTTAAATAAAGTGAGTTCGTCACCACTCGCCCCATGTGTCCGTAAGGGAAAAGTTGTCAAACTAAGGACCCCACACAACGTTCAAGAATAAACGAAGGGGGAAGCCTATGTTAAAAGTGACAGTATCTCGCAAGCCACCGCACCACAGAAAATATACCAAAAATATTTCCATTGAGTCCATTCTTTCACACAAATCATAAAGCTCAACCAGACCGCAACATGCCACAATTGATTGCGCGACTGTCCAAAGCGATTATGGTTCAAATCAATAACTGCCAAGTCCGTTTGTTGTTGTCCAATTCTGCCAACCAAATTGATATACCTAGCAGCAGATTGGCAAACCTTTTCTCTGCCAAACTGTCACATACCATCAGCCAATCTCCCCGTATCGGCGCAGCTCCACCCTCAAGTCGAACAGATCGATCAAAGAATTTCCATTCTCACCACCACCCGACCGACTGTAATAGAACCTGTCACAACGGATCCATTATCTTGTGTTAATCATTTGTAACACCTTTTAGGGTGAAGTATCTCTCACAACCGCAGCGACCGCAATCAGTTCGTCGCTATGTCAATTACGACCGCAAACATGAGCAACACCACATCGGCCACTATCCGCAAGTCACCGCCCAGCGTATCCAGCACCCAGCGCCTGGCACCTAGCATCCATCACCCAGCGCAACATTGTCTCCTTAAGACGTCCGATTGCGACACACACTCGACTGCAGTGTCAGTTGCGCTGCGATTGATAGGGATCTACGTTACTCCCGCAGACAATGACACCCAGCCGAGGGGCGGGAGCTGGAAGTTTGGGCACTGCCGCGCCGTTGCCATAAATTAATACAAATTAAAATTTTCCGCGCGTTAATTAACTAGATTCCCAGCAGCGCGGCTTATCCGCGGCGGCAGTGTGTTACGATTTCCCGATTCGAATACGGCTTCAACTGTTAATTAGCGACTGCTCGAATTCCTGCACTCATGTCCACACACGACTAATGGTGGTTGGGGGAAGAAGACTACCCGCCGTCAACTGCTGCGGAGCACTGGCGTGTCTCTCTGTGGGAGCTGCTGCGGGGGACACAGCTCGATGCAATTAAGAGGAAAAAAAATGTTTCTCAAATATGTGTGGTATCTTGTAAAGTTAATATCTCTCTTGGATAAGATCTATTAAAGAGTTTCTTTTTTTATCCGGCGATTGGGTCAGCACCTTGTAGAGTCTGTATTCCCACATTTTGAGGCTTAAAGCTGAGACTTGGATATGGTGTGTGTTGCTTTGTCACAGCATGTGGTGATGCTTTGGCTTTGGATGCTTTGCCTAAGTGCAGCGTAAATGTTCTCAACTTGTTCATTTGAACACTTTTTCTTTTCCAAGTCGATTTTGTTTGGTCGCCAATTGAGGTCGGATAGTACTAATTAATTAATTGATATTTGGCAGTCACACCGAGGGCTGGATAACAATTAATTTAAGCGCAGCTAAATTCGAATTATTTTGTTTTTTTTTAACACGATTAGACACCTGGAACCTTAGACAATCTGGGGTGAATTTCCTTCTTTTTAAGAAAGGGGACAAAAGAGACTGCTCCAAATGCAGGGGCAAATCCCTCTTAAGTCTCCCCGGGAAAGTCTACGCTAAGGTTTTTGAAGGGCGTTCTAGAGCTATGATCGAGCCAAGGATGGGAGATGAACATTGTGGCTTTCGTTCCGGCAGAAGTACAACCGACCAGCTTTTCGCTATAAGCATGGTACTTGAGAGGGCATACTCCCAGTATGTCAAACCCACCTACAGCTGTTTTGTAGATTTTGAAAAGGCATATGACCGAGTTCCTCGAGGTAAACTCTGGAGTGTTCTGCAGGAGTACGGGATTGAGGGTCCTCTTTAAACTGTAGCAGCTGTGTTCTGTCTAATGGTACTCAATCAACACCTTTCACCGTGGGCGTTGGATTTCGCCAAGGGTGCGTCTTGTCACCTCTCCTTTTCATTGTTTATATGGACTGGATGTTGCAGCGCAGCCGAGGCGAGGAATGTCTCACATTGGGAGAGTTGAGGGTAAGTCGTCGTCTTTTTGCGGATGACTTGGTTATCCTCACATCTCCCCAGACCGAACGCCAGCACGCACATGATACTTTGGGATGAAGGTTAACGTGGACAAATCAGAGATTATTGCCTGTTCAATGCACTCTGCATGTCAGTGGACTCCCATTGATGCAGGTGGAGAAGTTTAAATATCTCGGGGTCTTCTTCACGACTGACGGGTGGAGTAATACTGAATTTTCCTGCAGGATTGGTCAAGCTGGGTCAGTTTTGACACAGCTTTGGAGATTTGTAATCTTTAAGCCCGAGCTTAGTGTGAAACCCATGTTAGAGGTTTCAACTCAGTATTTGTTCCAACTCTCACCTATGCTCATGAAATTTGGGTAATAACCGAAAGAAGAAGACCACGAATACAAGCTGCTGAGATGAGATTTCTTCGCGCTGTTGTGGGAATTACTCGCCGGGATAGGGTGAGAAACAAGGTAGTGCGCGTGGAACTCAACGTTGAGCCACTTCTTCATCGAAGGGAAAGAGCTATGCCTGCGTTGTTTTGGTCAAGTAGCACGTACGTCCCCAACATCAGGACTTTCGGGGCGGACCTTTAATGCGATTCCATCAGGTGGGCGACCACTTGACCAGGATGAGGAGTTTGGACCAAGTCCGTCTGGTTACGCTTGGGCATAAGCCCTGATGAGTAAAGGTCGATGGCGGAAGATCGGGCTGTCTGGAGATCTCTCGTGCGAGGTGTACACCGCAACCCCTTTAGTGAATCATGCGGGTCAGAAGATGATGATGATGTTGATTATTTTTGCTGGGGGTATATTGCACAACGAATTTACGATATTTTCCCCTTCCTTTTCATACCATTGCCCCTCATATGCAGTTCTTTAGAATCACTTCTGTTGTGCATAAGTGGAGGAAATCTATTCTGGGCTAGCTCGTTTACTTTGGGAGTCTTAAATGGTTCTAGTGACGTCAATTCTTCCTCAGATCTTAAGTGCTTGCTTAGATATCTTTGACTTTTGTGGGCTAGTGCATCAGAAAATCCCAGAACATGTTCTGTAATTCTCCACAGAATCTGCATAGACCTTCTTTTGATACTAGTTTCCTTAGATGCTCCCTGAGTCTGCGGTATCCTCTAAGAAAGCATGTTAGGATACGGAAGCTGTTCTTGCTCATTTTGATACATGCTTCAAACCCCTATCGGTTATACTGATATAAGAGTTTCTTGGCCTGGCCATGAGCGTTGTTAACAGTTTTTGCCCGATCCCTTCTTTTTAGTTCGCTGAATTCTGCTCTGAGGCCATGGGCACCTGCAACGCAGAATCATTCAGGGCCTCTGAATGGTTTGGATCCTCCTTTGCTATAGTCCGGGGTGGACATGGGCCTAAACTAGTAAGCCTCTCCAGTCGACACAATCTTTAGCGAGCTGTCTCCAACTGCGCACACCAAGTTGATTGAGGTCCACCTGGGTGCGCAATCGGTTCCGTGGGCGTCCTCTATTGCGTTGTCCAACTGGTTTGGAGTCGAAGACTCTTCGGGCTGGAATGGTGTTGTCCATGAGCTCTACATGACCTAACCATCTTAGGCATTGAATTCGTAGACGCCTGACTAGGCTCTCATGGCGCTGTACAGCTCACAAAATTCGTGGTTGAATCTTCTTCTCCAATAACCATCAACGCAGACAGGACCAAAGATTGAACGCAGAACTTTTTTCGCGAAAAGACCAAGTGCTTCTTCATCCGCTTTTGAGATTGTCCATGCCTCCACATCATAGAGCAGGACGGGGATGACTCAACTGATTACTACTCAGTTGCCTCTTGAGCCCAAAGAAACAGTTCGTACAGTTTACTTGCGAGCTGAGGTAGACGAAGTCCGTCACTACCTCGAAGTTATAGCTATGGTGACGTTTAGACCAAGTCGTCGATGTTGTGCATCCTTTCTCGATGACAGCATATACTTCGGTTTGCCCTCGTTCACCGCTAAACCCATTTTTTTTCCCATCTTAGAGTCGGCCTTTTAATTGCCTTATATCCCTTTATGACCACGTATCCAGCAGAGTTATACTCCGCTCCTGCTGCTCAACTTTTTAAGCGTCTGTAGGCATGCTTGGATTTGGTGATGTAAGAGTGTTTAAATGTTCAAATGTCCGCCATTATGGCTATGCCGTCGTTCGATTAGTTCCTGTAAAACTTGAATTGAGCGCATCTTTCTATCATCTGTACATGTGTTGCCAGACCTGTCTTGGCTTAAGGCAGCTTAGTCTGATGGCAGGTCTCTTTATAAAATAAAACATACATACATAAAGGTGTTAACCAGCATCCAGAGACTTGAAACCCTGGGCGTCACAGAACTCCTACCTCGTGTTTGGACTCCCTCATGCCCTTTACATTTAGATGACTACTGCAAAGAGCAGCATACGGATCAGCCAATCGAATGACGGACTCCAAAGCCCAAAATGGACAGTTAGTCAAATGCGCCTGTACTTCTATGTTCCTTGATGTTTTAATAGCCTTCGGGTGCTATTTTCAAGCATGGGAGGAGTGGACCACTTCGATAATGCGCGTATATGCAGACGGATGGAACATACATCTGGCATCTTCAGGCGCCGGCCTTTTCTCCAAATTATTAAACATACACTACTCCATCGGAATCTCTGAAAACTCGAGGGCTGTATTCCAAGCGGAGGTCCTGGCAGAAGCGGCCAGTATTATAGCAATGTTGACAAAGGCATCCACTGATATTGTCATTCTAATTGACAGTAAAGCGGCCATTATGCAATTTCGGGGATAGAAATCGAGCCCAAGCTGATCGCTGGTTGCTGCAAAGTGATCAAGGTTCTCAGCACGCGCCACTCAATTACTTTATGCTGGGTCCTGGATAATAGAGACATAACCGGCAATGTTGCAACGGGTGAACTTGCCAGAAATGGAGTCGAAACTAAACCATCGCTGACAAAAGGATGAAGGCGATTTTTGCAGATGTCAAGAGGTAGGAAACAGTAGATGGAACTCTCTTACCACCTGCGAGACTACACAAATGATTTGGCAAGTTGAACAGTGCAATTTATGACAAAAAGTTGCTTTCGTAAGGGTTGGAGCTTTTACTGACCATATTCATCTGAAGTACAATGAAAAGAAAATGGGGCAAGCCAACGAGGAAATAGAGGATACCCCTCACTCTGCCACTCTTCCACAGTGTCTAACCGTTTGGACATAAGACACTGGGTTAGGCTAGGGTTAGGTAATGGGGCTGCTAGTGCTTTCACCACCACACTTAGGCTATGTTGGTCCATTGTGATACCCACAGTCAGACTTCTACCACTGATTGACTACTCCAGTGACAGTGCCGTTAATTTGATCCCAACGGAAAATGGTGACTGGACTAGATACAAGCGTATTAACTTTGCTTTCAGTGGGATTCGAACCGGGGACCCCGCTAACCAGAGGCAGGCACTCTACCAACTGCGCCATCCAGTCGTCTGAAGATACTGGGAGAACATTTTTTCCAAAACCTCCTTCATCCAGGATCTAACAAAGATTTCACTAAAATCTGATTTCTGATTCAAAAACATCCCTGAGTAACCTATCAAAATGACGGGCACTAAGTAGGAGTTGAGAGGTTTCCCAAAGGGGCATCAGAATGTATGACAAATCATACCTAATGCTACGTTTCCACTGAACCGAAACCAGGAGGATGAACTTTTACTGAAACCACAATAGGCCGGTTCCAACGAGGTTGAAGAGGTTTCGCTTGCAATTTTCAAGTCACTCGCTCTCAATGCTTAAGTGGCCGCCAAAACAAATGTCACTCGTTCTCAATTTTTAAATGGCCGCCAGAACAGCTTTCTATTGACAGGAAATAATAGTGTGAGAAAACCAGCAGTTCAGAATTCCGTCCCCCCGGCCTAGACGAAATCAAGATAGCGATATCGAGACTAAAGTGGAATAAAGCTGCTGGTGCAGACGGACTGTCTTCGGAACTGTTAAAGGCAGCTGGAAATGAGCTGGTAAGGTACATGCACCAACTCATCTGTAAGATATGGTCGGAGGAAGGCATTCCCGGCAAGTGGAATCTCAGTATCGTTTGCCAGATCCACAAGAAAGGAAACCCCTTCAACTTCGCCAACCACCGAGGGAAAAGTCTTCTCAACATCTCATATAAGATCCTCTCTGCCGTTTTGTGTGAGCGCCTGAAACCATTCGTCAACAACCTGATAGGTCCTTACTAGTGCGGTTTCAGGTCGGGGAAGTCCACCATCGACCAAATCTTCACATTACGGCAGATCCTGGAAAAAACCCAAGAAATGCAGATCGACACCCACTACCTATTCGTCAATTTCAAGTCCGCGTATGACAGCGTGCATAGGGACGAGCTATACAACGCCATGTCTAGTTTTGAGATTCCTGCCAAACTCGTCAGGTTGTGCAGGATGACGGTGGAGAACTCTCGCTGATCCATCAAGGTCGGTAACGCACTCACCGAGACCTTCAATGTCAAAAAAGTTTTTAGACAAGGCGACGCGCTGTCATGTGATTTCTTAAACATCATCCGGGAGAAGAGCGTGCAAGACTCACACCCCAACACTAGAGGCACGATCTTCCAGAAGTCCATACAACTGCTAGCATACGCGGATGACATTGACTCTGGCAGAACACAGAGAGCCGTCAATGAGACGTTTGCTGGCATTGAGGCGGAAGCGGTTAAAATGGGTATAGCGGGGAACGAGGGCAAACCGAAGTATATGCTGTCATCAAGAAAGGACGCGCAACATCGACGACTTGGCCAAAACGTCACCATAGGCAGCTATTACTTCGAGGTAGTGAAGGACTTCGTCTACCTCGGCTCGCAAGTGAACAGTACGAACAACACCAGTACCGAGATCGAACGCGGAATTACTCTTGCCAATCGCTGTTTCTTTGGGGACGCCCACGGAACCGATGGCGCACCCATGTGGAGAAGGACCTCAATCGACTTGGTGTGCGCAGTTGGAGACAGCTAGCTAAAGATCGTGCCGGCTGGAGAGGCTTACTGGTTGAGGCCCAGGTCCACCCCGGACTGTAGAGGCACCAGAAGAAGAAGACCAGTAGACAGTAAGATATAGAACGAGAAAATGATCACCAAAATAAACTGAAGTTAACTCTGTACTGTAGGTTTGTTCGGTTTGACAACCTGTCCTGGGCGGATGAATTCAACGGGGCTGTGACGAGGTTTACCAGAAACCGCGAGGTTTGCAGACCCTGAAAATGTATGGCGGAACCTGGTAGGTTCGTAGAAAATTGATGAAAGCTCGCGGTTTCGTTCGGTGGAAACGTGGTATAAATTGCATCAAGACTTTCCTTTCTTATCTTTGAGGAAGTAAGACTCCTTCCTTATCCACTTTTTTATATTTTCTCAAAGCTGACGCTCCTAATGCTTAACCTATGAATGTCTAATATTTCAATAGAATAACCGCCTCCCACGGCAGGGGTCTGCAAATGAAATGCTCGTACCGATTGTCAGTTGAATTCAATTGCTTTGCCGCTGCGGTGCCAATGACTGCGCCTTGAAACCAAGTGCCCTTCCAGTTCCCTATTGACAAGGCCTCTCTCTCAGTTTCCCCGCCGCATCCACTGAAACATGATTTTTATTACCTTCTAGCCACACCTGCAAGTATTCATCCGTTGACCCAGGCGTGAGGGGGTTTTTATGGACCACCCAGCTGGTGCACACTTAAGGACGTCGTATTTGTCGCTTCCATCAATGGCGATCGATGACGGCACAGCATGCTCGTTGGATTATGAAGACACGGACTGGGTCACTCGCAGGGAATTCTTCAAATCAATCCCTAACCAGGTCGCACACAATTTGCGGCAGCATTGCGGAACAAAATCCACGGATGGTTACGGAGTCAAATTTGGCCTCGATCTGCATCCGATCGTGCGGGGAAAAGGACTGTCGTCAATTCATCGACACCAACTGAAGCGGCGACGCGCAGAGGACTAGACAAGAGAGTCACTCAGTTGAACTACACGTAACGAGCAGTGGTGGGTCTCGGTTGCAGTCCCCTGCTCCGTCCCTTCCTCTGAAACAACTCAAGCAACACTATCGATCTTGACGTCTATAATTGCTCGGGCAGCATTGGCGCGGTGTTGTTGAGTGCGGGAGATGTTGCATTCAATTTGTGTGTTGAAGTGTGTCTGTGTGTGTGTAGATTGTCTTGTGCAATCGACATGGTTGGAGGTGAGGTCACGTAACGGATTCAGGGCTTTGAACTTGACAATGCCGTTTCGATTCCAATTCCGGGACTTGTTTTTTTTATGAATGCAAGCGAGGTACGGACGCTCGTTGGGTGTGAATGTGTTTTATAGAATCCCACGAGCGCAGTGAAGGCAAGCATGAGTGCAAGGCGCTCAATGAATCTGTCAAGAGAGGGACTTAAATGCCTGCTCAGTCTATTGAAATGCGATGTGTCGCGGAAGTAAGGTGTAATGTTCTGAACACACTCATTTTTCCTTTATGAGTTAGGTTAGGATAAGGCGAGTAAATGAAAATTGTAATCTGTCACACGTCTAATAAAGAGAAAAGTAATTACAGTCTGCGCATAGAAGGAATTTCAGTTTACAAGTGGCGACGACCATCCAAATTCGAACTCACGCTAGTAAAAAATGGCGACAACGCTCCAGCCAATAGTGTCTTCGAATCCGATCCTCGTTGTTCAAGAAGGAGAGGATCGTTCATTGCAGTATAAAGACCCAGTCATTGTGATGTAAGACAGCTTGATGAAGAAGAAGTGTCCCGTCAGCAATTTAAGTCAGCGATTTCTCAGGCTATGGCCCTTCATGAGTTAGGGGTGAGGCCTGCTCAGTATGTCAGTAAGTCAGTTAGAATATGCTTACGTCAAATTACAATTACACTATTCTCTACTTCCTTATGCATCTTCTATGCATGGATATTGAGGGGAAATACGATGCAAACAGACTAAGTGTATCCAACCGCTAGGGTGACTTAGAGCAAAGAACCCACCTGTCTTGTTTGAAATGTTTGAAACGGACTACACAAGTAAACTTGACTGCGAATGTATGATCACGTGCAGTGTGTTCGATGGCGTAAACAAAGGCCATTCGAATCAAAGCCATAATGGCGCTAGTTCTCATTTATGCGAGAATTAAGGCCATAATCCATTAATATTTCACTTTCACTCAAAATGAAATTGAAATCGATACAAAATGAAATTTGGAGTCGACTAGTCGAACTCAGTTGCACGTTTTTCGAAGTGTCAAAATACGCGCATTTTCGTGGTCCAGATTTTGATTTCATTGACTTTCAGGTGATTTTAATTCGAAAATATTACCAAAAGAGCTATTTTCTAATGTTGTTGTTTGAAACCAGATCGAAAAGGGCAAATTGGGTTTATTTCAATTTCGTAATCGAAATAAGAGCGAATTTGAAATTTAGCTTGCAGAAATTTAGTTTTGACATTCATGCCAATCTCGTTAGTTTTTCCAGGATGACGGTGGAGAATTCTCGCTGATCCATCAAGGTCGGTAAAGCACTCACCGAGACCTTTAATGTCAAAAAAGGATTTAGATAATGCGCTGTCATGTGATTTCTTTAACATCATCCTGGAGAAGAGCGTGCAAGTCTCACGCTCCATCATAAGAGGCACCAGAAGTCCATACAACTGCTAGCATACGCGGATGTCATTGACGTGATTGGCAGAACACGCGTCATCGAGACGTTTGCTGGCATTGAGGCGGAAGTGGTTAAAATGGGTATAGCGGGAAACGAGGGCAAACCGAAGTATATGCTGTCATCAAGAAAGGACGCGCAACATCGACGACTTGGCCAAAACGTCACCATAGGCAGCTATTACTTCGAGGTAGTGAAGGACTTCGTCTACCTCGGCTCGCAAGTGAACAGTACGAACAACACCAGTACCGAGATCGAACGCGGAATTACTCTTGCCAATCGCTGTTTCTTTGGGGACGCCCACGGAACCGATGGCGCACCCATGTGGAGAAGGACCTCAATCGACTTGGTGTGCGCAGTTGGAGATAGCTAGCTAAAGATCGTGCCGGCTGGAGAGGCTTACTGGTTGAGGCCCAGGTCCACCCCGGACTGTAGAGGCACCATAGAACGAGAAAATGATCGCCAAAATAAACTGAAGTTAACTCTGTACTGTAGGTTTCTTCGGTTTGACAACCTGTCCTGGGCGGATGAATTCAACGGGGCTGTGACGAGGTTTACCAGACACCGCGAGGTTTGCAGACCCTGAAAATGTATGGCGGAACCTGGTAGGTTCGTAGAAAATTGATGAAAGCTCGCGGTTTCGTTCGGTGGAAACGTGGTATAAATTGCATCAAGACTTTCCTTTCTTATCTTTGAGGAAGTAAGACGCCTTCCTTATCCACTTTTTTATATTTTCTTAAAGCTAACTCTCCTAATGCTTAACCTATGAATGTCTAATATTTCAATAAAATAACCGCCTCCTACGGCAGATTGCAAATGAAATGCTCGTACCGATTGTCGGTTGAATTCAATTGCTTTGCCGCTGCGGTGCCAATGACTGCGCCTTGAAACCCTAGTATTCATCTGTTGACCCAGGCGTGAGGGGGTTTTTATGGACCACCCAACTGGTGCACACTTAAGGACGTCGTATTTGTCGCTTAGATCAATGGCGATCAATGCTGTGCCGTGCTCTATGGATTATGAAGACACGGACTGGGTCAGAGGAGTCACTCGCAGAGAATTCTTCGACTCAATCCCTAACCAGGTCGCACACAATTTGTGGCAGCATTGCGGAACAAAATCCACGGATGGTTACGGAGTCCAATTTGGCCTCGATCTGCATCCGATCGTGCGGGGAAAAGGACTGTCGTCAATTCATCGACACCAACTGAAGCGGCGACGCGCAGAGGACTAGACAAGAGAGTCACTCAGTTGAACTACACGTAACGAGCAGTGGTGGGTCTCGGTTGCAGTCCCCTGCTCCGTCCCTTACTCTGAAACAACTCAAGCAACACTATCGATCTTGACGTCTATAATTGCTCGGGCAGCATTGGCGCGGTGTTGTTGAGTGCGGGAGATGTTGCATTCAATTTGTGTGTTGATGTGTGACTGTGTGTGTGTAGATTGTCTTGTGCAATCGACATGGTTGGAAGTGAGGTCACGTAACGGATTCAGGGCTTTGAACTTGACAATGCCGTTTCGATTCCAATTCCGGGATTTGTTTTTTTATGAATGCAAGCGAGGTACGGACGCTCGTTGGGTGTGAATGTGTTTTGTACAAGTTCACGAGCGCAGTGAAGGCAGGCATGAGTGCAAGGCGCTCAATGAATCTGTCAAGAGAGGGACTTAAATCCCTGCTCAGTCTATTGAAATGCGATGTGTCGCGGAAGTAAGTTGTAATGTTCTGAACACACTCAATTTTCGTATATGAGTTGAGTTAGGATAAGGTGAGTAAATGAAAATTGTAATCTGTCACACGTCTAATAAAGAGAAAAGTAATTACAGTCTGCGCATAGAAGGAATTTCAGTTTACAAGTGGCGACGACCATCCAAATTCGAACTCACGCTAGTAAAAAATGGCGACAACGCTCCAGCCAATAGTGTCTTCGAATCCGATCCTCGTTGTTCAAGAAGGAGAGGATCGTTCATTGCAGTATAAAGACCCAGTCATTGTGATGTAAGACAGCTTGATGAAGAAGAAGTGTCCCGTCAGCAATTTAAGTCAGCGATTTCTCAGGCTATGGCCCTTCATGAGTTAGGGGTGAGGCCTGCTAAGTATGTCAGTAAGTAAGTTAGAATATGCTTACGTCAAATAACAATTACACTATTCTCTACTCCCTTATGCATCTTCTATGCATGGATATTGAGGGGAAATACGACGCAATCAGACTTAGTGTATCCAACCGCTAGGGTAAAACTCACTCAATAAAGGACATATGTATCTTTCGCTTTCGGCGGTAAACTCGTATCTACAAAACATCAATTCTTCAGGAAGTAAAAACAAACGAATGGTTTCGAATCGAACGCAATGAGCGCTGAAGCTTTCAGTTATTTTTTCATTTATATCTTACATTTGCTGTTGACTAACAGTCTGCATTCTCACTTGAATCTAAATACATCTCTGGCAAAAAGCCTTATAGGATAAGTCAATTTTCGCTCCTTTTCAGGAGAATCATTTTGAAGATTTTAGGAACAGTTGAATCATGTACATGGGTTAACATTTTATTTGGTACAAAATTGCATTTTCAGTATTTTTTAATTTTTATTTTATGAAAATTAATTTCATATACTCTAACTTAGAGCAAAGAACCCACCTGTCTTGTTTGAAATGTTTGAAACGGACTACACAAGTAAACTTGACTGCGAATGTATGATCAAGTGCAGTGTGTTCGATGGCGTGAACAAAGGCCATTCGAATCAAAGCCATAATGGCGCTAGTTTTCATTTATGCGAGAATTAAGGCCATAATCCATTAATATTTCACTTTCACTCGAAATGAAATTGAAATCGATACAAAATGAAATTTGGAGTCGACTAGTCGAAATCAGTTGCACGTTTTTGGAAGTGTCAAAATACGCGTATTTCTGTGGTCCAGATTTCGATTTCATTGACTTGAAAATATTACCAAAAGATCTATTTTCTAATGTTGTTGTTTGAAACCAGATCGAAAAGGGCAAATTGGGTTTATTTCAATTTCGTAATCGAAATAAGAGCGAATTTGAAATTTAGCTTGGAGAAATTTAGTTTTGACATTCATGCCAATCTCGTTAGTTTTTCCAGGATGACGATGGAGAATTCACGCTGCTCCATCAAGGTCGGTAACGAACTCACGGAGACCTTCAATGTCAAAAAAGGTTTTAGACAAAGCGACGCGCTGTCATGTGATTTCTTTAACATCATCCTGGAGAAGATCGCTCAAGACTCACGAGCCAACACTAGAGGCACGATCTTCAAGAAGTCCGTACAACTGCTAGCATACGCGGATGACATTGACGTGATTGGAAGAACACAGCGAGCCGTCAATGAGGCGTTTGCTGGGATTGAGGCGGAAATGGGTCTAGCTGTGAATGAGGGCAAAACGAAGTATATGCTGTCATCAAGAAAGGACACACAACATCGACGTCTTGGACAGAGCGTCACAATGGGCAGCTTTAACTTCGAGGTAGTCAAGGACTTCGTCTACCTCGACTCCGCAGTAAACAGTACAAACAACATCAGTACCGAGATCAAACGCAGAGTAACTCTTGCCAACCGCTGTTTCTATGGGCTCAAGAGGCAATTGAGTAGTAGAGCCATCTCTCGAAGGACCAAGCTGACCCTATACAAGACCTTGATCATCCCAGTCCTGCTGTACGGCGCGGAGGCATGGACAATCTCAAAAGCGGATGAGGAAGTCCTTGGTATGTTCGAGAGAAAAGCTCTGCGTGCGATCTTTGGTCCTGTTTGCGTTGACGGTTTTTGGAGGTGAAGATTCAACCACGAACTGTACGGACTGTACAGCGACATGAGTCTAGTCAGGCGTCTTCGGATCCAACGCCTAAGATGGCTAGGCCATGTAGAGCGAATGGACAGCTCAGCTCCGGCCCGAGGAGTCTTTGACTCCGAACCCGTGGGACAACGCAACAGAGGACGCCCGCGTTTAAGGTGGCGCACCCAGATGGAGAAGGACCTCAACCAACTTGGCCTGCGACCCGGACTGTAGCGCCAAATAAAGAAAAAAAACATTTGAAATACAATATATCTTTCCTCTGCAAACATTTTAGAGTATGTGAAAATTATTTGTTATTATAAAAACAGTTTTTTTGACGTTTTAATTCAAGGCAAAAAAGACAAAATAAAACATAAGTCTATAAATAATAATAATAATGCAAAAATAAACAATATAGATGCGATGACTCAAGCTAAACGCACGATTTACAGTTCAGTGTTACAAAATGTTATGAGATTCATGCAAGGGAGGACAAAAAACTAACTTAGAGACATGATATGTGTTACATATTACATTAAGCTCTAGTGATGAATAAGCTCAGCGATCAGTGGCACATATTATCATCTTGCGTTAACTACTAATCTTTACCAATAAATTATAATAATAATATGGGTGGCGCTACAGCCCGTAGAGGTACATGGCCACAGCCCGTAGAAGTGGAATGCAACTGACTATTTCAGCTGAGTATTGCTTCAGGAAGTATCGATAGAATAAAGAGAGATGAGAGACATTACATCCGTCTTCCATTATTTTGAACGCTAACTCATGGAACGTCCAAAAACCGCAATTGAGTTGGAGGAGCACCAGCCTAGGTATGTGAGTTTTAATTTAAGCTTGGGGCGTAGCGTTAGTCGTGAATAGTACAGCCAGATCAGCTGGGAACATACAATATATAGTCGCCCACTGCAGATGGTTAGTGATTCGCATACCGAGAATAGAAAGCTACAAAAACACCACTCTAGGACAGTGATTACCGGGGTAGGTTTCGCTTTAATGAGAGAAGACAGAATTGGGTTTTAAAAGCATTAAATTCAGCACGATTTTTAGTTTCTGATTGCACGATTTTATCGAGATCTAATTTTAAGGAGTTAATCATACATTGTCGTTGAAGGTCCGCTGACGGTGCTGTCATCCGCAGAACAACTAGGTAGGTTAGTAGTTTCGTTTAGAAGACCGTTGATAAAAATGAGGAAGATGATTGGAGACAAAACGGAACCCTGGGGCACACCTGCTTTTTTCTATTGGTGTCAGATTTAACTCAATCAAGAATCACTTGGGTTGAACTTTCAATCCAGCGCAAAAGGGATATACCTAGACCGAAGAAGCATTTGCGTTATGAGAGCTTGATGCCAAACTCTGTCAAGTGCTTTTGAAATATCGAGAGCAATGATCTTATTTTCACCAAAACGATGTAGAGATTGTAGAGAAGTATTCCATTGTTCAATAGCATAAGACATCAAATCACCAGTAGATCTATTACTTCGAAGTCCATATTGCCGGTCATTGAGAAGATTTCGTTCTTCAAGATATTTCTTCAGTTGGTAGATCATTAATGTTTCCATGACCTTGGAAAGAACTGATGTCAGAGCAATCTGTCTATAGTTGGAATAGGCTGGACATGCGCTAATATTCACCCCTTTGTAAAATGACCGGTGGAGTAGGAGAGATGGACGATGGATGCAGTTTACACAGTGGCGGGTATATTATCAGGGCCGACGGATTTGTGTATGTCGAGATCCGACTCTCCCAACTAAACGAGTTCAAAAATGAATTTGTCCCATTAGAGTGCTTACGTTCTCAATGACAGGAGGAGTCATGTCACTTGCAGTAAGCGATGAATCCTCTGCAAATTGTTTGGCAAAAAAAAGTTAGCATTTTCAAGCGAAGTGACGAATAATGTGTTATAAGCTACAAGCGAAGGAACCGACGAGTTAGACGTATTTCACTCGTGTTGTTCTGAAGGGAGCTTCAGTTTTATTCCGAACGGCCAAGTTTGGGAAGCTTTTTCTAGACAGTTATTACTCTTTGCGCATTGTCAGTGACTCCAAATGGATGGATCCGTGAAAATTATTTTCGTCGTACCGGAAATCGAACCCAAATATCAAGGTTTAGTCGCATAGGGATCGACGCACATACCCAGAAGACCATGGCCATTCATAGATTACACATCTGAACCCTACGACCATCAATGAGTCCGATAGATGGTAGATCTATTTCTGTATAATTGCTTTGGAAATACCATCGAACAACTCCAAGATGATAAAACACTCTAAAGATAAAAGTGACAGAACAATGGTCCATTAGGTTACAAGTTTTGTACATGAACACGCTAGTCTCCCCACTTACGTATGTGAGTAGGTAGATGTGATGGGGCGACGTCTCAATTATGTACAACTGGCCCCATTGTGACGGAGCCGACGAGTTCGACGTATTTCACTCGTGTTGTTCAGAAGAGAGCTTCAGTTTTATTCCGAACGGCCAAGTTTGGGAAGCATTTTCTAGACAGTTATTACTCTTTGCGCATTGTCAGTGACTCCAAATGGATGGATCCGTGAAAATTATTTTCGTCGTACCGGAAATCGAACCCAAATATCAAGGTTTAGTCGCATAGGGATCGACGCACATACCCAGAAGACCATGGCCATTCATAGATTACACATCTGAACCCTACGACCATCAATATGTCCGATAGATGGTAGATCTATTGCTGTATAATTGCTTTGGAAATACCATCGAACAACTCCAAGATTATAAAACACTGTTGAGCTGAAAGTGACAGAGCAATGGTACATTAGGTTACAAGTTTTGTACATGAACACGCTGGTCCCCCTACCTACCTATATGAGTGGGTAGACGTGGTGGGGCCATGTCTCAATTAGTCCAGTTGGCCGCATTGTGACGGAGCAGAGCGTAATAATCACCTACCTATCTAACAGTAGTACGAATCCTAGAGACCTACTATGTACTAGACCTACTATGAGACTACAATGTATCATAATCGTAGATAGACCATCTTAGCTCTTCCAATCACCGTCTCCGTGGAAAAGCGCTGATTTATTAATTGTTCTACGAACTGTTTGAAACAACTAACTAGTGTAGAATATCCAACCCAAATAATCTTAAGCCTGATCATGGCTGTATTCGGCTATTTTCTTTCCATTTCGAATGGTTTTCATCTTACGTCCTCGCCTTTCCCAAGGAAGGATTTTTTTAAGCTTAGTAGTGAAAATGTGCCTTTCGCAGGTGTACGTAGATGCGCCCCCTGCATTCCAGCACTGAAAACTTTATTATCATCCCCTTTTTTCCACCATCTTTATTTGTACCATTTGAGTCAGCCATATTTATTTAATATTTACTCCACTTGAGTCGGCCATATGTGCATATTTCTTTTTCTCGTTGGCTATTGAGATTCGCACTTGATAAACTTTGTCATAAAGACATTGTATTAATCTGTATCTTTAATAAAGGAATTTTGAAATTTCACCCAAATTAGGTGTTATTTTCTAAATCATATCGCGCCGCCAATTGTGCGGTTTTTGGTATAGCGACAACAGCCTTGCTTGAGATCCCAATTAGAATGTGTTAAATTCCTTCTCTTAACTCTGTTACACGTTAAGTTATACCTCCACGAGGAGAAAATGAAGAAGAGGATGAGAACATTAAGTTCGAATACGCGAACAGACACGGCCTATGCGCAAAATTCGAGTTTTGACAGCCTCAAGGACTTCTTTTGCAAATCATCACCGACCGGAGCAGTTGCTCATCCTTAGAACCCAGAGATGAGTCGTCAACAGAAATGAGTCATTTAAGTCCCCCATCTTCCCTCACTATCGCAACAGCTTCATGGTCACAATCCGTCACAATAAGTGACCTCTTAAGAGACCATCTTCATTCCGGTTAACCGCTGTCACCGCCTGTTAGTCATACATCACCTCGAAACCGCACTGGAATGCTCTGCACTCCATCCTCGTCATTCGCGGCAGACAGCCTCGTTGACTATGCGATTTGGATACATAATGGGTGCCCATGATGTTCACTCGAACGAGCCAAGCCCCAGCCACATCAGCAACAAGTAGAACAGTAAAGATCAATGTGCCTGTTCTCCGGATCAGCGCGTATCGAGAACAATCAGAACTCCATTAGGACAGTCACACCAAGTCGAGTGGGCGAGGACACTCTTACGTCGTGTGTGTGTGTGTTGGGTTCTTCCTCCGTCATCGAGTTCGTCGCGCTGTGTTCCTTCCCCTCTAAATTGGCATGAGCACCACGACTAGACGCGACTGTTTGGGGAATCAGCCAACGAGCGGCGGCGGTTCGCTCATGGTGGACTGTCGCTTGTAATTATCTGTGGTCGCGTTTTGATGTTTTCTTTTTTCTTCTGTGTTTTTCTTTGTTTTGGTTTCCCATCCAGTAGTACGTGATGGAACTGGACAAGTCATCGGTATCTATGTGCCGGAGTTGGGCTCGCTAGAGCACTCAGTTTCGATCGCGGTGGTTATTAGCCGATGAACTTCATTTGCATTGCGCTGTGTACGGCTGAGAGTAACGAGTGCTGGAGCAAACGTTGTGCCGATATCTGGGTGCTGGAGGAGCGAGCACAGTTTGATGGGTCTTCGATGCCCGGGCAGTATACCTCTGGTCCGGACTTGAGCGATAACCTTCGGGGTCGTGAATTGCCTTCATGGCGATCGGAATGCAAATGAGTGTGTGGCTAGTTTGGAAGGACCGAGAAACGGAGAGCCGATGAGGTAAGTGGTTCCCACCGTCGATCGAGGGAAGGAATTCGCTTCAAAATTTCGATTTGATTGACCACGGACTGAGAGTTGGGCTTTAAGAGTGTAAGGGAGAAAACGAGGATCAGATGGACTCGTCCATCTGATTCTGGTTGCGCTACTGATACTTGTACAGTAGTGGTAGATATAGTGGATACAGATGCCAACAACAGCGTGGATTTGGCCTTCTCAAAGACAAGCTTCATGATGAGTGTTATTTCTGTCTGTGGGCAGAGAAGGTATCGCTGAGTCTTGGAATAGGGTGATGTCCAACTCTGGACTCTTTGTCAACAGACGGAGAAAACTTCCTTCATGAAGGCCAACTTCACAGTGCTGGGAATGAAGCTCGTATGAAGTCGACAGATTGTTGTGGAAGGCGAGTTGATCAAAGCCGAGCTTGAAGACGGATCGGCCGGATTGAAAGAGACACGACTATTTTATATGGGCGTGGATCAGTGTACGGAAATCGTCTGCATCTAGTTGAGATCGATCACTCGTTGATCAAAAGGGCGGGTGATCTTGGATCTCTATCTATGATCCATGTTCGTGATATGTTAGAAAAGCTCACACTCTTTTCCTATTTGGGGTCTTATTATCTTTCAAAAAATTGTACGTCAAATTGTCCACACCCCTCCGAGCTCACCAGTAGTTTTCCAGAAGGTCAATAGTCTCCCAGCTGGCACAGGCCGAAAGCTTACATGTCCTTCCATAGGCAGGATGAATGCTTGTTTACGATTTATTTTCCGCCAAATTCCACTTCTCCAATGAAACTATAACATGGGCTAGGTCTGCCCACGGTTGAAACAAAGTTTTGGTTTCGATATTCTTCACTATTTCGAGTACGTTATCCTTGGTGTTCAAAATGTAGAGTTTCGAAACAATGCTGGTGACTGCCCAAAGGCTGCTCCGCATAAAGTTACGATAAAGCACTGAAGGGCCCCCCAGATCAATGCCAGCCTTAGCAGCACATCGATTATACAGTCACCCTCCATTTTATCATCTTCCTTGTCCTCTGAAGAGTCTCCTGGAAACCATACGGGATCGTCAACAGAATCATCTGAATCGAAATCGTGCTAGCTATCTGTCACTGCTAATATATTCTCAACTTCCTCAAGTGATAGCTTTTGTCGCTTGCTAATCTTTTCAAATTTTCAATCCTGCAAATCCAAGAATAGTAAGAATATAGTTCAATGTAGGCGTCATACATATATGGATGACATGGCCTATAATGTAAAAATTTACCGAAAATTGAATGCAGGGCCATGATTAAGAGAATACAAGATAACCTCTTCTCGAACCTTTTTTTTTCATTAGTTTTCTGTGTGACATCACGAGTATCCTACAAATATGTCAGTTTTATATGCAGATTCATTTTCTTGCTTGTAATTTTTTTTAATGGCGACTTGCCCAATATTTGGTTGCAATACATATAATAGAGAGAGGGAAAACACAGACAGTGAAGTGAAACTTTTTCGGTTCCCAAAAGATCCAAGAGCGGCAAATATTTGCACGCACAAATGTGGACGAAAAGACAAAGTGAATCTGAAATTAGCTCTCGTTTGCTCTAAGCGCTTCAGTAAGGAACAATATGTGCGCAATTTTAGACACGAATTGCCTGATTATAAAAATAATAATGATATGGGTGGCGCTACAGTCTGAGGCGGACCTGGGCCTAGCTTCTCAAAAACCACTCGTGTTGTGCGTGCTATTGTTCTTTCACGAGTGGTAGGGATCTACCGTTTAATGCCGACTCCGAACAGCGAATTTGAGAAGCTTTTTCTAGACAGGAATACTCTTTGAGCATTGTCAGTGACTCGAAAGAGGCCGAGCCGTGAATTATCAAAGGTGGTGAATTCGGGTATCGAACTTGGCACCCTCTGCGTAGGAGTCGACGCACTTACCCACTATGCCACGGCGACCCCCGAGTTGCTTAAATATTGTCCTAGAAATGCAAGGATTTTTAGGGATGAACGTTGCCACGAGCCCACCTCAAGAGAAAGATAAAAAAGGGTTGAAAGAGTACAAAAAAGAAACTATCAGGTTGCGGCAGGATCCTTGGTCAAACAATCTCATATTCAGGGAGGCCGATTAATTAATAACGTCGATGAGCTTGAGACACAGAAAACCTCTCCCGAACTAACCAGGTAAGTTTAAACTTTTTACATGTACATCTTATTACCATGACTATTTCCTAAAGAGTTAGAGTTGCAAGAAAAAATTTTGAAAAAGCAACAACACATTGACTCTCTTAAAAAAAGGAGTTTTAAATACTGTACTCAAAAGTCCTTAAATTGACCCACGAGAACTAAAAGCTTCAACAAGAGTGCTGTACAACGACCATCATATTCTTCGCGACACAATAGAGGAAACTAAGTTTAGAAGGAGCGAGGATAAAGTGGTCATTGGATGATATATTTAAATGTACAGCCATACACGCAAGTGGTCAGAAAGTCACTTGAGTTCAAATACCGTCTACGATCCTAACTAGTCTGTAGGAATGAAGGATTAATGGCGCAAACGTAAAGAGAAACACAAATGGGTGTTGATCTTCAGGCGGAAAACGACCACGTACTAGAAAGTAAAACCATAACTTCAGATCTTCTTTCAGATTTAGTTGTTGATGAGGACCTATATGGTCTAAGCTGAAGATGATAGCACAGATGTTGCAGTAGATGGGATTGAGGACATAAAATGCTACGCACTAAGGTATCTGGCTGGGTTAGTACTCATCGAAAGTGGGTGAGCTCTGGACACATACTCGGAAAGGATAGACAAAGAAGACACTGTAAGAGATTATGAATTTTATAACAATAACAATAATGTAATTAAAATATGCTAATCGCAAATGAAGCACATTTGTTTAGAATATCGTACCACCCTGTCCAAATATTAGAAATAAATACACACACACACTCTGTTAATCTAGTGTTAAGAAATACTATGTGAATGTACATAGCAGTACACTCGAATGATCAAGAGCAGTTTACATTATTGTCAGCCGATCGGCTTGCAGCGCTCTGTTAAAGGCTGTCAGTTCAATAAAGTTCTCTTTGAAACAAGACGTGTTTCATTTTGTGTTGTGTGATCTATGTGTTTAAGTATTACGTTACTATCACAACACTGATCTGGCTTGGACAAACGTGGTAACTGAAGTCTGTCTTCAGCCGAATCATTTATGGCAGAGTTAGAAAGCATAGATATGGTACTTAATAAATGCAATGGAAATAGTCATGCACTTAGACCGGGTACAATTTATATAAATAGTATGTTTATAATGTATGTTCAAATACCACTTTAAGCCCGCAAAATATTAAAGCCTTTTTTTTAGATGTAAAATGTACTTTAGAATAAGATTTCAAATTAGAACCATTTCCGAAAATAACTTCCAATATAAATTGCACGTAAAAAGAAAACTAAATAAAACTTGTTCATGAATATGTAAATATAGAAATAAAAACACTTTCATATTTGTATGTACATTAAATTATAAAATCTTTGCACAGAAATTGAATTTCAATATGAGTTTCATTTATGTACTTTCTTATGACCGAGAGATACAGGTGACGTCACACGGTTTGACAGATAAAGAGTATGATACCTTGTATTCTGTGTATCATGATGCAGGGCCATGTCTTTCATTTATGATACACGTCCTACCGCTTCAAATTCTCAAAAAAATTACCAATCTGTGCTACAAATATATTTCCTTCAGTCGAAAACACACGCATGCTTTTCATGTTTACTGATTTTTTTCAAATTGGCTTGGTGCGCAATGTGTCGTCAAAGTGTCACTCATTTTTGAATGTCATGTCAATCTAGTGACTTTCATATTTGAATGACGTGGCAGGCAAGGTGTTAAGGTATAAATCAAAAAAAATAGAACTAGATCTAAGACTGCTCGGGAACATAAGCAGAGCTTCCATTTTATTTTGGGGTCAGCGAGAACAACCGCTACTGAATGAAATTACAAATTACGTTGGAAACTAAGAAAAACTTTATTTAATTTAAAGAAAACACAAAAAAACCTATGTTCTATAGGAGCAACCTCCCGACTTTACACTTCGATCTGAACTGATAATTCTTACAGAACTCATCCTAAATTTGACCTCGTAGAGAAGGGATCATAAAAGGGAGGAGTAGTTGCATAAAGCAAAGAATGCTATATTATTTACGCATGTGGCTGCGTAGACCGATAATGGTTAAAGTGCGTGTGCATAAGCAAAGCGGAGACTTTATTGCCTGTGTCGATATTCTTAAGTTCGGTCCAAGTGGACGCATTTAAATGCCGAATATTTATGTGGCAGCAAATTAAAAGACATGAACTCTTTCAACGGGTTCTTTGTCATGAACTATTTCAATGAGTTCTTTATCGGTTTGGTTGGATATGTCACTAGAGGAGAGGTGTCACAAACTTTGTTATTGAAAACACATCTTACAGTATTTTTTTATTATTATTCGTTCAGCACAAGCATTCAGAAACAAATTACATTTCAAACCCTGTTCAATTAGCTTTCCAAAAAAACAAACCACGCACAAATAAAAAACAAAACATTCAATTTTGCAATGTAACTGTGGCTAATTGGTTTGGCAGTTTGACTTGGTGTTTTGTTTTGCTGATAGCTACAGTATTTTATTCGAAGCCTGCACACTTTTTTTAAGTGAATTGTAAAAAAGTGGGTCTATGCCATATTTCGGAGTCAAATACCCCACAATTCAACGTAGGCGAATACCTTTGTTTTGAGTTCTTCTACAACTCCGTTAATGACAGAAGTGGTGAAATAAGTAAAGATTTTCTAGGGTTGCATTGATCATTCTTTTACTGAGCAAGACTAATATTATGGCCGTATCGGATTGCCATCCAAGAGAAAGTTGGATTGCCTTAGTTTCTACGTTATTGAACGATCCTTTAATGTCGAGGAAAGCGACTGTGTGTGAATTCTTAGGGCACTTATTGCCTTTTCAATTATATTGCGTCTTGCTTTTCATATACGCGTGTTGGGCACAAGAGATTGTGTTCTGGTGGAGCTTACCACGAGCTTAGCTTTACTTTCCAAAGAAATCAAACGAGTTTTTTCTCAGAAAAGTTCACTAACACTGCTTGGCTCCGACTGCTACTACACGGGTCAATTGAGGGGATTAGCACTAAATGAAGATCGCACTTCAGATCAGTTCGCATTGGGACCAATCTCGCCCAACGCGGATGAAGGATGTGCTGCAGCGTTGCTGTCTCTCACTTCTCTTGCTTTCTTCATTCACCAAAGCACACAGAAGGTTGTGCGTCTTTTCATCTTCCATCACGTCCACAGAATAATTTTAAATAAAGTCTAACAACCCAATCAGGGCAATCTTTCTATTTCGAAGTCTAATTGAAATTACGAGCGCACCTCATAACGTGCATCGTAAACCACTGGCTAGCTGGCTTGGCCCGCACAACCCGCACCACACCAACAACAATTACCTCGAATCGAATGCATCATCACAGACAAAAGGTTACCTGTGCCAACACAAATCAACCTGCCGTATCGTAATTTGACTCCTTTGCTCCTTCTCGTCCACACATTCACATTCCCGCATGCATGCCCACTCATCCGTGGAACTTCGCTCGGAGAAGACGAAGAGATGCCGATGAGGAGAATAGACGAACACAGAAACGAAAAAGAAGACGAGAATCTTAATTACAATAATCCTAGTCTGTTCCGGCTCTCTGCAACGCGCCATAGACAACATCTTACTCTCCGCAGCAAGAAGACCAATTACCCCCTCGATCGGCCGCCGACCATGGACGACGAAGACGATGGAGATGGCGAGGCGCACCGATCGCGACCACGGACGAGTGGGCGATGATCGCGCAAGCGCGTCCTCGTTTGCTTCGCACGAATTTCCATTTAAAAGAACAAATCAAAGGGCTGCTCTAGCATAGATCCCAATCCCACGGTCAGATCCGAGCGACTCGAACTTCGGCGGGGCATGAACGTTGCCAAATAGCCGAACGATCGTGTATCTGCACTTGAGCCTGCATTGCTCTATGATTATCTCCATCTTCATCTGCGCAATCTGTGGCAAAAGAACCAGCAGCAGCAGCAACTCCGCCGAAGTGCAGAGATCCCAGCTGAGGCCGATGCGGCCTGAGCATAGCGATCGAGCGTAGCGTGAAGAATCATTTTGAAGGTCCATCATCTATTGCCGGACCGCTAGCAACACGTATTCGCCTCTCCCTAGTGTCGTCCTGCTCGTGCGCTCGCGCATCGGTCCCGGGATGAAAGATTGAAAGATCATACCCACCTACCTTCGGCGATCGTGATGGTAATTTACCCGCGGTCTTGGTTACGTCATAATGTTTCGTTTTGAAATTAGATAAATGGCCGGCTGGGCAGATTGGACTGGAATGAGATTCGTCCAGAGATTAGGTTCATTGCCGGAACGTGGTGAAGTTTAGGATAATCTCCGTGCGCGCTTGTTGTGATTTATATGACGCTTTACGCAAGGCGGGCGATGGCAGTTTGAAATATGGTGTTAGTTTCGAAGATTCCTGCAGTCTGAGCGACAGGCGTGGAAGTGCTGGATGATGAGTTGCCTTGGCGTTGGGGGCGACGCGATGGAGACAAGGTCAGACAGAGAGCGTTGCTTGGCATGCTGTACGTGATGTGGGATGGCTTGACATCCAATTACTGCGTTCCGAGAATTATGGAGTTCACTTGGGTCTCAATGCAATTCTCGGTCGGCCTGGAGGAGCGAGTATGGTATGTCGTATGTTGAGGGATCCTTGTTCGATTCGCTGAACGGCTGGCATACGAAATGAACGATCAAATTGAGGTGTTGAATTGTTGACTGGATGTTGCGGATGGGGTCTTCTTCTGAGGAATTTTGTCTGGACCGCCTGAGGGACAAGGGCGTTAATGGCTTTGAATTTCAATTTCGGACCCTGAAAGACTCGTTCGAAAGTGAAACTTGTAAGCACTGGGGTCTGAAGCAGTTTTAATCTGTCGACATGGCTTACTTTTGGAAAATCTATTCAAAGGAGCTGGTACCATCAGATTTTAAGAGTGGCCATTCGCCCAGACTTTCTTAAAAAGTCGGCGTACAGAAACAGTCCTAAGTCGCCCTAATCCGTCCAAATTTTATGAATATCATCAATCAGCGTATAAATCGAAGCCGACTGAAAATCAGAACTGAGTCCAATCCGTCAGACGGAGAACCTTGGTCTGATGAGGTTCATTGATGATAATACGGTCTTGAATTGACCCAATGTCATATCGACTTCAAAAAGATTACTCGAACATATTTTTAACTTACCGAAAGACCTTAAGTAGGGATTGATGTTATGTCGAATATTGTGGTCGGTAAGTGGCAGAGAAGTATAAGAAAACAAATCTAATATTCTGAAGCTCAAAAAGACACACAGAATGGCATTAATGGCTACAACAGGTGCGTTAAGGGCAACACCTTCAGACGTTCTGACGGTCATGCTCAATCCTACCGACCTTCACATTCAAAATGCAGCGAATCAGAGTGTGATCGGACTCAGTGAGTCTAGAATGCGGAGCTCAGGACCATATGAACACAGTCGTATCCTAGATTCAATACAGAGAGAACTCATACGGCTTCGAACAGACTACTTTCCACCTACATTTGACTTTTCAAGATATGTCAATGCGCGGAGTCGGCGCAGGCATTTACTCGAGTACTCTAAGTATCTCTGCAGCCTACAGACTCCTTAATAATGGCAGCATCTTCCAAGAACAAATTCTTGCCGTTACCGAAGCGTGTCATCCGAACATAACACCAATGCATAATATAGCTATTTTCTTTGACAGCTAATCTGCCATCAAGGCAGTTTCATCGATCGTCATATCATCATGCTGTCCGGCTAAGTTCAAGGTTACCATAGTAAGGGTTCCAGGGCATAGAAACGATTCCGGTAACGAAAACTCCGATGAACTGGCCAAACAATGAACTGCCGTCCATAGCTCGTTTGGAGGTACACATTTCACTTAGCCTAAAGAATGCTTAGAAAGTTGGTGTATCTAGTTGTAACCACAGCTCAAAATGTGACTTTAGTGCTGATGAACTAAACCACACCTTTCTGGGGGAGAAACCTTGTTCAACAAACTTTAATTTTCATTTTTCAGTTGACAATGCCAGCTCAACTCCAAGATTGGATGATTTTGTAGTGGCTTCTGAAGATCAAATCGTCCGTTGTGTAAATAGTATTCAATCAAATTCATACATCGACTTTTCCGAAGTCATGGAAAATCGGTAGAATTATCCCTATCGCAAAGAAAACTAACCCTGCGTCTACAGCTGACCTTAGACCAATTAGTATCTTTCCCTGATTATCCAAAATCTTTGAGAAAATTATATCGAATCAGTTCACAAAACACCTGTCTATTAATAATCTCTTTACAGTAAGCAATCTGGTTTCAGAGCAAATCACAGCTGCTGCACAGCTATGATTATGAATATGGGGGATAAAGGTGCATCTTTCATGGTACCTGTAACTGGAGTCGTCGAGATCATAAACCTAACAACATGTCTGCGAATCGTCTTGATTAGGAAATTGTCCACTCTGTCGAGGTTGTCCTGTTATATAGAACTTCATAACGATAGAATTTTTTTGCACTGGGACTCTGGTGTAAAGTCGAAGGTAGACCCAAAGACAAGCCCTCTCAAACACCCGAATCTTTTCCATCTAGCTAGCTCTCGCTTTGAACCACACGAGGCAAGTCTCGGCCAAATAAGGGCCATTTAGCAGATCACCTTTACCCCCACTGTTGCGTAATAGTTTCTTAACAAAAGCGAAAGCACCTCGGACGCTGGCCAGAGTAGCATCTACATGTTTGTTGAAACATAGATTCTGATCCCCAGATATTTGACTACACTTATTTGGGCCCGTGGTTTGCCGTGCTGTCCAACAACGGAAAACTTTCGCCATTTGCATCTGCTGAAGCCTTATATAACGCTGACACGATTGTTTCCAATTTCTCAACGATGATAATCAACTTCCTGTCGTCGTGAAATCGCTTAATCGCCTCGTAGTCACGTTGCAAGACTGCTACAATGCCCTCGAGCGTAGGGCTTGGGCTATGAGCAATCAGAACATCGGCGGGAAGAAGCTTTCGCACACTTAGTTACACCCTTTATATTTCAACGACTTGACAAAAGTAAGCAGGCTTCATTAAAAGTTCGGTGTGCAGAATGGGACCAACTGGATCCTTCTGATAACACAACGGGCCTACTCTAGTCTAATTGTGATTGTTATTCCTGGCAGCCAGACACCCTTAGCTAAACTGTTAGTTTGCGTGATTGCAAAGTGTGGTAAGCATGAATCGCCGACAAATATAGCGCGATTTTATCGGAAGTCAACACACCACGATCATAATCTTATTGTAATTCCGACAGAAGATCAGAGAAGTGATCTTTGATGTGAGCTACAGTCCCATCAGCAAGGCTCGTGTACTCTTATGTGCACACCCTTGGTGTTTTAGAATGCAAGGACAAATGGTCAAACGAGACCTCTCTGACTCCATTTGACTTTGTTGTCAAACATTTGTTAGCCACGCATGGCCATTTGACAAGGCAATGCGTATATTTTGAAAATACTACACAAAACCCGCCGTTCATAATTCAATTATCTATCCTCAAGGTAGGACACGCTTGTTAATGGCCATAGTTTTGTTAGCTCCATCAGCAAACAGGCACCGTTCGGTGGGACACGCTTACGACACTTCATTGCGCACACATTTTCCACGGCTTCCACGGTAGATACTCGTGAAAATATCTCAAACTTCAATCGGTGACAACTGACCACTTCGATTAGCCACGCCATCCGCGACGTAATCGTCGATGTTGTCGCAGCAGCAGCCGCGACCGCCTTTCGTCGGCACACTCCAAAGAGACCAAAGAAATGTCAATTCGAAATGAAAATCGCCACTCATGTCGGACTCCGCTTGGCGAACGATCCAATTGGGAGCGGGACTGAAAACACGTGCGTTTGAGTTGCATTTCCACGCAACCCGCTCCCGAAAGAAAAATGCCAGCCTGACCACCGCACGTTTCCGTGAAGCGTGAAACGTTCGCGTTTTGTGCAAGTTTCACGGTACTACTGGCGCGGCGCTGGATTTGAGAATCCATTTGACGACGATTGGATGCATTTTGTCACTGGCTGCAGATTGAGTTCGCAGCCGTTTAGCCGTGAGTAATGAGATTTGATTCGTGAACGAAGTCAGCTCGCGGTTAGGCTTAGGTGCTCCTGTGGGAGAGACCAACGGTTGCGGTTGCAACATCTGCCAAAGTTTCGTGGCTAGATATGGAGTGAGGGAGTGAGGGAATCCCTGGGGATCAGGGCAGACACATGTGCTTGCGTAACGCTGCTGGGGCACTCTGGGTACCACCAAACTTTCGCTTTGCATGCAACCACAGCGCACACACGTCAATGAGTCAACGTGGTTGCCTGGTTGCCGCTGATCGCGCGGTCAACGAACGGCTGGCGGTTGAGATAAAAAGGTATCTCTGCACCTTTAATTTTGTCTTTTTCTTCACTCACTGTAGCAACAACAAAAAGTCAAATGCAAACTAATTGGGGTCAACTGTGGCAAGCCTGGATGCGGATTAACGTCGAAACGATTAGACAGGCTATTGTTTGTGAAAATTAACGCAAGTGGATTGGACAATGGCTAGGCTTGGGAGCCCACGACCCGCGACTGACAAGAGCGCTGCCATTGGCTGGCAGCTACCGCCGAACTCGTGAACGAATTGATTGCAGTGAAGAATTGATTATTCGCAACATGGTCGCATGGGATTACGATTAACCAAGGAGTCAATTATGCGGAAGTTACAGTGAGCAACCGAAATTGATTATCCTAGAGGCGGGCAGTCACCTTCATTCACTTTGACAGCCGACATACCACCACGACAGTGGTGAAATTTGAGATAATCCGGACTGTGGCTGCCTGACTGGAGATCAGAAGTCCGTTTGGATTAAAGGTGACTGCTCTGGAGTTGGTTGGACCGAAATTTGTTTTTCCGATTATAGCTTTCATTGTTTGGACATCCTGTTTCCCTGGGCTTAGATTACCTTGATCGAAAGCATTTAGACCAAGGACAGGCATCAGGAACGGCGTGCCTTCTCTTTGGAAACGAAATCTGGTAACGACCTAGGAATCAAATCAGACCATGACCCTATTGCACCAACCAATTAACAAGTTATCATTGATTTTGACTAATTTCTGTTGCACCAACAATAAATTTGAAAAGAATTTACTTCACTTTCCAATTTAGCAGTGCACCAAATAGAAAATGAGTGAGTGATAAATCTTTAATCGGAAAACGATATCCTGAGGAAATCAGACCCCTTGTCAGAGCTATCTTAACATATGGTATCCTTGTTTGGTGGCCAGCTTGATCAACAACATGACGGAAATACGTCCAACTCGTCGGTTCCTTCGCTCATAGCTTACTTACTTACTTATCACACAAACGAACCATGGAGTGCCTGAGCAATTGCTGCCTACCATCGCTGACCTGGACAAGCTGCTTCCAGTCATCAAGAAGAAGTTGTCTTGCATCCGCAATTACTTGGTCTTTATACCGGAGACTCGGTCTCCCTCTCCTTCTCGAACCAGGAGGCTCGGATTCGAAGATCCTCTTAGGTGGAGCATTCTTGTCCATTCGCTCGATGTGGCAGAGCCAGTGCAGTCGAGGGATTTTTACCTTCCCGACTAGAATTCGCGGTTGTGTCTTCTCCTCCATTAGCCTTCCTCGCAGACGGGACCATATATCCGACGTAGAATTTTTTCATTCGGAAGCACCAATAATCAGCTCTGCAGTTTTGCTTATCGTCCAGATTTGGGCTCCATATAGCAGGACTTGCAAAAAGAAGTTTTGTAGATGATGATCTTGATGCTCGTATAGTTGGCGGTTGTATCTCGCCTTCCTCGCCCAGCTTTCGGCATCACTCATAGCTAATGACACTTTATTCGTCAGGTCGCTAAAAAGGCTACCTTTTCGCCAAACAATTTGCAGAAAATTCATCGGTTGCTCCTGTCATTGAGAACGTAAGCACTCTAATGGGACAAATTTATTTTCGTACAGTTGACTCGTACAGTTGGAAGAGGGATCTCGACATACACACATCTGTCGGCCCTGATAATACACCCGCTATTGTACTTGAGAAGTGTTCTTTGAACCTAGCATATCTGCTGCGTATGCTGTTCCATCTCTCCTACTCCACCGGTCATTTTACAAAGGGGTGAATATTAGCGCATGTCCAGCCTATTCCAACTATAGACCGATTGCTCTGACATCAGTTCTTTCCAAGGTCATGGAAACATTAATTATCTACCAACTGAAGAAATATCTTGAAGAACGAAATCTTCTCAATGACTGGCAATATGGCCTTCGAAGTAATAGATCTACTGGTGATTTGATGTCTTATTCCATTGAACAATGGAATACTTCTCTACAATCTCTACATCGTTTTGGTGAAAATAAGATCATTGCTCTCGATATTTCAAAAGCACTTGACAGAGTTTGGCATCAAGCTCTCATAACGCAAATGCTTCTTCGGTCTAGGTATATCCCTTTTGCGCTGGATTGAAAGTTCAACCCAAGTGATTCTTGATAGGGTTAAATCTGACACCAATAAAAAAAAAGGCAGGTGTGCCCCAGGGTTCCGTTTTGTCTCCAATCATCTTCCTCATTTTTATCAACGGTCTTCTAAACGAAACTACTAACCCAGTTAGTTGTTTTGCGGATGACAGCACCCTCGGTTTTTCACACTCCTTCGCAGATACTCGTCCTGAACCTGCGGATGTGGACCTTCAACGACAATGTATGATTAACTCGTTAAAATTAGATCTCGATAAAATCGTGCAATGGGGAGCTAAGAATCGTGTTGAATTTAATGCTTTTAAAACCCAATTCTGTCTTCGCTCATTAAAGCGAAACCTACCCCGGTTATCACTGTCCTTGAATGGTGGCTTTGAAGCTTTCTATTCACGGTATGCTCATCGCTAACCATCTGCAGTGGGGCGACCACATATTGGATGTCGCTTAAAATGCAGCAAAATGCCTGGGCTTCCATGCCTTGGTTTTTCTCCCCTGCTGATCTGGCTGTAATATACAAGCCTTGCATACGCCCGAAGCTTGCATACAACTCACACATCTGGGCTGGTGCTCCTCCAACTCACTTGCGGCTTTTGGACGTTATCGAGGAGAGAGCCTTAAAAATGAAAGGAGACTGATCCATCACTGAAACAATTCCATATCTTGAACACCGCCGTAATGTTCATTGTCTCTCTTTATTCTATCGATACTTCCTCAAGCAATGCTCAGCTGAAATAGCCAGTTGCATTCCACCTCTTAAACAATCCGCCCGGACTACACTTGCGTCTAGGAATGTCCACAGCTTACACTCGAATTTTTCTATGAACGCTTAAATATAGGGATTCTTTCTTTAGCTGTACCACACGGATCTGGAATGCTTTACCCAACACTATCTTTGCATCTCATGCTCAGAGATTTAAAACCAATGTGCATCGATATCTCCTTTCTTATCGTCTCCTATTTTCTCAAAGCTCGTACTTTGACATTTATGAGGTATCCCAAAGCGCTTGAGTGCGTACAAAAAAAACAATCTTAAATTGATAAGCTGTATTCAAAGATAAGAGTGTATCTTCATGACGGGGGCACTTCGTTCCACACCCTCAACCGCCATGGAAACAGCTTCTTCCCATGGACATCTATGGCAGTCTGATAGCAACCAAGGCTGCGGGAATTTATAGCAGACCACACAACCTAGGACAAACAGAAATAATCAAAAATGCGTGGATACCAACGCATACAGGAATGCAAAACCAACTCACTCACGTCCTACAATCGTATCCCCAAGATGTTGCCGCAAGTGTATACGACATCTTCATTCGAAACAATAGCCCGACTAAATTCCACTGGCATTGTGATGGCCAATGGCAGTATAACGCACAACACTCAATGCCGTCATTACTTTAAAGATCCAATAGCAGCTATAAATTTTGTATTAGATTGAAGTTCAGACGTCTCAGCCATTCACATCAACTCTTCTAATAATAATAATATGGGTGGCGCGACAGTCCGAGGCGGACCTGGGCCTAGCTTCTCAGCAACCACTTGTGTTGTGCGTCCTATTGTTCCTGCACGAGTGGAAGGGACCTACAGTTTAATGCCTATTCCGAACAGCGAAGTTGAGAAGCTTTTTGAAGACAGGAATACTCTTTGTGCATTGTTAGTGACTCGAAAGAGGTGGAGCCGTGAATTATCAAAGGTGGTAAATTCGGGTATCGAACCTGGCACCCTCTGCGTAGGAGTCGACGCACTTACCCACTACGCCACGGCGACCCACAAGCTCACTCAATGCTCTTGCAAAAAACTGCAATTGGGGTGCACTGCAGAACGAGATGATCCTTCTGTGTGTAATAGACTAGGCCATTTTGCAAAACAATGTATAAAGAAGTGGAAGAGGTAAAGCAAGACGATTATTTCATCGGTTCTGTATGTGAGAAATGGTCGGTAGATTTATGAGTGAATAACAAAAAAGTTAAATTCAAAGTAGACCCAAGGGCGGATGTGGCACTGATTCCATGGGCTATTGCGAGAGACATTAAAAATATTGGTATAAAACAATCAGGTACGAAATTATATAGCGTGAATAAAGCAATTAAATTTATTGGAAAAGCGGTCGTGAACTTAAAGTACCAAAGCAAAAATGCTTTAGAGACAATTTATATAACAGAAGATAAAATAACACCACCTCTGGGTAAAACAGGAATCAAGAGTTTAGGCCTTGTAGAAAGGATATTCGAAGTCTACATAGTCATACACCTAAGGGAAGAGGTCCAAGAGGAGTTGGAGAAGATGAAAAAGAATGGACTTATTCAAACAGTGGAAGAAGCGACAGAGTGGTGTGCGCCGATGGTCGTTGTTCCAAAGAAAAATGGCACGAGTGTAAGGATCTGCGTGGATCTGACAGACCTGAAAAAGGTGTAAAAAGACAGGTACATACGATACCAGGAATCTATTATTCCCTTTCTCAATTAGCAGGTGCCAAAGTATTTTCAAAACTAGATGCCAATAGCGGGTTTTGGCAAATTCCTCTTTCAGAAGAATGTCATAATTTAACAACGTTCCTCACACCTTTCGGTCGATACAAATTTCTGCGACTTCCTTTTGGAATTACATCTGCTCCGGAAGGCAGGCTTAAAAAATTGTACAGTACATATGGATGATGTCTTGATATGGGGACGAAGTGTACAAGAACATGATAACTACCTCAAGGAGGTACTGGATAAAATTAAAGAAAGCGGAATGATACTAAATAAAAATAAGTCAGTCTTCGGAAAAACAGAAATAAATTTTTTGGGTCACGTAATTTCGGAAGGAGAAATTAAGGTCGATAGTGAAAAGACAAAAGCCATCAGGGAAATGGAAGCGCCGGTCAACATAAAAAAGGTCCAGAGATTCCTAGGAATGCTCAATTTTGTTGGAAAATACATTCCTAACAGAGCTACAATTATTATCGAGCCCATCATAAACCTGTTGAGTAAAAAAAATAATTTATTTGGGGACAGGCACAACTGGACGCATTTAATAAAATTAAATCTCTGTTGACATCTCCACGAAGCTTAAAAGTATTTGACCCAAATAAAGATACCATTATGTCATGTGATGCCTCAAGTGTGGGATTGGGAGCTGTTCCCTTGCAGCTTCATGGTAAAGAGAATTTCCCAGTTGTATACATTTCGAGAAGCTTAACAATGACAGAAAGAAACTATGCAAATATAGAAAGAGAGGCGATTACTTGGGCATGTCAAAAGCTCAAGAACTACCTGGTAGGGAAGCATTTCACAATACAAACAGATCATAAGCCTTTATAAAAACATTTTGATGATCTTACACCACGACTTCAAAGATTACGAATGAGAATGATGAAGTTTGATTACAGCCAGGAAAAAACCTTTGTGTCGCAGACGCCGCTGACAAAACTCTCCAAACAAATATGAACTATAACTTGAAGAAGAAATGAGGCATCTGCATTTATACACGAAGTCTCCTTAAAAGAAATCCATACAACAGACGAAAATATAGTACAAGTCATAAACTCTCAACTAACAGATCCGACATGCCAAGAAATATTCACACACATAAAAACAAAATGGCCAACTAAAAATTCTCTCAGCCCAAAAGTTAAAATTTTTTACCCCGTGAGTAATTAAATAAGACAACCTCTTATTACGCAAAAATAGAATGATTATTTCGAAACAGCACAGAAAACTTATGCTTTCCAAATTGCACGAAGGCCACTTAGGTATCACAAAAACAAGACTTAGAGCTCAAAGGACAATGTGGTGGCCTTGTATTTCCAAAGAAATAGAAGAAACCATAAGACAATGCCAAACCTGCTTTCAACACACAGTTAACAGACATGAGCCTTTAATACCATCTGATTTCCCCGCATACCCCTGGCAAAAAGCGTCTATGGAGCTTTTTAAAACAAATAATAGATGGTACATAGTCATCTCAGACCATTCTTCAACATTTCTTCACATTAAATCAACATTTTGTCGGTATGGTATCCCACAATACGTTTACACGGACAGTGGAACACAGTTCCAAAATCTCAGAATTTCGAGAATTCGCCAAGGAATGGTAATTTGAAATTATTACCAGTAGTCCACAATTCCATCAGCGAACGTACCTGCAGAAGCAGCTGTTAAAATAGCTTAAACAATAATAAAGAAAAATCCAGATCGAGTCGAAGCAACACTGCAGGCATACAGAAATGCTCCACTAGCCAACGGATTCGGTCGGTGGAAGACAAATCCAAGATACATTACCAAATATAAACCTAAGAAAACAGCCAAATTTTAAAACCCTAGAACGAAAAGTACATCTATAGAGTAAAAAGTACAAGACTAACTTTGACAAAAGACATCGCACCATAGAGCTATCAGACCTTAAGATTGGTGATAACGTATGGATAAGAGACTTAAAAAGATTTAGAAAAATAATTCAATTTGTTCAAAACAGGTCATATCTCATACAAACAGAAAAAAGAATAATTCGTAGGAATAGACTTCACTCAATTAAAACGTCTCATAAAGAATTATTACAGCCATTCAATTCAGCAGAAGAATATCCTGAAGATCTGGGAGAAAACATACAAACTGGAGCACACCTAAAGAGGGGAGAGGAAGCCGCATCTGAAAGTCAACCTTCTCGAAGCAGACAAAACTTCAGCGATCCTATGATTACCCGATCCGGAAGACGAATTTTTCGAAATATGTAAATTTGTATAAATATTAATTGTAAATTTTGATCTACAGAATGTACTATACCCTGAAAAGAAATATTGACACATATACATATACATATATACATATAAACTAATATATATGTATGAAAATAGTACACATCAATTTACAGTATTGCATTTATTGAAATATCCATTCTATTATTTTATTTGTATTTGTAATTAATGAAGTATTGATGAATTATCTATGTTATTTTTATTTCAATGTAAATACTAAATGTGTGAACCTTAATATGTGAATAATAATAATATTTAATTTTAATTAATATTTTTTTTATATATGAAAAAATATGTATATATATATATATATTTATATATATAAAAAATATGTATATATGTATATATCTATATATCTATATATATATATATATATGTATATATGTATATATGCGTATCTATATATATATATATATGTATATATGTATATATGCATATCTATATATATATATGTATATATGTATATATCTATATATATATGTATATATGTATATATGTATATATGTATATATGTATATATCTATATATATATATGTATATATGTATATATGCATATCTATATATGTATATATGTATATATCTATATATATATGTATATATGTATATATCTATATATATATGTATATATGTATATATGTATATATCTATATATATATGTATATATGTATATATCTATATATATATATATATATATATATATATGTATATATGTATATATCTATATATATATGTATATATGTATATATGTATATATCTATATATATATGTATATATGTATATATCTATATATATATATATATATATATATATATATATATGTATATATGTATATATCTACATATGTATATATGTATATATCTATATATATATATATATATGTATATATGTATATATCTATATATATATGTATATATGTATATATCTATATATATATGTATATATGTATATATCTATATATATATATATATATATATATATATATATATATATATGTATATATGTATATATCTATATATATATGTATATATGTATATATATGTCTATATATATATATATGTATATATGTATATATCTATATATATATATATATATATATATATATATATATATGTATATATGTATATATCTATATATATATGTATATATGTATATATCTATATATATATGTATATATATATATATCTATATATATATGTATATATGCATATCTATATGTATATATTGTAGGCGTATGTGGAGAAAATGAAAACAACAAAACACTACGAGGGTGTGGTAATCCGTTTAATGAGCGCTGCTGCTGAGTTTGCAGATCTTTTATGCACTTGTTATGTACAAATGAGTGGAGAGTTCTCAGGCCGTTCACCTGATCGGATGATCGAACATACATAATTCTTTTGCAGCTAAATAACTGCCTCACAATATGAGGAGGGAGAGTTCTCAGGCCGTTCACCTGATCGGATGATCGAACATACATAATTCATTTGCAGCTAAATAACTGCCTCACAATATGAGTTGAACATCTACGACAGTGGTGCACAAGAGTGCTAATTTCAGAATTCCCTACAGTTCGGGACCATGTAATCGCCCCTATTACAATTCGTTTGTAAGTACAACAGTATAACAATTCATCTAAGATCAGCTTAACAATTTCAACTAGCATTTACAATAGTGTTAATACATTATTATGTAATTCAAAAGATGAACAAAAAGTAAGATACAGGTAATTCAACAATTAAATTCATAAGATACATAGGAAAAATAAGCTTGGGAATTCAGAACAAAACATAGGTTTTTTTCCAAACAATTCAACAGTTATTTAAATTTCTTCGCCGGAATCAAGATCCTTCACATGTTCGTCTGCAACTTCCACGTCGTCATCACTCCCAGCATCATCTATTTCGACCTTATACGGCCTCATGTTGTAAGGGGAAAATACACCTTTGTATCGTAACCGTGTAAGCTGCAAACCTTCAATATCTGAAACTAAATACCTGTCATTTGTTAATATTTCTAAAATTTGGTACGGTCCGCGATATTTCGCTAAAAGCTTTTTATTTACCCCTGGTGCTGTCGAAATATTCCTGATCATCACATATTGACCTTACGCATATATCGTTGTGATTCTTGTGACGACTATCGCAATAGTTCTTATTACACCTCTGATTAGATTCTACGTTTTTATGCGCTCGTTCTCTAACATCTTTCAAACAAACGCGTTCCTTCCTAAATTTTTCGACAAGAAATTCTTTTACGCGGTCGGAAAATTCTCCCTTCTGCCTCACACCGAATAAAAGAATGCTTGGCGCGAAACCTGTGCTCCTATTCACTGTGTTATTAAAGGCAAATTCAATTTTCGCTAAATGCTTGTCCCAATCGCTAGTTGTACTAGATTCACATTCCTTGGCAAGCATGGTACCAGAACTCGGTTCAGGCGTTCCACCTGCCCATTTGATTGCGGTGAACATGTTGCGACCTTAATGTGCTTAATGTTATTTAGTTCCATAAAGTCACAAAACTCTTTGGATGTGAAACAAGTCCCGCGATCCGAAATAATTTGATCAGGTCGCGAATAATTTTCGAAGAAAGATGTTAAGCACTTAATCGCCTCTTTAGTTTGTGTCGTTTTGACGGGATAAAGTTTTACAAACTTGGTGAATCAATCAACAACAAGCAAAACGTGCTTTCTTTTTGCATTAGAATTTGGCAGAGGACCAAGATGGTCGATGTGTAAAGTACAAAATGGAAGATCGCCTTTTGGTATAGAGTGCAAAGTCGCTTCCGTTTTCCCAGAGTGGGGTGAAAAGTAGATACACTTCAAACATTTCTCAATGTAACTTTTAATTTTATTTTTCATTTTTGGAAACCATTTACTTTCAGACAGGTATTGAAAACATTTTTCAACACCTAAGTGGCACATGGCTTCATGGTGTGTACGTATCACCTGTTCCTCCATATGAGATGGTACAAAAAATAGTACTCGGTCTTTGTACTTTCGATAGATTAATCCATCTATCATTTCGTACAAACTACTTTCATTCTTTTCAAGATCAGAAACGATAGAGATTATCTTAGGGTCCTGCTTTTGCCCAGCCGCTAGAACAAATTCGAAGGATTCATCATCAACGTACAATACATTGAATGATCGACTCAACGCATCAACATGAGTCATTTTGTCACTCTTCCTATGTTCAACGACAAAGTCGAAACTCTGTAGCTCCAAGGCCCATCGAGATATTCGCGGATTCAATAATTTCTTCCTGAGTGTCAAAGTGAGAGCTTGACAATCAGTTACGATTTTGAATGATATGCCTATCAAGTAAATTCCAAACCTTCGAAGAGCATATATCATAGAAAGCGTTTTCAGCTCGTAGCTGTGATATCTGCTTTCAGGTTCGGTTGCTCGTTTCGAAAAATAAAATATCGGATGGAATTTTCCATCCACTTGCTTTTGCAGCAAAACTGCTCCAAATCCAATTGTGCTGGCATCACAATGAAGTTCAGTTGCACCTTGTGGGCTGTATATAGCCAAAACAGGAGACGCAACGAGCTTCCTTTTCAGCGTATTAAAAGCTTCTCTCTCAATCAACCCAAATACAAAAGGTGCATCCCCTTTTTAATAGATCGTACAGGGGCTTGGATACACAAGCAAAATTCTTTATAAACTTTCTGAAATAGGAGCAAAGTCCTAAAAAGCTGTGTACATCCTTGGTACGCGATGGTATCGGGAAATTTTTTATCGCATTTAAATTGCTCTCATTTGGCCTTATTCCATTTTCTGTAACTGTATACCCCAAGTACACAATATCTGATTACAAGAACTTACACTTATCGAGTCTTAAAAGCAATCCGTTCTCAACTATTGTTTCAATGACTGACTTCAAAATTGACAAGTGCTCTTCGATAGATGATGTCGCTATAAGGATATCATCCAAGTATGTTAAAATCTTTCTTTTTGAGATCAAGCCGTCAAATAAATGCTTCATATATTTCTCGAAGACAGATGCAGCGTTCTTTAAGGCAAACGGCATCCGCGTATATTCATATTGCCCCATAGGGGTAGTAAAAGATGTGTATTTCATCGAATCAGGAGCCGTCTTAACGCACTGAAATAACGTTTATTTACTTATTAATATGATCGATGTTATTTTGCAAAAAAAAAGAAAGGTCATTCATTTTTTGTAAACATATCAACAATGGGCTATTTACGCAATTTTCGCACTTAAAGAAAATGTTAGCATTTGTTTTAATAACTCTAACGACAGTTTTTTGGATTGAACTAAATTTTATATGAGTAATTAAACCGCATACAACACACGATATAAAATCAGTGTCTTTTATTAAATTTGAACATTTGTATGTATATATGTATATTGGTGTATATATATATGTATATAAGTATATATCTATATATATATGTATATATCTATATATATGTATATAAGTATATATATATGTATATAAGTATATATCTATATATATGTATGTATATATCTATATATATGTATATATCTATATATATGTATATAAGTATATATAAATGTATATAAGTATATATCTATATATATATATGTATATATCTATATATATATGTATATATGTATATCTATATATATATATATATATATATATATATATATATGTATATATGTATATATCTATATATATATATATATGTATATATATATATATATATGTATATATGTATATATCTATATATATATATGTATATATGTATATATCTATATGTATATATGTATATATATATATGTATGTATATATCTATATATATATGTATATATGTATATCTATATATATATATATATATATATATATATATATGTATATATGTATATATCTATATATATATATATATATGTATATATATATATATATATGTATATATGTATATATCTATATATATATATATAGCTTACAGATTGCGAATATGTACAATAATATTTTAAAGGATAAAATAGGAACTAAATTACTACATTAGCTTGAAAACTGAATAATGTGCTTTTGAAGCGGTCTCCCGAAAAATGGAAATCAATGTTACTACTAATTCCATTGAATGAATTAAGAGATCTGAAGATTCGCTCATTGCGACCATAGTTTGTTCTATGTCCCATTTGGTAAAAAAAATGACGATCCCTTAACATAGATCTGGGGCATAGATTGGAAACATAGACAACAATATAGGACTGTTAATATGTAAACACAGGACGTCTCTCACAAACATGATGTCATGTGCATGCCTTCTTACACTAAGTGACATTATGCCCAATTGTTGGCATCTAGCTTTATAGGACGGTTTAAAATCCCAACGCATCTTAAAGAAGATATATTTAGTAAAGCGCCTCTGTACTCTTTCAATACGGTCTGAATGGGTCAAATAGTTTGGATTCTAAATAACATCGGCGTATTCGAGGACTGACCAGACTAGAGCAATAAAAAGGGTTAAAAAATTATAAGGATCAGAGAAATCTTTCCAGTTTCTTTTAATAAATCCAACAAATGAATAAGCCTTCGCTACTATATATTCAACATGAGGAAAAAAGGTTAATTTAGTGTCAATAAAAACACCGAGATCTTTAATTTTGTTGACTCTTATTAAGGGCAGTTGTTCAATACAATAATTGAACGAATATTGGACAAGAGATCTTCTAAAAGAAATAGCAAAACATTTTCTTACATTTAACGATAAACCATAATTAACGCACCATGTCGATAAATTATTAAGGTCCGTCTGGACCTTTATGCAATCATTAAGGCATTTAATTTTTAAAAATATTTTCAAATCGTCTGCATACATTAAGCAGTGACAAAATTTGAGGTGTTGTATAATATCATCAATAAACATAATGAAAAGGAGGGGCCCTAGATGACTCCCTTGTGGGACCCCAGAAGTGCACGAAATTAATCTGGAATAGTTGTTATCAACACAGACTTTCTGTGTCTGAAGAAATCCACTTCAACATTGCTGAATGAAATCCAAATCTTTCTAGCTTCTTTACAAGCAACACATGGTTAACAGAATACAAGGCCTTGCTAAAGTCCGTATAAACAGCATCAACCTGGCATCCACTTTCAACAGCATTAATTACAAGAGATGTAAAATAAACCAGATTAGATGTTGTTAGACGTGTAGAACGACCTGAAACAAAACCGTGTTGAAACTCTGATATATGCTCTTTAATATGAAAATATATCTTGGATTTCACGATGCATTCAAAAAGCTTTGGGATGGCGGAAAGTTTGCAGATACCTCTATAGTTTTCAACGTCATTTCTAGAGCCAGATTTAAAGATAGGGACCAGAAAGGATATCTTCCAAGCCTCGAGGAATAAACCCGACGCTAGCGATAGATTGAAAACTATAAGTAAAGGTTTACTGATAGAGCTGCAACAGTTCTTTAGTATGATTGCAGGAATACCATCAGCACCAGGTTTAGGAATTGGTTTGAGGGTATTGATAGCAGACTCAATGTCCTGAAGCTCCAGAACTAAGTGGCCAAAATCAATTTTAGGCATTGAAAATGTTTCAGGCAAAGAAAGAGTTACAGAAGGAGAAAAAACAGATTCAAAAAACTTCGACAGAGTTTTTGGCATCATTAGACACTGAGTTCTTATAAACCATAAGCTTTGGCAACCCATTAGAGCATCTTTTTTGATTTATAAAGCACCAAAATGGTTTAGAATCATTTTTGAGTTTTTTTTTTCATTTTTCATTATGAAATATTATGCAACCAAAATGATTTAGAATCATTTTTGAGTTTTTTTTTTCATTTTTCATTATGAAAATATTATGCAAAAATTTACTTAATATTGTAAAATCTTTTCGCAGTCTACAGGAAATTTCTTTATCAGCATTAATGCCTGATTTTTTTAATCGTTTGTGAGCTTTATTTTTTTAAGTTTTTCAAGTGCAAAAGACGTCTGTTATACCAAGGAGGCTTGGATTTTTATTTCCGTACAGAGCATGGAACAAACATGGAAAAACCAACATTAAATAAGGAAGTAAAATGGTTATACATATCATGTAGACATAGATTTTCAAATTCCTTGACTCAGTTGAATGAATGAAAATACTGACTTAACCCCGCAAAATTAAATTTTAAAAAATTAAAAGTACTGACCGAGCTCATTTCTACTTTAACATAAGTGTACAATCCAATTTCAAGCAGCAATTGTTTATGATAAATTGAATTATGCAGAAGAGGAAATGGAGCTTCAAAAACATTAGTCTTAACGTCGTTAGCATTTATGAAAACAAGATCTAATAACCTATTTTGTGAATTGATAATTGAACTAATTTGACATAAATTAATTGAAAACATACAGTCAATAAGAGCTATTTCGTAATCTTTTTTGACATTGTATGGTATGAGCATTTTATCGTCTTCCGACCAAGGCAAATTTACATCACCAATATTAAAATCTCCAAGAGCACATAAGATAGTAGTTTCAGAACAATAATGACTTACAAATTCAAAATTCTCCAAGCAATTTTCATAAGTGTCCAATTTACTACCTGATGGAATATAAATCACAATATACATGAATGTTGTACTTCCGACATCCGTAGAAAAGTAAATTTGATGAGCATCTAAGTTTGGTAATGGAATTTTTTTGCTGGGAAACGTTACCTGAACAGCAGCAAGTACTCCACCGCCCCGATCCTCAGCTACATTGCGGCGATCATTGCGAAAAACATCATAAATTGAATCATCAAACATTTCAGTTGACAGGATATCTTTGTAGAACCAGATTTCTGTAATTATAATTACGTCATAATCTTTATGACAGGACGCAATAAACAAATCTGAGGTCCTCGTTCTGCATCCACTCGCATTGTGATAATAAGCATTCAGATGCTGTTGATGTATATTTCCACCATTAGCATTAACAGGGCTTAGTTTTTTGCCTGTTCATGAGTAAAAGAACGAATCTTAACTCCATTCGGCCAAAAATTCCCATCAAACACTGTCTTGGCATATTGAGTTGGTACACCAATTTTAAAGTTTACAAATTTAAGTGACCGTTGATTCTCTCTAAGATGCAACTTCTAGCTTTGATGAGATGGTATCAATAATTACATCGGTAGTGGTGTCGAGGTGGAAACTTGAAATGTGAAACCATTATAATTTACGAACCACCTGCAGATCACTATTTTGCACACTTGTGCCTAAAATGACTTCAATATGCTGGATCTTGTTTACCTTTGCAATGGTATTATTGGGCACAACGATAGGTTCAGTGACACCATCAGCAACAAAATCAGTATTGGCATCGCAAGCCGCGGAATCCCTAACAAAAACATCCGAAACATCAGCAACAGCAGCAACATCATTTTTAACACAAACCATATCGATTCCCTCAGCGACAGCAACCGATGGGTCAGGATTATAATGATGATTAACAGTGTCGTTGTTATTTATCATAACCACAGAGGTATTTATGTTTACATCAGCTGCAGCAGTAATCTTCGGAGCAGGCGTACTCAGAGCATAGTTGACAGTTATTTTGTCTGGCGAAGCAGACGTCATAGCAATTATAGACCCAGTATCGTCACCAACAACAGCAGTAAGATTTGGTGAAGAAGTCGATCGCAAATTCTCTTTCCTGTTGATTTTCAATGCGCAAGTAGGAGTGGTGACACTAGTACGAGCGCTAGTGGGAGAGCATTTGCCGGCTATTGTAGAAAGACGATTAAAAGGAGAAGAGGAAATATCAGCGCGACGATCAGTAGTGGACAGTTGTTTTGAAGGTAAAACGACCTTTGAAATTCTTTGAACACGGGTTGTATCACGGATGTCACGACTGGTATTCAAGTTCTTAGAGCGCGATGAAATGTTTTTGGATTTATCAGGTCCCAATGATGAACCGATCTTATTAATATGATCGATGTTATTTTGCAAAAAAAAAAGAAAGGTCATTCATTTTTTGTAAACATATCAACAATGGGCTATTTACGCACTTTTCGCACTTAAAGAAAATGTTAGCATTTGTTTTAATTACTCTAATGACAGTTTTTTGGATTGAACTACATTTTATATGAGTAATTAAACTGCATACAACACACGATATAAAATCAGTGTCTTTTATTAAATTTGAACATTTGTATGTATATATGTATAAATCTATATATATATATGTATATAAGTATATATCTATATATATATATATGTATATATCTATATATATGTATATATGTATATGTCTATATATATGTATATATGTATATATCTATATATATATCTGTATATATGTATATATCAATATATATATGTATATAAGTATATATCTATATGAATATAATACATATATATGTTAGGTCCCTTAACAGACCACGTGCAGCCGAAGAACGGAGGCCCTGGAGTGCTAAAAAGCAGATATTACCGCAATCCAGGAAGTGCGGCGGAATGGGCCGTGCAAGTAGAAGATGAGAAACTGCGACATCTACTACGCTGATTGCAACAGGGAGAGGCGCTTACTTGGATGTGGACTTACTTGGACTTGGATTTGTTGTTCGGGGCAGAAAGTCTTAAGTTTTATCTGTAAAAGCGAACGCCTCATAACAATCCGCATCAAGGCTAAATTCGGGAACATCAGCCTGATTTGCGCCCACGCCCCGACAGAGGACAAAGATGACAACAGCAAGGATGACTTCTATGATCTCCTAGAAAGGACTTACAATGAGTGCCCCAGCTTCGACACCAGGACCCAATGCAAAGCTTTGTAAAGAAGACATCCTTGCCAAAGTCTTTAGGAAAACACAGCCTGCACGACACCACATCCGATAACGGACTCAGGCTAGTGGATTTTGTCACGGGACGTAATCTCTCTGTAGCTAGCACGCGGTTCCCACACCTCAACATCCATAAATTGACCTGGCTGTCCCCTGACCAATCAACCGTCAACCAGATTGATCATATTGCGATCGACGTCACGCACTCCTTCAGCATTCTTGATGCCCGAACGTTCCGAGGAGCCAACATCGACTCGGACCATTTCCTTGTTGTAGCCAAGGTACGAACTCGGATATCAAAAGATCAACGCTCCATCAAGGACAGGCGACGCGCTGTCATGTGACTTTCTTTAACATCATCGTTGAAAAGATCGTGCAAGACTCCCACGCCAACACTAGAGGCACGATCTTCCAGAAGTCCGTACAACTGCTAGCATACGCGGATGACATTGACATGATTGGCAGAACACAGCGAGCCGTCAATGAAGCGTCAATGGGTTTAGCGGTGAACGAGGGCAAAGGAAGTATATGCTGTCATCAAGAAAGGACACACAACATCGACGTCCTGGACAGAGCGTAACAATGGGCAGCTATAACATCAACGTAGTCAAGGACTTCGTCTACCTCGGCTCGCAAGTGAACAGTACGAACAACACCAGTAACGAGATCAAACGCAGAGTAACTCTTGCCAACCGCTGTTTGTATGGGCTCAAGAGGCAATTTAGCAATCTCTCGAAGGACCAAGTTGACTTTATACAAACCTTGACCATCCCAGTCCTGCTGTACGGCGCGGAGACATGGACAATCTCAAAAGCGGATGAGGAAGTCCTTGGTCTCTATTCGAGAGAAAAGCTCTACGTGCGATCTTTGTATACGGTGATGGTTTCTGGAAAAGAAGATTCAACCACGAACTCTGTGAGCTGTACAGCGACATGAGTGAAGTCAGGCGTCTTCAGATTCTACGCCTAAGATGGCTAGGCTATGTAGAGCGTATGGACAATTCAGCTCCGGCCCGAAGAGAGTCGAAGGACTCCGAACCCGTGGGACAACGCAACAGAGGACACCCGCGTTTAAGATGGCGCACCCAGATGGAGAAGGACCTCAACCAACTTGGCGTGCGACACTGGAGACAGCTAGCCAGAGACCGGGCTAGCTGGAGAGGCTTGTTGGTTGAGGCCCAGGTGCACCCCGGACTGTAGCGCCAAATAAAGAAGAAGTATATAATATAATAATAATATGGGTGGCGCTACAGCCCGTATATATATATATGTATATATGTGTGTATGTATTTATTCAGCTTACCTCATTTCAAATAAATGATGAACAGAATTTTTGTCCGTAAACCACCTTCTAGTAATCGGCTCCGGATGGTTCTTGGTGTAATCTGAGAAGTCAATTGACTCGAAATGGCTGAGTGAATATCCTATCCTGAAAAAAGGTTTTGCCTTACTCAACTGGCAAATCAGTCTGTCTTCTCTGAACGTTAATTGCCCCATACACTATTTTTTTGGAACACATCAAGTCCTTAGCCATGGAAGCGTTTTCCTGACAGTATTTCTGAATCATGAGCCTTCTTAGTTCTGGTGTACAACTCTTATTTTTGCCCATTATGTTCAATGATATTATAAATATAAATATAAATATAAATATAAATATAAATATAAATATAAATATAAATATAAATATAAATATAAATATAAATATAAATATAAATATAAATATAAATATAAATATAAATATAAATATAAATATAAATATAAATATAAATATAAATATAAATATAAATATAAATATAAATATAAATATAAATATAAATATAAATATAAATATAAATATAAATATAAATATAAATATAAATATAAATATAAATATAAATATAAATATAAATATAAATATAAATATAAATATAAATATAAATATAAATATAAATATAAATATAAATATAAATATAAATATAAATATAAATATAAATATAAATATAAATATAAATATAAATATAAATATAAATATAAATATAAATATAAATATAAATATAAATATAAATATAAATATAAATATAAATATAAATATAAATATAAATATAAATATAAATATAAATATAAATATAAATATAAATATAAATATAAATATAAATATAAATATAAATATAAATATAAATATAAATATAAATATAAATATAAATATAAATATAAATATAAATATAAATATAAATATAAATATAAATATAAATATAAATATAAATATAAATATAAATATAAATATAAATATAAATATAAATATAAATATAAATATAAATATAAATATAAATATAAATATAAATATAAATATAAATATAAATATAAATATAAATATAAATATAAATATAAATATAAATATAAATATAAATATAAATATAAATATAAATATAAATATAAATATAAATATAAATATAAATATAAATATAAATATAAATATAAATATAAATATAAATATAAATATAAATATAAATATAAATATAAATATAAATATAAATATAAATATAAATATAAATATAAATATAAATATAAATATAAATATAAATATAAATATAAATATAAATATAAATATAAATATAAATATAAATATAAATATAAATATAAATATAAATATAAATATAAATATAAATATAAATATAAATATAAATATAAATATAAATATAAATATAAATATAAATATAAATATAAATATAAATATAAATATAAATATAAATATAAATATAAATATAAATATAAATATAAATATAAATATAAATATAAATATAAATATAAATATAAATATAAATATAAATATAAATATAAATATAAATATAAATATAAATATAAATATAATATATATTGCTTATAATTTTTCAATCCACTCCGTTACGAAGAAAAAACCCGTCGACATATTTCTTAATAGAAATATTAGCTCAGACGTTGAATAGACAGCTACCTTAAAATCAAAGCAGGGAAAAGATTTAGCATATCAGCATATTAAAGTTAATAAAAGGTTAGGATCCAAGCTGTCAGCTAGGTATAAAAAGGAAACGGTGACAGAAAATAAGTGCACTACCGTCATAACACAATCGGGAAAAGTTGTCCATAAATCAAACATTAAAAATTGAAATATACATATTACTATTTTTAGCTCGGCAGGTGGTTGCTAGAACCAGTCGAGGAGACGTTCAGATTCTTGACTATACTAACTCTCCAATAATTCTACTAAATAATGGAATGGCAAAAATTCAAGAAGGAAGTCTAAAATTAATTCATATCATGGAGATATAGCCCTATGAACATTTTAATACGTCATTGATGCAAAGGCAGATTCCACGGGCCAATCCCCCTTTTCCCACTCCTGCAATATGAAATGAAATGTAAGTTTGTAAGTTTTCAGATTTGTTAGACTTAAGCCATGTAGTTTGTTAGAAAATAAAAATGAATTATGTAAAGCGACCAACAGCTAGAACATTCCACAAGTGGAGGAAATTG